>JBBGBA010000011.1:0-600000 GCA_038088335.1 Mesorhabditis sp. LJ9110 | reverse complement strand
GAGACAGGAATTCAAGAATGAGAGAAGCTGTCTAGTAGAGAGGGATGTCTCCCTTTGGATTGTGACAAGTACACCGGTCAACAATGTCATCTCGGCATCCTATCTTCTCAACAAATAGAATATAAGCAATCGCGGGATTTCGAGCATCCCGATGGCCGGGGATTTCCATTCGTCTCGCAATATCCCCGCTCTGACCTCTCTCGACCACTTCCTGACTTGCCAAGGACGGACAGATAATTTTTGCTGGGTTTCATGTTGTACTTTAAGTTCGAGAGCGGTGTTCTTTTACTGGTACGACTAATTTGTGAATTTGTTTCTAGGTAAGATTTTCAGCAGTTTCAAGTAGGGTTAGGTTTTATATTTTTTGGAGAAATTAATAGTGTATTAGATACCTAGGAGCTGCTAATAACTAAATTTTAGAACCCCGTTCTTTTAAAATCGAATTTCTATGTAAGCATTGGTTTTTTAAAAAGTTTTAATAAATCTATTTTTGGGCATTAGCTTACTTATGTTTTTTTCAATATATAAGGGCTCAAATCAGGGTTACTATAAATTCAAATCATTTATATCTTCGTTTTCTATTCGAATAAAGCTAGCCGTTTCGACGCATTCTCTTAAATTTAGCATTCCAAGATTTTCCACTTTCCAATACATTACTCATCACCTACCTTGATGCCACAAAATCTACTCCCCCCATTCCCCATCCATCCGAATGCCATTCAATAACTGTAGAGTCCGCTTGACAAGTGGTTTTTCCCCCCGAAATTCCCCCTTCTTCCCCCCTTCCACCCAGTTTTCCGAAAAGTTGCCGTTCCAAGGACGTGGCCACTGTGTACGTTTGCGGAATTTAAGCCTTGGAAAAATAAGGGGCGCGCCCCGGAAAGGTCAGGCTTTACAACGCAATTGATTGTAAAAAGGAGGCGTTGTTTTGTTGTGGGTGGGGAAGGAAGGAAGAGGAGGAGGAGAAGCTTGGGTTGGTATTCTGGCATTGTTGCCAATATGAGTGGTAGGGATGAGGTATGATTTTGGCTTGCGATGGAGAGAGGTAGTCATACTAGGTTCGAACTTTTGAGGGTGGAATTCGTTGGGTGTTGGTTGTAATTTTTCGAAAAGGCCTTATGGCTTACTGAGGATTTCCGGAGCCATTTTTTGCTATTATTTTTTATGGAGCTGTATACATAATATAGCCTCTACTCAGAAACCGTACAAGCCAAGGTGGCCATTGATTTGCATACGGTAAATCCGGAGCCGTTTTTGACTATTAATTGCCAATTAATAATATAGCGTTTATTTGGCGACTTTTAAGGTATAGATCTAATATTGGTTATACTATATAGTTAGTGTATGGTATCCCGAGCCGTCATCTGCCGTTATACTTGATCAACAAATATGAAGATTTTTAATGGACTGTGTAAGACTATTTTCTCGATCTAATCCAGGCCATTTTAAGTTAATTAATAATGTTGGCTATATTAATCGCGTTCATTACCACAACCCCTCATGCGCCTCAAAAGTTTTTTCACCCACCCAGCTAAATCGTGATCAGATCTTTTCCAAAATACTCCCCCACTCGACTGATAGCCATGTGACGTGCGTAAAAAGGCCAACCAGCCTATTTTTTCGACGTAGTAGCAAGCCGTTCGGTGAATTTGGTGATGGTGGTTGTGGCCGGGGGTTTTTCGGCGGGGTTGGGATGGGTTGATGTGGGTTGTGTGTGTCCGGGAAATGATAGCTGTTTGCGAGGGCCAAAATCCGCACGGGGGGTCAGACATGGGAAGAAGAAAGTGCTGTCGAAGGTCATGAGGGGGGCTGCCCACATTTGGTATAGGCTTCGACTGGGGGGTCGGATCTGTAGTAGTGGCCCGCATTCCACGCGGGCCAAGTCGGGCAAATCGTCTCACAACACGACCTTTTCTCGAAGGAGTGAGGGGGACAATATCCTCCCCATTTCGTCACCCATCACCCATCACCAGCGATCTAGACGAGGATAGGTTCGTTCCCACGGATTTCCGGGTAGCACGGATTTTTTCGAGCTTGTCTGGTTTTTGGTTTATTTTTATGTAGGTTAGAGAGGTCGCTCAGGCTTTACAGTCTACCCAGATCAGAGGTAACAAATTATTTCGTGAAAGCTTTGAAAATTATACTCCGTTTTTTCGATTCTCGCTTGGTTTATGTTTTCTAAAACGCCTTACTTTTATTTTTTTGTTCCAATACATCTGAGCGTCTTATTTACATCTGCTAAAATGAAATTTTTTAGGGCATTTTCAATTGTTTCTGCATTCTCATTTCTGTGGTTTTTAGCGTTTTTTTTGTTGTATTTTTGTTGCATGGCATTTCGTGCTCCGAGCAACAGCCTTATGCTCACCAGAATAAAAACTGAGGCGTGTTAAGATTTCGGAATCTGTTACTTTTTATCATTTTTCCCTTTTGATTTGATCCTTGGTATTTTGAGAATAATTTAAATGCCAGGTGGCTTCCAACTCTAGCATTCCAAGCCGTGACCCAGACACTCCTTCATCCTCCCGCTTTCCTTCCACTCAACCATTCGCCAAATTAGTCTCAAGCTCACCAGCACACAACCACTGTAAAGCAACATATTGTAAAATTACACGAGCCCCACCCTTCCCCCTCAGCTTAGATTGTCGAAGGATAGGATAGACAGACGGAGAGGATGTATTTTGCAATGGCAGTAGTGACCGACTTTCGGGCCGTTGTCATCCCGGGGCTCTCCTATCTCTTCTCAATTTCGAGGCTCGTCCCTGTCAGCTTCACACCTTACTGCCAACGCAATACTAGCAAAGAGGCAGAGACGATGTGGGTGGGTATTGTTAGTAGAGACGGCCCACTGACCAGTTGAATTTGCTCTTTTAATGCTCGTTTTTTTATTGTTCGTGTCTTGGTGCTCGGGTATTTGGATAGCTTATTTTCTGTAATTATTATCGCTGAACTTTCTATGCTAATTAATAATCTCATAAGGAGGCGTTGGGGTGATAATGGAGCTTGGGGATTCTGGTGAGACAGTCGCCGGAGAAACCCCTGGTTTCAAGCAATTCTCCACGATTTTTTGGTTAAAAAATTAGTCTAATTTATAGCGCATTTAGTTGTTTTTTTAAAACCATAGTGAATTTCTAGCGCACCGTAATTATCGAGCATTTTTTGACAACGCGATCTAGCTAACGATTCCTCTAGAAATCTATTTTTAATTTTTCCCGTTCGCTGTGAAATTATTTTTTATTTTTCTGAAACTCTGTTATCGCTTAGAGCTCCATGTCATGCTCATTACATTAATTTTTGTTTTCTAAAATCACCCAAGATCAGTCGAAAATCTTCCCAGTCACACCAAATATGTTGTGTCCAATGTCAGGCCCAACAAAAACATGGTCCGATGGTAACCGAGCTATTTGACGCCCATTTCGCGGATCTCGAGGGGGAACTGCTAGGCGTGTTTCTAGTCTGATAAATAAGGCAATCCGCCACTGTTTTCTCCTCCATCCAAACAACACACAACGGTCGGTCGTAGAATTCCACCCACGACGCCCCAATAAACAAAGTTTTACGCCCGGGTACCCTGGCCTTGACAATGATTTTGTCGGGATTTTCGCTTGGAGTTCTCGAAAAAACAGCTGGAATGTTGGGTGGTTTCTTTTTTGGGGGTGCGGGGCGAAAGTACAGCGATCGTTTTTGGGGGTTACGAGGGTGGGCTACTTTTTAAGGCCTAGAAAATCGCCATAACGTTGTTTTCTAAGTTATGCAACCAGGAAGTATATAATTTGCATATTTACAGGTCGTCTAAAAAGCACCTGCTCGTATTTTACGAGCCAAAACCATAAAAAGTGGATTTAGGCGAGTTCTGGATGTTAATTAAGGGATTCCTTTTGAAAAAACAACCAGTTTGGTCTTCCGAAATGGTTAATGTCGAGCGAATATGAATTAGTGCTAAAAATTAACATGTGCTTTCCGCTTTTTGTGCGCCTTCAAATGGTGTAAAAATCGTCCTGTTTCAAGCTGCCTCCAAGCCGTTGGAGCCACTGTTAGCGCCAGTAATATGAAATATATCTTTTAGTTTCCTTCACGGCCCATTTAAAATCCCAGATCTTCCTCAACACTCCAATATCAACACAAGCGACTTGAAACACCTTCCACACCCAATTTTTCCCTTAACTTTCTGCAAAACCGGTCCCCCTCTCTCGGTTTGGAATAACCTTGGCCTTCAGTTACAATCTACGCTGTTTGGTTCGTTAGAAGGTGAGTGTATCTCAACCCCTTTCATCCACTCGAGTGGTGCCCCGGAAGGTTCGGCATTCTTTTTTTGCATATTGCATTGGCAAGTCGGAAGAGAAGGTGGAAGATGAGGAGCAAGAGGTGACGGGATCGTGCTGTCCACTCGTTTCGGATGGGATACGACCTGGATGGGCACGGTTTTGGGGCCTCCGATTTGTAGAGGGGGTGAGGAAGAGGAGGAGCCGCGCCAAGGACCTCATGGGACGTGTGGGGGGTAGCAGCTCCCAAGGAATTCGATCGGCATCTCCATTTTTGGGGGGAGAAATAGAAAATTGTGGAGCTTTCGCTTTCGATGAACCGGTAAAATCGGATTCGAACGTTGGATTAGTTTTTATGGAGTTCCAAGACTTTTCTGGCATTTGAATTACCGACGATGTAATCTCATTATCAGAAGTGATCCCAAAAATTGCTTCTTTTGCGGTTCTAGAAATTTGCAATCCAATGCTCCCGTGTTTCGTGCCATCTTTATTTTATGGTGTTCTATGAGTTTATTACTTTCAACAGCCTATTAGCCTTTTTTCGCAATTCCATAATCTTCAAAAGATTTTATTAGAATTTTTCTGCTGCATAAGTGCATTTTACCAGCCCCTCGCATTTTGCCATGGCTATGTGACTCTTGAGACCGATAGTCTAATTGACCGAAGCGAAAGCCATCCCGCCAACCAGTCCTTCGCCCGTTCCGGCCCATTCCCGCTTTTCCTCTCATATGTTTTATTGTTTTTCTCATTTTTTTCCAGCTTGTCATGACAGGTTCCCGGGGTTGTCCTCATCTAGAGGATCAGCTATCCGCATTTTGGTAGTTAGGGCGAGGCCTAGAAAATTCATTGGCAGTCAAATAACGTTCGGCTATTTTTTTTACGTTTATTTATGGGTTATTTTGATTTTCTCATCTATAAAGCAGGGCATTCAGGCTACAGCTTTTCGAGGCTTCGTTTTCGCAAAAAATTCATTTTTGAAAGCAAGGCTAGACCATTTTTGACGGTATTTCATAGTTATTTAATTTTTTGTTTCTATCTTACAACTTACTAACATTAACTCCCCCAAAAAAATCCCTAAACCTACCTGTCTGAGCCGTGACCTAAACCAGACACCGCCCAAGGTCCAATGGCCGTCTCGATCTATTTTCCCCTGGAACGCAACCTTTTTTTAATGTTTTGCTGCCCCGGATTGGGGTCCCGATCCGGTTTTTTTCTATCGGGAAGACGTGTGTGTGTGTGAGGTGGGGCCGGTACGAAAGGAGGATGCAGTAAGTCAAGGCCAGTTAATCGGTCCCTATCCGAGGCATGCAATTGGCCAGTTTACTTCTCAACAGTTCCTTTTTAATGAGTACTTATCGTATCTCAAAATATTTTTTACAGAGTTTGTTTTCGATCTCCATATCTTTTTTCTTGATTTGTTAACAGGCTAAATGTTTCAGGGCATGCTCTGGATTTTTGTCCTCTTTGTATTAGTTATATGTACAGAGGATGATTGTAAAAATGCGCCAAATAAAGGTTGGTGTTTAGACATATTAGGTTATCCGCTATACAATTTTTACAAATTTCCGGTTTTGATTGTTTTAGATACTCATACAACTTGCGTGATGATGCATGATATGGATCATATGGCTAGGAGAGCTATAAGAAAACGTCAAATTTTTGAGGTATCGAACGAAATTATTACTAAATTAAAAAAATGCTAATTTGTAGCAGCAAAATCCAGTGTTTGCTCCATTTGTGATGTCGGCCGGTGTGGCCCCCGCACTGCCACCTCCATTTTCACCATCTGCTGAGGGTTGTATGAACTATCAATGCTTATGCCCATACTTTCGGGTATGTTTATACAATTTAAAAGATCCTACATTTCCCAGAAATAGTTTCCGTATTGGGGAATGTCAAGGTCATTGCGTCAATGGCCCCAAGCCCACGAATTTTGTCTTTAATTCTATGTAAAAGAATAGAACTAGTAAGGCTGCTTAAAATGCGTAAAAATTTTTAAATTGCCGGTTTCAATATCCATAACTTAAAGTTAACAAATTCTCGAAAAAGTTTCTTTTAGGGCAGCATCGGCCCGGGTGGGCAATGCATGCTGCCACAAGGCGGTGTTCTAACAATGTCAATGCGAAAGGAATACAGAACAATGTCTGACAACGAGAGGATACGGTATTGTAAAATTTTCACTGTATTTTAGCAGTTTTTTAGATTCCATAATGCACTCCTTCAATTGAAAAGAACCGGAGATTACGATCGGTTATCGGTTATGCACCGACAGGTTAGCTCAGAATACGTAGAAATTACGATCTGTCTAGGTCGGCTCCTCATCAGGCGCGCATTCCGGTCCAGGATTTTTGCCCTGGCATCGTGAATTTATGAAGCGGTATTCCATTTTAAAATGTTGGTGGTTAGAGGGATTCTAGGTTCGAAATCGCAATTCGGTTGATCGACCCCGGGCTGAGCATGCCATACTGGGACTCAGTGCTCGATTCATATCTTCCGGATCCGCGGGATTCCATCATGTTCACTCCATTATTTATGGGAACCTTGGATGGGGGTGGACAGGTAGCGAAAGAGAAAATTTGACAGTGTTTTGTTTGTTTAGGTCGTTACTGGCACCTTTGCCGGATTCAGAACACTTGAGGGAAGGCCCAACATCGTAAGGTATATGTTCTCAAGTTTAACAACGCCGCCAAACTATAGCCCACAAATTCTCTAGTACTAGCTAATACGTTTCAGACGACTCGGCACCGAAGGCAAACTCTTCTCGGAAACTGCCATCGCAAATGCCATCTCAAATCCGGATGTTCAAAGTATTCTAGCGTACACAGCCCCTCAAGCAGGTCAGATTTGTCGTTACTTCCAAAGTTGATCTAGGTTGCCCCTTCCGCCCAAATTTCGCAGCCCTTGAATATGCCCATTCCTCTGTGCATCTTTGGATTGGTGGTGATATGAAGCCGCCGACGACATCGGGTAAGTCTAGACCCTGGATTCTAGTCATTGTTCTTTTGCAGCGAATGATCCGATTTTCTTCCTCCATCACACTTTTGTCGATTATATCTGGGAGATCTACCGGCAGACACGGCAGAGCCGAGCGCAGAGAGAAATTGTAATTTTTAAAAGTGTCTTTAGAAGCCGAAGTAATTCAGGCTTATCCTCCTGACATTGGCACTTGTGCGAATAGTCAGCATTTCTCATATGCTCAAATGAGACCTTGGGATAAGCAAAACCGTGATGGTACGTTTTTAAGATGGCCTTTAAGATGAATGAAAGCTTGTTAAAAACTACGATTTCCAGGTCTATCAAACATCTACACCGATCAAATTTACCGTTACGCCCCAAGGCCAACATGTTCGGCCCAAAATCCATACTGCGGGAGTCAATACCTTTTCTGTGATACCCGTGGAAATGCGCATTGTGTGGCAAAGGTATGAAGAACTTTATAAAGTTAAGGTATACTATTTAAGGTGAGAATGGGAGGAAACTGCCGTGGCTTTGAAGGGTTTGACGCTTGCCACCAGGGAGTGTGTCAAGCAGGATTTTGTCGACCGGGTCAAGTAAGTTATATTCTATATTTATAGAAGCTTGGCGGCCATATTACAATGCATTGCATATCTGATTCTAACACAATTTAATGTATTATTAAAGGCCCCACAACCTACCCAACACCAGCAGCAACCCCAAACCCGTCCAGCCGCCACCCTGGCCAACGCCCCATCCACCGTACCGGTAATTTTCAAATCCACCAAATAGCATGTCTATGTAACATATTCCAAGGCATATACAATTTTAGAGAAGAGGCCAACCCTCTCGAACAACAGCCCGCGGGCGAAGGCCCCAACCGAATAGGGTGCAATATAGAGAGAGATACAAATAATTCAACCCCCTAGTTATTAAAGATCATTTCTAACCCAAAAATAGAACTTCGTTAACTCTGGCGCCGGCTTTCCTATTTTCAGGCGCTAATATTAACAGGGGCCAACTAAAAAGGGAGTGTATAATTTGAGATGTGGATTTGAGGATTGATAGTTTTTTTAGCCGCCTGCTGCCCCACAACCGACGCAGGCCGGAAATTGTTACAATGATGATCCTTGTTGTGATGCTTGGGCAAGGACAGGTATGGAATTGGCTATTGTAGATGAACACCTCTTTAGGCGAGTGCACGGTAAACCGAAACTATATGGGTCGGTACTGCCGGAAGTCGTGTAACTTCTGCCAGGGCGGCGACAACCGTCAAGGCTGCGTCGATAAGCATGTCTCCTGTGCATTCTGGAGGGCTCAGAATTTCTGTACGAGGAGGAGACAATGGATGGCCGAGAATTGTCAGGTATGTAATATATGACATTGCATATTTGCCTTAAATCGATAGTGTGTGAAAAACGCACTTTTTTGGGCAAATCGTATATTGTTTGGTACGCTCGAGAACATTTGTAAAATTTGAGCAACTGTAAAAAGTCTATTTAGCAATTATAGCCTCAATCAATAAACCTTATTGGCCACCGGAACTTTAAGGATCTGCTAGAACCTACGAACTCTCTTCCCCGCGAAAACCATGATTTGCTTATTAGTGCGCAGAGTGCTGATAAGGATTTTTGGCGCGCAAAAACAGTAAAATTCAATAAGTCAAGAAATTGGGAAAATGGGTAATTTCCCCTTTCAAAATCCATTAAAATCTTAAAAAACTAAAGAAAATTCTCAAAATCCAATTTTTTAGGCAAGTTGCGGCTGGTGCAACATCTCCAAACAACAACTCTGCGTCTCGGTAGCCCGCATGAGCAGAATGTAAATATTTCTACTTGATTCGACCAAATTACTGCCACTCAATTATTCGTTTTTTATTCGGTTTTTCAATCCCCATCCCAGCACACCGGCTTTACGTGCCATCATCCTCATTTTATCTCTATACACCCTCAGTTCTTTTCAAACACTTTACTGCCCTTATTCTCGAATCTCTGCCTACCCTTCTATACTGCCCTATACCCCTGCCTTTATCTGCCAAAAAGTTGCCGCGTGCCTTTGCATTTATGTTTAGAATTTTTATTGTCCATATATCGGGTGATTTTAATAAATATACTGAATTAATAGATAATATTTGATGGAGAAGATAATCTTACAAAGAACATAGACTGGAGAACATAATTTCTGATCTGAATCTTGGCATGACTTCATTCATTCCAGTGGTGAGTCTTTCGAATGCGATTTTTGAGACTGGTTTTGGTGGTCCTCGTTTGATTGCCAGATCCAATTCTGTTGTGAGTTGATCGCACAGTTCACTAAATAGGTAAAATGGGATAGAAAATTAACTGTTCTTACTTTATATCCGAAAAACTATTTCGGATGCTTGGGAATGGCTGCGGATAAATTGGTCGACTATTATATTGTAGCTAAATAGAAAATTTAAAAACTAAATCAAATTTTTATCAATACCTTAAATTTCTTCCGAAACTTGACCTGTAATTCCAGTGCCAATTGGTATGATACTTTCTGCTCTTGCAGACCAATATCCTAAAGATCCTCCCGTTTTCGAGCGTAACTGGCCCTACAAATTCGTCCAAAAATTCCAGCAGATTTGTTGTTTCTAGTAATATATCCTCATAGCATCGTTGAATGGCCGTTGCTTCGATAAAATTAAATTGTTGGGAGACCAGCTCTCTAAATAAAAATAAAATGACCATATAGCACCACGAGAATTACATACCTGCTCTGCTTTAAATCAATTTCCGAGACACATCTTCTGTATTGGGAAATGCGTTTTGTAAAGCGATTGGGGACAGCTACGGTCTTATTGCGAGCGCGTTTTGAAGGCATTTTAGATGTTGAATATGAGGGTAAAGAAATGGGCAGGAAATGGGGGGGTGGGGGCAAGAATAGGTAGGGGGCCACATGGATTCGATGATGCGAGAGGAGTCAGAGGGTGTGTTTTCCGCTAGGTTGCTAGGATCAGGAAATCATAAAAAGGCTTTCAGATGTTTTTCACGTAAATTAATGGAACACAAAGAGTAGGGGACAAAATAATAGGTTCGGGGGTAAAAGTTTTCTAAGAAAAAGTTTGTTATGGTTCCACAACAACAAAAAAGCACTTCGACCCTCTAGCGAATGAAATTTCCTAAATATCGAAAACACCGAAAGCCGAATTCTCCGGTTATCCCTGCCGATGATTTTTACCAAAGCTTTGCACAACAAAAACGTTAAATTATTTATAATCACGCCCATTTAATTTTTGTTTCGTTGACGTATCCTTCACTGCATTTTTTGTAGCCTGCTGCTGCCGGTTGTCCGATTATTTACAAGCGATGCAAGTAGTGAGTGTTCCGTGATGGCTCCTTCCTCCCTTTTCCTCAGCTGCTTGCCGACCTATCACCCCTAGGTGGTTATCAGCTTCTTCCTCTCTTCTTTCCCTCTCCATCCCTACCTTCCGTCCGGACCCCCCTCGGAATCAGCAAAATTTCGCTCGATTCTGCCCCGGATTCACACGTCCTGCCGGTCAGCCCACAACCCCTGGATGATCGATGGCATTGAATGGTATCAATATTTCCGTATTTTTAATGAAATTATACCAACTTAGCCCCACTTCTAATTATGGATGCTGCTGGCAGCTCATTGGACCAAAAAGTAAAAAAGATCCGAAAACGAGAATTTTTGGGTAAGAACTCAATTTTTAAAGATGACGCTTTAATTCAGACGAAAAAGGTACAGTTCGACAATGCCTTATTTGCGAAGCTAGAGCCACCGGTTTCCATTTTGGAGGGCAAGCTTGCTCAGCATGTGCCGCATTTTTTAGGTAATATTTCGCAATCGTTTAGTATCGTTTTAGACGGACAGTGTCGTTAAATCGCGAATTCAACTGTTTAACAGGACATGGTTTTTGTCGGATACATTATAGTAGGATTGGAAATGTCATTAAAAAAGAAAAATAGGTATGCATCAGATTTGCCGGGCTTGTCGTTATTTACAATGCTTAACGATAGGGATGAAGAGAGGAGGTATTTAAAAAAAACACATTAATTCGTTAAGAAAACTTATAGCTGTCCGATCGAAAGACCCAAAAGCGGGACGTTCTTTTGCAACGAAGTCTGGGATTGAGCGAAACAAGAGCTTCGGTAGGATGGAGCCGTATTCGGAAACAGTACGTTTGCTAAATAACCTATTTATTTTGGGATTTGTTGCGATTCCAGGAAGAGCAAGATGATGTCGTCCAATATGTTCCATTAAATGAGAGGGCTGGTCCAATTTCTGTAAAAGAAGAAAAGCCTCCAACGCCGTTGTATATGGAACCCCAGCGAGCTGGATGTATCGCGTATACTGGGAGCCCGAAAAATCCTTATGATGGATCGGCACCTTCGAGTGTGAAGAGTCTATTCATTGCTACGGTATAAGGCGGAAAATTCTTACTCTTCGATTTTAGCCATCAGATGCCAGCGTATTGAATAGTGGGCCAGTTACACCGTTACCGGCGCCGTTACCAAAAACCAATACCACGTCTATAAAAGATGTTGGTTAAAGTAACAACTACTTAAAACCATTTCAGCCGCTGCAACTCTTAATCCAAGAAGAAATGAGGCTTGGCGAACGGAGAAGAATTATTTTCTGCGACCGACCTGTGGATAATCTTTTAGGGCAGAACCAGCATTCGGTAATTAGGCAATTTTGGATGAATTTTGGTGTTTTTAGCCATATACAAAAGAAGAAATCCGTCCTTTGGTCTTCCAAGAATTCAGAAGATCCATGAGGACACATATTCTTTTCATGTATGAATGGTTACAAGCTTGGCCTGATTATGCAACGTTGAGCAATAAGGACAAGGTAGCGCAAATTTTATTGCAAGTTTTCCTTTATTCAGGTGTCATTTCTTCGAAAATGCGTTTTGCTGCATACCATCCTCGATCCAGTGTACATTTCGCTACAATGCGGGTGGCCCGATAAATTTGTAATGCAAAACGGGGGTTATGTGTCTTGTAAAGAGGTTAGTGAAGCTTTTAATGCCGTTATATTTACATGTAGGATTGTGATGATGGATGGCGAGATGAAAAAGAGATTTCAAGCCATACCAAGAAAATGTAAGTTTTAGTAACTTTCCATAACCTATTTAGGATCTACAAACCTCTGCTTGAACGAATAATGCAAGATATAATGAAACCCCTCCTGCAGTTTGGTATCACTTTTGAGGAATTTGTAGCGCTAAAAGGGCTTGTCTCGTTCCAAGGAGGTAGATAATTTTTCACGCTTTTTCTGAATCCTTGATAGCGATCGAAAATGTCTCGGCAGAGGGGCGACCAGTGCTGAAGTGTCAATTGGATGGGATCATCTCCTCATTGCACAAGTATGTCGAACCGATTTAGATCTTTATCTTATGCGCAAACTTCAGGTTTTATCTCGAACGTGGGGAGCCGCCTGCTGAGAGACTTGGATCAATTATTTTATTGTTGTCTTCGATTTTGGTAAGTGATGGTGAGAAGCGTAAGCATTTGATAAAGAAAGCATTTAACCGATTCATATTCTGAACACAAAAATATTTTTCGTATTTTAGACGGCCGGTTTGGACTGGGTCGAATCACATCGGACCATTGAATTTTTTGATCTCTGGGATTTGGACAGTCTGTTGAGGCAACTCCTGAATCTCGATGCGATATTTCAGAAAAGTTTAGACCAATAGTAGCGTTACGGTTGGCTTATTCTTGATTTTACCTTCTGCTCAATTTGTGTGATTTCTGTTGTTGTGATTCCTTTTCATGTCAGAATTTACATTCAGTTAGTTGCAAATTTTTGGACACATTGTTGCCCTTGCTGGCAGGGGCATCCAATGCCAAGCTAGTTAAACTTATATTGCACCACTCCTGAAGCCTCATCCCTTTATTTCAATAATGTTTATTTTACAGGGTAAATCGGCAAATTGATTTTCGCAAATAAATACATAATTTTCTAATGTAGCAACCTGGTTTTTGGAGGATATTTAGAAATTGCAGACAGGTTGTAGTTAGGCGTTGCAAAGGATTACACTAGTTAAAAATTTTGTTATAAGAATCTGTCACCCGAAATGCTAGGGGGGGGGGGGGTGTAAATTCGAGAAATGCTGTGGATTCAATTTCAGCGGGCTCGGGTCCCCCTTTCCCAATCAACGGGACAATTTTTTTTGCCGTGTGCGTATGTGCGCTGTGTGGGGTGGAGGCTGGTTTTAGGGATGTTGGATCGAATTTGTGTCATCTCGTGTATTTACTCGTAGTGTAGCTAAATGTTTTGGTAATCAAAGTAGGATAGAGATTACGATGGGAAAGCAGGGGCAAGATACTCTAAGCTACCCCATGCGGTGTGCTGGTCTTGATGCTCATTAGCGGACTTGTGTTTTCAGCTGTTAACGAGGTGCCATAGAAATTTTTGAGTGGTTTGATGCTCTAGAAGGTTTCGGACCAGCAGGTAGAAATTTCTGGTATTTACCTCTAAGCATACTATTGTTTGTAGAGTTTTTATTATACTGAAACCAGCAACTAAAAAACGAGCAGGAGCTAGGTTACCGTTCCGACTTCCGTTCACTCTCTGGCAAATTGGCCAGCCACCCCCGATCCGAGAGTTCCAGCACCCATCTCGGCAGTCGCTCCTTCAAGCGCGCTAATTGAATTCGGATTGGCAGCCGGGTTTCGCCTGAAAGTCGACATTCTGTGCGCTTAGGACATGCTCATTCCCATTCTTTCATTTTTAAGATTTTCATAGCTTTATTTTTCTTGTATCCTAACTTGTTCCTGGATCCGTTTACAACCGGGCTTACAGTAATTTTTCGTTTTTGTTTAGGCGTAACCGGTTCGTGACTTTCCAAAATCACGGTTAGTCAAATCCCCCATATAAATAGTGGATGTGGGCTTAATTAAATTTTGCGTGCTGGGAGAGAAGGATTAGCGAGTTTTTCTATGCCGTTCCCCTGCTTTCCTATCCCCGTCCCGGGACGCATAATAACCCGGGACGAACTGCGGGGGATAATTGCTAGGCTGGCCGCCTCGGGCCTCTCCCCCGTTTTGGTATTATTTTTTTGTGTGAAAAATGATGTGACCAGATTGGGATTGCGTGAGAGAGTAAAATAAGATTTTTCTTCCGGAGCGTCATTCCCAAATTGTTTTGTGACATGAAAAACAGTTTGCTTTTTTATATACTATTTTACGAATATTATTGTAGCTTTAACTAAGAAATCCTTCGACAGCACTTTCCTAATTAAAAAAATAATGTTTTCAAAACATACCTTTTTATTTTATCTTTAAAATTTCGTCTAAAAGTAGCTGATAATCAAATACATACTTTTTAGTTTTTCGCGGTGGGTAGGTAGGTATAAAAATTTCTCAAAAATGAGCCAGTAAATATAAGTTTCTAACATTTTTAGGCTATTAAATCCTATGCATGCGGGGTGGCCAATGATGAAAATTTTATGTTTTATTGTTTTTAATGTGGACATTATAGTCTATAAAAATTTGTGAAAATACCGAAGCCAATAAATTTAATTTTAGTAATTTTTAAGCAACTAAAAAGCCAGTTTAAATTTTTATTTAGTAATTTTAAAAACCGATGTTTGCCAGCTAGACAAATTTCTTGGGGCAGCCGTGTGGCAGTGTGGGTGGATTGGGGTGTGGGTAGGGAAGTTGAAGCAAGCCCAACTGCACCCATTCCTCATCCAGTTCAACATCCAAGTATGAATGATGGGAATGCGGCCCTAGCCGAGGGCAGTCATTTTTTGTTGGTGGTATGTGTGTATGTGTGGTGGTAGAGTCGAGCCAGAGACCCACAGAGCCGCCTTCCCATCGATTCATTCTCCATCCCCGGGCTTGCCTCAACACCGCCAAAAAAAACGGAAAGAGTAAAAGCGAGTGAGAAAGAGAGGCAGAGAGAGCGAGAGAGAGAGAGAGCCGTTTTCCAGGTCCCCCTCCACCCCTTTTCGCTCTTTTGCCGACAGCCGTTTTTTCGGGCGCACCACCCGTTCATCGAAGGGGGGGGGGCCTTGGACTGCCCATTCGGGCTGCCTGCCCCCTCTTACTGCCTCATACACACATACAAACACACAAACATACAGAGAAAGACTGGCCAGAGAAGGGCGGGGGGGGGGGAAGGGCTGGGCAGCCGATTCGAACCGCCGGCCAACAGCATCCACACCGACATACACCACACATGCGCACTTACACACACAAGTATCGTCGAAAACAACCTGGTTCCGAGATTCTACTACTTCTGATTTGCCTTGTGTGAACGTTTTTACCCTTTCTCATATTTTTAACGGTATTTCTTATGGTACTGTAGCCACTGTTGTTTTCCGGTCTGTATTTCCCACGTTTGTTAAATTGCTAAAATGCTGAAATTTATATGGGCGCGGATCTGTTTTAACCGTAAATTTTGAAAACCTCTTGGAAATGTCCCTGTTTGAATTTTCGAAGCTTACTTTGACGATAACACTGTGGTCCCCAAAATACCTTTCTGAGAGCCTTTAGGAAATGATTGGTACTTCTTGCACCATGTTCCTGCGCTGTTTGCAGTGCAAATCCCCTGACGGGACCGACAGTTTAGCTTTAGCTAACACGCCGTTTTCTTCCCAGCCCTTCTACACTCGTCACTTCCAAAAATTAAAGGGCTTTCCAAGTATTTGTTGAACAACTTGACATTAATCGTGGGCAGCTAGCATCCCGGATTTAATTAAATATTGTAAAAAAAAACCGTTTGCCGGACGCTGGTAGAATGTAGTTTCAATTTTGATTGGTACAAAGAACGCCATCAAGTGTCTTTCTTGTTGAGAGGGGCTCTTGAATCCCATAACCGTTTAGCCATCTCGAGTCGCGCGTCCTGAGTGAATGTTCGCCCAAACAATTTTTAACAATTATTGTAGGATTTCTAGAAGCATACTCTTGAATTCTTGAAGGATTTTAAAAGGTACCAACAAGTAACTAATTTGGTGGTTAATTGATTTTGGGCAGTTTTATATTTATGTCCCATTTTACATCGGAATTTCGTCAAACTAGCTGAACCGGGGAACGGTAGCTTAACTGAAATTCTGATTTTATTCTATTTTTGCTTGACAAGCTTAAATTTGAAGCTGTCCTTGATGACTTCAATCCAAACACGTTCCCCTGCCATCGCAATTTTTTCGAATTCGACTCCGGAAATCCATGGCTCTTATGAATGTTTGATGTGTCTCCGAGGTGGAATGGAAAGGGGGAGAGGGCCCCTCTTTTTCCTATATTCCTCCTCTTCGTCCCCTTTTCCTCTCCTCTCATTAGTGGCTCGAAAACATGGCATTCCCAGTTGGTCGGAAACTCCCAGGGAGCTTTATGTCCTGCTCTCTCTCCTTTCGAAAGGAACCATTCGACCTCCTGATATTCTGACTTTTTTCGAGGGAGGGGGAAGGTTGGTTCTTGTTGGGTTGGCCGGGGCTTCTAGGACCTAGGAATGGCCCCATCACTCACCCTTCATGGATGTGCCAGCTAATTTCCCGGGCTTTTCTGCCGAGCTAGTCGGCGGGGGTCGTTGCTCGTTTTGACATATTTTTGTGAGTTGTTGGGATGGCTTGGGTGTTGTAACTTTGCAAACGTTAATGGGGATTTGATAGGATTTTCTTGGAGGTTTAGACGCAGCGTCGCAATTAGAAACTAATTGTTATACCCAGTCGCATATATACGCGGAAGATTACCCATGCAAAAAAACTATGTATTTATAGAACATTACAACCAAAAGTTATCCTAGGAAATTGAAAACTCTTTTAAATGTTTAAAAAATCAACCCTTTCTTTTGGTGCCCAAACCGGTCCCCCTTTTAGAGGGAGTGGTACGGATTCGAGGCCCACCAATTATTCTCCCCAAATTCCTCGACAACCCCTTCTTTTCCTCTACCCCACCCTTTCTGCCCAAGCCTTTCTCTACTCCCTTTTTTGAAAAATGCGACGAGACAACGACGACGACGGACAGCCGCCGCCGAGCGTTTCTATGGATTCTGGCCAGAATAGCCACGCTGTCAAACCTCTCCGATAATGGCTCTTGCAATTTTTTCAGTTCAGAAAAAGCCAACCAATCTTATTAAACTAATACCTCCTAAGTCTTCACTTTTCAATCAGCAAATTTTACAGAACATTGATGCCCGACCTCGGTCTTTCCCCTATTTCCATTCAATCCGACCCATCCCAAGTTAAAATTGGTTCTCTTTAGGTCAGGATTCCACCCCGATCACCAATATCCCGCACACCCCACTGGGTCGGAGAAAACAAAAAAAAAAACGGCTGCCCCCCGCGATAATCCGCTGCTGCGAGAGTGGATGTCGAACTCACAAATCGCTCCTCCCAATCTCTAACATAAGCCGATCATCCCATCCCTTATATCTACCGGAAATCCCATTTGCCAGTCGCTCTCCTTGGTGGTGTAACGCTTTCATCGGCGCTTTTAAAAAAATCTACGGGATAAATTTGCTTCAAGATGTAGCTGACGGGTTCGCCTCCTCCTACTTAAATTTCCATTATGCGCCGACCTATAAATTCAAATTTAACGCAACGGCTTATACAGCTCCGAAATTTTCGAAAGCCTGCAAAAGCGTTTAGAGTCTTCCTTTTTGAATTTTCCAATCAAAGCATTTTCCGCAACAAGACGAAGCCATGCAATTCCATCTAGGTCTTCTCTCCCCGAATCTCCCATTTTCTTGTCTGATTCGTCAATTCGCATGCTCTGATTTTTGTCGGGAATGCTCTAGATAAATCTGCAAATTTCAGGGTGTGACCTCCGGGGTCCCTTCTTCGCAAGGATCCTGCCTTCAACATAGAATAGGTCAGTTTTTCATCATTATTATAGCTTTATCTTTTAAGTTAGACAAAAATACGTCAAGTTTTTATAGGTATATATCAAAATTTTGCTGTTGGAACTCTAAAAAAATTCTGCTTCTATTAGCGCATTTTTCTCTAATTCAGCAGTACTTCTTACTCTCTTACTGACTCTACCTCTGATTATGATGCTTATACAGTAATTTTTATCTTCAGAATATCTTTAAATGTTTTTACCCATGAAAGGCACCCCTTATAGTGGATTACTCACCACGATTCTTGCCTACATTTCTGTTCCATGATTAGCCCAGCCCTCCGAAATCCAAATATAGACCCTGCTCTAATATTTACAAAGTGGCAAGTAGTGCGGGTACTTCGGAAAGTGAGAGAAACAGAAGGGCCGACTGCTCCCAATCAACCAAATTGCCGCCCCATTTGTCAGAAAGCTTCAATTTCACATTTCCCTGGGCTCGGAGGAAGGGAGGGCGGATGTGGGCAACTCTTTGCCTTCCTCCTCCACTTCCATCTATCTACGAGTCAATGGGCGTTAAGAGACCCTTGGGTCGAAATTTGGAAGTGGCTTTATTGTATATTTTTTATTAATTATATGTAATATTAATAAAACTAGGAATTCATGTCTTATGTCTCTGCGGTTGGGCTTTAGGATCAAACACACTTTGGTCTGTCGCTTCACAATCCTGCACCTACTTTTCATTGACATGGCAGCGGATACGGAATTACCCCTCCTTTATAACATCCCCACCCCTTCCCAACCACCGGTAATTAGCATTCCAGACATAAATTGGCGCCCAAACGGATACAGATACCGCCTCATAACGACTCAATTAGTAATGTTGCGTCGTGGCGGGGATATCCCCATTGGTGTGTCTCTCTCCCTTCAGCCCCAATCCCCTCCTCCACACCTGGCCATCTACATGAAATGTGCCCCCAGGACATATTTCCGCCCTATCTAGCCGCATCAACGGTATTCCACCCAAGTGGTCCCGTTGCGACCTAATATCGATCTGGGATATTAACCTCCTGATTGCGGGTCGAACTTTTGCCCAGTGTCATTATTATTTGACAACCCGGAAAGCGCGCTTGGAACTCTCAAAATTATGGTCTACTGGGAGGATATCCTGAACCGTCGCCGCTGCCAATGGGAACAAGAGTAAGTCTCATTTTTGATGTGATCAAACTAATTTTACTCTCTACGAGAATTTTATTATATACTCTTGGGCTTCCATACCTTCATTTTTTGCTCATTTTCTCGGTCATCACATTTTACGAGCTATTTTTTTCTAGAACTTCATATTCCAAATCTAAAAAATTGGGCGTATTACTTTTCAAAAAGCGTTTATCACTTCAAAGACAGCTCTTTGGATTCTAGGAAATACCGTAGTCCCATATTGTCCTGCAAACCCTTTTGCACACCCATAGCAAATTTTTTATTGCCATTTCCGAATTACGATTTTTCACCGGCTGACCTTCCCGCCCTACTAAAAACACTCACTCATGCCCGCCATCACCCAATTCATGTGACTTTTTGTTTACGATACGCGAAAAGAGCCGGGGGAATAGGCGTGTAGCTTAGCAGGATTTATCTTTCGCTGATTCTCCATGTCTTCTCTCGAAAGTTTAATAGTTAGCGGATTTTAATTTTTCAAAATTTTAATTTTAATGCTGTTCGAGTACCGATATTGTTGAAAACCAGCTATGGCGCTTGAAAAGGCGTAATTTTGGCTGCAAGAATGTTTTCCTGTGGCGCGTCGTTATTTTTGTTTACTTTTGTTTACTAGCCGGGCTTGCCAGCTCTATGGCGTAGATATTGGCAGCAGAAAGATAGTAGCGAGGTTGTTAGTGTTAGACTTGAGTTTCGCGCGGTTCAATGGGATGATTTTTATATTAGGCGTTCCCTCCCGTGCTGAAAGTGTTGACGAAGAAATTAGCCTTGGAAGTAAGTGCCAGTTTACGATTTAACATAATTCGATCGCATTTTGAGATTTTTGACGAGATACTGTAGCTTTGACTCGGCGGTAGAGCAACATCCGCTTTACATTTTTCCGTCCCACAGTTTTTCTAAGACACAATCGTGAGCGAAAAATCAAGTTTTTATTACTCTCTCCCCGACTACTAATGACTCTCCCCCGTCAAGAACACCTGAGCCGTAGAAAAACGGCAAAAGAAAAGGGGTGGCGAGGTATCGGCGGCAGGCCAAGCGCCAAAAATGCCTCATCTGGACAACAGGTTGTTATCGGTGGCCGGGTCGGAGGAGAGGTGGTGGCAGCAGCAAGCAGCAGCCCATAGGTAGAGAAGTGTGTGCTGTGGTGGGGTGGGGAGGGTTGTTTTGAGCATGTGAGGGTAGAAGAAGAAGAAGGAGAAGGGGTGTCCCCCTGCTGTGGCTGTGCGGACACACATACCGACAGACAGACAGACACGGACACAGCCGTTGTTGTCCCCCTGGATCCAGCCGCTGTGGGCCCCGCCCCCCTTCAGCTCGACCCCGCACCGGCGCACGGCGCGCCTCGTCGAAAAACAGTACCCCTATACACAACCGACTCAAACGTTCATCTTCCTTGTACGCATCTGGGTCGATTGAACAAGGGTATTTCGGGCATTCTAGGGATTCTTTGATCCTACCGTAATCCTTATTCTACTGTATCGTAGGGTGGCAATTTCGGATTATTGTACCCAACTTAAACTACTATCGTATTCGTTCTATTCGAACTACTGTAACTACAGATCTCAATCCTTTACACCCAACTCCGAAATTTTGGAGACCTCTTCTCCTCCCCCCTCCATATCCTCCTCCTCCTTAATTCCAAATTTATTCACTACCTACCCGCCACCCCCTCGGCCAGCCCGTTTCTCTAAACGGTCTCCGGCCACAATTTGATTCGCTGAGCTGGCGCTGTCTATGCACCGTTTCCACCCGTACGCGGCTCGGGCCCTCGTTACCATCCCCCAAGCAGCCGCCCTCGCCGCTATCCACGACCCGGCATCGTCAATTGGCTTGCCCGTTTCTTTATCGTGAGTTTTAATGAATTTTCTTATTTGGCATAGAAGCTTGCGCCTAAAAAATTAGCTAAATTCCTAATTATCCTTCAAAAGTCGTACCTTTTCCAAGTCCCACCCTTATTGATAATGTCTTGAATAGACTCAGTTTTTAAAAGATAAACAAAAATTCTGAATTTTCTAGGATTTTTGAAACATCTTGCTTCTTTAGATAATTTATTTAATTTACGTCTACTTCGAGAGGACCACTTCAAGATTAGCCAAAAATTCTAATTAAAAGTATCCAGAACTGGGTAATAAATAGCATTATTACCCGATGAATCATCGAAAGCACCGCAAGCTTTCCCTCCCCTTTCCTTTGCCGCATCAAGAAAAATAAATCAAAATCCCGAAGTGACCTTTCCCCGGCCATTTCCCGGAAAACATCAGCCACGGCGTCTTTCTCTCTCTGTCAACAACACAAAATTCACGCATCACCATGACCATTGGATGGATAGTGCAACTTATCCAAATCTCCACTCAAGGCTTCCTGTCCCCAATTTTAATAATGCACTTTTGATCACAACGTACAATTTTGGGGGGTTGTTTATTCGGTGGGCGCTCACTTGGGGGGAAGCGTCAGCCTCAAGAGCGGAAATCCATTTGGGCAGGTTTAAAGGTTTTATTTTGCAGGAAATCATGCCCTGCCCATCCCTTTGCTAGGCTAAATAAAGAGAACGGTTTTTTCGAAGGCCCTGATTCGCCCATCCCCCTTTTTCCAATGCGTCATCCCCAAGGTCAAAATGCCAGCGGTTGCGCGCGACCCGCAGCCCAGCCCTTTGCTTTCCACCACCTCCATTCCTTCGAAGAAATACGCTTGCCTAACTTTGGCCAAATCCGTTCTTGTTTTTGCATTTTTCAACGTGGTTTTACTTCCAAATAACTTTTACTTCTTCCTACCTACCGTACCCCAGCCATTCCGTAACCATCGAAAATTCATTTTCCCAAATGCGCCCCATCCATACGAACGCCGCCTATTTTCCCCTCAACAAAATTAATGGATGCAATCTAGTGATGTCGATGCCAATGACGCCATCTTAGGTGCCGAAAAATGGGTATTTTGATGGGATTAAGGGGAGGGTAGTGGATAGAAATACGCGTCGCTCTAGGACCTCAATTTTAGGTTAGGGCTTGAGGGATGGGAGGTCTAGGGATATATTACGAAGAAGGGAGATGGATACGGTAGGGATGGGTGGTTTGGGCCGCTTTTAGGAGA
Source organism: Mesorhabditis sp. LJ9110 (assembly GCA_038088335.1). Lineage (NCBI taxonomy): Eukaryota > Metazoa > Nematoda > Chromadorea > Rhabditida > Rhabditidae > Mesorhabditis > Mesorhabditis sp. LJ9110. Next base: position 577,712 of record JBBGBA010000011.1, on the reverse strand, counting down.
TTAGCACCGGAAGCTGGCTGAATTGGTGGACTCGTGGTTCGGAGTGGTTGCAAAAATATTGTATACTTTTCAAGCGGCGCAGTTTAATTTGCATGCAAAAATTAGAAGCTCCGCGTCGTGAAACCTGTCTAGGGGCAGGTTTCGTTTTGTTCGTGAACCCCTTGAAGATGACCAGTCTAGGTCTGTGTAAATAGTTTGTGATTCATAATATCTCATCCAAGGGGGGTTGCGTCCCACTTTCAGCTGTGCTGTCGTGCCGGGTAGTCGGGCCGGAACTCACACACCACTCAACAGGGTTTGAATGACAGTGTTTTCCGTGGGCTAGAATCGCGGTAAAAAGTTGGGTGGTTTCGTTGGCAGGTTGGGGTTGATGTATTTTGATGTTAAGTGGATTGTTTTGTACTTTGTATTGAAGGGGTTGAGACTAAGGACGCTATTTTAAGTATTTTATTTCTTGGTGTTCTTTGCGCATCCCTGTAAGACAACTCGTCTTTTTACCACGTAATTTAACCCCTCCATCCCTACAGTCTTTCCCACCGACTACACGACCATCCTAAAATCGTCCCCAAACCCGGGGTGAACACCTGGTATCCAATAACACTATCCTGCAAGGGGTATCGCCCCCAAGGAATGGGCCCCCCGCCACTGTTTTTTAAAGGGCACTCGCTGCGGGGGTGAACTAGCAGGGGAGAACGGTATGTGTGCGCGCGTGTCGACCATAGACCGTACGACAACACACTCCGTACACCCCCCCCCCACAAACGGGTCTCACCCCACTACTGAAGTTTTTTGGGGGGGCCGATGGATCGGCTTTAAGTGGATGGGAATGGTTTTCACGGGTGGCTGGAATTTTTACTAGCGGAACGGGATGATTTTTTGGAGTTTGGAGAACTATACGACAATTAGGAATATATTATTGGCTTTCGGCAGTAGGTCATCAAGACATCTCGATAACGGGAGGTCTTAGGGTATCTATGATACGTCATTAGGTCCGTAATGCCTTAGATCTGTCCGCAAAAATGCTATTTTCGATATTAAGTTATGTTTTATGAAAATTCCGGCTCTTTGTTAGGATTGGGATGTTGAATCTTATAGTTTGAGTAACCAAATTCCCCCTCAAACTTTACCCAATACCCGATCACTGCCAATCGACATTCAATAAAACGGAAAACGACTGACCGCGGAGAGAGAGGTGTCGCGTAAACAACTTTGGCCATGCTTGTTTTCCGGTCGCACCACATATACATACTCTCCAACCTATACCTTTTTTCCACAAAGCACCGTGTTCACCATCGCATAGTTTCCGCAGGGTGAACCCGGAAAAACACTTGGCTATTTTAGGGTGAGCAATTGAGTTCGAGCAAAATGACGGTGCTGAGAAGCTTACCGTCAGTGTTAAGTGGGGAGAAATTTGGGGGAAAAAAGCTTCCAAAAATGTGTTTTGTAGTCTTGAAAGAAAATTTGGTGCAGAAGCTTTAGCGTAATTACTGAAGTGAAGTAATAATAACCGGAAAAACCGAAAGCTACACCATCCCGAAAATAAAAGCCGTGAAAGTCGGGCATAGAGAAGGAGCTATTTTCATATGCAAATGAAGTTTTTTTTTTGGCAAAATAATTGTAGCATGCTGTCTATTATTCGGATGTAACCAACTTTTTTACAATTGTCCTTTCCCGGTTGAGTCCTCTCTATTATTCTGAATCAAAACCACTAACCAAAATAACTCTCTACCCATCTAGATTTTCACTCTCCCGCTTCCTCTCACTTTTTTTCTTTCACCGATCTCTCCCATTATCGAGTTGGCGGCCTCGACGACCGCTTTGGAGACGTGCTGGCCGGGGGATCGATGTGGCAGGCCGTTCATCCATTCCTCCGGATTCATTTTTGTTTTCGCCTTCCCCATCTAGACCCCCCGGCCTTGGGATTTATTTTTTGCGGGCTCCGTGTTCGGGAATGAGAGGGGTTGGGGTGGTTGTGATGAGGGATTCTGGGAAAAAAAAGAGGCCGAGCTATGAAAAGGGAGGGGGGAACGACTGTCTGTTTTGGAAAACAGTACCCGGATGCCATTTCCGGGGTGGAATTAGTGGTTGGATGGAGGGGGGGGGGAGAGGGAATCATGGTAGTGGTTTCGAATTGTAGGGAATCGAAGGGGTTTTTTTAATTTTGTAAAAAGAAATTGTTGCTCTGGCTTAAATATAATATAATTATCTCTTAGCATTTATCGGATTGTCTTCAAATTCCAAAACAAATCCAATAATCCAGTATTACGTCCAGTAATCAGATCCTTTCCTAGAACTCTATAAAGCCTTCGCGATCGTAAAAAGGAGCACATTGTTGTTGTTATGGGGGCGGCAACGGAGAGTAGAACCAGTTGACGCTTAAAAGGAATGGAGCGGAGCAAAGGAAAAGGGTGATTTGGCCGAGTGGCTTCGTTGTCTTATCGTGTCAATCAGGTCCTTACCAAATGAGGGCGCATCCCAGCTACTAGAGCACAATTCGCATAAACCGGAACTATTTGGGGGGTGTTCGGGAAAAGTAGGTGACAACAAGTCTGCGTATCCGGGCGATGGGTAAATGGGGGATGAGGTTTTTGGGGGAACTTTTTTGAGAAAGGTATCAATAGAGCACAAACTGAGAGTAATTTCCTGGAGATACGCAGCTTGCTAGAATTTTATTTTATTCATGTGTTTTCCCGAATTTTTATGTAATTTGGGGATATTCAAATTTTGTAATAAAGCTACGGTAGTAATCTGGTCTCGAAGCACTTGGTAGTTGCGCGAATTTTAGATAAAATCTTTTGTCGGCGATGGGGTTTAATTTTTAAAGAAACCGTTTGGAAAGAGCTAGCTATAAAGGTTAAAAAAATCGATGGTTAGATTTGTTCTCAAGCTAAACGGTAACCGAAGGTAACAATCTAGATGTAGAAATCCAGAATTTCGTATTCTCTGTAAGGCGCGCATGCAGGAATTAGAGAGAGAGAGAGAGAGAAAGAGAGAGAGAGAGCGAGAGAGAGCGAGAAAGAGAGAGAGAAACGCAAACGACCATTGGTGTTTACCGGGTAATTTCCGTACTTACGCATAAAACTACCGTAACCCGCCACTTTTTGGCTCAAATCTTTCTCGCCGGTTTTTTTGCCAATCCACGATCCCAAAACTGATTCTCCCCGTCCTCAAAATTGCAGCTGACCAATGCGTGGGACGTCTTCGGGTGGGCCGAGCTGGCTGCAGGAGAAAAAGAACCGGGGGGTCGCGGGGGGTGCTCTGTTTGTTGTGGGGGGCTGCCGGGCTGGCCTCGCCTCCTTTTTTCCGGGCGGATGGCATCGAGGCGGACACACACACACGCAGAAAGATCGACAGACACGCACACACACAGACAGACACATACACCCACCACACAGCATTCGGTTTCAAACTGCCTCCTTCCCGAGTCTCGAACTCCCCCCATTCCATATCGCATTTGAGCAACTGCATTTTATTTTTGTAGTTTTAGGGCAGGGTTTTTTGCGGTAATTGGACTGTGCATTAATAGGAAAATCCGCAGATTTTTTGTTAAAAACCGCTGAATTCTGAAGCTTAAGCGGTCTTTGGGATTGGTCTATTAGACAGATAGCTTAGTGTTTTTAAGACGATGTACGATCGGACAAGAGGGTAGAGCGTAAATAAGTAGTATAATAGTAATATTACAGATAAAAAATAAATGGATCATTGATATCACCGGACCTAAGCTTTTTAAGAGGTATAGATTTTTAAGAGTTAAAACCCAAATTTTGAGTTTTTTTCCCTTTTTAAAACCTAACCAACCCTTTGTGATAAATCACAAACCCTCCAAAAAACACGGCTGACCCTCCCGATGCCCATCACTTCCTCCCAATCAACACCGATCTGTCGCCCCCGGGACAGCCGACTGGGCCACCCCAACTCCTCTCCCGCCCTCCACAAAAAAGAGATGACATCACATGGACTTGTTCTTTTTCTTCTTCTTCTTCATCCTTCATTCCCCCCACTCTTATTGACTGGCCTCTGATCAGCCATTCCTCCCCAATTCCACTCTGTCAAACCTCCCGACAACACTGAAAACTGTCAATCGATAACCTGCAGCACAGCCCTGGCCCCTGCCCCGGCTGCCTCCAAAATAAAAAGGCGAAAATAAAGATTTGCGAGCAGGGGCAGCCTGTCCCTCTCCGGCCGTTCCTCGCATCGTCTCTCTCTCTCTCTCTCTCTCTCTCTCTCTCTCTCTCTCATTTTCTCTTCTTTCTCCAGCTGGCATGGTTAGGGTGAATGAAGAGAACGGATGCAAGGGTTGAGTCCTGAAAAAGTGAACCGGGGAGGAGGAGCGGCTCGGAACCGACAGCGAAAAAGAAAAAAAGAAGCAAGAATCGGGGCCGGAAAAAAGAGGCCTCGCTTCCCCAGGTCGACCGCAAAAAATGAAGTGCCGCAAGATGGGCGGAAAGAGGGAATGGGGGGAAATAAAAAGGCCGAACGGCGGTAGGGCAACCCGTCAAAAGAACCGACAACCAATCATTTTTTTATGATTTTCATGCCGCGTTTTGCCGGGTGGCCTTCAGTGAAATCTCGTACGGTTTTTTGGTACGTTGTCTAGATGTATCGATTGTGTTTTCAATTTTGAGGGTTAATTCGCGGCTTATCCGGTCCGGTAATGGAGGTGTTCGACGTTGTTTTTTGCTAAATCCTGGGTCTAGAGCTACAGTAAACATCGGGGGGCTTAGGATATTGGGCCGATAATGTATTCAGACACTTGTTTTGTCTTATGCTTAGTGTTAGTTATATCATAGCGCTTTCCATTTCATGTTAGGCAATTTTATAATAGTTAGAGTTTCCTTGGAAATGAAGTTCAAGAGCCGATGCCATTGTGTTGATTTGATAGACTAATTCCTACAACATTAACAATTTCACAAAGCTTAGAGCATATCTATATCATAGGAACTATATAATATGCCTTAATTTTTGTAGGAAATGGGTTTCGGCGAGACAAATTCTATAAAAATAACATCTCAAAGATGAAGAGAGACAGCCCCTAGTTCTGCATCCCCAATCGTCAGCTCGTATCATTGCGGAACCAAGGCCCCAGTTTTCGTCTCGTCTCGGCACATCGAAGTGTCCGGGGTCGTGGCCTCCATCCTATAGGTTGCCCCCAAGCAGAGGGGGTTGTTTTTGCGGAGCGGCAGCTCGTCTCCCCCCGTTTTTCCTTCCATCGTTCGTTCGTTTCCCCCTCCTCTGGTTCGTCGAGCCACATCTTTCCTTCCTTCCTTCCTTCGATCCTTCCTCTTTTCTGCTTCTTTTCCTTTAGCCACTTCCCCGTCCATCCATCCACAGCCCCAACGGGTTGTTATCGTGGTGGTGGTGGTGTGCTCCTCCGAGCCACTGAAGAAGACGGCCCCAACTAGTGCCACCGGATTTACTCCTGGTTCTCCTAGTTCTCTGCTTTATTTTATACGCCCGCCGGTCGGCCCATCATCGCTCTGCCCCCCATCGCTTTTGATCTATATATTTACGCCCTGTTTTCGTGGGGACTGGAGGGCCTTTAACCCTACAAATTGTTTTCGGGTGCCTCGACCCCGGCTGGCCAAAAACTTTTTTGACGATAGCTTGAGGGAAGATTGGTTCATTTTTGTTTCAAAGTGCTCGACAAAAATGTAAAAATACTTTTTACTACTTTTCTTCGCCTAGGAGATTTTATTTCAAAATTGATAATTAATGCTCGATACGCAATGGAAATCTGCACCCCGGTATTTTCGCCACCAAGCGTTACGATCTTGAGCTCTTCCTGCAATCTGAAAATATTTAGCTTTTGTCGAGGATGCGATTTTCCTCCTCAATTTACAATTAATTCACGGTATGCAGTTAAATCCCGCATTTCTGCTGTTCTACCACCAGACGTTCCCCTCTTTCAAAATCAGTTCGCCGCAAAGAATATATTATTGGCCAGAAAAAAAACACAACCCTTCTGAATATTAAACTTCCACAAAAAATATGCAGTCGATCCTGTCGTCATCCATAAAATCTAGTAGCGGCGTTCTCCCGCAAAACACCCCCAGTCAACCCCATCCGGGGACCCATTTTTTTCACGTCCCCCTCCCCATGGCCACGTCGTGTATTTGGGAAATTACTTGCGCGGCCGACATTTTCTGCCTTTTCACCTAGCACCCTGCCAAAATTAGATTCGACCGACGCTTGTGTTGAGCTGGGCAGCCCTAATCGCAGCTATTTATTACGATTCCCGGCTAATTGATTTCTAGGTCAGGCATACGACGTATCATCTTGTATCATTACGATATTTCTGTACCATCTTACCGCAACTGCCCCGAGATCCACCATCATTCCTTTTGTTTTCCTCGCGGATCATTCTGCCAATTCCCCAACAACACGTTATACTATAATGTCTTGCCGTAAAAACAGAAAGTGCAAGAAAGGAGTTCCCGTTTTTCGGAGATACATTAAAATGGATTGCCGAGGCGAATCCTCAGGAAATCCGGGCCCCTGGTACAGAACCCCACTAATTGTAGGCGTTCCCGGGCGAATTTGCCCGCGCCTGAATCAATTTCTAGCCTTTTTTGAGGCGTTGCCATTTCGTGGTTTCCGTAATTTTGGCCTTTCTTTAGAAAATACAACATGCCTTTATATGTAACGATTCTGATCTTAGATTTCGTAATTTTCCATTTTGACGTTATTAGTAATTCGATTTTTACAATTAGTTGTAAGCGGCGTCTCCGTTTTTCACTCGTTGTTATCTGGTTTTCTCGGAGAAATCGGGGCGAAAGACACCGAAGCAATCGAACGCTATCGAGACCCCGCTTCTTCATTCTTTTGGCTTGTCCAACACAGCCCACACCATGCCATCAGTGCCAAACATGGCCTTCTTATTTCAGTTTCTTTCTTCTTTTTCCATACAAACACCCAATAGCCACACTCGGCCCATTTTAGATCCTTATCCCCAAGGCCTTCACGGGTCGGGCCATTGCGTTTTTTGTTTGTGCGCGAAAAAACGGTGGAGTTTGCGCGAAATATTGATTTTTTTTATGTGGGCGAGCAGAGTTCGTGGGGTGGACGATTTGGCTTGCAAATTTTTAATTTTTACTTGAATTGTTTTTGGGTTTAGGCTTTTGAATATTAATCATTTTCTGGGAATCAATTACAATTAGATATTGGGCTCAATGAGGAAACTTGTGATTTTTCGGAGGGATTGTAATATCACGAGGAGTGTGATTTACAATTTACAATTTTTCGGATTAATAAGCTGGGCTTTTTAGTTTTTTTTACTGGGTTTTGAACCATCCATATTTATTGTTTTTATCATCAAGACGTTCCGATTTCTACGTTTTCAATTTTTTAACAGCTTGAACCGCCAATTTTCGTAAGCCTTAAAATCTTTACCGTATCCCTCTTTTCTCAATTCCTTATTTATCCACCCCAACCCATTTCCGCTGCTTCAGCATCCCTTTCGGGGAAACCCCCGTGGCTGCAGAAAAATTTTATCACTGCCGATCGGCCGCGGGGTTGGGTGGCCGGGTTATAATCTTGTGTGGCTGGGTGATCCGGAGAAATGGGAAGAAATTGCGGCCGCAAAAAACTGCTGGTGGTCACCGATTCCCGATGTGGGAGGGGGGAGTTGTTTACAGACTGTCCGCTCAGCACCTAGCGCCTCTCTCTCTCTCTCTCTCTCTCTCACTCTCTCTCTCTCTTTCTGACCCTTCGATCCTCTTTTGCTTTTGCTTTTCCCCTCAAATTTGGGCTGATGATTCATTGGCCCCTCCAAAAGTTTGGTTCCAACAGCGAAATTTGCATCGTAAACAAAAATATTTTCATTTGCAAGCTCCGAATCCGCAAAAAAAAACAGAAATTCTCGCTTCGCCTTTAAAGCATACTTTCATGTGAAATTTTATGTTAATTTGCATCTTTCAGGGACCTAGTGTTAGCTTCGGGTTCGTCTGTGTGCGGCGCGGCACAGCAGCCCTTTTTTCTAGCTGGCTTAGGAACAGGTGAGCGTTTTTTATACAGGTTACAACTCTTTGCAAAACAATATTTGAAAAAGTTACATTTTCTGTCCGGTTTGCCACCGGTCAATCAATGGCGGCGGTGAGGGGGGCTGTAGAGAGGGTAGTTTTGGAATGGCAGCAGGCCTATAGCTGACTCAGGGCGTGGCGGCAAATACACAAACACGAGCTGCGCGCAGCACACCCTAGGAACGAACGAACGGGGACACCCGGCCCGCTGGTTGATTTGATTTGAAACGTCATTTAAATAAACTCTGGATTTTTTTGGGGCTGGTTTGAAGGCGCTTACCCCGAAATCATTCAAACATCAAGCCGTTTCCTGATCTAAATCAACCAGCAACTACACACTAGGCTTTTGTAAAATTTCGCCAAGCACTAAAATTCCGCCCTTTGCATACGTAATATACCTTACAAATAACTGCGACTCACTTTAATAAATCTGTCCCACACACCTATTGCCCTTTTACGTGTTTGGTGACAGACCGACGGGCGTCACAACAAAAAATGAGGGAGGGGGCAACTGAATTGCCGTAATACCTTTTCGTGTCTGGGCTAGAAAAAAATGTTGCTTTATTTCTTAAACTATATTTTTACTTTTTTTCAGGCGCAATGGAGAACACCCAGGCCGATTCGGGTGGCAGTGCTTCTGCCGGCCAGGACGACACCAGTTAGTTTTTTTTTAGATTTTTGCCTTAAGTAGCCGATTTAATTAATAAGCGTACGTGGTTTATACCAGGGGTTCCGAAAAATTACTCTCTAACGGCGACAGGAGGGCCGGATTTTTGCGCTTTTTGCTATCAAGCGGAAGCTCGCAAAAATGTGAGAAAACGAGCACTTTTCGTTTCTAGAGCAAGTTTTTTCTGAGAGCAGCACTTCCGGTTTTTCTGTGCAAAATCTCGAAAAAGGATAATTTATAAGGCATCCCGATGTTCAATGCCGTTTGTACGCTAAAAGCGCGCGTTTTAGGAAACCCCATAATACCAAAAACGAGCCAATTAATCTATAAAACCAAACCATCTTATTTTCCGGAATTTTCAAGGACTTTCTAATTGTCTAGAGACCATATCCGCAAAAGGCGCTATTTTTTGGAAGGGCTTGGATTAAAATTAGCGAAAAAATACATTATTTTCTCAGATTCTCTAGGCTCGGATGCGCGGCTGAACGCAGAAAGCGACGGTGGCTCCCCCGTACAGGATCCGGGGTTCGTTCCTGGGTGAGGATGTGGTCAGGAATCGGCATTAAACGGATAGATCTATACCGTACCCCCACTACTCGGGTCTATATGGTGGACTGCCCGTTATTTCATAGAATAGAGACAAGTCGTTCTAGACCAGTGCTCGCGGCCGGTAGACCAATAGCTCCTGTTTGGTGGCGTGTGTGGTGTGTTTTGTCAATTCCTGGCCCCTCCAAATGTACCCAATCTTGTTTTTTGTGTATGATTTTTGAATGTGGAATTTCCGTTGTTGGATTAATTTGCGTTTTTCCTTTGAATGTTTGAAATTCAAATTTTTATGTAATTAGCTTCTCGGCGGCCTCTTGTGCTGAAGTTAATGCTTTTTTTGATATTCTAAATCAAAACTTTCCCTAGTTGTTTAAATTAAAAATACTCTAGATACCTACCATGAAAAGCTCGTGACATAAACTGTGCTTTTGCATCTGAAATTTTCAACGAAATTCTTAGCGGTATTCAAACATTATTAATACAATCCACCAGGAACTCTCCCATTCAAAAACCATCATCACTGTATGCGTGTCTTGTCCCTATAATCGTTAACCTGTATAGACGGAAAACTTTTTAGAAAGATGTTCATCGGCGGCCTTAGTTGGCAGACGACTGCCGGTTAGTTTTACTCAGTAGCCTTTTCACTTTTCCCCGTAAGATACCTCAATTTTTACAAATACATGCACTTTTATTACAGATTTGTATTATCATTTAATCCCAAAAATCTTTATTTGTAGAGGGTCTCCGTGACTATTTCGCCCGGTTCGGTGAGGTCAACGAGTGCATGGTGATGCGGGACCCAGTCACGAAAAAGGCTAGGTGAGCTCGTTTTTAGAAGAGTTTAATCGTTTTAAAATTTCAAAAAATGTGGCTTATACCTTTATTTAAAGGGGATTCGGCTTCATCACATTCGCTGACGCAGCCGCCGTCGAGAAGGTTTTGGCTCTGCAAGAACACGAGCTAGATGGGAAGAAGATTGATCCGAAAGTTGCCTTCCCAAAACGGGCACAAACTAAGGTGCGTGGATTATTTGTATTTATGTATTTTGACGTTGCGAGAGGTATTTAAATTCATCTGGGGGATTTTACTGAAGTCGTCTAAAATAGTCTAGAAAAATCAGTATTTCTTGACTAAATGACTTGGCTTCGTAAGTCTAAAGATTTAACGGTCTTTTAAGCTATTTGATTTTACCTTTACATTACGATATGTATTAGCTGATCCCTAAAATTTTCGCTCTTCATTCGGCACCCCAGCAGGTGCCATACAGCAAATAAATCCCATCCGCGCCACAACACCCTCGTCTAGCTCTTCTGAAATGGGGAGCCCGCCGGTGATTTATCAAAATTGGCCCGTCGCGCGCCAATCGAAAAACGGCACGGCCCGGTTGTTTTGTGCGCCCCTAGGGGCCCTCGTAACGGGTCCAAACCAGGAGGATGATTTGGGCCACGAGGGCCAGGAAGGCCCTTCCTTCTCCCCCCTTCCCTATCCTAGGGACAAATGTGCGTTCGCTGAAGAGTGACGGCCCATTCCTCACCGGGCCAGGCCTCCTCGGCCAGGTTGGGCCCTTCAAAGCCCCCCCCCCCCCTATGGGCTTCAGGATTGTCCGATTTCACGCTTCTCCACTCGCTGCCCCCCTTTTGGTTGGCCCCTCGCTCCACCCCACTTATGGCCCGCCTGCCCTCCCATCGGGGCCAAGCTGGGCCCTCGACGCTCTCTTAGTATTCGGCAATCTTCAATCGTTTTCGATGCATCGTTAGATCTAGAAAGTATTCGGCGCATCGTTGATGTACCTTGTAGGATTTTGTTAGTCTAGAAAATGAGGCGCAAAAGCTAGCTAAACCTATGAAGATCTGCATATCTGTAGGTGTGCTTCTGAAATATCTTTTTTGGAATTGATGAAAACTTTTTCACGCCTAGCGGCCTTTACGCCTTATTGTAGATGGCTATTTTTAATTTACTTCTCCTACCAAGGCATTAACCTAAGAACTTTTGCAAATGCTATTTATTGAATCCGCAACTCTGCTTGGAACACTGGTCGGGTTCAACCCACTCACGCAAACTTTTCCTCTCCCAAAACCCATGTGTGGCCCCGTTGCCCTTTCATATTCGAGTGTTGAATAGCCAGCGGGTCCATTGTGGCTTTTCCCTTCCCTAGAGCTACCACTCGTTGGCTCAACACCTCCTTCACCTCACCCACCCCTTCCAGCATTTCCTCGGTAATTTTAGGGTAGACACCTAAGGATTTGGGTCTGTCGAATGGGTGCCTTTCGGACTCACCGCATTTGTTCTTACCTTTTTGGTAGGTTTGGAATTGACTAGATTACGGTAGTAAAGCAATGAAATACATCTTTCTCTGTTGCCCTTCCACCATTCCCTCATTCTTTGTGGAAGATCACCTTCTAGAGCTTAACGTTCCAGGAACCCCTCCTCCCGAAAAGATTCCTCCCCGGCAGCACAGACCCGAATGGGGTTGTGGGAATTCTAGGGAGGGTTTGAAGCCCTCCACCCCACGTATTCGCTTTCCGATGGCCTCCTCCTTCCCCTTCTTCTCCTTTCTTCCAGGCTTCTGATATCCGACACCAATTCCCCGAGGCGATCGAGGAGGTGGGAAAATGCCCACGGCTCGCCCGGCTTACGCGTGTTTCGCCCCGCAAATCCGCTACCAGCTCTCCTGGGCCGATGATGTACTTTTTGTTGCAATGGTCATACCTTGTATTGTAGCGGAATGTCGGTTTTTAGCAACAGAATTGCCTTGAATTTTGATTTTGACACTTTAGCTTAAATCTCAGCTTGCAGAAAAATCAGTATTGTTCAAGGCGTTTCCCCAAATAGGATTCAAACGACCGCGTTCCTTCTCGTCACCCAGCCTCGTCCGTTATTCCGAAAAGCGACAATTACGGCCATTACATAGACCCGTAGGACCCCCTTCTAAAGGATCCGTGCCCCCGGAAGCTGTTTGGGGGGCACCGGGCCCCCCGATTTCTCAGCAATTACCCCTTCTAGAGGGTCTAGAGGGCCTTAGGTAGCCAGCCTCCCAAAACCAGGCTTGCATTGCCTTAAGCCGGCCAATCTTCTTGAAAGGGCCCATTGTTTAGGGGTGCTGGTGGTAGTGGTGAAGGGTTGTTGGGTTGTCTCGTTCTGAGTGGCTACAACTTGCGTCTTATAAAGTTGAAGCTGGGCACGTTAATCTATAGCCGCTAATAAATCGGTTTTAATAGATCTTATCGTTGATCAAAGCCTTTAAGCCTGGGTATTGCCAGCAGGGGATTTGAGGAGGGGTATTAGGTTGTGGGCGGGGGGGAGGCTTATTGAAGGGGTTGATGGGGGCTCAAAAACAGACGCCATTTCGGGGAAGGGCCCACTGGCTAGGGCCCATGGCCTGAGATTGACATAAGCGATAGGAGAGGGAAGGGAAGGAAGGGGAAGGGCCAGAATACTCAGTAGATGGATGCTTTGACTGCCACAATCACCTGAGGCTATATAGCTAGACGAGTAGACGCGCGGAGTTAAGGCTTACAAATTTATAGATTTTTGCCTTCCCAGTTCCTTTAAATTAGAGCTGGTCCTATTTATATCAAATCGGCTCTGTCCGCTTGTTTTATTAAGCGTGCGATTATTATTTAAATCTCCTATTCTTACATCCAAAAAGGTCTTTTATTACGTTTCTTATCCAGACCTCCAAATTTGCATCCAAAAACCAAAATGTAATGTTTTTAATGCTTCTGATTCAAAAAGCACCTCAGACGTGCTTTGCATCGAAAAATCGGGCTATTTGAATAAGAACTGGAAGCTTAACAAAATATTGAGCCTTGAGCGTGGATTTGATTTCAATAGAACTAGCTCTACTTTTTAAACAGCTACCCGAAAAGTTGGAAGAATTGAATTTCCGATTTAGACTTCGTAACACCCAGCCCCACCCACTCCATATTCCTGTCTGCCCTTGATAAAAGGGAATATTATGCGTAGTGTCCGATTTTGGGCGCGAGACCCAGTTGGGGCCCAAGTGAGGGCCCCCACCACTAACCATCATTTATTCATCCGGCGCGCCGCCCGGTCGCCACCCCTCACCCAAACCGATTAATTTGGGTACACTGCTTTGTTGTATCTGGTGATCCGCCTACTTTATCTTCATTTAAATACATACTTTATCGTTTTTACCTTAAAAGTTCGGAAAAACCATTTTTAGCTTTTCCTGTATAAACCTTTCATCTCAACTTTATTCCTTCTCGACCTTTTCGCCACCTTTACCTTGCAACCTTTCCCCTTTAGCAATACCGCAAAATCAGCTCATACTGTAGAAAATGGCTCTCGCAACGCCGGTGGGTAGCTATAGACGCAGCTCTGTTATATGTTATGACGACAAATTACACGTTAATCATTCCAGATGGTAATCAAGACGAAGAAAGTCTTCATCGGGGGTCTATCCGCGTCGTCTACGCTGGAGGACATGAAGGCCTACTTCGAGCAGTACGGGAAAGTTGAGGACGCTATGCTCATGTTTGATAAGACGACACAACGGCACCGAGGTAATTTGGTTACACAAAACTAGGAAAAATTTATGGTAATGTTATGCCAAAAAGAATTAAAAATGATCACAATATTGGTATTTTTATCAGAAAGGGGATTTATTAGATGAATATTGGTTAGGCCCCAAAAATCTGATTCTCACCGAAAATTAAGACCGGTCTTGAAATTTTTGCTTTTAGACAGTAACCTTAAATCCAAAAAGCTCATGCTCCGTTAAAATTCCGACTCCTCGTCTCCCTCCTCCCAACCCCATCCAGTAGCCATCACCATCGGTGATTGTGTAGTTCCTGCCCTCCCCCCCCCGCCAGCCCCGGAAAGTGGGAAATGCTGACGGGCAATTTGCATAGAAATGCCTGGATAGAGAAGCCGCAGAAGGGAGGAAGCTGTCGGCTGGTGGTGGTTGGGGGTCTGTCTGTCCGTCCATCGGTGTGCGTGTGCATGTGCTTCTTCTTCTACTGAAGGGGAAGGGCCTTCCGGACTGAGGCCCACGTAGGGCCAATATGGGGCTCAACGAATCGAGAGCTTGAGATGGAGGGGTGGAGAGAGGGGGTCCTTTGATTGCCCCTGAGCACCCAATGGCACTTATGGACGGGGCTTGAGTTGTGATCGGCACAACTTCAGACGGGACAGCTGTAGTGGTTTAATGGAAAACGGGGAAAATTATATTTGGTGCGCTTTAGGAAACGTTCATTCTTCCTAAATCACTTTTCACAAAAATCTTTTATTATCGATTTCTCGGCATTAAGAATTTTTCGCACTCACGAATTCCTTTTCGAGCCTAGGTGGTAAAATTGTCAAGGTCATTCAACGCGTTTTTATAAAAAATTGTTTTTAGCAAAAATGAACGCTGCCGAGTGGCCTTGAATTTTCTTATAAAAATATTATCTAAGATATTTAGCAATTATATCTAAGTGGAAGAATAGCCTCTTTACAAAGATACTCGAATCATAATTGTTCAAATTTTAAGCCTCTTATTCCGAATTTCATCACTATTCCGTCATCCACCCGATCCAAAGAATCGGGAACTAAAATCGTGAAGTTTTTCCACGATTTTTGCGGGCCCTTAGGTGCGGCCGGGAGGGCCAATGGTGGGCCCAGGGCCACGAAAGGGGGAAGAGGGCCCTTGTCGGCCCCTCTGAGTGATTGCCCGCTTATGGGACGGGGCCACGGATCGAGGAGGGGAGGAGGAGGATGAACTAGATGGAGCAAAAGAAAGGAATAGAGGGAGCATGGAGGGAATGGGCCCTAAGACAGAACGGAGCATTAGAGGGCCCATCATCCGCGAGACCTTCAGCCCCGCACCACTGGGCGAGCAATATGAAGGGAGCGGCCAAGCGCTGGGGATAACGGGGAAATTTGTGGTTAATATGGGGGGTGAAGATTTTGTCATTAAATCGTTAGATATGCTAATTTTCAGGCTTCGGCTTCATCACATTTGATAATGATGAGGTGGCTGATAAGGTGTGCGAGATTCATTTCCACGAAATCAATGGTAAAATGGTCGAGTGCAAGAAGGCTCAACCGAAAGAGGTATGTTAATTTGTCACAAGATGCAAAAATGAAAGGCTGATAATGCATAAATAGTTCACTTGAAAATCCTCTTTTTCGGCGATTGAATCATTTTTCCATATTCAGGTGATGCTCCCGGTGCAGCTAAACAAATCGCGCGCGGCCGCCGCCCGAAACCTGTACGGGTTGGCCCCTGAACAGCTACTTGGTATGTGCACCAATTTCCCGTCTCTTCACCACCTTCTTCCTCTTTCAGCTTATGCTTCTTATCTGCCCCGCTTTGGCTATCCAAATGCTATGGTGTACCCCACAATGCCAAACGGTAAGTGGAGGCACCGAGTCGTTTGTGGATTTCTATACAAAAAGGATGGTAACGATATAAAAGACGATTTAAAATACCTAAATAGGCTCACTTTACAGCCGCCTACAGAATCTGCAGATTATAGCCAAATCAGAAAACAGGTGGTTAATAGGGAATAGGGACGGGTTAGAACGGGCTGACTCGGCATTTTGACACATACGGTCATTTTGCCTGAGACTCCCGCGTCCGTAATACATCGATAGGGCTACAAACTAGATGTACTACCGTAGCCAAATGTTATCCAACGCGCGCTTTTGTCGGTGGAAGGGTAAAAACAAAATTTTTGTGAGGTGAAGCAAAAACCTGACCCTTCCACCGATTCTCTGAACGTAGGGTCGCCCGTAGCGCGTTCGTAGATTTTTGTTTTTACTTTCGGAGCGTTTGCACGCTCGAGCCGTACGATTAGATGTGCAACTAGGTTTCTGATATTGTTTTATTATTATTATTACACCGTTGAGAAAAGTTATCAGGGTGATGGGAAGGATTTTGGGATTCAAGGTTTCTATCGCTCTTCCGCGAAATTTCCCAAAATTCGTCCCTTAACCCGCTCTCAATAAAACAACCAGCGGATACAGTATACTAACTGTAGTCTCTGACCCATAAAAATCAACGCATTCATGACCCGAATTGAGTGTCCCATATTTAGCGGCAGCGGGCCCGCTTCTACTACCGGTCGGAGCGACAGCCCCCGGCTTGCAAGGTGCCAAATCAAGAACGCGCGCCCTCAAAGCGCTTGCATGATCATCTCCATCATTCCCCCCAGAGCATTTCGGACATTTTTCAGTACCTCCACGCCTTATCACAACCCCCCGAATTTTGTGGTATTTTGGGCGCACCTAAGCAAAAGATAAACTCTCTACAGCACTTTCCAAAAATTTCTTTTTTCCCGCACCCCTATTTGCCCCTTTTTGTGGTTGGTGTTGTTGTTCTTTGGAAAGTTTGCGAGAATTTAGAAAAAAACTAATCTGCTAAATTTCCATAAAAATTGTAAAAGCAAAAATTTTCTAAACAATTCAAAAAAAAACTAATCGTCCGAAATGCTCCCCCCGAAAAGGCCCTTCGATCACCAAAACATGTAGAGGCCTCACTAGGAGGCTCCGCCGCTGTGTATCTCCAAATTTTTTCAAAGCAAATTTCCAGTAGCCGTGAAGTCCACATAATTCCACGATACCAATCATAAGCAATAGATTTTTAGTGTTCAACATGCCGAACTACACGGCACTCCCTTCGTCGCCCGGGTCGGCGTCCGGTCGCGGTGGGCCGGCTTTTGATGCTGCACTCTACGCCATGGGGTGGGTACCGTAGTCCGAGGCTATGGGCAAGCATGCGCCCTCCGAGACAGAAAAAAAGCACCTTACCCGCTATGTAGATATATACACTCCCCGGCATTGATTGTGGCAACACCGGAAATTGCTTTGGTATAGAGGATTTGGCAGGGCAAGGTGGACCTCCCCTTCCTAGCCGCTTAAAAAAAGTTTGGGCCGACTGCCTTTTACTACATCTACTGAAGTTGTTTCAGAATTCTGTAAGAATCGGTTTTTGAAACCTATAAAAGCTTTATTTTTCACTAAAACCGTTTTTAAGTAAGCTAGCTTTGTTTTATCAATTAAAGCTGTTGAATTCGACTAATCCTGGAACTCGGAGGGCGGATGCTTGCTCGCAACAACTAGGGACTGCCGTGTAGAAGACAAGGCCCTAATTTGCAGGAAATTTCAGTTCTGATGTCTCCGCGTACGGGAATACGGTGTACGCGCCGGCTGCCTACGGTCAGCCACACGGCGCATACCACAAAATCTGATGCGGTACGTTTTTGGAGGAAATTGGCGGACGAAATTTGTAGGCGGAATTCCTGACAAGGTTTCGAAAAATTTCTATTTCCACTACTCTAAATTACTACGAATAACTGATCGGTGGCGTTTTTGGGTGTCATTATTGCCATTCGTACGCGATCGATTTTCCTATTAACTTTTTTGATGAAATTCCGCAAAATATATACAAAATTGCTCATAAAGACCGGAAACAATAGCCTAAAGGAACACATCGAATTCAAGACCTTTCGAAAATTGAACAGGTGTGTTGGCATAAAACAAAAGCTAGTGTCTTGCACCGAGATACCTTTTATAACCTTCAATTTATTCCTTATTTTCAGGAGTCCTTTCCGACTTGAAGGCGGGTCCCCACTAGCCCCGAAAAGCCCCCGAATAGACGCCCTCCACATAGCAGCCATCGCCTAAACAGTCCCTTCTTCGATTTTTCGATTTTCACTCCCCCCGACCAACCCCCCGGTTAGCCACCCGGTTAGCCCTTACTACAAGAATTTGTCTTGTATTTTCTTTTTTGTCTTCACCGCCCCTTCCCCTCTGTATTGTTTGCCAATATAATCAAACACGTGCCCCAAACAGCCCCCTGACATCGTGTACTTCCCGTTTTTCACAATTTTTTCGAGTCCATTCTTTGTGTGTGTTTTTTCGTGTGCCCCCACCCACCGTTGCCCCCCACCAATCACGCAACAAGACAATAACACCCGGTGTACCCTGGTTAAGAGATTCTCTTATAAAAATCGTCCTAATTAGCGCAAAAAAGCTTGGCTACGGTGGCCGTGTACTGTGTACATTTATAGAGACCATGTGTTTATTTAAAAATCTAACCCTAGTACTTTAGCAAAACACCATTAAAAGCTTCTTAAATCCCCCACACCCTCGGCAGATAGGCATTCTTAGCGGATTAATAGCGATGAATCGAGGTCCCCCAGAATGAATGAAACGCTTAGTATCCCCCCAAAAAAAGTCTAAAACCGCTCTGACTTCCCGATGCTTTTCATGGCTTAGAAAGTTTTATTCATGAACGCGCCCCGAATACGGCTCCTTGCTTTCCCCCCGAATATATTCTTCATTTCCTCTCTTTATTTTTTGATTTTTGGTCTTACCGCGAGATGTGATCTGGTATCCCCCCAGTGTCGAGCTATACCGGTTTAAAGGGACGGGCAACCATTGGTAGTTGATTTTCAATCGCCCCCCAATGGTTCCCCATCCCTTTAGCCACAGGATTATTTTTTCTAGTAATTTATTATTCCCCCCAAAAATTTTTGCTCACTGTTGGGAATTCGGCGGCGCGTGCACCCGATTTTTGAATTGTATTTTGATGGTTTCGGAATAATACCACAAATTTTCAACTAAGAAAAAGTGCCGCTGGAGCAAGAGGTTTTTGTCTAGGATAAAGCAAGAGCGTGTCGTGTGAGTGAGCCTGGAGTCGCTGTGCGACATGTAGAACAGCCATCCAGAACGCCCTCATCCACAAACGGTAGTTCCCGTTCCAAAATGTGGGCCGCGTGGAATTGAAAAATGAAAATACGGTATTTGTATTACCCTTTCCCCATCCCTTAAGTCCCGTCTTTTTTTGATGATTGATGTCGTTCTTCTCTCGCCTGTTTACATATGGCTCGTCATCCCCCTTCTTCATTGATTAAATGTACCTAAGTGTCTAATAAAGTTTTTTGAAAAATCTTACTTTTTGCAGAAAGCAATGTTGCATAGAAACAAACAATAGGAGATATTCTGCAAGCCAAGAGTAACCTTTTCGGTGTGGTCCCCTCGAGAAGGGCAAGGACTTTCTCCTCTGTTTCTAGGAGAATAGGAGAAGATCTGTTTGTATACTTAAATATACCTCGTATTTATATCCTAATGTCTTATAATTAGGCAAATTCATTGAACTTTTATCTAATCAATCAATGGGCTACTGGTCTTCCTAGTTTTATAAAAAAAACTAGAAGCTTTATAAGAGGGGCTCAAACCGAAGGATAACTCAGCTACAACCGGAAATGTCGTTTATCATCATGTCCGCGGCAGCCAGAGGGAAAAGATAATATCCATCTCTCATTTTTTTTGTATGAATGTGTAGCACCGTTGGTACCATTCTACAGATATTGCATTCATCTGTATTCCAAGCAGAGCACACTTTCATTCTACACTTTGTGTTATGTGGTAGATGTAGTTCAATATCTTTAGTTCTTTCTTTATTGCAGATTATTTCATTAACGAGCATTTATATAGTAGATACCAAAGAAATACCTTGAGCAAATGCAGTAATCCGCTAGTCTCCTTCTGTTGGCAAAAGTATTAATTCTTTAACTATGCAGTCTTTTAGGCCTCTTTAGAAGAGGCCTGAGAGATAGGCACAGTCTAAGAGAGTGAGCCCTCGTTCTGAAGGGACGGATGAGAGACAGACTGAATAGGCCAGCCCGCACACAGTCGCTGGCTGACCGGTGGCGGCTAGAGGGGCATGTCTCCCTGGTGGAGCCACAGAAAGATGGAGTATAACGACAAGGCACACATTTTAAAGCTCAGGTGTGCTAGCTCGTTCTGGGAGGTAGAATCACAGCATGAAAATCAATAATCAAAATTTGCGGGAATTTTCCTTCGCAGGTCCGGACGGCCTACACTGGGCTTTCAACGATCAGCAATAATACGCCACGGAGCTCCTATGGTTCAGCGGTACAGGGAAAAGTGCAAACAAGCCGAACTATAGCAGACGTGAGGTAAACGGAATCTACAACATAATCCATGAGAACATCATTTGGTCTGTTTTCGGGACAGATATGATGCATTTTAAGGGATATTTGTGAACGAGTTCAACGACAATAAATGCGTATGATATTTTCAGCCTTATATAAACGGGAAACATTTCAGAGAAACTTAATATCTTCTGCACCAAGCAGAAATATAGGATTGTTCGCATAGCTAAATATTTGGTGCTCATATTGAAAAGTTCTAGGCAGATTTGTAAACTATTCCTTTATTGGTACCAAAAACCGACGCGTCCTCGTCGCCCTGGCCTTATAGAATTTAACCTACTATGGATCGATACTACTGGAAACTAGCTACTACTAGATATGGCCAGATCCTCAATAAGACGGACATGCTGATCTTCCGCGGCCTTCCTATCAGAGGCTTCGCCAGCTTCAGAAGTCTCTGCAAGCGTTCCTCCGGCCTTATGACGTTTACGAGGCTGTTACGAGTTGAAGGCTGAAAAGAAGGAAAGAGTTGTAAGTTGGAGGAATCTTTCTTTCTTTCACAGGTCACAACACCTTCCAGTTTCCCCCTTATTTAAAATACAGGTTGCACTAGCAAGAGTGTGTCAGGTAAGATGGAAATAACCAGTCTGCGCGCCAAGCCTCGAAAATATTATTCAAACATCGAGTAGGATTCCTGGAAGCGAACTTACGTTTTGTGCCGACATTTAAACCCATTGAATTAAGGCTCCTTTAAGTTATCTTTGCAACATGAGATTTTAATATCTAAAAGCTGGTTCGTCATACATTCAAAATGATGGTGATTTCGGACTAAAATATTAAAAACAAGAACCCACTTTTAAATGACTTTGAAGGGCATCCCAAAGCAGGGACGTAATAAGAATGGATTGTGACGAATCCATGGAAATGGCAAAATTATCCAAGAACGGAAAGAATTCTGAAGAATTTTGACGTTAGAAATTGATAGAAAATGGGGAAAATTTCACTTTACGGTATGGTCCCAAAATGTAAATTTTTCAGCTGGAATCGGTGCAGCTCGATGAGTTTGTGCGTTTCCAGTTGAAAAAATGATTGGGAAACATTTCCGGACAAAGTTATAGGCTTTTGAAAATCGCTAGTTCACTTTACGGTATGTGAACAAAACCTCAATTTTTGAACAGGAAACGATAAAGCTCGATGAGATAAAGCGTTTTCAGGTGAAAAAACAATTGGGAAATTTAAAATAAGAAAGTTAAGACGTTTCAAAGATATTTTTGCTAAGGACTGTAGGCTAGCAACACTCCTGCCCCCGCATTCTAACGCGTGCGCTCTCTACCAGCGCTTACGTACTTATCAAAAAGTATTAATAATTTTTAAAACTAGTATTTTAAGCATGGAATAGATAAATAACAGTTAGTTGTGGCCTCCAAAATTGTCAGGCAAGGCGGGCCGTCGCTTCGGATGGGCTGCCGCTCCACTCTTCCGAAATCGGGGCGCCTGGGCGCTGCGCGCTCCTCGGGCGCCCCGATTTCGAAACCTGTACGAGCTCGCACCCATCCGAAGCGACTAGGCCCCGGGTGGCACGAAGCCTTATTTTTAGGCTAAAATTGGGTATTCAGCTAGCAAGCCCCTTCAAAAAGGCCAATATTTTGGTCAATTTTCATAGTAATTTTCAAAAGCTAATAACTTTGTCCAGAAGCGTTTCCCAATCGTTTTTTCAACTGAAAACGCACGAACTCGTCGGGATACATCGATTCCAGACGAAAAAATGACATGTTGAGAACATACCGTAAAGTCAAATTTAGCCAGAAAATGAATGGAGAGTCTATCGCGCGGCGGTACATGTAAAAAATTTGAATGATGGGATGCGATGATGGATTGGCTTCTCCTTTGGACGCGCGGGGTTTCGAAGCGTCGCGACGATTAGTCATCAGACCGTCGGGCATTCCGCTTGCATAAGCCATTTTTCCTGGCGGAAATCAATTTGACCCTTAATTTCTGGGCGCTGGTCGTAGTAATGTTTTATCTATGGCCGCATTTCTCATATTTTATAGTTTTTTAGTCTTTGTTAAAAGAACCCTGAAATTTGGATTTTAATAATTCATCACGACCTTCAAAATAGCGTGCTTGAAATTATTGCTTCAGAACTACTTAGAAGCTGCCAAAAAAATTGCCAAGACTTTCGACCTTATTGCTTCTCTCAAAGGTTATTGTTCTTCAAATTTTTCGTCCGATATTCGTCTGTGGCTTAAACTTTCATTCTGATATACCAAACACAATCTTTCATAATAATTTGAATGCGTTTCAGGTACTTGGCTATTTTTTCCTTGGTTCCTCGAGGACAGGTGTGCCAAATTATGGGCTGCGAGAAAGAATTATCACCGCGTCAGATCAGCGTGGACCGTTATCTCAACCCGGAGGTTTGGCTTCTTCTCTCAGATCATTCAGGTCCGGTGTCAGCTACCGTTTAGGGGCGTTTTCGGTTCTCTTTTAACTAACAAAGTTCTTGTAAGCTCGACATTGTGAAAACGTGAAATCATTTTGCTTTTTGGCTCTGTAGTTTCATGAACCCTAAAATTGTCAACCTCTCCCATACCCGCTTATAACTATATTAAGTCGCCGAAAAATTGAAATATTATCGTTAAGAAATAAAACACGCGTCCTACCTCCAATTTTCAGGGCAATGCGCTGCTTGGCCACAATTCTTGCTTTGGTTGCGGCCGTTGGCGCTACAAGCGTTTGCTTGCCTCAAAATTGCTCTCCAAAGGTACGGTAGGGTTCCCTAGAATTTCTAACATGTCATAAATTAATAAAATAATTCATTCAAAATTTAGAACTTGGTGGCCGACTTCGTGTTCATGGTTGATGCATCGGAAGCGCTGTCAAAGGATGAATTCGAGGCTGTCAAGGAGCTTTTGATGAATATGTCGTCCTCGCTTACCATCGGCCCGACGGCTTCTCAGGTATCTAAAACTATCTCTAATCCCAGTTGATTTTTTAGGTTGCCATTTACACCTACGCAACCCAGATCCGTTCCGCTGGTCTGCTGAACGTATGAAATTTACGTGTTTTCTCAAGTTTTCGTTAAGGATCTGAACAAACTTGATGCGCTCCAACAAGCCATTGGCAATATGCGATATGAAGGCACTGAGGACCGTCAGCTTTATTTGTAAGAATTTTTAGGCTTGCAGAGGAATGTTTTCCAGGGCCATACAACAGGAGGAAATTGATGTCACTGCCGCCAATGGATTCCGTGCTGCCGCCAAGAAGGTGCTGGTTGTCATTGAAGGAGATGAGTAAGTAAATTTAACCCAGCCCACCTATTATATGTAATTCTCATAAAAATAAGGACAAAAACTGAATATTTCAGATTCACCGGTCAATCACCATTTAACCGCCAACTTGACACCGTTCGCGCCAAGGTATCGAACCTTTCATTCAGTTGGAGTACTGATTTTAGTACGACATGATCCTTGTTGTTGGTGTCGGCGAGCAGGCCATCCGCAACAACTACGAGCAGACCAAGAAGCTGGCTGGTGACAACACGTAGGGGTTTTCTCGGTTAAGAGAGATATAAAATATTTAGCGACGTTTTCTGGTCGTTCAACACCGACCACTTGGCGTACGTTCAACTGTGGATTCAGAACAACGCTTGCCCGTAAGGGAGACAGTTATTGATGGACATTTTGAATTTAGCAACTCGCATGTCGCACCAACCACCCCGATGCCCACCACCGTCCCGACCCCAGCCCCTGGTGTTCCTTGCAAGGTATATTTTACGATAAAAAATCTACTTAAAACGGTCGGTATGCATAACTATAGCTTAGTGCGCGTTTTTTAGGTCGAAACATTGAACTACGATGTCTACCTCGTTGTCGACAGCTCCCTCGCCGTTACCGCTGATGACTTCGCTGCCGTAATTCTAATCTGAAATTCAAGCCCTGTGCCATTTCAGATGAAAAAGACCATCTCTCAATTCATCTCCGTCTACCCAGTCGGTGACAAGAACGTCAACTTCGGTCTGCTAACCGTTTCGATGGATACCGAGCTGTACTACACTGGTGCGAATCTTTTCAACCCTCAAACCCTTATTTTTAGGCTTCCACAACACCCAGGATCGCGCCCTGCTCCTCTCTGCCATCAGCTACTTGAACCAAGACGGAAGCAACGGACAGGCTCTTCTTTTGTATGTTCAGCAACCCCTAACAATTTTACAACCTCTTTAGGACCCTCCGCGCCATCACCAAGAGCTACCTCGTCAACAACTACTCCACCCCCAACAAATTGGTCGTCTACTTCTCCGGCAACACCAAGTTGGTCTTGTTTCTGATTTCATTTTGCAAATCGATGGGCCATCGGTGGTTGCTCGACTTCGTTTTTTGTGTGCTGATAAGTGGAGGGCCCCCAGCTGCTCGTTTCGCACGTTCTGTATTCTGTTTGGACGCAGTTTCTGATTGTTGTCTTGATAGATCTTGTACTTTATAGCTTCGATCAAGACCCGACGGCCCAGGCTGCTTCGATTGCTTCGCAGTACGGTGTTCAGTTCTTGGCTGTTAAGGTGTGTTGGTTGATAGGTATTTATAGGGCCGGCTGCCCTCATTCCCACACAATCCATCCCGATTTTGCAGTGGAACGCTGGTGCTGACAAAACAAAACTCTCGGCGGTGACGGGCGGTGATAAATGTGTGTACGATGCGACGGCAAACCGTGATGGCACCGCCACCTGGCTTCAGACCCAGCTTTGCCAGTAAGTACAATTAAGGATTTCAAGTCTCCTTGTTCAGGAAGACCGGCTGCCGTTAAATGGGTTGATGATGATGCTTGGGAAATAAAACTGAATAACATTGATAGTATTTATGACAATGTTACATTATTTCGTTTTCAGTAGGCTACCAGTAACTTGGAAGTACAGAGACGTGAAAAGAACTTTTCGACCCTTCAAAAAAATTGTTACACTGAACAACAACTACACCCTCTAAAATTTCAACTTATTATTTCTCTACCCATCCCAATAAGTGACTCGTTTTTACACCGCTACCCTAGGCTGATCTAACGCCCCAGGGAAGTAACCTGATATTTTGCAACAAAGCTCGCACCTCTCTCTTCCCCTTCCTTTCCCCTATCTTCCGGTTGAACCGGCGCCAGCCCCTTTTTTTCTCAGTGACATTTTGGGCTCGGTGATGCCCATCGCTGTAAAGTAGAAAAACGGGTGAAAAATGGTTCCCCGGTGGATTGGGGCCCGGAACGCCCGCCGGGCTCCATCCATCCACAGCTACTAATTTTGTTGGCTGAGCTTTGGTGTTTTGAGATTTTGCGGGAGGCTCTTGAAAAGCTGACGTTGGGGAGGTCAAGGAAATGCAAAAAAACATCAAGCTTGTTCCTAAGGCCTGAGTATCCCAGACAATATTCAATCCTCCAAATTTATTTCCCCCAATAGCTATATTTCAACGTCTCACACCCCTAGTTGTCTTTTGGATAGACATATCCCCCTCGTCTCACAAACTCGAGATCGTGATCCAGTGCATGAGCAACTGTTACCACTCCATCATCAGGTCCCCCTCCCCCCTTTTCTTGTCCAACTCATTCGACGTGCTCTCACGAAATTTGCCCCCGTAAATGTCAAAAATATCCGCAGGTGTCATCAGCAGATCGATCCGGTAGAACATGGCTTTTTCTTAGCTAGTCGTGCCGATGATCCCGTTTTTGCAGCCTGACTGCACATCTCGTTTGACAAGTTCCGTGACATGCCGCTTGTTTTGTTGAATGGTGACACTGAGCACACCGGAACCACCAAGGCACGAAAATTGGTTCGTTTGGGCTTTAGTGGGTGACATTTGTCAAACTTCAGGGGCTTAATGCAATCCCGGAATTATTGTAACCTCATAATAAGCCACATCTTTCGGTGGCATTGAGGCATTGGCGACGTTCCCATTTTTCCTTTTCCCCGAACACCTATTTGGCCTTGGGTGGCCAAATTGGCCCCGGCCATTATTTGAGGTTTGGACCTTTTGCCCTTCAATGTCGGAGGTCTTTCTTGAAAAGGTCGTGCTTGAAAAGCTTTGACCAGAAAATATTTTGGCACTGTTAATTGCGATTTTTACCTGACTTCATGCCTTTTTTTTAGTTTTTTCTTTCTCTATTTTCTGTGACTTCTGAAAAGAGAGAACAACCGACCAAGAGTGGGCCCGGCTTTATTCATCAAACTTTTGGGTTGTTGGGGTATTCTCGAAGAAGTCTCCGGGGAGGGATAGGAGCTTTCTGGCTGATATGTGATGCCTCCTCCAGCCCCGTCTGGATGTCACTTTGACTGGTGTTCATGCTCATTGTCGAGTTAAAACCAGAATTTAGGGATTTAACATTCTACATCAATCAAGCATCCCACTTTCCACCCCCAATTGATTTTCTATGCATTAAGCCGCTTTGTTGATGCGAGCAATACGCCTACGCGGTCGAAATTGGTCCTTTGCTGCCCTTCAAAACAGCACTGACCGATGGCGTTCCCCCGAAAATTTTGAATCGAATTTTGGGGGTTGAATGGCGGGATGCAACGGGTTGGCCATCCATCCTTTTCAATACTAAACCCGTGCCCTTCAGATCTACAGGTAGCTGTTTCCTTTTCCCTTTTCTGGCTTGTGCTACGTGGCAATGCTTTGCATATAAGAAGCAGTCATGTGAATTTTGTTTTTAATGCTAACAGGCGGTTGGAATTTTTTCGAAAACGATGCTATTCTGAGCGTAACAAATTGTTCCTTTCTTTATATAGTTCGTCTCATCTTACAAAGTTACGCTATAAACCGGTTTAAACTCACCAGACGACTCTAAATACCTATAAATACCCCTACTTCCTAGTCAGACTAG
Source organism: Mesorhabditis sp. LJ9110 (assembly GCA_038088335.1). Classification (NCBI taxonomy): domain Eukaryota; kingdom Metazoa; phylum Nematoda; class Chromadorea; order Rhabditida; family Rhabditidae; genus Mesorhabditis; species Mesorhabditis sp. LJ9110. Next base: position 550,719 of record JBBGBA010000011.1, on the reverse strand, counting down.
CCTCAGTTCCCGTGCATCATGAGGCTCGTTGAGCGGCATCGTCTTGGAATGAGATTTCCGGGTAGGTGCTCAAAAGAAGGATGCTGAAGCTGCTCACCGAGTGGGAGGGATTAGGATTTGAGAGCACGGGAGAAGCAACAAAGAAGGAGAAGGCTTCGAAAAGGATGATGGAGGTGATATGGACTCTGATATGGCGACACATCATCTTTGTCGAGAAATGAACAGGTGGCCATGGCTATCCACCCCGCTTCCGTTAGTCGACATTTGCCCCGGGGCCGCACACCCAATTTCAGCTTTCTTCCTCTCCATGTCAACAACATCCCCCGGATATAGCTTTTGTCCCCCTACAAGGACTTTGCTTTTCACCTTTTTTTGGTTAGATTCCGGAAATGAACTCGGATCAAAAGCCTAAAGGTACGGTATTTCTCTTAATACAAGGCTAATAAAAAAATCAACCGCCATTTACTTCCGCTCATCAATCATTCGGAAACCTCTGGCCTCTCTGTGACTATTTCGTCGGAATTGGTCGATGATTTATTTTCCACCTGGTTCCGAGGCTTAAATGATAAAAATAATAATATTAAAAAATATAAATTGTCACTTTGGAAAGTACGAGGATACAACGTTCTTCAATGTATGATTTCGGATTTTTCTTACAAGTCAGAACTTGCCGATACAATTCAGAATTTCAGTTCTTTCCGGAGCCTCCCTTCGGCTCAACTACATTCTGATCTTTCGAGTTTCCGCTCAATGACCAGATGAATTAATTTCAAACCCCCTGAAACAAGGTTGACGCGTCTTAAGAATTTTCCGAAAACTTCCTTGTCCCCCTACCCATAGGCTGCAACCACTTGTCAGAACTACTCCTCCCCTCCCCCAGCTTGAGCTCTCGATGGCTTATGAATCCCTCCACCCCTCCAAATCCAAACCCATCACAACATCCTTTCCCCATCCTCCCTCTCCCCCACCAATATTTTACCATAGTCCCAAAAACTTTAACGACTTCCCTCTAACTCTCCAAAGTTTTTGGCCCTGAAGTTGGGCCCCAGGGAATGCTATTGTTCATGCACTGGTGTATCTGCTTCCGGTTGGAAGTGTCTGTCTAGAAACGATCACGCAATCTTTATGTCCAACCCAGATTTAAACTTATGTAAATCGAAATTGCTATTCTGTAACTCCTTGGTTCCGATTTTCGAGTTATGCATGACAGCCTCCTTGAGAGAGTCATGCACAAAGTCTATTCACCGAAATTCATGTTTTTCAGTGGTTGTTAGCCTGCCGCCAAGGAGCCAAGCCTAGGGAGATGGCTGGCTTTTTTATTTCAGCTTCCAGGTCCCATCCATTGTTTTCGAAGGGTATAAGGACAATTCCCTAATTTTTGGCGACCGCATCCAGAGTACAACGGTCTTCGTACTTTCATCAATGATCCTACTATAGAGGTAGTAAACGGCATGAACTCGTCCTTAAGGGTCTATTCTAAAAATATCGTTAATTGAAGTCTTTCTGCCATCTATTTTTCACTGCTGCCCTGTACTCTCCTTTCCATCTTTTCAGGATCACCCGTGCAGTTTTCGTGTAGACTTTGGTGTTCGTCAGAAATGTCTTTCTGGCTGTGTTCTACGACGAGAATCCCCATGGGACGCATCTCGCAAACACCGGCCCCTCGATTTTATTATGTTGGCCCTCTGTTCTAGGGCCATGGTCTTTGGGGGCCATTCGGGTCTCCGTCAACCATTCAGATGGCATGCACCTTGTCGCTTTCGCAATTATTTTTTCGAGAACAATTCATGCAGGAACTAGGAAGTTTCGTTGAGGCTAGAGTGTGTCTTGGTGAAGTCAAATTGGCTTGTAAGCTCGATAACTCCGAACTCTAAATCGGCACCCATAAATCCAAACCTCTTAAAAATATTTCAGAGAAAATGACTTTTAAAGGATATAGAATATAGGGGCATAGATCATTTGTCGGTAAGTAATTAGGCAAAAGTCCCAAAAATTCGAACTTTAAATCGTATTCTTAATGACGGTCGATATTTTCGCAATTTAGCATTTTAACATCTGCATAAGTAAATTTTTCAAGTTCAGTTAACCTTCCATAAGGTTCAACTTTTCCCAAAATCTTACCTGCCTTCGCCCCTTTTTCTGATGAGCTAATACCTCAAAAATTCCCGTCAACCTCATCTTGCAGCCCCCCCCCCATTTTGAGAAGAGCTCAAGTAGATGTGATTGGGTGGGAAATCTGTGTGAGATGGCCAAGAGGGCCCTTCTCTGCAATTCCGTAGCTTCAGAGCCTCTAAAGCCCCGAGCCCTTTTTGGGACTTAAATTCCGAAGGAGTGATTGGAAGGAGACAGAAGGGGAGGAGGAGGAGAATGACTAGGAGAAGGAGAAAGGAAATACGGGTGGCGACGAGCACCTCGAAATGGATTCTCCCGTTGGTGAGAAGCGACACGACGGGTTCTTCGAAGGTCTTTGCTGCTATTGGAATTTTGTTTTAAGGAGCAATTTGAATAAGGATTTTTTTTTTAGTCACTGGTCGCTCGTTTCCCAGAGCCGTCACTTTTTATAACCATTCCATTACATTTACGATTCCATTTGCCAATCTTATTTTTATCTTTTTAGCGCATTTTTAATATCTCATTTCAAGTTTCCCAATAGATATCATGATTTGTATAGTTCACTACACAAATATATCACGGTTTGGCCTGGGCGCAATCAGAAAACACGATTTGCGCAGTCTTGTTGTCCCCTGTGTCGGAAATGCGGGATAACCGAGTCGACTGAGGGGCCACCATCGAATCCCATCTCTTTCTTCGCGGTTCTTTGAGCCAACCTCCTTTTTGTCTATTTTCTTTATTGGTCTTTGAGGGGCGGGCGTTCCGATCGCCAATGGACACTCAATTTGATTATCGCTATTTGGAGGGGGCGAGGTGAATTTATGGGGGTCTTTACGAGAAATGTTCGACGGGTAAGGGGTCGAAGATCTAGTATTCTATAGATAAAGGTTAGGTGTGTGTGTTTTTTTAGGAAATAGGATTGGTTGGGATCCTTCTCTTGTTATCACAAAAAGAAGTAAAGATACTTTATTGGAATCAACGCTATTTTTGTCAATCTAATGGCTGGCTATGTGTGCTACAAACCCTAGAATTTGAAACCCATACCAGATGTCTTTTCCAATTCTGATTTCCTTCCGTCATCCACTCCTGATTTTTGGTGCATGCGTTCTCGTTATACATTTGGTGCCCAGAATTGAATACAAAGAAAAAGAAGCAAGAGAACGACTCTGTCATCTCAGCCATGTCTGACTCCCTCGAGTCCCTAACTACCCAAATGAGCGCCTTTTTTTCTCCTTTTTGCTTTTTCTTGAGTAACTCTGTCTCTCGATGGGCGAACGTTCTCCTCGTCGAGTCACCAGATTAAGGCCAATGCCCAATTTTCACGTAATGTTCGAGCTTTGCTTTTCTGGTGGGATGGGAAAGTACGGCAACATCAGGGTTTTTGTTTTGGGGGTGTAGAGCTTGAGGTTTTTCTCAAACATCTAATGTAAAAACGGTGCTAAATATTCGAGTTATATTTTCCGGAAACTACTCTGCGAAAATCCTTGATCAACTTGAAACCAAATCCCCCCATCCTCGTTCAGTCCACACCACCCAACCCGCGTTCGGCGTGTTTTTTTTCATTTCATTTTGTGATACTCATTTTCTGTTTACCCCAGCTCAATCCAGTCTCCACTCCACTCTTTCGTCGCCGGCTCGACCCAGTGGCCCGTGTGGAGAACATTAATATTAAGTCTAGTCTTCTTTAAAAATTCTGGATTCTTTTTGTGAATCGGAGGTCCCCGATGGGGTGGAGTGCTTTGTTTGGCACGCGTCAGAGCGTGATGTGGATGGGATGTGAGTCGGCTTGGTCTCAGCAAGAAGATCTTTTGGGAACATCTTTGGGGTGGTGGATACTGGGTCTGGGCATTTCATTATTTACGGATGGATACACTACCTTAATTTTGAGCAAAACAGAAGCTTCGTTCTAGTTGTGGGTATGCCACTTGTGTTTTTAATGATTTGCGGATTTAGCTTTCATTATTAAGGAAGTGGACCTTCTTTTCTACAAGAGGCTTTTTTTAGCGGGAATTAACGGTCCAATTAAAATATCAAACATTTGTTTATACTGAATTCTATGGTACAAACAGGATAGCGGGATAACAGGGCGGTACTGAGGTTTTTTATGAGAAAAATTTTGAATATACTTTTTTTGCTTTATGACGAAGTCTTTATAGATATATTTTTCCTCTTGATTTCTTCACTATCCAAAGGTTTTTCGAAATTCGAAACTATCGAAATCCCGAAAATCGATTTCCCTTCCCGTACTTATCAGAGTTTTTGAACAATTGTTCTTCTTATAAAACCTATTCGAATTAGAGTTTACCCGAAATTAATTATCATCGTACGTTTCTGGCGTCTTCTCTGATAGCTTTTGTGTAACTTCTCCGTACTTTAAAATTTTAGAAATATTCATACCTCGTTTCTTATTTGCCCTGCTTTTACATACCAAACCTGCAAAATCGTGCTTTGGCTGCAATGCATCTCCTCAGACGTTTTCGCAGTTTCCGACCCGTAAATACCTTTCAACCCAATGATCCAGCCAACCCATCACCTCTCATCGCCCCCGCAACTTTCCCCCAACCTTTCCCCCAACTTCTCAAGCGTTGCGACGTGTAAGGACGAAATAAAACTGGCCTCCCCCTACGAAAAGCTGCCATCCCGTCTTCCCCCAATCCACCGACTTTGCATCCTATTAGTTGTGGGGCCATCAAATATCCTCCGCCACCCTGGCCGCATTCCTGGAAACCTTGAAGTAGAGTAGAAGCAAGTACCAAGCTACTCGCCCCGATGTCTTTTCCAAAACCACAAAAACCACCCCCTCCATCCCGCTCTTCCCTTGCTTCAATTCAAATTACATTTCGATGCGTAGTTCCCCCGTGTGTGAGCGTGGATCGCACTCTTATTTTGCGGTCACAGCTATTTGGCAGATATATAATATCCACGGGTATTTATTTGCCTAGTGGGATGCTTCCGCGTGCTGTTCACCCACCATCCCAGCCATCATACTCACCTCTTTTTTGGCCGGATGTCGTCGTCGTAAAAAATAATATGCCATTTGCTTTTGATAAGTACAGTTTCCCAGGTTTTCATAAGCACACTCTACTTTCCATCGATTTTGATCTTCCCGAATTTTACGAGCCGTCTGAATTTAATAATATATCCATGGCCAGCTCCCGATATCCGACCACCAAATATTCTCACATACATTCTCTTCTACGCCCACAATTTTTGGCTTCAGTTGTGAAAATGAGCGGCTCTGCCCCGGAACTAACTTTCCAGGGTCCATACTTTTTGTCTGTTGGCCCCAGGACCCTTAGGACCAGCCGGCTGGGGGGAATTGGCCTAAATCACGCCCCCCTCAAACCCCCTTTCCATCCTGTCCAGATAGAACAAGGATCATTTTATCGTTCGCGGGCTGCTTTTCTACAGGCAGAGAGACAGCGGGGGATCGCTAAAATGGCTCTATTTCTTGAATCTTTTTGCGCCATCAGGGTCTGACAGTTCCACTATATTCTTGTGGTTTTTATTGTGTTGGGTGGTATGCGGTTCTGTGTTTATGGTTTTTAATTAGCCATTCATAGGAGGATTTAAAACTTGATGCTGTTGTGGATGATTTCATGGTGGCGCATTAGTGAGTTTCAGTAAATTGTTATCGAAAAAAATTGTTTTTTTTTAGATGTCGTGCTGTTAGTTTTGAAACCCTTGAAAATAACTCATACATTTTCTGGCCCATTACCCCCTTTGCTTTATTTTTTAACCTTTCTTTCTTTCGCTCTAAGATTGGCCGGAACCCATGATTTCCAATTCAACTGAATAGCCCTCTAGTTCCCATCTCCCGTCTTACCTCCTTGAAAAATTCCGGGCGTCCCCCGCGGCGCGAGGCCAACGATACTTTACCCACATCCCGATTTCTCTCCTCTAACCTCTTTTCGGCAAAAGTCAACCGGTCGTCGTCGTCGCATCATTAATAAAACATCGAAACTTTTTATGCCCCCTCTCACCAAATGCGTCGGGCACTCACGCGGTGTCTAGCCGTCCACACAAGCTTGGTTCCCCGTAGTAAGGTCAAAAAGCCCGATAAAATTTCTTTCGTGGTAGAGGCGGCTGATCTGATGTCAGCCGGTCTGAAGGGGGTTACCAAGGAGATCGTAATTGGATCATCGCCGATTGTCCCCCTCCACCACCCACAAAATTTCCTGTAATTTCCGGTAAAGGAAGTGTTTTTCGTAAATTGGGGTTGACACATACGTTCGAAGAAGAAAGAAAGTTCATGAAGGCTCATGAGGCGGACTAAAACTCATCTTCGGAAAAATGTTGTTTATTATTATATCGGTCGACCTTTGGGCGCTATAGAGAAGTTTTTGCTCTCTAGTTTGGAAGCACGTTCGCTTGATGAATAAACTCTTCTGGGCTGGCAATTCGTTGTTTTTAATGAAACCCATGGCATGTGGGGAGGATGAAAGGGAAGAGGCTGAGTATGTGCGAGGCCAGAGAAGTGAATGAATGCGAAATATTGTGCCCGATAAAAAACACGTTACGCTTACATAACCAGCTGAAAAAGTAGCTCGAGGCTTTGTCGAATTTTTATCCGCGCTTGATCTTCAATTTTGCCACTTTTACGTAAAGACACTTGTTGTGCAGCCTTTTTTCAGAACTTTTATTTGTTCAGAATTTCAAGCTCTATCGGGCGAGCTTTGTACTTCGTAAAGTTGCATTATCACCAAAACCGACTAAACTCCAATCACCTTAACCTCAAACCAAATCGCAGCCCTGATATCATTCAAACCCATCTCTCCCAAATTCAATCCGAAATTCGACCAAAAATCGTGCCTAAAATGAGGGTGCATTGTTCTACCCTCGCTAAGCCTGGATGTCTCCATATCCTCAGGCTCCCTCTTCTCCTCCCTGCCCCCCGACTGGCCTCCCGACTGGGTAATCAGATTTTTCCGCGAATCTGCGCCGAGCATAGGCTCTCGATACCCGAAAAGGGACACGTGAGCCGTCGATGCACGGATGGCCCAAAATGGCCATTGTTTCCTATCTAATGAATTATCATCGTTCTCATGCATTACGAAATTGGCGAGAAATTTGTCCACCATTGCTGACGCTATCTTGAAAGAGCACTAGAAAAACGAACAAGGCTAAAATATTGGCGGCATAATTGTTGATTCTGAAAGTGTAAACAATAATCTAAAGCTCTATCACCTGGTTATTTTGAATGGGTGTACTTTAGTTTGTGATTTTTTAGAAAGAACATCTGTTTATAATGTTGAATTTTATCGCAAATTTTCGTTGAGCTGGAGACGATTTTTATATTTGTATTTTTTATCCTATCTACGTATTTTTTTTGGATTAACAGATCCACGTTTTGCTTTTTTACTATTTGAACCCCGCTTTCGTGGATATCCCTCTTCCCTCCTCTCCTGCTAATCCAATTTCCGAAATTTTTGATCTGCTATTCGGTCCCGAGATGCCGGATTTCATGTCCTCGTTTTTACAGGGCCACCGTCAATCAACAAAATGAATACGACATCTCGGGGGTCGGTCAATGCTACCGATGGATCTATTGATGATATAATGCTATCTATGGCCACAGGTTGGTTAGAAAATTTAATTTTATTTGTAAAAATGCTTAAGCTGTTGTAAGCCAATTTTCGGCAATGGATATTCTCATATTAATTTTTTTCAGGCTCTACCTTCGACCAAAATACGATGTATTCAACGGACGCCTCCGAAATGTAGGTTCCCAAACCATAAAATATATAATTTTGGATTTTAGCGAATACTTGGCCTGCCAATTCAGTCATACTTCCCAGAGCTACATCACCATTACCTGTTTCTGTATAATATTCCTATTATCTGTACTCGGCAACTGTTTAGTAATTGTTGTTATTTCTACAGTAAGTCGCTCTCAATTTTTATAAATCCTCTTCTTTAGCAACGCGCAATGCGATCGATCACCAATATCTATTTGATGAATCTAGCGGTCTCCGATTTGCTATTATCTGTAGTTTGTATGCCACCGACATTAGTGATTACAGTACGTTATCCTTCCAACAATAATCTATTATTAATACCAAAATTATATTTCGTTTCAGGTAATGAACTGCTGGATGTTTGGCGCGATTATGTGCAAACTATTGGCCTATCTGCAGCGTAAGATTCAATTTTTCGGGGGTTGTCTAACGTAGTTATTCTAGCTGTGGTTGTCACGGCATCCGCCTACACATTGGCTGTGATTGCGATTGAGCGCTATTATGCAATTTGTCGGCCATTACATTCGAGGATTTGGCAAACAAGGTATTTCGTAATTGGATTATGGCTGCGTTTTCTAGAACTTATTTCTAGGAAAAATGTTTGTTAAAATAATCATATTCATTGGATAGACCGTAGTGTAATTTTAGATCCCATGCCTACTTCATGATTTCATTGGTGTGGCTAATTTCGATTGTCTCAAATGGCCTCGGGCTTTTCATGTTTGAGCAAGGCACTTATACACTTGAAGATAATCTTGGAAATAAGGTGGCTTTTTCAAGTTTGACTTTTCAAGAGCTTTTAGCTGCACGGACTAACCTGCGCATCAATTTACACCCCATGGGCGCATTTTATCTATCAGGTAATTGGCGAAACCTTCCAAAAATAATTTACATATTTTTAGATTTACATGACGTTGGTACTTCTGATGGTCCCATTAATTCTAATGACAGTACTTTACGGACAGGTATGCAGACTAGAAAAGAAGCATAATCTAGTGTTTAGGTTATTCGCTCACTACGAGTCGGAATTCGTATGGATATCGCAGCAACTGAAGGAAGCTTTGCCGATAATGACAGTAGTCTAATTCGGGGCTACCCAAAAACAAAATTCCAGCGAGTGTCGATGACGAGGGCTCACGCAAGGCTTCACTCAATGGGAAAAGCCGACTCGACCGAGAAAACAATAATCAACCCGGGAAATCAAAGTGAGCAACAGCCAATCGGCTTTAATTCAAAACCTTTTTTTATAAGCCATACATAGAACAAGAAAATTAATTTCAGATACGCTTACAATAATGCATCCAGAATGCCCCTAACCGCCCAATCTCTTCGTAGTACACATACGCAAAAAAGTGCAGCAGCAAAGAGAAGAGTAGTAAAGTGAGTGCTTTGTATTACTTTTTACATCTAAAAAATACTTTTTTAGAATGTTGATCGTGATCGTCATCATTTTCTTCTGCTGTTGGACACCAAGTTATGTATACTGGTTAATAATTCAAGGCGCTGATGCACTAGCGGTAAAGACTTTTAAAGACTTGTATAATCCTATGTAAATTTAGACCGGTTTCCAATTATGGAATCCATTGGTAAACACCGCAATTACCATCTTATGTTATCTATCATCGTGCACAAATCCCATAACTTATTGTTTCTTGAATAAGGTATGTTATTTTTTCATTAAATACAACATAATCATTCTAGAAATTCCGGACAGCCATGCTAACGACATTCGGGCGTAAAAAGCTGATCCGGCAGCATTTCCAAAAGGTTTACTTACCTAATGGAAACGGAAACATCTACCCACATCCCGGCAAGATGCTCAGGTATCTAAAACATCAATTAACTATAACAAGATTTATGTATATTAGCGTGATTAACATATCCTTGGTTTCTTTATATTCTAGAAAGCACCAAAATCGTTTCTTCTAGCAATATGGGGAGCGTTTCCGCTCTTGCACTTATGTGAGTGGCCGGGGAAAGATATGAGAGAATCGGCGCTGTAGGCGTCGTTAGTATGGATGAGCCCCTTCAGAAAATCTATCCTTTAGTATGCAAATTGCGCGAACCTCGAATGTACATTGTTCTAGAAGACCGATTCTCTTATAAATTCTGTATTTTTATTCTTACGGAATTATTTCCAAATATTAGAGTGCCATTTTTTACTATGTTTCTCTACTCCTTGAATTAAATATTAAGTTGTTTATTAAGTTGCAAACGTTTCTGGTTCTAATATTTTAAGTCTTATCGTTTTATCCAGTGTAAAAAACTCTTTACTTAGATTCAGGAAATTTAGATTTTCAATTATTTGTAGTTTAAGGTCTCTGAACGTTATTTTATAATTTTCCGGCCAAAGTTTCCACACTAACCCAGGAATTCGAAATCCTAGCAGCTCCTACGGGACGTTCGCCAGCCGCATCCAGACGTAAGGCCTTTTTAAGGCCAATTTTTCCTTACAGTACTCGTGTTTTCAATTTTACCCAAAAAAACCAAAAGTCATTTTTTGTTATGCCAAGAAGAAACGGATATATGTTCCGGTTGAAAATGGTTTCTCGCAAAAAAAAAATGATTTACTTATTTTCATACCAAACCATTTTCATCATTCGTTTTTATATAACCCGTCCCAAGTCCTTACCAGTTTTATAACATTTTACGCGTCCCGTTTGGGATTTATGTTAAACGGTTTGGGAGGTGAAAAGTTTTTTAAAAGTGTTTCATATAGACTTTAAAATAATATAAAATTTCTCTATAATCCATAAGATTTCAACTTCCCAAACCCTTTAATGTCAAGTCGATACCCGTCCACCGTCCCCAAAATGCCCCACATTCACCCATCCACGATTTTTAGCATAATGGAGAGCTCGTTCACCGAAAATACTGGCGTAAGTTTGGGCTCGAGCAATCTGGCAGAATGCCCACAAGTCATTGAAGTGCCCGACGCAAACTTAATACAACATCCTGCTCCCCCCAAAAACATTAACTTGTCGTTAACTACCATTTTTCTGATTAACCAACAAAACCCCATTAACCGCTTTCGTAGAAACGCTTTATTTTGGTGGAATTACGGCTCTAATTTAAGGCTAGAAGACATTGCACGGATGCGCAGAGGGTAAATAGTGTAGCCAAAGTTAATCGATTGAAGTGTATTCTTTGCTGAGAGTTTATTAATTGAATTGTCTTTGCACTTTTGAATTTCAAGATTAGCGCATCATATTTAGAAAGCCCATAGGTTTGGTGTGTAGCGTTAAACTTTAAAAATACGACTATTTACCTTAAATAAGGCTTAGCTTAGCTTGAACTTAATTTTTTATTTTTCAAATCTTTAATGCTTCTCCGGTGATCGTGTTTTGCGCAGACATATCCATTCAACCAGCTTCCACGTTGTTTAGTCCTGGTGGTGGTCGTCTAAAATAAAAATGAAGTTAACGTCTTTCAAAGTTACCGTAATTACTTTCCCCTCCTGTTCCCTCTGGTCATTTGAATCGTCGAGAAGCGAATCGTTGCATAAATGAAATAAGCATGGGAATGAGTGCTTTTTCTTGTTGTTGTGCCAATTTAAGGTACCCTTTACAGGTCGATGTCTTCGAACTTCAACCCAGCACATGCCCTACTCGATAGAGTACCATTGAAAAGGAGTAATTCGGATGTGGATTCAACGTTTGAGGTTTGTAGCTAATTTATATTGCAAATGACAATTTTATTGAACTTTTAAAATGTTATAAACGATTTTTCAGCCGCACAAACCAACCGCAAGGGTAATCATCAAAGATTTGATGATCTCCGGCCCAGAAACCCCTTGCTGACCCCCACACTTTCTTATCCGCACCGCAATATTGATATCCTTGTCTTCAAAAGCTAGTTTTATTTTTTATTATGGGTGTGCCAACCATTTATCGAATAGTATGAATTGACGCCCCATTTGCCCCCATTTGTGCCAAATAATCTCTGAAAAATACGAGGTAACCTTTGTGAGGAATCGGTCATAATAAATGTTTTCTGTGTAATATAGCTACTGCATTATTAAGGAGCATTAAAGGGCTGGTGTGAGCAGGTGAATTGATTTTTACGCTTCACTTAACTATTTTTGGGGCTCGAAAAATTGGTCCCCTGGCTGTATCGCAAAGTTTTTGTTGAAGAGATGTCGGCCATGAAGAATGTTCCCACAATCGATGTCTGTTTGCTGAATACAGATGAGGAACGAAGCCCCTTTTCGGCCGATACACCGTCTGGGATATCATAGGAATTCGTGATGAGTTTAGGTTCCGCAAGGCGCTTATCTTCGGCGGTTAAGAAAAATTAGCCGCTAGGTCGTAAGGTCTCAAAATTGGGAAATGCTTCGTTTTCGTTTCTCAAAATCCCTTCGTTTTTTCTGAAAAATATGCTTTCGGGGCACTTGATGTTCCCATTGAGCAGACGGCCACGGTGAATCACGCAATAACGGTTGGGAACGTCTACCGAAAAATCTCTGGCGTATAGTGGATGGCACAGAATTTCCCTGGATGCAAAGATCCCAGATAGAACCGCTGCAAAACCATTTTTCTAAAATCAGCTACTTAAATCAATGAAAATTCAACTTTTCCAAGAGGAATAGCGGTAACAACCCACAATCCTTTTGTTTCACCTAATATCTTGCCTATTTTTTTAAATCTGGAAAGGGCATCTCGACCGCATGGGCCCATTTGTATTCCACACAGTGCCTTAGCTTCTCCACATTCTCCCCTCCTTACCGCTCCTCTAGAATGGGCGGAGCCGAAACGATATTACAAAAGACCCCGATAGTCACAAGACAGCTTCCAAACGTCCGCAATTTTTTAAAATAGCCATGTGGGCCTACGATTCAATGATCTCGGTTAGTGGTTAGACTTATTGTGAAAATGCTAAGTGTCGGAGGTTAAGCTCAACCAAGTTTTTAGATGTTTGCGGTTGAGGAGATCCAGGAAAGATACATACGTATGGAAATTGCGGAGAGGCACAGAGCTATAAATGAGGTAACATTTTAGATCATTTAAATTCAATAGATTTAGGAACGAAAACGTGAACTTCAGAAGCAAGCGGACAAGGACCTGCAGGGCCAACCACTCAAAGAAAAGTCTGAAAAACGCTGGTAGGTTTATGACTCGAAGAATCATTAGTTCTAATTAAACCTTATTTTTCTGCTTTTGAAACTTTTAAAGTACCATTGTAGCGTTGATGATGGCTTTCAGAATTACCACGGTTCATCTTCCGTCTCCAGCTCCTCCCGGGTTTCGGTTTTTCCTACTTTCAACTGTCCAAACGACAAAAAGAAACAAAGACCGAGGATTGTATAGACTTCTCTGTATATACGAATTTCCAATAAAACTATCCCATCAATTTGTCAACACACTCGACCTACCTGGAAGTCGCACTCCGAAATTGATATAACTACCCTGGAATCCTCAAAATCTAACAGAAGCTCTTCCAAAATTGGAATTTTATGCAGGAACGAGCATCAATCGTAGCTAGAGGGCAATCGCCCATCCCTCAAAAGGTACATAGCCCTCCTTGAGCTGTCAAGCTATTCGCCCTCCCCACCAGACATTGGTTGGCCCCCAGGGAAATATTCTTTAACGTTGAAAACTCTCGCTTTGCCTACACTGCATCTGGTGTGCCTTTTTATTTTAAGGCAGGTCTTTTTTTAGCTGTGCTGATCTCGGGCTACGATCATCGTTGCATCCTAAAACGAGCCTTGCCTATTTGATATTAAAGAATTTGTTTATTGAGGCTTCGAAGCAGTTAAATTATACAAATTCGTTGTTCGTAGTTATTTATTCGCACATAACGCACAAAAATAATAAAAACTTGCGCCCGCTCCCACGACGATTCCTTCTTCTTTCCCAGAAAATATTTATTTTTTTCGAACGAGTTCCCTCCATTTATTTGCCTTTTCGCTTAAGACCCCCACCGCAAAAGGAAATCCGAGCCTTTTAAGAGCCGCCGGCGACGTCTGGGAAAGCTTCCAGAATGCACATTTTATTTTCTTAATGAATTTACGTTCTGGTGTTGTTGTTTATTTCTCGAAACCTTCAGTTTTACAAATAGCTACGTAACTAATAAGTGATTGTTAAAATATAATACGTAATTTTAAAAGTTTATTTACAAATTATACGCGTTTGAGGTGGAAAGTTCTATTGTCCGAAAGCCGGAAAAATGCGCGAGACCCCGAGAGCCAAAGAGAAATTACGCGGCGGGGCCCAGAAGCACAAATTAGAAAATTGGGCGCGAGACGAAGGGACGGTGTCCAAGGGGGAGGGCTCGTAAATCGCCGAATTGTTGCGTTTTCGCCTTTTTCTTTGGCTAGCCGATGCGGGGGCGACTTCAATTACTTTTTGGCATCTTTTTTCGACATTCAGGCTGCGTCTTTTGTGGGTCGGATTCGTTAGAAATTCTTGATGTTTTGCGGCAAGTCCAGTATTGGCTTCAAAACGTAGTTTTACAAGGGATGGTTTTTAGTTGTTGCTGGTATAGCTCACTCGCTAGAGCTTAAAATTCTGTAAATATTGCATGCTTCACAGCAGGCTGAAGGATGACAGGTTTCGAGAAAACGCTTACCGAAGTTCACAATTTTAGGTTGAGAAAAGTTGAAAGCCTAAGCCTAAGCCTAAGCCCTAAGCCTAAGCCTAAGCCTAAGCCTAAGCCTAAGCCTAAGCCTAAGCCTAAGCCTAAGCCTAAACCCGAAGCCTAAGCCTAAGCCTAAGCCTAAGCCCGAAGCCTAAGCCTAAGCCTAAGCCTAAGCCTAAGCCTAAGCCTAAGCCCAAGCCTAAGCCTAAGCCTAAGCCTAAGCCCAAGGCCTAAGCCTAAGCCTAAGCCTAAGCCAAGCCTAAGCCTAAGCCAAGCCTAAGCCCGAAGCCTAAGCCTAAGCCTAAGCATCGTCGGTTCAGGACAAAAATTCGCCAAGAATTTGATTGTTTTGTTCTGCGCTTTTGGTTTTCCTTCTTGTTACTTTCTATGTACATCTCTTCAAGGCTTCCCGTTATAAACAATTCCCATGATCCCGAGGACAACTCCCCCCTTACCCCATCAATGGGTTGCGTGACCTCCATTGCGGGCCACTGTTTTTGAGGGCCCAATTACATGCAAGATTTATCAGCGAATAGCTGCGCGTCGTCTAGTTTTCGTTTTGCCACTCCATCCTGCTGCTCCTTCTCCACCCATGGAGAAACTGGGGCCGAAGCTAGAGGAGGTCTTCCCGTTGGTCTTGTCTCCCTTGGGTATATCCGACAACAGCATGGGGGGAAACCCGTGTGTGCTACGGCGGGTCTATCCGTGGTTTTAAGGGATGGAGGTCTGGGACCAGATTTTTGGGAATTTAGGTATCATACGTTGTACTTGAAATTCTGGCTAGTATACGCCCCTTCTGCCCTTCCTCCTCTACCCAAAAAACACTCTAATTAAATTTTCGAATAAGTTTCGGTATTTTGGTTGATTTCAACCTTACGTAACTTACAAAGAGTTCCCCCCTTCGAGCGATTAAATATTATAAGCCATCAGCCAATATTGTCATGAAACAAAAATCATCCGTGTTTTCGAAAAGCTCTTAGTACAGTACGTGTACAGTCCCTATTTTTCATGAGGCTTTAAAGTATACGAATATCTTCGAACATCCATAGATCGACAACAGCCTCAAGATCCGTATTTTTTTTTCTTGAGATTAGATTGGCTGGGCTGGATGGCGTCTCACCCCGGCTGGTTGCTTGGCATGCATGGGTGAAACGGTTCGTTAGCGTCCAACAAGACCACTTCCCATCGCTTTACTTCACTTTAGCGCTCAATTTTTTAGCAGCCAAATAAATTCCTTAAATTACTCCCTTCGTAGCCGGTTAAGATGTTTTAACCTCCATTTCCTCCCTTCCCTAACCCTATACCTACCTACCCCAACCACAAACCCATTAGACCACATCTAACGGCCCACATCCAAGATGCATTAGTGACCATGTCCTCATCTTTTCGCTTCCCCTCTCCCACATCACAGCATATATAATGGAAGCTGATGTCCGGGCGACGCATTATTTCTTATTTCCTTGTTTTCCGGAACCAAAAAGACCCAAAATTCAAGAACTATTTAGCCATGTTGATTGTGAGAAAAGGAAAAGGTGGCGGAGGAGGCTCATTCTCACCGGAGAGTAATCGACTAGGTGTCAATCGGTTGGAAATGTACTTGGGACCAGATACAAATCAGGTATGGTATTCATAAATAATAAGTTTGCTTTTAGATTGTTCGCGTGTCGTGGGTGTTCGAAAGTGAAGTTAGTGCCTTGGACTGGATTGGACTTTTTGATCGAGGTTTGGCAAGATAGATACGAAGATACAAGCTGACCCGGTTTTGCAGAAGAAACCGATCCATTTGCATACCGGGATTTCAAAAGTAATGGTGCCGTTGGAGGTCAACAAGGAGAGGTAATCAACAAGCTTGTACCCCTATAAATTGAATTCAGATCCACTGGCATGTGGCTGGGGCCCTATTCTCCAGTACTTCTACGAGCTATGTTTGCTTCCGGTATGTTTTTCTCAATTTCTTGTATAATGGAGGCAAGCTTTTCTCGCCCCGTGACCCGCAGGGCATTTCACAGCTTATGTTTTCCTGATCCCCCATGCAAAAACGAGAACACCTGGGCCCATTTTTTGGATGTGGATGGATGGGGCCGGGGAGGTGCGTGGGCCAGCAGCAGAAGCCACCATCCAAAATCTGCCCCTCTCCAGATGCCCGACGCTGATAAACGAGCGTGGCTTTTCGCTGGATGGCTTTGTGGGCCTCTTTTGGAATTGCCCATCTTCCATTCCGCTTTTAAATCTCCGATTTTTCATTCGGCATTCGCGCCTATGCTGTCAGGAAATCCGAAGGAATACGAAGCGGTTTTTGGGCAAAAACAACCGTTTTGCATTGCATTTTTTTCTCTGTTTTATAGACTTACTTAAACTTACAATAAATCGAAAGAGATCATTATAATTTCAGTTACCTTATATATGCAAAATAGTATATAACAGCTTGAATGTAGAATCCCTAAATACCAAAACCTCCCCGTAAAAGCCAGACACTCCCCCCTAAAATCCCAGTGCTCACTCCACCGTCCCCCCTGCACAATAAATCTAATTTTTTTCGAGCCCAAAGCCCGGCTTCCAAAAGCCAAATTCTTCTCGTTGGCCTTTTTTGTTGGTCTTGGGATCGACTAGAATGGGCCCCCTGGTTGGGGGCAACCAGAGAAGTCTCATCCGCGTCTTGGTTGACACTTGGCGACTTTTTCTTATCCTCTAGGGAATACTGACTGACCCCCTTCTCCGCCCTCCAGCCACACGCCCACGTTCCCCCTCCCCCTCCTAGCCATTTTTTCGGGAAATAAAAAGCAAAAATTTGGGGTGGTTGTCAGATATTTCGACGGCATCACTGGCGCTCTTCGAGCCGTTTCACCACCCATCTTTGTTTCGTCTATTCCACGACTTCAGTTGAGAGGTATTTTAATATCCAAAGATCACTGTTGTCTAGAGGTTTTCTCGACATTCAAATTTTGCAGAAATCTCGGCAACTGGCATTGGAAGATCAGCTGTTCAAGCTCGAGTCCAATACGGTGGCAAAAAAGCAGCCACCGCAACTTCAAATTCGCCAAACTGGGAGAACCTCGTAATTTGGAAGCCGATCTCGTTAACTCTGTCTTTAGGATCTTCAAATACCTATTTCACACTCCTCAACAATCACCGTCGCCATACTTGGTAAGTTTGAAAGACGCATAAATAAAACCATTATTTTCGCAAGCGTTCTTGTTGCTGTTTACCCCCTTTTCCTCACCAAAACCCTCCCCATTATTCTAATCCTAGGCAAAAACTCAAAGCGTCTCATCGAAGGTATCATTCCCGTCAATGACCTTGTAGCAGCAAACGAACAGTAGGTTTTACATATGTCTTTGTGTTGAATAGCTTTTTAGAGACGTCATCTTACCGCTTCAACTCTTAGATTCACCGAGAAAGTCAAAGGTCATTATCTAAATAATCAAATATTAATGATAATTTAGGTTACTCTGACCGTCGTCTTTAATATTTTACCTGAAAAAGGTGTGTGCAAATTGCCACAACCAGATCCAAACGGTAAGTTAACTTTGGATTTGGACCAGAAAATGTTGTTTGTTTCAGAAGATAAAATGTCAAGCTCGGGTGGCGTGAGTGCTAGTGTTAGTGGCACTAGCGTCTCCACGGATAGTGGAAAATCCAGGTATGTAGCGACCTATAACCCCTCTTTTTGAGCGACAAAATTCAGCTTGAACCTAACACAAACCGCCAAGGCGTAGGTAAACGCAAAATCTTTGGTTTCGAAGGCACTAGGAAACCCCTAGAAAATCCCAAATTATCTGGGAAAAATTTAAAAGAAATTTTAGCGGCGGCCCATCTACTTCAACTTCTGATCATTCACTTCCAAATTTGCCGGAACTTCCGCCTGGTAATTTCGATAAATCGAAGCATTTGTTTTTTTAGGTTGGGAAGCACGGGTAGATCGAGTTGGACGGGTATTTTATATTGACCACGCAACGAAGGTAGGTTAAATTATAAATCTGACGTTTTTTTGTTTTAGAAAACGACATGGCAACGACCAGAATATGCATATGCTGATGCATCCGAGGCTGGAACTCCTGGAAAAAAGTATAAATAATTTTCAGATCATTTTAATGTTCATCCTTAGATATCACTTTTTCCGCCGTACCATCGGAAATTCTGTTCCGGAGACCGACATCCCGAATGCATTAAAATTTTTGAGGAGAGCGGATTTTGTAAACATTTTGCATGCTAATACGGTAGGTGTTGGGTGTCTGGAGATACAGTAAATTTAGGAAGCTCTCCGAATCTACAATGAGTCACAAGTTCTTCGACATCTTGTGCACAAATTGAGGAAATCTGAGGAACGAGTGGATAAATATGAGCATAATCGGTATGCCCTCTTTATTACATTTGAAACACTTTTTTAACATTTTCTAGGGAATTTGTCCTGTTTGTGAACAATTTTGCCGACACTACCCAACCACTTCCCACGAATTGGCAGGAAAGCGGTTCGAATCCGGTGCGTCTGCTTTTACTGGAAAAGCAAGCCGGAGGGCGCCTTCTAGAAAATCTTCATCAATCACGGCACCCGAAAAACAACCCTTCTCGACCCTCGTCTTCCAGTGCCCCAGGAGAGAAAACGGAGAACGAGAAGCGCCCCTCCACAACGCAACAATATACAGGTGTGTACAATCCCTTGGGGGTCATTCCTCAACATCCGCATTTTTTCTAGAAGGATAGCAATGGGAATTTGTTGGATATTGTGAATAGGACGGAGGAGATTGCGGCTGCTGTTGAGAAAAGGATGCCACAATTGGCGACAAAGGTACGGTAGAGATACGACGTGAAAATTATTTTTATTAAACTGCTCAGTAAAAATGGAAAAATTATTTATGTTATTAGGTAAAACGAAAATTAAAACTTATCGAACGGATGGGTGCAACGGCCTTGGATAGATTAGCAAATGATGTCGACCTGATCCTTGCTATCAGGTAAATCACGATTTCCACAACCTACAGTAATCTTTAGCATGCTTGATTCTGAAGAAAACGGAAACGTCTCCGACTTTGACGAAAAAGTAGCTCATTTCTACAATTGCCTCCAAAGAAATGGGTGTGCCCGAGGACCACAAAAGATCAAGTACAAACCAATTTCGAAAAAGAATACTAAGGTTTCTAGACTACGATTCTCAAGAACAAATCTGCTTCAAGATGCGTATGACCAAATCTTAAGTACCGACTCGTGTCTGTTGAAACGAGCCCGATTATCTATAACCTTCGATGATGAGGATGGGTTTGTCGACCAAAAATTTCGATAGCTCTGTTTCAGTCTGGATTACGGTGGGCCGTCGAGAGAATTGTTCTATCTGCTATCCCGCGAGCTATTCAACCCTTATTACGGGCTTTTCGAGTATTCGGGGGATCGAGAATACATGATCCAAATCAACCCAATGTCTACGTTTATCGAGCAGCATTTAAAATGGTACATCTATTTTGATTGTTGAATTTATTGCATTGATTTTTCAGGATGGAGTTGGCGGGTAAAGTGTTGGGTCTCGCATTAGTGCATCGATGTCTGGTGGACACGTTTTTCACTCGGGTGTTTTACAAATACCTCCTTGGCCAGTTAGTTTGCATAGAAACCATTTTCTATGAATTATAGAAATATCGAATTGGAGGACCTGGAATTGTTAGACAACGAATTCTACAATAGTCTTATCTGGATTCGTGAGAATGTAGTAACGGATGATTTGGAGCTTACTTTTATGGCAATGTGCGAGATTGGAGGAGAGGTCTGTCAAGTTCTAGAAATTCATGCCAAACTTAAGATCATTGAAAAAGAACTGTTACCGAATGGGAAAGAACTAAAGGTCAATGAGCATAATAAGGTATGAAATTTATCAAAAATAATTTCACCATTGACTTAGGAGCATTTCATTCGGCTAATGGTTAAATGGAGAGCGGAACGGGGAGTTGAGCCTCAGCTAAAAGCGTTGTTATATGGCTTTCATCAGGTACTATTTAAAATCTGAAATAAAGCTTAAAAATCGTGGTTTCAGATAGTGGAGAAAGAATTCCTGTATGTTCTGACTCCAGATGAGATCAAGATGATGCTGTCAGGAATTGCGGATATCGATTTAGAAGACTGGAGAAGGAATACAGAATATAGGGTCTTTTTCTCAAATGTTAATTTTATCATATCAAAATCTCTAGGGTGGATATTATGAGGAACACATTGTTATTCAATGGTTTTGGGATGTTGTTGAAGGAATGAGTAATGCTGATCGATTAAAGCTTTTGCAGGTATACATTATACTTTGATAAGCATCGTGTATTTACGTTTTTCAGTTTGTCACCGGCACTTCATCAATTCCATTTGAGGGCTTTAGAGGTCTACGTGGCTCTAACGGCCCTAAGAAATTTACGATAGAAAGGTACCGGTTGATATACCTCGACCAAAGTGAATTTTAGATGGGGCCAGGAAGAGTGCCTTCCACGTGCTCACACATGCTTCAATCGGCTCGATCTACCCTCTTACCGTACTCGGCATATGTTAACGTCAAAACTACATTTGGCGATTAAAGAGGGCATTAATTATGCCATAGAATAAACAATTCAGATTATTTTTTTATACAAACATCATAATGAAAGTTCATTAAAAAAAATGGCACAACACAATAACAACCAGCTTTAAGATGGCTTTGGTGAGATATTGCTTGCGGAAAGTGGGGGAATTGGAAAGTATCGACGATGAAAGGCAGATCCTTAGAGATCAGATTGGGTTATGGCGATGGGTCGGGCGAGCTATCAAGTAGTGCATCATTTCTAAAGAAAACATTACAATTTTTTTTGAAAACTAACCCTTCGGTTTGCGGTTTTGCCAACCACATGGTTGATTCTCGTTGCTTGGCCCTTTGTACTTTCTCGATAAGTTTTGCGCCCTCCTCACGAATCTATAAAAAAGCGTTTGTCTTTGCTTATTTTTACAGTAATAACTTTGCCAACCCTTTTTCACTTAAGAGAAAACTGACCTCCTCATAATCCGAGCACATCGTCCCATAAAAGCAAGCTGCATCCCATTTCTTCCGCTCCAAACAGAAATTTGCCAAAAACAGCAAAACATGCTGAAGGCACTTTTTGTCGGCAATCTAAATTCACATAATAACTATTATTGAATTTTTTTGGCCTACCCCTTCATAAACCTTCAAATATTTCTCATATGCACGTGCGGCTTCTTCCCTCTGCTTCTGCTTCTCGCAAACCTTTCCGAGGAAGAATAGGGCCAGCCCGTCGGGGTCTCCATTGAAGAAGGCTTTTTTGAAGTACTGCTTTGCTTCTTCGTGCTAAAATCGTTGTATAAAAATGTGTTTTGGAAGATTCTCGCTATTAAAAGTCAAAACTCACTTGGCCAATTTTCATAAACGATTCTCCCAATCCAATGATCATACGAGAGTCGTACGGTCTGAAAAAAGAACAGTTTCCATTCATGACCATTTAATTAAGATCAAGAATATTAATTATTTACCAACCGTAACCGGAATGCATTGACGAAGAATCGATGACCATATGATTGCATTTTAATCACATCATACATTGTCCCCAAGCCATATTGCGGGGCCGGATCTTGCGGATTCAAAAGTCCGGCTCTACGATAGCAAAGCGCAGAAGCTGGGTGATTTTTGATTTCCATATATTCGTGCCCGAGAAGTGTCCAAGTTCTGAAAAGTGACATTGAAAACATGGTTTCACTACCAAATCTACCTAGAATTCGACGGATTCAACCTCAATGACTTCTCAAAATATTGGATTGCTTTGATATGATCCGAGCGGAGAGAGTAATAATTTGCTGAAAAAAAATATCTACAACGTTGAGGACTGGTTTTAAACTGACCTGTTATCATTGCGACTTGCCAGGTAAAGCGCTGACCCTCGAATTTGACTAGAAGCTCGCGAATTTTCGCCACTTGCCCCTAGTAAGATACATTGATCTAATAAGGTCATTCTGCATACCAGAACGTAAAGAGCGTTTGCGTAGATCTCCATCCCCGATAGACGATATGGATCTGCTCGCCGGATATTTTCAAACATTTCGCAGGCATCATAGTTTGCTGAGATATATAGAATTTTTCTTGTTTTAGCAAAGCTCTTACCGTATGTCTCGTGGAATGAAATGGCTATCTGTTGCATCAAAAATGGTTGATTGGCAAGTCCACTGTTCATAAGCCTGAAAAACTGCTAATTATGTTACAGGGCAAAAACACACCTTTGAGCTGCTTCCAGGACCTGATGATGGTCATTCATTTTCGCAAGGGCAAAGACTTCAAAGAAGTACTAAAAACTATTGTTTTGTTGGTTGCATTCGTTTAAATTTTTAAATTTAATACTTTTATTTAAAAATTTAAAGAGAACCAATGACATTTAAAAATCGATATTTTGATTCACGCACTAACCTCTAGCCAATGTCTATCCTCTCGTTGAATATACCTTCTAAAAACATCCTTCAACTTATCGTCTTGTTTGCAACGATGAACGAGCGTGTCGTACGCTGGCCAAAACCTGAAAGATATGAATTGAACTCGAATTTGGTAAATCCAGGGTTTAGTGTTACTACTTGCCTCGGTTCCTGCTCAATAATCTTGATCAATCGATCCCATGCAACTTCGTGACAATCGAGCTCCAACTCAACCTTCGCTGTCCTAAAATGTACATTCATGTCATTTTCTGGAAAAAAACATACAAATATTCCAAGAAAATATCGAAAGGTGGCTCTTTCCCCTTCTTAAACCCAATCTTCTCTAAGGATCGTTCCTTCAAAAGCCGAGTGTGCAGCTCAGTATATTCCTAAATTACAATAAACATTACCAATTTACTTTTAACTAACCGCAATTTCTGGTCGTGCTGGTTCGCCTTCAAGAATCGGGTGAACCACGCTTTTTTGGAACATAATAAGCTCGGTTTGAAGTGCGCTTTTAGCGATCGTCTGAAACCATTATAACGCAGTGTTTCAAAATCTTACCATAAATTTGCTGTAGTAATATAAGAAACGCGGTACTTCGCCGGTGTCTTTGACCTTCTCAAAGAATGAGTTAGCTCTAGAAAAATAAATTTTTGTGGTTTACATCGAATACCGGTGGATTTTTCGCTGATGCATTAAGGCACGGCCAAGCATCAGGTTACGATTATGCGGGTATGCTTCGTAGGGATGCTAAACAACTTTGAGAATATTGAAAAGGTCACAAAAAAAACCTGGGGGACGACGGTGGAAACCTCGTCCGAAGCTTCATAAGCTTCCATCATTTGATCGGAGCAATGGTTAAGGACGTCGGTGGCCCTAAATAAATATTAATAACAATTTTTGACGATAAATTCTAAACGGAAATTTAAAAAATTTCAATAAGGGAATCAGGATCAGTTTGACCTACCAGGCAACTTCATCAATCATACAGCGTTTGTCACATTCAAAAATTAACCATTGGAGATCGGCGATCACCTAAAGGTATTGGTTTTTCAGGTGGATTCTCATAAATAATAAAATAATAATATTTAGGCTGAATTTTGTTTGCCAACCTGTGCGTGTGGGATTTCGATAGTGGGATAGAGAAGTTCGCCTCTGATCCGAATTGGAGTGGATCGTCGAAAGCTTCGTTCCGGAGTAAAATCTGGATCTTCTTCCATTTGTTCATCTTCATCATCCGAAATTGGGCTGTAGAGACGTTGCGGGGTCGGCCATTGTTGTATTGGAGATGGAGTCTCATCACGATCAGGTCGATGGCTGGAGATAAGCTCGTTTTAAATATCGATTTAGTTTCACGATTTTTTTGTTTCAATAATTGGCACGATTTCCACAAATTTAAAAGGAAAGCGTTTGCTACATGCCACTTTAAAACGTCGATTTCAAAAACTTACCTTGGCCCCGGTTCCATTTGCCTACTCATTTCGGCCAGATCCAATCCTTGAATCCCGCAAATCAGCTGTACCTTCCTGGGAGGCCTAACTCGTTGGGTGGCCTCTCAAAAAGCCCGGGGCAATCTAGATGCATACTGTAGGATGGGCACCCCATAAAAACGGCCACTTTGAAGTGACGTCTCCATGTCCAGAAATCAGCCAACCGTCGCGTTTACTATCCCCCTTATCTCTAAATACAGGTCAAACCCCAGAAATGACAATGAAATCACAATCACGCGCCGGTTTCCGAAAAATCCTGTTTTGTGCCCATTTTCTTTAACAAAATTGTTTGCATTGATTAATGGTAATCAGTAGTTATTCCGATGGGAGCATAAAATCAGTTTTTAAACAAAAATGGTATTATTTATGTTCTAATGATTGCTTGGCACAAGTATTAATTAGTACGGACTTTCCAGGCAACATTTGCTGCAAATGCGCACGGCGCGAAAAATTAGCCTGACCTCGGATTTCGCAAGAGGTCACGTTGTTAAGAATATACCTTTTTGATTAAGTTTGACTATTTTGATAAATTAAATAGGCTTTTATTGTCAGAGCATTAGTGTCGTTGCATGCTTCGTTAATCACTCTAATCTACTGGTAATTACTCAAGAAATAAAGTTCTCGTCTAAAAAACCATTTATCATTAATACATTATAACATCTGCATCTTTCAAGGGGCCAGAGCCGCCGCAACAATGCTGTGAACCCACAGCTTCGTGAGGCTGGCGATGAGTGCTCCCCGCCATGCGATCAATCATTTTCTACGACACAGTAAGTCAAATTTTTATATGCAAATTGAGAATCATCACTTAGACCCAAAAACAACCATATTTAGGCTGTCGTATCGTCACACCGCCATCACACCTCGCATCACTAGACAAAAATGAAGAACAAACATATCCAGGGTATGGAATATCAGTAAAAACATGGAATATCATATTCAGGGCACTAACAATCAATGCCTCGGGCTTTGCCCAATTCATCCGCTATGTACCGCTGAGCATTGACTGCGATCCGCTTGCTCCGTTGCACAAACTCGACAAGGAACTATCGACTATACCGGAAGATGAAGAGCCAACCCCGGTTGTTGTCAGTCCGAAGAAGGAAATTGTAAGGCTCAAGGTCCGCAAATGATCGCTTGCCTTTAGCCACCAGAATACCAACATATCCTCGTAACAACCGAATTTGAGACTGAACATGTTGCAAAGAAGGGCCCCAAGATTATGGTGGACGTAAGTAGTTGTAGCAAACCTTAAACGTTAAAAAGGAGGGGCTAAAAAGATCGATTTTCAGCAAAGCACAAGCACATCTCTCGATAGTGACAGCTATTATTCGTTAATCCCTGTCAGCAAGCAGTCCAGCCATGTCCATCATTTAGACTATATGATAGGTAAGACCAGAAGCTCATCTGGTAACCTATCATTTCAGGTTATCAAAACCTGCGTGAAGGAAACTCTGCCGAAGCATACCGTTGCTTCCTGTCATCTGCAAAAGGAGGATGTATCGATGGAATGGTGGCCCTCGCCGAATTGTTCCATCACGGCATTGGGTGCACAAAGAATGACCAAAAGGTATCCAAACAACACCACAATACAAAAATATTCTCAGGCTTTCCATTGGTACGAAACGGCCGCCAAAGGAGGAGATCTGACCGGCCAGTATCATAGGGCTACTATGGTACTCTCTGGTAAGCTTTTAATCAATAATTATTTTCACGCCTTTTTAGGCAAAGGAACCGAAAAAGACACGACATATGGACTCGAGCTCATGCAAAACTGCGCCGACCGCGGACATTCTGATGCAGCGCTATACATGGTATCCTAAAACCGTATTGTTTATAAACCAAATTTCTAGGTCATTAAACTCCTGAAAGACCAGGATATGCACTCAAGTGATAGCTTTGCGCCGGAAGTCATCCGCCACGCTCGAACTGCCCTGAAAGACCCGGGTTGCGAGAAGAAACTGCGCAAGTTTGCGACCTGCAAGAACATCCCGCTGATCCCGAGGGCCGTTTTGCATGAAATACTCAAGCCCAGTCCCCCAAATCCGTCAACCGTCTCCACACAAAATTAGTTCAATGTTTTCTAGAGATTCTGTTGTACATTATCCCCCTTTAGCCGCTCAAAATTAGCACCCCCAATATGTACTTATTGTGCCTCTCTGTGATTTATATGCTCTGAATTCCTTTTATGCCATGCCTACATCAATTCGTTGCCAGTACAGTACTCTAAACTCACCTAGCTCCTACCATCTTTGCCAACATCTTTGTTAAAATACTGGTCAACGTCCGCTCACTGTAGTCCGATCGTCTCTCGTCATATAGAAACCCGATGTTGATTACTTGGTCCTTGTAAATAAATAGTTCAACAATTCAGTGGCTATTTATTTAGATTGGTCTTCCCCCTCGATGGTATTCGGATTTGGTTTAATCGTAGTATTAATACAAAAATATGGATCGAATTCCTAGAAGGACCTTCCGGATTAGGCAAATCCAAGTAAAAGCGGCTTGGGTGACAATTTTTGATGTGAAGAGCTCGCTGCTTTTGTACTTGAGTTATCGATCGTATTTTTTGGATATATTTTATAAAACTAAAAAGAGACCGTTTTATAAAACAGGCAAAAAGCTTGGGGACCAAACCATCATTAGTGCGCCGATGAAACGTGCGCCCCTCCTCTACGGGGCGCAAAATAACGCATTAATGACTATCGGCGCAGTCGCTCCGGTTTTTTTTGAAACGGACGCCGAAATTAATTCATATAACAGTTTTCCTTGTATCATTCCGTTTTTTCTATTTGATAAAACCAAAAACTCTGTTCCAGATGGCGAATCTCATCGAACTCTACACGGAAATGCCTCCGATAACAAGGGGCTATGTAACAGCATGTGTATTATCAACGTTAGCCACGGTATGTCGTTTTTTCTGTTCATTTTCTCAATCTGCTTTCAGCAATTCGACTTCCTCAGCCCGTTGCAGTTGTATTTCAATTGGGAGCTTATCCTTTATCGATATCAGGTACGTATTTTTAAAAAGGTTAGATACCAATAGAATTTAGTTCTGGCGACTGTTCACTTCCTTCTGCTACTTTGGCCCGTTCGGCTTGAATTTCTTCTTCAATATGGTATTTATCTATAGGTAAGCTAATTTGTTATAGTTAAAGCGTGGGCTATGTTTCGAGGACTTTATTTTATTTCAGATACTGTCAAATGTTGGAAGAAGGCTCATTTCGAGGGCGAAGGGCCGACTTTGTGTTCATGTTTATATTCGGTGGAATTTTAATGGTAAGTTCCTTTTCTAACTGCGTAATCTCCGTTTAGACAATGTGTGGTATCTTTCTGCAAATTCAATTCCATGGTCATGCCTTCACGATGATGCTCGTTTACATCTGGAGCAGGAGGAATCCTCATATTAGGTAGGTTTCAGTAATACTTTACTGCCTCGTTTTTATATTTATTTGAATTGCCACTTTTAGGATGAACTTCTTCGCAGCTCTCACGTTCAACGCGCCGTATCTGCCATGGGTGCTTCTCTTTTTCTCAGTGCTGCTGGGAAATAACGCGCTCGTTGATTTTATCGGTAAATTTAGAGATTTAGCCTGTAAGATTAACTTTTCTAGGCATTGCGTGTGGACATCTCTACTTTTTCTTGGAGGACGTTTTCCCCCATCAGCCAAATGGAATGCGACTTCTGAAGACACCAGCATTGCTACAGGTTTGCAACTTTTCGTTTTCTAATGAGAATATTTTGAGTATATCTTCGATGAACCTCCACTTCCCTACGTTCCAGAAGAAGAACGGCCGGGCGGCATGAATTGGGGAGCCCCGGATTTGATGTAAATTGCTCTACTAATTTAATATTGTATCCTTAGCATTTCCGGTCCAATAATTTTACTGTGATATCTTGCCTCAGCCTATCGGCAATTTTGGGGTAACGTCTTGTGCGGGATTTTCTGTGTTTGTGTTTGCTTGCTACTTGCTGCCTTGACCTTTCCAGCTTTCATTCGAACAATCATAATTTATACAGAATTTCTAAGTTATAGGGTATCGATTGTGTGTTGTTCCTGGAGTTTTCGGTGAAACTTTCGATAAACTGGGAGGTGTAGTATTTGATTTTGTTTCGATTGGCAATGTGACAGGATATAACTTTACGTAGGTACGTGTAACGTGTAACGAGGAGCAACGTAGTCCAAGCTTAGAACATCGTAAGAGTCTGGCTTTATTTTTTTTTGATAAAAATCGGATCAAGCTCGCCGATTTACCTTCACTTCTGCAATTTGGCTTGAATTCGTAAAGCCCAGTCTAACTTCATCTCAACGGATCTGCATAAAAAACGCCCATCCCCATATCATTTGAATCACTTGTTTGTTCTTCGCAAAATGGAAAGCTGAACCGCCGGCCGGCCCTGATTTTGGTGTCTATAAGGACCGCCATAAATGCTGGGATGGTCTTTTTATGGGCGCAGAATATAAGGGCATGCGGAGCAACGTTGGAGTTGAAGCAACCACGAACGTTTCTTCGGCTCCCTGCTCCGTTCTGAAAAAATGCCTCACGGACACCCGGGTGGTCATGGTGGTCATGGTCATGGTGGGCTCTGAAACATAACAATTTCATTTTGTTTTATAGGGCTAAAGGGATTCGCCTTTGCGACGGAATTCTTTAACCCGGTGGGTAAATTAAGGAGGCTTGCATTTTGCGCTAACAATTTAGGCGACCCCGGTGTCAGTGCCGGTTCGTGGCTTCCAAAATGGAGCTCGTCTCCGCATGGTTTTGATTCCATCTGGAACCGGCCGCTTTGTGGTATGGGTTCCTGTGGTGCCTTTCATAGTGGTTACAGATCAACCTCAAGCGCCCTGGTGACATCGCGCTTCACTACAACCCGCGTTTCGACGTGAGGGTGGTTTTTCTTTGAAAATTGCTTTGTAGGAGAAAGCCGTTGTTCGCAACAGCACCCGTCGAGGTGCCTGGCAGTCTGAGGAGCGCTCTCGCGAGCCATTCCCATTCCATGTGAGCTTCTAGACGTAACTCGTGCGCATAGTATTTTCTGATTTTATTTCCCATTATGGGTGAGCCTAACTCGGGAACACGGCGTAAAGATGAGTTTTCACGATTTAGGCCAACCGCATCTACACCCTCGAGTTCGTGGCTGAACCAGGAAATGTCGCGGTTAGTCATTTAGAAAAACTTAATGCGCAATAATTAGGTGTTCATCAACGGACAAATGCATTGCCGCTTCAACGAGCGCGACAGCCACCACGACATCAATGAGATCGAGGTAAAACTGAAAGCCGCCTAAAATATAGATTCCTCAACCTTGTTATTGTAAAAATTTTAGGTTGCCGGCGATGTTCATGTCCACTCTGTTCACCTTACCAACTAAAATGCCATCAACCCCCATTCTATGCGCTGATCTAAAAAATAAATTTTGCTTTGGGAACGCATTTTAAGAATATTATTAGTCACAAACAACTCAGAAATCACATAGGACCAGATAAACGTGCGATTACCGAGCCCAAATGGATACGTATCATTCTTTACCAAATAAAATTCTCTTTGATTTTTTGGTGTACACCCAACACCTTATCAACAAACACAGTGTTCCGCTTTCATTCCAAAGCCGCTTACTTTACCTTAATTGACTCATCCCAAATTCTAGAAACACCCTCCAAACCCGTCAATTAAATCGATTTGTCATCCTGGCAATTCCGCCCACACCAACTGCTTTTTTCGGGGCCACGGCAAGTGGGCGTAAAAAGCGTAGCTATCAGCCCGGGTCGGTATTCTGGGAGGGTGATTTTCTGCGATAAAGACGCTTACAATGGGGTTTATAAAGAGGAGTGTTTGATAGCTGGCAAACAGTCTGTTGTTTCATCCAAATTTCTAGTATATTCTCCAGAACAAGATAGACCTTTTTAGCAAAAATGATCGGACAAGGAGTTGGTGTGTCGTTCGGAGCTGAGTTCTTCAACCCGGTGACCCCGGTTTCGGTTCCGGTTGCTGGTTTCCATCCTGGCCAGAAGCTCCGAGTGGTTCTTATTCCGACCGGATCTGATCGTTTTGTGGTAAGTGTATTTTCGTGTTGCTTTCTTATGAAGAAATGTGAATTATACAATTCTTTCAGATCAACCTCCGTACCCCGAACGATATCGCTTTCCACTTCAACCCTCGTTTTGATGTGAGTAGGGGAAATTAAGATATCAGATATTTATATCACAAAAGTTAACATTTAATTTGATTTTAGGAGCGCTGCATTGTGAGCAACAGCACCCACAACGGCCACTGGCAAAACGAGGAGCGATTCGACCAGGAGTTCCCCTTCCACGCCAACCGCGTCTACACCATCGAATTCCAGGCCCACCCCGGAGCCATTGCTGTAAGTTCGGACGCAAATTTTTTTTGATTAAACGGGCGAAAACCACGAAATAAGCGAATAAACTAACTCTAGGTGTTCCTCAACGGCCGCCCCTACTGCCAATTCAACGAGCGCCACGACCACTCCAACGTTCATCTCATTGAGGTCGATGGCAGCGCCCATGTCCACTCCGTCCATGTCACCAATTAAACAATATACAAAGATTATTCGGGATAAAATTATGTTCAAAACACAACATCGGCATAGCATAAACAAAACTTATGGAAATTTAAAGACTGTACTTACTCTAATACCGTATTTTCTCTAGCGCCTTCCCGCGACATTGTGAATGTGTATAGGAGGTCTATTTATTTGTTGTATTGGTATTATTAAGCGCATAGGGCGTTTTAATAGAAAACTAATGAAATTGATTGAAATCGATTCGCATTACCCTCGAATTTCGCTACGGCCTAACGGCAGCCGCTGGCACATTACAGTTTCCATGCAATCATCTATGTCCACAGCCAAAAAAACGTGCAAAATGACCATCGTTGCGTTCGATTTCATCATTCTCCTCAGTTTCCATCATGAAGCCCTGTTCGATGTTCACTGATCGCCTTTTTTGGCATTGAAGCATAAGCCTCTACACAACACAAACCACCTGACCCGAACTATAACGGAGAGGCTGCCGGTAGACGGTGATTTTGGAGAAAGGCATAACGCTTCTTTGGCTGCTACGGTCGGTTCCAGGTGTTTCGTCCTTTTAAATAGACATATTTTGATGATTAAAATAATTATTTGTCATTTTAAGCTAAGGTAATTGATATGTCTAGCGGCTGTGAATGTCACTTGAGATGTGAATATCTTCATATTTTTTGCGGTTTATCAGGTTTTAATATGTAGACATTGAGGCGGAGCGAACTGAAATTTTCCCGAACGCTAGTAATTTTATTCTTGAATTGATAAATTTGAATAAATCCTTGACAGGAATGACAGGCTTTCTTCCAAGAAATTTTACCATTTATTTTTACTACTTGACCAAGCA
Source organism: Mesorhabditis sp. LJ9110 (assembly GCA_038088335.1). NCBI lineage: Eukaryota > Metazoa > Nematoda > Chromadorea > Rhabditida > Rhabditidae > Mesorhabditis > Mesorhabditis sp. LJ9110. The sequence goes on along the minus strand of JBBGBA010000011.1, from coordinate 518,997 downwards.
CAAACATCATATTGACATCAACTGCCTTTAAAAGTTGTAGTCGCGGTGCCCCGCAACTACTTTGCATACAATATTCCCCCCAAGAGCGCGACCCCACTACGAATTTAGACGCGTGGTTGACGGTCTTTGTTATAGATTCGCCAAACCGGGCCTTGAAGCTTGATTGTTTGGGTTAATTTTTCAGTTTATCCAAGCTTTCGTTGCAAATGACGCATCACGATGTGTTTTTATCACTTAGCAAAGATCCGGCTCCATGCCAAATCTGACATTGATGGATGACGATGAGTCAATGTGCCTAATTTGCATCGTCCGGTTCTACACCCCTCATTTCTGCAGCTCCCCCGCATCTTAGGACGTGTTTTGCAAAATTTGCATAGTTTTGCACAGGGCACGGCAGCATCGGATTGATATAAATAGGGATTGGCGATGTCTGGCCTAACGAGATTGCATCGGATTTTCAGCTGACGGTGGGTTCATTGCGTTCTTTGTTTTTGCATACCTGTCATGTGCCATTCGGCTTTTCCCCTTTTGCAATTGATCCGATTATTCCTTGAACCCTGGCCGGACTGTGGGGGCACGATGGTGAGCAGGATGGGAAGAGCATAAAAAAGTAGAAGAGGATTATATTGCTAGCTGACCCAACAATGGACGGCCAGAACGTAACTTTTGGTTTTGTACCCTGCAAAAGCTCCTTCATTCCTTCCTTCATTTGCCCGGGTACTTGCCGAACTCGGCGAACGGCTTGCGAAACAGCCACCCTTCTAAACCAGCTCTTGCTAGATCATTTTCTGATCTGCAACGATACTCGCTCGCGTTCTTCGGCCATTGCACGTCACTCTGAAATCTAGAACCGGGATGCCCTGAGGGCAGTATGACTAATCTCTCAGCTTTCGACCAGGTTTGACATGAATTGAAAAGCTTGCCCCTGGTAGATGGATGGCACCTGCTATTGTGCACCTATTTTTCGGCGCTTGGCATTGAGTCGAGACGACGTCAGCTCCTTCAAATGACTAATCGAGTTCCATATTAGGCAGCCAACAATGTGCTCAGGGGTGGGTATTTAATTTCACGTCGAGGGCTTCAAGGTCGTGCGCTCAATTTCGGGGGTTAAGAGATGCTTTACATTTTGTGAGAGGCTGTTACGTAGGTTGCTTTGTTTGCACCTTTCTATTATTATTGGGGGGAATATTGGTGACTATGGTTGAGTCAAAGAACAATCATGATCTATAAGAGATTTTCTGGGCTTGTTATTTTGATTTGTGACTTAAATTGCGTAGGTTTGGACACTTTATCGAACGATAGTTTCAAAATATCGAAAATTCGAGCAGTTTCTGTCCGATAAAATTTTCAAGTTATTTTTGATAAGAATCTTTGACCAACCCAATCACAATTTCTCCAGCGCCACCCGGCTATTCATGGGCCACTCGGGCGGTGGTGTCGGTTTGTCGGTATGTTTGTATTCGGAGTGGTGGGTGGATGGTGTGTGTGTGTGTGCTCGTCTTCTTCTTTGTGCCAACCAGTCCATCCCATCCACCAGAAGACAGTCGCATCGCTTCTAGAAAAACCCACTTGGCACTAACAATTCGCTGGACCCACATTTACCTGGGTTGTTCGACTGTTTTGTTATCGTTTGTGTCTGTTTGGGCATTAGCTAAGCGACACTGCGCGGGGGGGGGGTGGTAACGTTTACTTTTGTGCATGTCTTTGTGCCATTACTTTTCGGTCCACCATCATTTTGCTAGTTTTTTTTTGGGCGGGGGAGGGGTGGCTCTACCTGTGCTGTTTCCGGTATTTGGTATTCAACAGGGGGCTGGCGGTGTTGCGACACGAATTGAAGATCAGTATTAATAAGGAGCATTACAGTTTTTAGCGGGAGGTCTGCTTATGCCTTTTTGCGGTGTTATTGGTCGTTTTAGCCTTTAACAGTTAATGCGCTAAAACCCGATGGGATTGGCCAAAACAGTCATCAAATATCCAGGTCTTGGTCGATCAAAAAATAAATTATTCTTATAAAGCCGTATAAAAGCTAAATTACGTCCTATCCAATAGTTTAGAAATTTTCCAAAACTCTGGAAAAATTTATATTGAGCACGACTTTGACAAATTGTCCTTATCCTTTCATTGTTTTCCCCTACCCCCTAAATGTTTTATGGCGGTCCTAGTCCGAAGCATATTTTTCTATTACACACTAGGTGCGTACTATGTATCCAGTGACGTCCGGATCCAGCAGTAGTTTCTACCAGGAAGAAGGGTCAACCTTTCACCCAGAGAGGAGAGAGCGAGATAGCGAGTGAGAGAGGGAGGCAGGGAGAGAAATCAACCGTATGCGCCCCTGGAGGGCTTACCATGGCGTCGACTCGCCCCCTGTGGCTGTGTTGAAGGAACCAGTCCTGTGAACACGAAGAGTGGAGATGCTTCTTCTTCTCCTTCTGCCACACACACCGGGTCGACCCCCCTCCTCCCCCCACCCTTGCTCCTTCTTTGTTCTGCCACCCATTATCCCCATCCCTCATTTTTGTCTTCTTCCACCCGCTTCACCCTTCTTCAATGCCGACAGCGGCATTGCATAGCTGGAAATCACACCATAATCGATGACAATTGGTTCTGATGACGATATCATGACTAATCAGCCTTTTATCAGGCTTTTCGCATTTTTTGAGCTCTTATGCTTTTAGATATCTTAAAGGAAAGTGGGTCGAGACGAACAATCCTTTAAAGATATCAGGCAGGCCCGTTTAGCATACAACCTGTTTTACTTTTTAAATTAACACAAATCTGCATAAACGATTCAGCAATGTGACATAGCTTGAAAGATGCCAAGCATAAACTAAAAATTTCCCTTCGACCTTGAGCAACCATTCTACCTCCCCCGCAACCACCCCCCTCAATCGTTGATGATTATCAGGGCGCGTCACTGTGACTCACCTCCTATTTGGCTTCCAGATCTCTTGTCCCTCACCCTCATTCCCTTTTCTGTGTCCCACTCGAAAAATCCTCAACTCCGTTACCCCGTTCATTTTGCTCCGGTTTGTGCCGATTTTCCACAAAATTTCTCTCGCGCCGATTGGCCCTTTTATTTGACCAGTACCCTGTCAGCTCCTCAGTTTTTTTAACTGAATTTGAATTGGAAACTTTGGATTTTTAAATTACCCGTGCTCTCTTTACTCTATCGAGAATGGCTTTAATAACTTTTTTATTTTGAATGCATATTTGCCGGCTTCTATTTACCAGCTCATTGTGTTTTTTTGGCTTTGTTTGCGGGCTGCACTCGAACCGCTTGAGATCTGTTTGCGCATCCGCGGGGAATTGCTTTAAATTGGTTTTTCCGCCGGTTAAAAAATGTTTCATGGGTTTTTAGTCTTACTCTTCATTATTAGGGTTGTTACAATTTAGGGGTTAACAATTATACTCCAAACTTGTGCTTACCCCTGGCTTGGCTATGGGAACAAAGGCTGCGTTTTGGATGCCCCGGTTTGGAGTTTCGGTGTTTATCATTTTCTGTCCAATAAAGAGAGAGCAACGCATTAACAAAAATTTAATTTTCATATTTTTTGCTTTAACTATAATCTTGACGTTTTACTCATGAACCGTTGCTTGGATTAAAAAAAACAATATTTTGGACGGCCCTTTATTAGCGGGAGTGGATGCGGATTTTATTAAATGGAACTTGTATCAGATGCAATACGGTATTTTATCGTTTACCTGAATCTATCGCCTCGACATCCCGAACCAGGCGCCGTCCAGGTGGGGATTCTACGTGTCTTTCGGGGGGTGTTGGTGTGTGTGGGTGGCGTGTGCCTTTCTGTCAAACCCTCCTCTCCCCCATGAAGTCGTCGTCGTCGTCGGCGGCGAGAACATGGGACAGAAGAGGGGCAGGCGGTCTTGGTGCAGCCTGAATCACAAACATCCCCTGCCACCAACACCCCCCGCCACACCGGCGCATCGTCGAGAAATCAGCGGGACCCCCCTTCCGATACGACCCGTCCGCCCGCATTCCCGCCTTACACCCCCCCTGCCAAGAAGCTTCATTTGAGAGCCCTTGATTATTGGTGTCTCCGTTGGACCCAATCCATGTATTACGCCGTTTTTTTTGCCAGCTGGGGGGCCGTTAAATTCCAAACTTTTCAATTCGATCTTACCTTAGATCTTAAATCGTCGATTTCTCACGATTCGAAACCGCAAAATACCATCGGTTCGCTCCACCGAAACGCCACCATAAATCTTGACGGCGCCATCCTTCCCCTCCAGCATCCCCCCGGAAATTGATCACCCATGTATCAAAAAAACACGGAAAATCTACGGTTCGAAAACTGGTCGCCGGGCAATGCGGGTGGCCGGAAAAATTGAGTCGATTCGACCTTCCGATTTGAGAATTTCCAGCTATATATCCCTAGACAAACCTGGAAGGCGAAGCTTAATAACTTTGCTGACTTCCTAGATCCTAGACGTGTTGGCCGTTCCTAACGGTGCTCGTGCTCATCCTCAGAACCTGAGCCGCAGGTGTGAGCTCCGGCGGCTTTGGTCAAATCTCGCGCTCCTTTGGCCGATCGCTCACCGGAAACGGCTCATTTCTGTTCTAACGCCACTGTGACTGTCGACAGTCCCTCCCCCACACGCACCCGCCTGAGATGCCCGAAATACTCCTTATGCCTTTTTTCCGGCGAATACATGTCGTACACACCCATTGACCCTACCACCTATATAAGCTCCCCATTGTACCCGGATATGTCGCATAGATGGCGATTTTAGGCACTTCTCTCGGTTCTAATTTTGTGTTGATCCTAGGCTTTTCATACATTCTTACACTCTTTATCGAAAAATGTATATCTATCATCGGACGTTCTTTTTGACAAATACCCCCGAATTGTTTGGCAAATACCGGTATGTCCTTCCACCCAGCGCTCACTTTTATATCAATCATAGTTTGGCGATTTGTGGACGTTCCATTACATTCTTGGCCCACACTTAAATGCTTCACCTCAACCTCCACCTCCACCTCCCCCCAAAAAACGCCTGGAAAACCAGCCCCCTGCAGAGCATTTGCGTTGCAATTTGGCTGTGTGTGTGTCTTTGTATTGCGGCGAAATGGATGGAGTGGCTCGTTCCTCTCCCTCATTATTCCTTTCCATTCCCGGGGTAGTTGTCCGGATCGTCTCAGGAGTTGTTTGTGCCTTTTCCACACACGCAGCCTCCCTGCAGTTCATTCTTTCCATTCTTCATTACACACCATTTAAAGCCGGGTACGGTAATGCTTACATTTTAGTTTTCCCGGTGCGACTGGAGCCCTACTTTTTGTCCTCAAACCGTATCCCACTACTGTACGATTTTCTCGACTTCGCCCCGTTCTTCTCCCGTTTCCTCCCCGAAATATTTCCGCCTATAATGCAGTCGAACGCTTCGATCCACCGAAACCCCGCCTCCCGCATAATTTAAAGCCCTACTACGAATTCAGCCTTCCGCCCTCTCGAGCCCCCTTCTATCCTTCAAAAATCTTTTTGACTTGCTCTGGAATTGTTTTCCAAAGAACCGGCCCGTCCTGTGGATAGGCGATCTCATGAAAACCGATAAATTACACGCCGCGCACGACGCGCACAATTTTACGCCAGCGCCTCTGATCTTCCCCCCACCTGATCATATACCCCGATCTTTTCTCGGTTTCTCTACTAATTTTATGTTGGTGCTTTTTTAGCGCTTTATTTTAAATGTACTTTGTCCCTTTGAATTTTTTTGTGTAATCCTGTTTTTTGCAGCGAACTGACGCCCCATCAGCACCATGAACCGCATCCCAACCTTGGCGCGCAGGGTGAAGCGCATGGCCACATCGCAAATCTTTAATTTGAGACAACTGCTCAATGGCGAGTCCGGTGAGTCCGTCTCACCTTGCATGCCTATCACATATTTGCCAAAGCATAACGAGCCCCAAGACTACTTTACTTGATTGATCACCCATTCCTCACAGCTTCCATATTTTCGTGCCGGGGAGCAACTTCTCCTGCTGAGAAAAGCTATTGTCTTCCATCCACCAGCCGTCAACTCTTGCTGTTTCAAGCTCTCGACTTTCACTGTCCCTCATTCCCTTCACTTCTCCTCCTCTGATATGTTGTCCTTTGGCGCGGGGGGGGGGGTGAAAAGCGGGCTGATCGGAAAAGCATCCCGTAGCCAGATCACTCACTCCTTCCGCGAAATCCACAGCCTAAATTTCGAAAACAAATTTGGTTGGGTGGGGGTGACAGGGGGAGTCTAGACAGGCTAATCTAATCTGAAATCTAAAGACTAAATGATAACGGAGATCTAGGGAGATATATGCAAATATGCGTAAACAAATATTGACATCATACTTTTCAGGCCGTGGACTCGCTGGCTTCCGTAAGCTGTATGATCTTGGAGAAGAGATTGGAAGGGGTGGCTTTGGGGTTGTCTACAGAGCCACCCGAATCTCCGATGATCTTCCCGTTGCTGTCAAGTTCATCGACCGCAAATCTATCAGGGAATGGGGAAAGGTAAGGATGGTTGCCTAGATGTTGCCCTTATCTCGATGGTTATGCCTATTCTTGTTGGAGTTGAGCGAAAACTTGGGGGAAAAGGGTTCCACCAGCTGAGTGCTAGGTGGAACTCGACAGTCCTTTCATCACACGACCACTTTTGCTGAAAAAAGCTCCCGAAAGCCGGGTGAACAGATTGATCCCATGTGGGGAGAATATCTCGATTGCGGCACCAAAAATCGCAAAATTTAAAAAATGCTGCAAATCACTCGCGCGATAACTAGTATACCAAGGATCATTTGCATTCTTACCTTATAGGCAAATTGATAGCACAAAATCGAGAGAATTCTGTGGGGGGGGGGCACTTGACCAAATAGAAAAAAGTGGCAAATACGCTCTAACTCCTACCATTCCAGCTTGGCGACTCGCAAGTACCAATGGAAATTTATGTGCTGTCGAAGTGTGCCAAGATTCCAGGTAAATATTTGGTCACCACCATTTGCTACAATGGGTCGCCATTGTTCATGTACTAAGCTAACTGAACGTTAAGTCAAAGGACAACCAGAAATTGGACATTGAAAACCCCATGTCAAAATCAATAATTAAGAATGGATTTCAGGTGTAATCCGCCTCCTCGATTGGTACAGTACCTCGGAAGGCTTTCTAATTGTCATGGAACGCCCATTCCCCTGCACCGACCTTTTCGATTTCCTGAAGCTCCAGACTAAATTGGACGAAAATGTAAGCGCCTTCCTGTTAAAATGAAAACCGGTGTTTAGACTGCCCGTTGGTTCTTCCGCCAAATCGTTCAGACTGTGCAGCAGTGCGCCGAGAAGCGGATACTGCACCGCGATATTAAGGACGAGAACATTGTCATCGACTTAGTGACTGGTGAAGCTAAGCTGATCGACTTCGGAGCGGCGACCGCCCTCAAGAAGTCCCAATATTCCGATTTCCAAGGTGGGTCCTTAGTAAATACTAATGTTATTAATCTAACAAAAGAAAAGTATCGAAATTTGCGATGATCACAAGATCAAGTTTCGCAACCCGCATTCCATGGCACACCCTGCTCCCAAAGTAGCCCGCACTGTTCACGAACTGTTTATACCCAACCTTTATGTTTTTGATCTGCCTCTGTGGGGTTCTGTTGACTTTTGCTGGGGGGTAAATCAGCTGTACTCTCTTCACGTCAACACGTTCGCAATCGTTGGGGTCATGCGCGAAATCAATCTCGTTGCACATTGATACATTCTAGGGGTTGATGAGGGACATTTAATGCGAAGTACAAACAAATTATACTTTTTGTTAAAAATTCCAGATCTTCTTTTTATAGTTTTTGAACGGGGAAAGTTCTATAAAGGAAACTTTGTGGGGGTGCAGCGTGCAATGCGAGGAGATACCCCTCACCCCAAACCCGAATTGTCGTTTCCTTTCACGGGTGCTATCAGTCATCGTATACCCCCAGATCACACTCAGTCACATTTTGGTCAATCCCTGAGCCAACAACTCCCCGGGCAGCCGATGCTCCTTTTTGTGAGCACACATCCACAGCAGTAATCTGCGGGTGCGGGGCGCTGGTGTTGTTCACGCCTTTCTAGGACCCCCATATCTTATCAAAATTCCCCCTGGAATTTCAACTTTCGAAGTGGAAATAAAAATTGGTGAAATGAATTTTAAATTAAATGTTCAGGAACTCGCCTCTACTGTCCACCCGAATGGTTCCTCCGAAGTCTCTACCTTGGCAAAGAAGCCACTGTCTGGAGCCTCGGCGTCCTCCTCTACAACATGCTGAATGGTCGCGTACCTTACAGAAATGAAAAAGACATCTGTACATCGCATCTCCTCGGCGCTCTCCCCTTTTATTCATCAGTCTCCACAGGTATTAAATAACGCCAAAACTAAAAATTTTCAATTTTTTTAGAAGCAAGAGACCTTGTCCTGCAATGCCTTTCCTATGAACCATACGATCGCTGCAGTTTGGAAGAGGTAGATACACATTTTAAATGTTTTACTTTCTTTTTAGATCCTAATCCATCCTTGGATGACCGCTGACTGCCCTGACTGGGTCACGCTCACAAAGAGCCTCAACGCTGGGCTCAAGAAGGATGATGAAGACGAAGCCAATGTTTCGGGTGACGAAATCAGTGCTGAAGCGGAGCGGAAGAGCAAAGTGCAACAAGCCAACCAGAAGAAGTTCGAGAAACTCGAGTCATCCGGTGTTGGGTCCTTGGATGGCCCATCTGGTGCTCGAGGAGCCAAGACTTCTTTGCTCAGTCTACCACCAACAAGAGCGCAACTTGTGCAAGCTGAACAGCGGCCAACACGTGGTCCGCTTACCGCCGCATCCACGACTTGCCGACGACCGAAGAAGGCTCCCGGTAATTTTTTTCACTGATTCAGTTTATCGTGACCCCGGACCAAGACGTTCCAAAAAATCGCCATAATTTCAGAAGTCGGTATGCCCGCAGCCAACTCAACCGTATTGGCCACTATCCGACGAGCAATGAAGCAACCAGCTCTTGCACAATATTAGATGACAAAATCATCTTCGTTTCCCTTTTTCTGTACATAGCATTAGCCAACCAAAATGCTGCTTTGGCATATTTTCCGATTACATATGTGCCATGCCTTTCCCTGGGTCATTTGGAGGGTGACGATTCGTGAATTCTACAGAATTCCCGAATCCACCCCAAAAACACTCTTCTGTTTGTATATTTCCGACGAGAAGCAGAGGTGGCTTCAAATGTTTTGTTTTTTTCGCGAGTAATATTTTCCCTTACGCAGTTACGTTATGGGTACGGTAGTGTTTCAAAAACAAGGACTTTAGCAATTTGCCTTTTATTTCACTACCGTACCGAAAATCGCCAACCCTACATGACTATCATAATCCATTAAAGTGCCCTTCTTTCACCCACCCTACCATGCAGCCATCCAAACTCTTCACACGGGATACCCATCTTCTCTTTCATTCGACAAATGCTTTACCTATCCACTTCACTCCGATTGCCAATTTTCCGTTCGGAAATAATAAGCTTTGTTTGACAAAAATGCCATCCCGATCAGCTTCAAGCGCTCCTTCAAAGGATTTTCGGTGCATCCTAATAAAACTTCTACTCCAATATGTTGAAAAACGCAGAAAATAAATTCGAAGGCAGCAAATTCGGCATATAATCAACAAAATTGGTTAAAAAGCAAAAAGGATGCCCCGAACCGGGATCGAACCGGTGACCTTTAGATCTTCAGTCTAACGCTCTCCCAACTGAGCTATCGAGGCGGTGGGGGCCGACGGACAAGAAGGGCCTATCAAACCAGTCCAGAACCTCCATACACAGACAACGGATTTTCATGTATTTCAAACGCTTTTCAATGTAGTTTATCGAAATCATACAATTAGGCAATGATACGCGGGGGGAGTAGCACACGAAACCTCCAAATCAGTTGAGATTCCAAAATCGGGCGCATCACCACAAAAATCCTAGGAAGAACAGGGTGTCAGAGTGACTGTTTTGCCATGAGGGCGCAGGACCAAGAAAAGGCAAAAATAAATTCATAAGTAGGATGACACAGAGCATAGCGAGATTGGGGGGGGGGCAAGGTCAAAGGAACAAGTAGGCAATGGTATATGAAGGATTGGGAATGGCGGATCTCGGCAGGGTATAGGCATTAATGATACCCCGAGCCTAGAATAAAGCAGGGAGTAAGACACTATAGTTACTAAACAAAACAGAAATACACAATTTCATAGCTAGTTGATACCCTAGAATTTCCCGAGTGGACCTGTCTACACATGGCATCGGATTCGTGGAAAGGGGACGGTATTTCTACGTGTTATGCAAATTGAAAGGATTTTAGAAGGAACGCCTTGGTAATTGGCCATTACGTTCCATCTCACCTTTACGCTACAAATAAGTCAAACCGTAGTTTTGCATTAAAAAAAAAACATTTTTTGGGAATGTTGCTGATATCTGAAGCAGGGGAGCGGGAGGCGATACGGGCTTTTGAAGGGGCAACACGTAGGGGCTGACTGTTTTCGACGAAGTTTTTGATGGGCTTAGACGATGGATCACAGGAAGTGGGACAGATGGAGGCCGGGCAAAACGGATCGTCTTGTAGCCGTCAATCTCGAATCATTTTCTTATTGGGCCGTCGTCCGATTGAATGGGCACACGTAATTCGAGGGGAACATTCCCGTTTGCTCGTTCAGTTTGCCTTCCCACCAATTCTCATCGTCACGGCTGAGCACTGTAAGAAAGAATTAGGAGTGTAACGCTAGAGATCGTTTTCTAATGATACCTTAGATTTGTAAAATATATATTTCGAGCAAAAATTTACATTTAATGATGTCGCCACGTTTGAAAGCCAATTCTCCCTCTTCCTGCGGTTGGAAGTCGAAAAGGGCTTGCACAAATGTCGCTTCCACCTGAAAATACTTATTTACGTGTATTTTTATTTTATCAGTGTGCTGATTACAAAAAACCATAATTTAGTATATGATAAATATAATATACGAATTTTAGCATCTCAAATAAGAAAGCTGTGATGATCTATCTCTTTCGCTGTTTTTCTATGCGACATCTAGCGCCACCAAAAATTTAACTTGTTTCCATCCAAGTCTCATTCCTTACCTCTATATCCCTCAACAGAATCACTTCCGTCCTCGAAATTGAAGCCGTCCGATGATAGTTTATCAGTTGGTTGATACTAACGAATCGCGTATCCCAAATGAAATATTTCCCGTCGGCGTCATGAAGAATCTGATTAAATAAAAGCCGTAAAATAACGGATTGCACGATTACCTTGAAATGTTGTACTCCTGTCTCTCCACTGGCGCCGTTAAATCTGAAAATTCAAATAAATTTTTGCCATTTCCAGTGGAATTAACAGGTAAGTAAGTTTTGCATCAACTCACTTTACAGAAATTGAAAAATCTCCGGCACTGCTCTCCGAATGTCGCACCAAAAATGTTCCATTTGCGGTTCCGGCAGTGTTTAGGAGGGCTTCCGCATCTCTCCTCGAGATCTTTCCCAAATACCAAGGATGATCCCTCATCTTGATATAATTGGAGGGGACAAAACCTTGGACGCCATCTTTCTCAGCTTTGAACCAAAATGGGTCTTCATCTCGGCTGAGGATCTGGAAATTAAAGGTATGTTTCAAAGAAACATATTTTGCTTCACATAAAATTGTAGTTAATAGCAATTAAAACGTACCTTAATCAATTCTCCTTTTTCAAGGGACAACTCATCGGGCTCGTTAGCGCGGAATTCATACTCTACCTCCGCTTCCATGTCAACTGAAACTATCGTGTTCATGAAATTGCAATACTTAATAAATAAAAAAATATAACAGGAATTATTGGAATTCATGCTACACCGATCGTAGCCCATTTTATGGACTTCCGAATGGGTTTGAAGAGCTAGTGTAGAGTCCCTAGGGAGAAATGGGGGTCCGTGGATCTCCATAGAGATAAGTTGGCCGATACGACAAATTAGCCCTTCCTTGGCGACCTCGTTAAGCCTCCGGAAAGAGATTAATGAGAAATTCAATGAGGCGGAATAAGAAGGATGTTTTTGGAGGATTTAGGCATTATCGTTTAAGCAGAAAAAGTCTGATTAGATGTATTTTTATATAACGAGCTATCTGCTAAATATTTCTATTATGTGTGTCGCCTTCCAAAATGAAGAAATATTACAATGTGTGTGAAAGAGTGTAGTGGGTGTTGTCTAGGTCCGATCTGCCACCTGACCAGAAAAACTATTGATGTCGCAGCTCGAGTGAATGCCCCGAGGGCAAAAAAGGGTCAACCGGATCCATAATTTTGGCTAGCCTGTTTTAATAATATTTAAAATAGAAAAGACTAGAGCTAAAAGATGCGTGATCTCATTTAAATTTATTCAATAAATATTCAAATTCTCGTGACATTTTGTCTTAGTTTTCAGCAGATTTCTATAAACGCAGATTTACGGATAAAGTATCTTAGGATACGTTTTAATTTAATATAAAAACGTTCAGAATACCACTAGAATTTATATAACTGTTGATTTGGCTAGACGTATTTCTAGTTAATTTTATTCAAGCTAGATAAAAATTTTAATGAAATACTCCTGTTCCCGTCTATTCTAGAATTCCAACCTCAGCCGCCGCTACCGTTTTAGTCGAATAAAAATACTCCGTCAGACCCTTCATAATCGCAAGCAAGTTGAAGATTAGAGATACGGCCTAACAATAAATAACAATAAGTAAAAGAAAATTCTTGTCAATTTCTTAAAGAGCCGCGTGCCGCCAGCTGGTTTGCCGGCAATGAATCACCCCGCCCGTGCGTCATTTGAAGAGAAAAATATGGAGATATATAATATTGAAAAACGGCACGCATGAGTAGGTGGAGTGAGCGTTGCGGTCGAAGGAGGTAATGGATCCCTTGGGGGGAATGGCTGAACGCGATGATTCACAGTCCGGACAGCTAGACAACTATAGGGAGGAACGGGGAAAAAAAAGATGGACGGCTGACCTCTCTCTGCACTCTAACCCTCTAACGGGGGACGCTGTTAATCCAATAGATACGGTATGAAGGTCAGCAAAACCTCAGTCATAGACTGGATAATCTTCATTAGTTCGGATTAGATGAAATCATTGCGGAAAATTTAGAATTAATACAGGCATTTCAGTTGGTTAATTGGTTTATTGGACTCTATTTTAGCAAATTTATTGTTAAATATCGTCATTAATTAAGACTAAAAAAATATTAACAAAGTTTGAGAATCCAGACATACATCCGTTAGTAAACTAGTTTATCACAAAGTATTACCTATTGACGAATCACATCATAAAAAATAAAGGATTCGTGAGTCAATTAAATACAATAAAAGAGAAGCACACGTTAGCTTATGTAAATTAGAAACCTAAATTTTTGGGTATGAAATAAAAGAGGGAACAACACAAAAATTACTGCAAGTAATTTGCAGTTAAGGTTATCAAACTGACACAGCTCAACGTTTAGAACCTACGGCGCAAATCGAAAAGTGCCTTGGTACGTTTCAGGGGCCGACTGGGTGGCTGGATTGAAGGAGTAGTTGGTGGCGTCGGGCTAAACATGTGAAATATTCGCAACAGGCTTTTGTAAAAAATCATAACTCTCAAGAATTCTGCAAAGCAACTGACGTCTGATGACGGCTTTTATTAATTGACCGAGCATTGCATCCCTCTGCTGGCAGTTCAATCGGCAGCACCTACCAAAATTGCCTGTTCGAAGAAATGAAAATTACCTGACTGACAAGCGTGTTTTTCATGAATGGATGATCTAGAATGTCGACTGCACGCGGGCGCTTTCCTGGGTTTGAGACCAAAATTTTGTCGAGGAGGTCGAACGGCTCGCATGGGACGCTAAATACCAGAGTACAGATATCTCTCTTTCTTTCTCTCTCTCTCTCTCTCTCTCTCTCTCTCTCTCTCTTATTAGGAAAACTTATGCTACAGCAGAAACTCATAAAAAATCATCATAAAACCCACAATTCAAGATGGCTTCGCAGTGACCGCGGGTACACTTTCGATGGAGCCAAAGCCTTGTATTTTGGCATCACAAAAAATTCGGGCCATGTTGTCTTGGTGGGCGTGCCGCAAATCTGCACATACTTTGGATATACTTACTTGACTCCTTGCAAATTTGGCAGCTATATACGAGGAATTTCTTCACTTGCCTTGTGGATGGCGTCGATCTGGGCTGCTTCAGTTTGAGCGGCGATTAGAGCACGTCGAAGGAACATTTCAGCCAAAACGCAGCTAGAATTAAGGAGGGTAATTAGATTATAATTTTTCACACATGCACTATTATGCCACTTTCAAATGAAATTAACGGCCACCCACCCACAACTCCAAATATCAACGCTCGCCCCATAGCACTCTTCCCCATACAGTAGCTCCGGAGGGCGATACCAAAGAGTACACACCTAACCATGGATTAAATAGAATAAAAACTGTGTGCATTGAACCTCATTAGTGTGCACGCGACGCTCAGCACCCGTGTGATAATAAGTTCCCAATCCAAAATCAGCCAGCTTCACGACGCCCCTGGAATTTTGGTGTGCTAATAAAGCACTATCCCACCTATTCGACACCAAAATGTTTGTCGATTTAATATCCCGATGCATGATGAACTTACGATGCGCAAAGGTCACGCCCTACAAAGACTAAGCTGTCGAAGGAACCTCACCTCCATCAGTTGCTTGAAAAGCGCACCGATCTGGGGTACGGTAAACATGACGGAGTCCGTGTTCAACAACCCGTAGAGATCGTGGTGGACAAATTCGAGGACGAGGTAATGGGCCACTAAATTTAATATTTAAGAAAAATCTGGGGACGAAAAGACCATTCTGTAAGTGTAATATCGAGAGTGTTAAGCACCAGAAACCAACGAAAAATGGCAGGTGCTATTCGCGCTCACAAGGAACCGTTTTTAGACCCAAATGAAGTTTTGGGACGAGACCTAGCTCTTCCGAAAGCGCTTGAAAAACTGAGCAAGCTTCGTTTCCCATTTCTGCGAAACGATTGCAAAAATGCCATAACCCCAATCAAAGCACAAACCAGGATCATCATCATCAGCCTCCTTACTCTTCTCCACAATCATATCAATCAACCGGATAATATTTTGATGGCTAATTGGCCGTAGCAGCTAAAATTCACGAGTTAAGTTTTTCCTGTGCCTTTGAGAATTAATTAAATGGCCCTACCTCAACCTCACGCTCTAACCCAACCGAAGGTCGCCGATCATCCATTGCAAATTTCTTTAACACCACAACTTCACCTAAAAAGTAGAAGTTAGCGTATTGATTCAATTTTAATTCTAATGACGCTAAAAAACCGGACAACCAAAATTATTCCGACAAGTAATCAAAAAATGAGAACCGACCTGTGTGTTTTTTCACAGCCTTGTAAATCTTTCCATAAGCACCTTGACCAATTTTTGCATCTATTTTGTAATCATCAAGACGTTGTGAGCCCCAGTGTTTGGGTGGTGGCTCCTCCAAAGGTGGCTCCTCATACACTGGGTTTGCGAAGGAAATAGTCCTAAAGTATCAGATGCAGTTTCTAGATTTCAATGTCAAAGCCTGGTTTCAGAATTAGAAAGGAACCAACCGTCTATCGGCCATTTCAAAGGTCAGGGAATGAGGGTAGGATGAATTTCGCGAAAAATGGCCGAATGGGCGACTCGGTAAAGAGCGATGTTTTCATTTGGGCCGTGGAAAACGGGGTGGTGTCGATCGGATGCTTACAATCTCTGTGTAGGCCCGGGGCAGAAGAAAACATAGACTGTGTACAAGATTCAAATGATTACTCATTGCTGGAACTGGATGTCTGTTAGGATTTTTGACTTGACCAGGTGCCGCTCGGGCTTGACTTGGTTCGGACCTCATGTGCGATGTTTTCTTTCGGCCATTCGGCCATTTCATGCGGCCATTCAAATCAGTTACGTTAATTTTCTAATGCAGAGTTCAATGACTATCATAGAAAAAATTATTCAGGTTTAAAAACATCAAATTGCCGTCTCATCAAACCTTTTTTAAAAGACATCGACTCATAATCGCCGAAGAAAAAGCAACAGCATCCTCTACTGCTTCAGATGTAATACCAACTAGAAATAACGATAATAACGCTAGTTCCTAGAGAAGGAATGATGAATGAAAAACGCCCCGTGGCATATAGACTCCGATCGCATCAGTATTCCAATCTTCCAAAAAACACGGGCACCGGCCGCCTCAAAATCAAATGCCAAGATCGCTTCCCGGGTACAGAGATGCAGCAAAATATGCCAATTTGTGATACCTTCGCCAGTTTCAATTAAATTTTCATTTCTTGAGAGGAGCATTCTTTTTAGTATAAGCGAGGTAAAACATTACAAAAGCAAAAATGACAAGGAAATGCAGGGAGTAAGCTTTGGAGCGAAGAATTAGCCAGTTTGCTAGGACGGTGGGTTCATTGGAGGTGTTCGGATCCCTGAAAACTCAACGTAAAAATCAGATGTCCTATGCATCAGATACCTAATGAGGCAGAGGATTCGCCTTTACTACTACCGAGAATTAGTAAAAAACAACATACATTCGGTTGAGCTCTTGATCTGGGTAGTTTGGGATTGTCTCCTCGTTTTCCGACTTGTCCATGATTACAATTTCGGATTTAACTCTTGCAGCACTCCTCATAAATGGGATACGACGGGTTCTGGTGGCAAATTCGAGCTTCGCGCTAAATTCGGTGATCGCTGAATAGATCGTAAGCCGTGTATACCTGAGTTCCTGATAATGCAGGTTGCAATGTGCTTCGTGAGAACAGTAGCAGTTAAACGTAACAACGCCCTTCCGGTTCATATGAACGCTAAAAATCAGCATTGGCTCTAATCGATTTAGCAAAAATTGTCCGTGAAAGTATTGCTTACTAGCACTTGTCGTCAATTCCGGCATCATGAGCACAAGCGTAGACAAGCTTTTCGTTGGTTACATTATTGGTCTGTCCATGAATGACGCACTCTGAAATTGCTGAAGTTTTGAATTTCGTATGAACGGTTGCTAATTTAGTGTTGGGTTAGGAAAGACTCCTAAAGGAACTCGGAAGTGCGACAAGGCGGGTACGGTAGCTAAGCGCCACGCCTCCCCACTCTTTGGGTACCTTAACTCCTGGGGAAAACTCACTTGGCGCGTTGCAAACATCCTCGATGCACGGATAAAGCCCATTTGTGTCATCCTCGTTGCAAAAGCATTCGGTTAGTCCCGGAAATTTGGCCGAAAAAACCCCATGGTAGGCGAAAAAGATAAACAGTAATAGGTTGATCATCGATCTGTAAAATCAGTGAAAACATCGTCAATTGGGACCGAACAGAATAAGGAAAATGCGCACACTTCAATGCGCTACTTGTATGCCTTCAGAAAGAAATTGGGGAAAAAGCGTAAGTGTGATTTAGCCTGTTAGTTGGTGAATCCATCATGTTGAAGATTTTAGCGGCGAGGCTATAGGGGCTGAGTCATCACCACGGGACCGCAGATGGCTAAGAAACAAGGGGACCAAACCATAGCAGAATAATTTCTTCTATTATGGGGAATCTGATAGCAAAGGCTTGTTGTTTCGAACTCTAGCAAACGGCGAGTTGCTTGCCAAACCCGTGTTTCATTAATTCCATGGGCGATCTTCCAAGACTACGAATTTCAGATCGAAAATCGATTTAGACGGTACCAATATGACGGTCTACTCAAGTTACCGCCCAACTCTACCCAGCTGCACCATGCTGCACAAAAACGGCCACACCGCGATGGTATGGATGGGTACCTCGTCCTCGCGTTGTTTCAGGTTTTTGTCGTGCTTTTCCGGGACATATCGCAGCGAAAAAACCCCATAGATCGCTTGTTTTGGTCCGCGCCTTTTTTCCGTATCTTAAATCCCATGCTCGCTTGTGCCCAATAATTTGCAAAACTTTATTACAACTCCAGAAGCACAATGTTCGAAACGATATACATGATTCGCATGTAGCCTTTGCACAATGAGAGCTTTAATGTATCGCGACTGAAGAGGTCAGCTGCTGAGACCCTAAGCCATTAGCTCAGACTCAACAACCTAACGACTATTCAATCGATTCCGGAGTAGCTCAAAGTAGTTTTCATGAGCAAAATGGAATGTCAGGCCGACTAAAAGCTGACCTAAGAAAAAAATACCAAGAAAAATCTAACAAGAAGAGGCCCGCATTTTCACATGAAATTGGTCACAAATATATGGAGTAGGGAGAGATGGAAGGGACAATGGAAGGACACTTGAAAATTTGAGAAGGAGAAGTTTAATAGTGGGGGGAGGTCATCTGATTCGAATTTTTGAATTCAGAAGTTCGATTGGGTTTTGGAACTGAAGAGTTTCCCTACGTGTTGACAATTTGTTTGATAGCTGTCATCGGATGATGATGACTGAAAGGACTGGGGCTGGAATACTTTGAGGGAATGGCATACTGATCGGACTCGGTGAGGGCCACGCATATCACATCATCTCGGGAATCGGGACAAATTTAGGAGCGATTTTGGCTCGACGACTATCGTCGTGAATTTAGAGTAGTTTTTTTAAGAAGACTTGAGGTTTTAGTAACTGAGGGTTTGGAAGATATCTAGAAGAAGATGAATCCCAATCCAACGCTCAACGTCATCGCGATCAAGTGGCTGCCCATGGCTGCGGAGTCGGGATCAGCACCTGTTGCTGCTGCGTGGTTGCTTCCGTCAGAAATGACTTTTCTGAAATAGTACGCATTAATAAAGTGCTCTTTAATAAATTTAAAGAGATTTAAAGAAATTTAAAGATATTTAGATGATCGTCTGGTTTTAAAAATGTGTAACTTTAAACACCAATTAGGATATACCATGGCCATTTAAAAACTGCCATTGCTAACCGGAGATTTTAACCCTTAAAACGGTAGCGCTGCCGTGTTTGATCTTCTATTAATGCCTTAAGTACGTCCATAATTCCCAGTTAATTCAAATATACCTAGCAGATGTTGACTAGCCCCTGGAACCTTGAGAACCCAACAACCACCTGTTATTCCCATTCAGCCCGAAACACTATTTTTTACCACTTTTATGACGTTGTTTGATCCCCAAAACTTACCCCTCCTTGACGGGCCAGTTCAAGAGATTGCAGTTGTCAACGTCCGTGCATCCGCAGACTTCAACTTGGGCTCCCGAGCGGGCCTCGCGGGTACTGAAATTAGTGTTTAGTGGTTTTATAAACCCTTTAAACCTTTTAACTATAAATTTGAGTTAAAGTGGACAATTTTTTTGATGACTTACATGCAGTCATTATTCAATCCCCGCACATTGCAGGTGTAGTGACGGCCGTGAAGTGGATGGTCCATCATGATGCAAACTGAAATACGTAACCTATATTTTTCCCATTTTTATTTTGTCCATTTTTTAGGCCATTTGACTGCGGTCAGGAAATTCATCGGACCCTGTGGGGTATGTTGGATATAGGTCGAACGGGGGGTAAGCGTGGCCTGAAAATCCGTCACCAACGACTTCCGGGAGGGCAACTTCCGGTCGGTCAGACCAGTCGCCTGGAGAATTGTTTCATTCACTAGTCAGGTGGAAGGGGGGCTTTCAATGAGTCACAAGAACAGAAAAGTCGAAAAATTTTTGGCGAAAGTGTACTTGGAAGGGCTGGATGATTATCGAGAAATCTGCGAATATCAAGTTACGGTATCAATAGGTTGACTAGAATGTGGCACGAGATTTGCGTCCGAAAGCCTTTACCAGCGTCAATTCAAATATAGCGCTAATTTTCATGTTATCCCTCTTTGATAATTACCTAATTGGCTATTTTTTCTTGGTAGGTTATTATCAAAATCCATTTTATATATTATTAATGTATTGATGGACAGATCAATATTTTATTTAAATTTGAACCTTCAGCCCATCCCGCTGTTTGATCCCCCCATTCAACCTTTCCTTCACCCTTTCTCTCCCACTATATGCCATTGAGGTCGGCTTCCTGGTGGGCGGCTAAGGACAAAAAAAGCCGGCTACTCGGGGTGTGGTTTTATCGCACTGGTCGCCCGAGTTCGGTGATTCGGAAGGAAAACTCCTCTTGCCGCTAAAAAAACGACGGGGAATTAATGGTGCCGGAAAGAGGACAGTGGGGCGCGCACTTCCTGTTGTTATGTCCGCAGGACATAAATGTGTTCCCAAAAATGACGGATAGGGAATCGGGACATTTTTCAAAAGAGGGATGGTCCGGTCTGATAGCATTAATAGATACCTAGCCAAGGGGTATATTTAAGGTGAACTCACATCCATCAGTAGTGCACTTCTTATCGACACATTTCACAGTTTCGGTATCCTTAGTGCAGTGACAATCGAGGGCCAGGCCAACGGCAAAAAGGGCAGCAAAGGCTAGCAGATGACGAGGCAGAGACATCGTTGTCTGGATCGTAGTGTAGTTTTGAAAGCTGAAATCGATATTTTGGATGCAGCGGGCTGGAATTTAAGGGAGAGGCTTATGGAAAACAATAATGAAAGTTCGGATATTCTTCTGAAGGTTCATATGACGATCGAGACCCCCCACCCCCAATATTACATGGAAATGAGGCAACAACGGTTTTTCACCTCCAGAATTTTTTCCCGGACCAAATTACGCAGAGAAATGCTAATTAAAATTATTTTACAACGCAAAATAACCCAAGATCTGGCTAGATCAGATGTTCGGCACAAGAAGTTTATGCAAATCGATGCAATGTCTAAAAAATCCGGAAATTTTTGAAAATTGTTAAAAAAGGTCAGGTCAGGGATCAACCGATAAGGCCGGATCCACCGTTTTCCTGAACGCCTCGCAGATTATCTTTACAGAATAGAACCATTTTCACTTTACTAAAACGCACTTCGAGTTCAAGTTGCAGTAGCCGGAATTGCTAGACATAAAAGCGAAATGCCTATGTTGTGCGGGGGCCAAAGGTTGCTATGCTTTTTGTGGAAGGGACGAAACGACCCTGGGGGGAACGGACATCCATTTATCATTTGGGGTAATCTGTTCTCGGAGACGAAAGGATGGACCCTAAAGCTGACAGGCTTTTCGATGTACTGACAGCCATCGACCCCGCATGTACAACCACAACATGTTTTCGGGACAATAAAAGTTAGCAGGAATATACCAGTAAGAGACCCCTCTTCTCCTGGATTTTCGAGTCCTCGGCTCAATAATTCCTCAATCCCTGCTCCAAAAGCCCTAATCCAATTAAATTAAAATTAAAATTTCAATCAAATTAAAAAACGGCGTAGAGTAGCGATTTTAACGCAAAATTCAGCTCAAAACGTTCGCTGAAACTTACACCGAAGATTAGCGGCCTAGAATAGCTAGGATGGGATAGTCGGAATAGGAATTTAGAGCAGGAATGAATTGTCCCAGGCTTCCGCGTTTATATACCCTATCCTTATCAAAATTATACACCAATGAAATGACTACTAGGAGAAAAATTTTGGAAGATCAAAGCGCAACCGCCCGGCAGATGCTATTTACCGGTAGCGACAAAGGAAACGCGATTAGTGTGGGCATTCCAAGGACATTAATGCAATGCCGTTAGTAATTTCCGGCAATGAAAGACGAAACGGATTAAGGCCCCCCCCATGACTCAGTCAATAAATCTCCCCATCGGATCGAAACCAGACCAAAAAATCGCACCTCAAGAAGCAACTGGGCAATCAAGGCAGGCCTAAAAAATGGCCTAGGGCAAGGGAGTGGATGGAAGGAGAAGGAGGGCCAATGTTGGAGAGAAGACATGGGCATTGTGCAGAAAAAGGGCCCAGGTACCGCCCTGATAATGGCCGTCGCGGCGTAGCAGCAGCTGGCATAACCCTTGAATGCAGTCCGGAAGCGGCCACTGCGCCACAAGGAGGGACAGAAGACGTATTGAGAAAGATGTTGAAGGGAGGAAGGAGGGGGAAAGGGTTTGTGGTGACTGGCCTTTTAGGAAAGCCGCTTTGATCTATTTAAGGGAACAGTTTATGTTTATAGTTAATCTGTGCCTTGTTTCCTCTTACATAAAATTCCGTACCTGTAAATTACTTAGAATTTTATTCCCAATTAAAAAGTTTAGAATAGATCATGCTACCTTGCCCAAGTGACTTCAATCCTTTGTATAAAAGAGCGCAAAACAACTAATTTCTATTTCTTGTGATGCTAAAATGCTTATGGTGCTACACACGGGAGGTAGAGCCTACTAGATCCTCAAGCGGAAGTGATATATCCACCCTCAGATCCACAACATGAAGCAGAATGCACCCTTAAAGAGGCCCTCAAGCGAATCCAGCCCCTTATTGCCCCCCGTCCAGGAAACATTGGCCCCTAATATCATCGGAACGCGACAAATTGGTTCATTATAGAACGCCCGGGCGGTCTGACCAACTATCGCAATGTTACAGCACATGATAATGGTTTTATAAAATATAATAATAGTTTTTAAACATTATTTTTCATTATTACTTTTCTTAAGCAGTTCTAAAGGATGGAATCCGATAGAATCGTCGGAAATGAATAAAGAATGTGGTGTTTTAGTAGAAAAAGACTGGCTAGGCGAATAGCAGAAGAAATACGGCACACAAAAAGCTGCTCTATCATAATTTAAGTATACCAATATGGAAAAATTATTCCGGCACAAACCACCGGACCCTTCCAGTGTCACACACAGCCCGAGAGTTGCCGGCATCTGGTTTCGAGCGACGGTTTTTGAGTGGAGGTGGAAACGGAGGGGGGAGGATGAAGAAGAGGAGGAAGGGCTACTCCCTGATTGATGGCCCTCTATAGATGCAATGGGACCGGGCTATATACTGGAGAGGAGTGCGCGATCTATCCAGCCGCAAAAACCGAAAAATCTGTGGGGAGACAAAAAAAAAATAGGTCGCTGAAATATTCGTTCCGCGCGCACGGGGTGTGAAGCACCTGTCGCGTTCGCCATAAATAATCATACCATTCGGATTCTGGGGCGGAAAGGTGGGGTGAAATTTTTGGAGCTGTAGACGACTGAAAATTTTTAATGGCATCGATAGGTAGGTATCGTCTAGGCGGAACTAAAAAAATAGTGACTTCGCACAAAAAAATGCTGGGTGAGAAGCTATACAGCAGAATCTCAGGTTTAGAATTAAGTATCCCAAGGTATTCGATGGCGTAGATTACTGCCCAGCGTAAATTGCGTCTCATATGTTAGTTCCAAGGTTTAAAGACATAGGAAAGTTTCTTCATTTGCATATGCGGTTTCACAAGCCTAATTTCGCACTTACAGCCGGTTAATCTTCCTATTATTAGGGTTGAGAGGTAATAGCGCTAATTCATTCAAAATGCAATTTTCCCGACTTCGAAAGATTCCTGCAAAGAGTCCTGGTGATTGATGACAAAATAGCGGTTTGTCCTTGTTGCGGTATCGGTGTAAAGAGTATGTGGGTATTGTTAGAGCGAACGAGAGAGAGAGAGAGAGAGAGAGAGAGAGAGAGAGAGAATGGTGCTGTAATAATGGGGGTCCCTAGTCGGAAAGGGGTCTCTATAGGCAAATGAGGCCCCCTGACCACACGAGCACACCGCGTGTTGCCAATCTGACCTCGAACATTTCCTATTCTCTGTTCCCCTATAAGGGTTCTGTCCAATCCCTCCTCACAAACAATCCACTTGTATTCCCAGTCATAACCCACAATTTCGATTCTATCGATTTCGAGTGGCACTCACTTCAAATCAGTTTCAAGCAAGGTTTATCAAAGTTGCAATTATGAGCTAAAAGGTGGCGTATTTGCTCGTGTTGACAACGTGATAACACAAAACCAATACGCTAAGACACAAGGGACAACGTTTGATAAGATAATCCTGCCGGTTTTTTTACTTTGAAATCAAAACTAAAGGCTGGTTGTAAAAGGTAGTGATAGTCCCTTACAACCTTATGATCCCTAAGGCACGTCAACAAACCAAAAAATAGATAAATTTTTCGATCAGATTTTGAGATGAATTTGGAAATCGGTTGTGCGTCATTAATAAACTCGCCATTGTTTTGTTCCCCAACGCCCCAGGGTCTCGATAATCCGTTTATTTGAATGATATTTTTGGCAAGGGTTGCCCCCGCAAACCAGGATAGCATTGCTGAAAAGCGGGGGCGCAAAAATGAGGTCAATAAACTATCGGGGCAGCTGTGTCCGTACTTATATGGCAATTAGCGGCTATTGGGAGGGCTGCAACAAGATTTATTGGGCCTAAGGAAAGAGAGAAAGCTTCTACAAGTGCATCTGGACATATACTGTTAGGGCGAGGGCATAAAAATGGGGGATGTAAGGTGGGATGGCAGGAAAGATGTGTTGGGACACTGGAAACTACTACGAAAGTGTGACCACATGGTCTGAACTGCATGTTGTATACCTTACAAAAATGTCTTGAATTTTATAGCGCAATCCACCACCCAAAAATCTTAGCTATGATCCATTTAGTTGTCTGAAAATTCCGTGTTTTCACCTACCCAAATCTGCACGAAACAAAAACACGGAACAACAACGTCTGAAAGAGAAATTAGTTGGGCAAAAAATTGGAAGTAAGAGGCCCAAACAGAATCGCGGAAGTGCCTAGATTTTGGAATTGAGGGGTGGAAACGGCCCTCTGGGCAGTCTATTGGGCCAAATTGGATAATCCGAGCGGGCCAGTGGTGGGAGGCTGACTCATTTTTTGCATAAAAATATGACAGTAGAGAAATGTAAGTACAAACTACATTATAAAACTACGCAGTCGGAATCAAAGGGGTTAAGGATAAAAAGATTCTCTAGAACAATATTTAAGCTACAAACTAGATTACAAATCCTAAAAAGGCTGTGAATTAAAGAATTCAGA
Source organism: Mesorhabditis sp. LJ9110 (assembly GCA_038088335.1). Classification (NCBI taxonomy): domain Eukaryota; kingdom Metazoa; phylum Nematoda; class Chromadorea; order Rhabditida; family Rhabditidae; genus Mesorhabditis; species Mesorhabditis sp. LJ9110. Next base: position 494,155 of record JBBGBA010000011.1, on the reverse strand, counting down.
AAAATACGAATATCTATAAAAAACGGAAAATGCGATAGTCTATAAATATATTACATACTTCAAAACAGCCCTGAATTAAAATCGGTACAAAAATAATAGTTAGATGGTTTCGAAAAAGCCCTGATTGCCCGGTTAGAGGACAATACGCTAGTAGTAGCCTGGTTTTGACTGGGCTGCCCATCTCTCTTTTCTAACTGGTCGGCAGATCCACCGGCCACGCCACGAGGTATTCTATTTCATGCCCCTTTAGGCCCCCTCCCTCCTCCGAGCACAGCCCCTCCTCCCGCTGCCCTTCCCCCCTACGTCCTATTCTTCTCATCCAATGCACGGCTCCACGGCGTGGGAATCTGTTAAGCGCGTCTCTATACACATCCCGTCTACTGGCACCATCATCATCATTTTAGACGAAGATCGGACGGAATTACGTATTGATTTGGGTTGGAAACGCCAGGAAATACCATATTTCCACTAATATAAGCCAGTTCTGCATTTTAATGGAGGGTTTTATATTTTTTGCCTGACCAAAATTACGGCACTAAGAAGAAAGATTAATTCACCAATTCCATCAGTTTTGCTTATTTTAAACCACTTAAAGCTTGTAAGATTAAGAAAAAAAAACGCATAAATAGAACTTTCCATATTTCCATTTTTCAATTTTAAATAAAAAAATGGACAAAAACCCTTATTTTCTGGGCTTCGATATTTTTCATAACCACGCAAAGATGATTTTATTGAAAAGAAGGGGCCTACAATGAAGTGAGCTTGTATGAGAAGAAATATGGTAGCTTTAAAGGGATGGAGTCAGTAATTCAACGCGCTAAACAAAAGCTTAAGAACCTTCCCATGCAAAAAAATTGACCGTTTACAACTCCGAACCCGGGCCCGTGCCTGGCAGGGGTGAAATATGAAATTCGAGGTCACCCGCCACCTCACTCGAGTTCGGTCCCGCCCACCCGGATCCGGCGTACTAAAACGTCCCAAACCAGATTTTTTATTTCTCACTAGCCTTTGGTATAGTGCGGTCGGGTCTAAATAATGCAAATCAAGTGACTACGCGTCAACAAAATGCCTGCAGGAATTTTGCGTGCAAGGCGCCTTTTGCAATGGGAATTTTTCAGGGTATTTTTGGCGGTGATGATGTCGGGGTGTACTTTGAAAATTCGCGCGAAATATAAGGACCAAATCATGTATCTCAAATTTTGTAGGAATGTATGGAACGGGCGAATCTGGGTAGCTAAAATGGGCCGCTTTTTAGCTAGCCAAAGGCTTCTGGAAACGAAACAATGTGGACATGGGCACAGAGGCGCCGGCTCGACCTAAATGTGGCTGGATTGGGATTTGTTTACTCAGGGGTACGACCAGCCCCCCTAGCTAGGGTCGGAGGCCAGATGCCTCCGGATCATTCTGGTGCTCAAGCCGCTACGGAGAGCCTCAGGTTCAAAAAATGATCGAAAATATGAGATTTGAATAATAATTTTAATATTATGGAGCAGCCCGGGAAAATAACAGATTCTGCTGAGGAGTCCAGTTTTTTTGGATCGGATAGCCAACACCTAAGATGCTCGAGTCCTATTTCGTCGACCTCAGAGAAAATATGAGTGAACTTCTTAAAGGAGCACGAAAATCTAAATCCTATCCTATAAGCGAGAAAAGTGTTTAGGCCCCATTTACTCTACCTTTCAAAATCCTTTATTCAAATCCAATCAAAATATCTCCTTCAAAACAAACGTTCGTAAACATCTACTTCGCCTGACCAAAAGTAGCCGTATCATCCGCCCCCTTTTTGCTGTCCAAAAAAACGGGGAATCAATGGGCAGTTGGGCCCTTCCCCCTGGGACCAACAAAGATGGTCGGGTGTGGCCCGTTTGGCACGACCTCTCATCCATCGGCAATGACCGCTTCTTTTCAAGTGGCTTCCTTGTGAAAACAAACTTTTTGTAGGATACACACGTTTAAGGATATTTAAAAAAAAAGGGGAAAGACCCTTGAAATGTACAATATTGCTTGAACGCTACGGTCACGGAACAAAGGTAATTAACAATAACATGTGATTTGGTTTTGAAGAGCCTAGATACCAATCATAGACAGGCTGCGATACCCATATTTGCGTGGCAAAAAAATGTTAATCGAGGGCGAAGGATGGCTGGCTCTCGGATAATGACAGCTTATTGTCAACTTCAGCCGAATCGGATTTTCCCTAGCCAACCAAAAATATGAAAACATAGCTGGTAAACAAGTTAAAGGTTAGAAAATCGAAATTTCGATCATCTTAGATCTTCTAAAATTGAATATGCTTCTTGAAAGCATCGGTCCAAGAGTGTTTTTGACGAAACGAGACCCATATGGTTGGTCGGCGGACGGAGGTAAATCAAAAATTCCGCGAATCGGCGCTAATGGGTCAGCATCATGGCTTATTCACGTTTTCCATCCGTTCCCCCCAACCACACGCACCATTTCCCAGGCTTCAAATGTTGAGAAGGAGCCGCACTTGGCGTGTGGAGAAGGGGCCAAAAGATTTCTCGAACTGGGTGAGTGGACGTTAAATTGGGACTGAAAGGAAGAGAAAAACTACACTCATGATACATTCATGAAAAATAAAAGTAAAGGAAAATGTGACCAGCCCATTCGTCCCTATCGGATTCATCGGCGCACTTCCTGCCTCATATAGCCCGTTAGCAGCCGGTTGGATTAACTGAACGGATGGGGGGAAAGGATAGAAAATGGAGCAGCAACCCCTGGTTGGCCCTACTCGGCAACGTTCCCCCTCTACCACTCTGGTACACTCAAGTACCGCGCCGTTAATATTTTTAGGTAACGTGAGAAATGAAATCGGAAACTGGGAGTGAAGCCTTAGAAATTTGGGGGAGCGGAAGAGGAAACTAGGCAAGGATTTGGGAGATTACAGGGCTTTCAATGATGACGAGCTAACTATTTTATTTCTATTTATCGGTTTGTTCACTTAATAGCAAAGCGGTAGACTGATAGTATCATGCTCATCCGGGGGTATTTTCGGTTGTTATGTTGACAAACTCAAGAGATCTTGGTTTGCTCTGTGGGATGTGTGGGTGGGTGTAAGTGTTACCGGGCCGTGGTCTTTTTGTCATATTTACTTGAAGGTGATTCAGAAATTCTCATGGGGATTCTAAAAGAAGGAAGGATGGAGGTATGGCTTGACAAATACTTGGTGCGTATTCATAGCGAGAATAGTCTGGTGAGAAAAGGGAAGTTGATTATTGGTAGTTTTTCAACCTAACTGTAACCCTCTTTTGGTCGAAGTGGAAATTCCGTACGTGAGATGGCACATCTTGTGCAGAATTTTGCTGATTCCGAATCCGTTTTCAAAGTTGCGGAACCCTCAGATTAAAAAGTTACAAGCGTTTTAAATACCCAAAATGCCACAAATCGCTTACTTTAAAACGTTCTAAAAATTCCGTAAGATACTTTGGGAGGAAAGTGACATTTTCCGGGGTAAAAAACGTGCTCTTTCGAATGGGCTATCTCACAAACCCGTAGCTCGAAATTTCGAAAATTTCGAAAATCGACCATCTTGGGCAAGGGTCCGCCAAAAAAAACTTTTTTGCAAATTTTGAGCTACGGGTTCGCGAGGTAGCCCATTCGAAAGAGCACGTTTTTTTACCCCGGAAATTGTCTTACTTTCTCCCAAAAGTATCTTACGGAATTTTTGAACGTTTTAAGTAAGCGATTTGTGCATTTGGTATTAAAACGCTTGTAACTTTTTAATCTAAGGGGTACCGCAACTTTTGAAAACAGATTCGGAATCAGCAAAAAATTCTGCACAAGATGTGCTATCTCACGTACGGAATTTCCACTTCGACCAAAAGAGGGTTACAGTAAGATGCCTAGCTCATTATTCAAAAAATCTTACAAAAATCTTTGAAACTAGTAGTCTACAAATGAATACAATAATTCAGAAAAACCTTAAACTCCTAGGTAATTAAGTCAGGAAAACAAATTTTTGCAATTTATTTAAGCGCGTATTCAAATGATCAGATTACAAAACCTAAAAAACAAATAAAGAATTGAGTGGAATAACCTCAATAACGCCGAACTTCGAAGCGGAACACCTCGCAACGCTTCGCAACCAGTAAAACAGGAATTGAATAGAACTCTCAAGTCATTCGGGGTGACTGTAGAAAAAATGAGCGTTGAATAGCTGTGGGGTGGGCTCTCTGTGCGGACGATCCGTGTCTCCAAGTGGAATGGAAAGGGTCGAGTCAAGGAGGAGGATTCGTTTGTTCCCCCTTTTTCTGCTATTGGGTCTCCACCCTCCTGGGCCACACTTCTAAGGTCCCAGAAGAGTCCTTCCTCCTTTTCCGGGGCCTCGTCATTGTTTGATTCCCACAAAAATCGCCGATATCGACAGGCGGCATAAGAGGGGGACTGGAATTGGAGGAGAGGGAGAAGGAAGGGAAGAATTAGGAGTGGGGCATTTGAGGGGGCACTTTATATGGATTAGACTGATGAATGGAGAAAAGAAATAGACGCGGGGCTAATGGAGCAAGATGAAAAACTTAATCCCTACGTGGTATGGCGAAATCAAAAATGGGTCAAAGCAGGCGTCAAAATACACTAGATATATTTAAATTACATATATTACAGCCATGAAGAATTTTTACTAGTTGAATTGATAGATATATTGAAAATCAAATACCTAGGTAATTTATAGAGTTAGAAATGCGTACTGTGTCGTGCGAAACCGAACTTTCGGAACTCTGCGCTCGCCGTCTCTCACTCTGTTTCTCTCCCTCGATCTTTCTCTCGCTCTCTCTCTTGGCATGTCTCATTGTCTCTCCCAAAAAGCACTGAGATGCACTGCAAAAATTGCTGCAGCACCCAACGATTATACCACCATTATATAAATTTTAGCGAACGCTCCCCACACTCACACAACAGTCTATTCCGCAACCTAATAGCCGACCACCACCTCAAAATAAAGCCATAAAAATACCAAAATCTGTTTGACTTCGCAGCTAAGCGAAAAGTGGAGGGTTGCGGAATAATTTGCGGCCGAAAGGCGCCGCCTCTACCTGTGGTGGGGTGAGCAAGCCGTGTGAAGGAAATCCGGATGAAATTTGGGGGCAACGGGCAACGAAGCGGAAAATGGGGGGAGAAGTTGAGCTGGAGCTGCCCCTAGCCGGGAGGAAGTCTGTTCAATAGCCTTAGGCAGTCAAAATATGGGGGAAAAGTGAAAATGCAAAAGTGCATACTAATTTTGAATGGCTTGTGAGGTTTTGGCGAATGTTAGGTGTATTTTTTTTGAAGAATGAGCAAGAGTTCAGCTTAAAAAACCTGCAGATAACTTATTTTGTATTATTGCTTCAAAATACTTAATAGAAAATAGTTCTGAAAAATTTTATTTATTGATAATATTTACAAAAAATCGGTTGCCTGGCTCGGGGAAGGGTTGCTTAATTAAATCTTAACTGAAAGTAAAATAGTTTTAGGCACAGAAAAGCGTAATGCAAAAAAAACGGTCAAAACGCGATCATAACGTTTATACATCTGCCAAAATTAATTCCAGACACCGTCCGCCAAATATAACCCCCCAAATTCAATCCCAAACATGACGAATCCAAAGCCCAAAACGAGCCACGCACGCCAGCCAGAATTTCCGCAGATTTCCGATCAACTGTTTGTGGGGGCATGTGTGCGAGAGGGAAGCAAAAGCCTCCACCCCCAGGGGCAATATTTACCGCAAATGCCATTAGGACCCACAGAATAATTGGCGCAAATAGTCGTCTATCGAGGCACCAGTCAAATTTTGCGATAATGGTGGGGTGAGGCGCTGGAAGACCGGAAAACGTCTGAAAATAGAGTTGTGTGCATCGTCAAGGGGGGTGGGGGTGAGGGAGAAGCAAGTCTTGTCCCACGATCTCGTCTTACACCACTACAACCATAGTAGAAAGCTAGCAGCGGGGTTGTCGTGGACAAGGTGTCAAATTAACATGTGTGTGATTGTAGCAAGATGTCGAGGTAGTAGTAAATCAATATAAAAAATATATGAGTGGATAAGTGGTAAATTGAATTATTTTTATTGGGTTAGGTTGTTGCATCATGGATTTAAAGATATTTAGAGGCAGCTTCAAAAACTCTTAATTTACGGTTATCAAAAACATTTACTATTCTTAGAGGCAAGAGTTAGACGCTTTGTAATGCGTAAAATTATAAATTGGCAGTATTAGCTTTAGGGCATTAATTATGACTCTCGATCTTCAAAAAATTGAAAAACGCAATGCCAACGTTCCTTGGAAATAACAGATCTATCGCTCAACTAGCGTTCTTAGGTAATTATCTTTTTTTAGCTCTTTCATATTTATTAAATCCCATTAAAATAACATGCCTTAAACCAAAAGTTGTTGTGGTTGGAAGACATTGATACTGAGCATCTTCCTACCCCAACCACCATCACTCATCCATCCTCCTTCCCCTCTTCCGAACCAACCCCATTCTTTTTCGTCTCCGGTCTTTGGCCCCAACCGCTCGAGGGGCCATTACACTTGCAAAAAAGGAGTCTCGGTTTTGACTTGTCACACCCTGGTTGGTGTCTTTTTGAGTAAACAAGACGACGGTGAGTGGAGGGAAGGGTATAGTCATTCGGCTATTCATAGTCATACTATGGGGGTGTATTTTTGGAGTAACGGTTCCTTCGGGTTCATTTTGTGGCATCGTTTCGTGAATCGCGGATTTAAAAGCAACACTTTGTTTAAAGTGCACCTTGAAGATGCCGTTTCACCTTTCGATATTACTTCTTTATTTTTTTTTTCTAAACGAAGCCCATCTTTGAATTGCGCAACGGTGACACTCAATAGAATAATTATCATGCAAAGGACGAATGTTTCGAGGAGGACGAAGGGTTCAATCGAAGCCATGTCACCGCATCTAACCCTCAAAAAATATATGCCCTAATACGCCTTCTACATTTTTTTTTTACTCCAATCGAACCCACACTTTCCTCCACTCCCCATCCAAACCCGCCACATCTCGTTGACAGATTTATTTGAATTTCCTTGAGCTCGATACCCACCCATCCCATTGGACCCATTTGCGGAGTGGGCCCTGGTTGGCCATAGGAAAGGGGTGTCATTGGCCAAAAGCGGATTCGTGATGAGAGGGGGTGGTACACGAAAGAGGCAGAGACCCCAGACCACCAAAGACACACCACAAATCGATGTCGAGCGTGACGAGGTGGAGGAGGAGGATGAGGTAGGGGAGGACGAAGAGAAGAAGTGTCCACCACCACACCCCTCGATCGCTATGCCTCTCCTGGTTCTGCTCATCTCTTTTCCGTCCTTCGTTGCGGGGGCCCCTCATCTATTCATCTTTCCTTCCTGCGGAGGATCCTTGTGCAAATCCTCTTCAGCCTCATTCATTCTCCGTACATTTCGGGCTTCCGGTTACAACAGATTTTGGACTTAATTTATTTAGGGTTAGGGCTGAGTTGTTAGAAATTGTGGTTTATGCTATACAAATTAGTTTTTAAGTTGCAATAAGATCCTACTATATAAAAAATAGTGTTTGTGTGTGTAGATTTGCGTGGCATCCGTGAGGATGTTCCTAGAGTCATATTCTGGCAATACAATTCTAAACACCACATCCTTCGAACTCTCTAAACCTACCCATCTTCAATGCCCTTGCTACTGGAACCACCACCTGCCAACAGCAGCCCAGAAAAATGTAATTTCCGAGAATACTACACGCCGTCCGGGAATGAGCCCTCCCCCCAGACCCCAGAAATCCGGTTCGAGCCGCCCGCGCACCCACACACCCAACCCTATCGTCAATGCCCAGGTTGCTATGACCACTCGGATGCCAGGCCACACTGAAAAAACAACCCCCCCCCCCCCCTTGGGGCTATTTCAGTTCTATTGAAAAGCAACTGTGTGGTCCGGGGCAGGGGTCAACAGACGTCGTTGGTTCTTGCATGGCACGGCCGGAGTCGTCAAAATAACCCCTTGAATTTTTTAATACGCTGTTTAGCAATCGAATATTTCTCACGTACCGTATTTCTTCAGAATCCCCTTTAATGCGCTTTTCCCATTTGTTTGTCAGAATTCTGATCATCTGCTCAGATGATTCTCCTGTTTTAAAAATTCGAAGAATTCGAAATTCGAAATCGACCAATTCGGATATTTGTCATAGTCAATCCAGGCCTCTTGCGCATCGTTTTCTTCCTTAAATATTGCTCCCCATACACCCAAAAAAACGGCAAATTTATGACCATCGGGACCGTTTGATGCCCACTCGTGTCGCTTGTCATCTCTAATACCGAATTTCCGGCCCGGAAATTGAAACCTGGCGGTCTAGCAATTTCCTCAAAAGACTCTAGCACAGCTGGAAACCGATTGATAACACTTCCATTACCACTTTCCCAGACCCCTGTCTTTTTACCCCGCAATTGACCTCCGTGCTCGTCGGTTTTTCCTGTAACCGGAAAAGTACGCAAAAGATGGGTTTGGGATTGTGGTCGTTCGGAGTGGGGTAGAGGGTAAAGTGGGAATGGGTAGAAGAGGGGAGGGGGAGGAAGAGGAACGTTTTGTCCATTCCGGCCACAGCAGCCAGCCTCTATTTCACTGCTGCTCACCACTGACTGCTCTCTTTTCATCCACACACAACACACACTCCATTCCACGACGAGTCACAGCCACCAAATTTTCAATAAGTTTGTGTTGTTTTGATGTAATGCAAAAGTTTGCATCAAGTCATTTGTTCATCAAATTATTTTTCGGGTAATTAGAATAAATTTGCATATAAAAGAAATGCACGCTACTCCAGGCTAATCGCTTATTTCGGCAATAGATTTAGGTTTTTGTGAAAAGATTGATTACGTCCTTTCCTTAGGCGTCGAAATTGCTGGTAGTCTATATAAAGAGCCAACGCTGATTCTTTTCACATTTTCCCCAGGTTTACGGTACTTCAACTCTGATTTAATTGCCCTATCATTTTTTCAAAAATTCAATGTATTTTCGCCAATAAATTCAATATATCGAACTCTCTAAAAATAACTGCATAACCCATGTGCTCCCCCCATCTCGTCCACCATCTCTACTTTGACTAAAATCCGGTTTCTACCCGGCCGTTGTGCCTGAAAGGGAGTCCCCCCCTTCACCTAATAAGTAATTCAATACCCGTCACCTTTACCCGTCTCCCCCCAGAGTCTTACAACAGACCTTTCGCACGGAAGTATGACCTCAGAAAAACGTTCGCTCAGTCTCCCCGAAAACGTTCCCTTCTATAGTCATCAACGACTTCCGATGCCCTATCGTACTCGCTCCCACCTGAGTCCGTTCCTACTTTTAGGGCATGTTTTCGGGGGGTGGTTTGGCGGTCGGGATTGCTCTTGTTTTTTGGGGGATCAGCTGTTGAGTGTCTTCAAAGAGGAGGGTCAGTCTCGAAAAGAGAGATAGACCGGGTATTTAAGGATTAGCGTTCAAGAAATGTGCCTTTGTTTCTCATTTTTTTTTGGTTTTGCGAAGGGATTCTAACAATTTTCCTTTCTATTTTTAATTTTTTTTTGCATATGAAAAAGTCGGGGTTTTTACGTCGCAGAAAATACATTGCCTGTTTTTCCCTAAACTTGTTTGCCCGAGAAAAGATCATGGTGTTCGGCTTGGAAAAAGGCCAGCTGATCCACTCGTGGGGCGAGATGTCAACTGATGACCCCCATGCTTATCCAACCAACTCGTGTTCCCTATCCCTTTTCCCTTTTCCCTTTTCTAGGCATTTCCATTTCTTGCTCTCTCTCTCTCTCTCTCCTATATCTCTCTCCCTCAAATCCAATTTGTTCTCTCACCGCCACCCACTGAGCGTTGCGGCCCCGCAGAATTCATGGGCATATCAAATTTCGTGGCCTTTTCCGCCTCACTCTCTGCAACCCCACTCTGCCTCTCTTTTTTCACCCTAAAATGTCCAATATTCGAGTTTCAGATTTGAGCGCCAAGGGCGGAAGATGTCTTCGATGATAGCCGTCAAACGACCGCCACCAGGTTCGCTACTTCGCAATATCGGGGACCGCCCAAAATTTATTGAACCTTTTGGATATCAAAGATTTAGAGCGCTTTATGCACCAGAGCGACCCATGCGCATCCATTAATTCCGCAGCCACAGGAGCCAGCAGCCGTCTTGTCAAATCGGTGTCAATGAAGATGAGCCCAATTGAGGTTGAACGCAAATTCATGATTTATTTTGACCTCTTCTAGGTGTTTACGAAGGATGATCTAGAAAAACGGCTAGAAGACGCGCTGCAGGTAAGCAATGCTTGTGTTGAAATGCAAAGTTGATTCTTAGAAGCGAGACGATGAGTGGATGAAGCACGAAAAGGACCAAATTTCATTCCTGCAGTCAGAAGGGTCGGAAATGCTGAAGGCACTGCATGGAGAATTGCATCGGTTGACAACTATGCTAAGGGGTAGGTGTAATTTTCTATTATATCATGATATTTTTCGAAGGTATTCAAGCGTAATAAGCTGAATATAACAAAAATTGGAAACTCCGTAAAATGTTTTGTTTTAATTTGCCGCTCTATTTTTGTAATTAGAGCAACAATCCACACCAATCCAATCCCAACAATTATCCCCCTCCGGCCTCCTAACCAGATTCCAGAAATTGGAGCCGGATGCGTGCATGCCGGGCGTCCATTCGATTCTCCCAGAAATTGGGCCTCGCTTTTTGGCTTGGCCACAATTTTCGAATCTGCTTTTGTGGGGCGTTTGAGACCCATTCCCGTCTTCAAAAACCCCCCGCGTTCTTGCTATGCCGAACTCGCTAGGGCCTTCTGTTGGGTGGTTATAAGAATCGAAAAGCAGTAAGCAGTGGTTGGGCGCAAAAAGACGCCGTTTTACGTCGGGACTGGGTTGTTCGTGTTGACTGGTTTTTGCTAGTAACTTTGTACATTTTTTACATTACATTATCGTTAACGTTGAGGGGAACACTTTAGCCTGACGAACTAACAAATTCCATGCATCTGAAAGTACCAGCTAAGCAAAAAACTAGTGGCTAATTTTCGCATAGTTTTTCTGACCCGAAAATTCCTCGAAAACTATCCAGTCTACTCTCTTTCTCTCCCTCTAAACCTTTCCACTTTGCTTTCATAAAATCTCACATGTGTCCGGAGGCTGTTGTCCTTCAAAGAGCACCTGTTCCATACTCCCCCCTAGGCTCAACAAAACCTAAAAAACCCTCGACTCACATACTTCATCCTCCCCTAGCCCCTTCTCTAATACACCTCGTAATGAATTGTGCTCCACTGAAGGCGTTGTGTTTTTGCTGTAAGTGATCGTCGAGAGTTGGAGTGTTCAGTTGGCTCGATCCACCCCCGGCCGGCAATTTGGCCTTTATCGATGGCCAACAATTATGAGCAGCTGTGGTGAGGGAAATGGGTTAGCGCTTTTTAGAATTTGGAAAAATAAATGGTTGCTGGGAGCATAATAATCATAAATTTACCATTTTTCTGCTTGCAGATGCCAGAAGAAAGCTCGACGTTGGGGTCGAAGATGCTGAGGAAGCAGAACTTTTGCATGTTCAAATCAAGGTACAGGAGTTTCGTGAAATACTGTAAATCCTATATTTTGAAACAATAACACATTCAAATTACCATAACCTTTTCAGGAAAAAGAGGAACGAATTGCCATTCTCGAGGCTCAACTCGAAGCCAAGGAGGCTAGTTTAAAAGATATCGAACGAAAGGTGAACGCGACGATTGAGAAAATGGGAGAAACTATTAAAATACAGGTTTGGTATTTAATTTTTTTTCCGCACGGTCTTCTAGAGTGACCGGATCCGACAGCTTTCCGGGGAGCTACAAGATCGAACGTTGACGGTGACACAGTTGAGTGGACAGGTAAGAGACAGGATATCTAAATGGCTAATATATAATAATTCTTATTTCGTTTTATTGTTTAATTTTAGCTACGACAATATCGACTACGAGAAGCAATGGCAACAGCTCAACAAAGACGTCGTGCAAGCGCTCAAAATTCGGGAGGCAGCTCTCCGTTGATCTCGCCCAGCAGCCCTCATCGCATTTTCCCGCCGCAACGATCCATGGTTGGTATTTCATTTTATACAGTTTTCCACCAGCGTGGATGCTCTGCTATAATTAATCCCGTTTCTCAACCTCAACCTATAAGCGTATCTTTATTTCAAGTCGAATATCACCTTAAAATTCCCCTTATCTTGAATTATCACTTGACTCTAATTATTCCCCTGCAGCAAATGTGCTTCGTTGATGATGACGTGAGTTCACCGGGACCATATTTCGTCAACAAATCTTTTCTTTTATTCTTTCAATTTTCTCTCCACTTTCCCACCGTCTGGACTGTCATTGGTGCTGTCGCAAAGCATGGCACACGCACATTTTTTCAGTTTGCCGGATTATTGTGTCGTCGGTTAATTTTTCAAAACGGCTTTTTAGCTTGCCTCGGCTTCTGTGTCCGTGACGTATCCCGGTAATGCGGCAAAGCAGAGGCAAAATGCAATGGAGTGAGTCTTTGGTTTTGTTATTTGGAATGTGGAGTCATTTTATTCAGAATATTAAATCATTAGCATCATATTCTTTCCTTGGGCTACTTTTTTCAGTTTTGTGTACAAAAGCTTACCAAAAAATAAGAGGTTTACCCATAAAAATTAAGCAACTATCTTTTTTTAGTACTCCCCTAGCTGACAACTCATCAAGCAACCTCGAAAAACCCAAAACACCAATCCGCCGAAAATCCACCTCATCAAGCGCCTCAAACATCTACAAAAACTAAATCAATTCCGTGCGAAATTCCGACCCAACCCGACCGGCCGTTCTCTGAAATTGAGTTGTGCCTTGTGATCCTGGCTTTGAATAAATTCCCCCCCATGGCCAGTCAAAAACCAAAAATGTCTTTATTACTTTTGCGTGTACATTCAAAAATAGTGAATGCCCCCATGGACCCATACATTGTATGTGACATTCATCCCCCCGGTTATGACAGTGATACCTTTTTCTGCGACCAAGACATAAATATTGTTTACTGTCAAGGAATAGATAATAACACATTAATCACATAGTAATTCCAACGCACCGCTATATTTTATATTAATCCTAGTGGTTTACGGTATGCATTCTGGAACGTTAAAAATAAAAAAAAACACGAGTCTTAAAAAAACTTGCAATATCGCATCGAAATAATTAACAGCTAAGAGATAGATAATTGATTTCCAATCTGCATGTTATTATAATGGCGATCGACAAGGGCAATCATCATCCGAATCCACGTGAGACCGTTGCAACGCTACTTGTCTTTTATATTCTGCATCCGCGATCGCTGCATATGGCCCAAGATTTGGATCTAAATGTTGATTTAAGAGAAGTTAATAAATAAATTAACAAGATAAAAGCAATACGAATTACATACTTCTCCGCTCGGCGTGACTGGCCGTCCGTTGCCGGGTCAATTTTTTCGCAGCCATCGCTCCATAGAGGGCATTGCTACGTCGTAGTGGTGGGGCTCTCGAGTCTAAAGTACTAAATCAAATCTATTTTATTAAAAATTACCAAAACTCGGTGAACTACGACGAAACGCGGTGTTGCCATAGCTCATTGCACGCTATAAAAAAAATACTAATTTCATTAAAAACTTACGCCTCGGCCCTCCATTTGATCAGCAAACGGTCGCGAAATGATTTTCTAAAAATATGCTGATTAAGGCTTTGGTATTACCTTCACTTCTTGATCCGCCTCTTTTGATGATTTGCCAGAGTCGCTTGCGAAGATTTCCTAAGGTAATAGAATATTGATGTACCAAAGATGTCCACTTACTCGGCGTTCTTTCCGTCGAGTATCAGCTGATTTATTTCCTAAAAAAATATATTTATATTGTTTACATTTTACATTAAATGTTAGCATGAATAAATCTACGTTTTTCCTTCTTCTCGTTTTCTCCAGTCTTGATACCGTCGCTCAACTTCTTTGTCAACGGCTCCAAGCGTATACCGGCTTGAGAGTCGCGCTAAAATTTTTCTTTACCTAAAACTCTAGCAACTCACCTTCCGCATTAGTGCTTCTTTGCCCTGGCTAAACATCGGGGGGATGGTCAGATTTCCTGAATTTTGAGATTAATGAAATATGCCTATGGCAGGGATTGACGGAGATTTTGAAATGTAATTTTCTGTGACCACCCTCGCAATTTGACGCTCGCATGAGTCGGATGCGTTCATAAAATTGGGGGTTTCACGAGGCGCCAAATCAAATTCTTTGAATAAAATTCTTCAGAAATTATCGTGCTAGTAAAATCCTATAAAAATCAACGACTTAACGATGCTAAATTACAATTCACAAAGGATTTTTTGGAAATACTTTCGGGAATGCGATGAACGGGCTGCCGAACATCTCGCTCCCTGACATATCCTAGGGTTTTTGTGGGTAATTTGTTGGGAATGTGGCCAAATTGGCATGGAAAAGTGACAGGAAATGAGACGTGCCCGGGTTCCCGTTACTAGAAGCTTGTCCTTTCAAATTGTCTCATTATCCTTGACGTAATTGGGGTCTCTTAAAAATGATAAACCTAAAAATCATCAACATATGGCCATGGACTCAGCTAAAAAAGAAAATCTCCAAATAGTGCGACATTTCTTAGCCTTGGTGTATATTTACGGACTTCCGATATTTCTTGAAAAACCGGCATTCAAGAAATTTTTATAGAGACAACGAACAAAAACTGAACCTGACGCTTGAATCATTACCATAAAAATTTCTAAATTTTATTTGGTCTCAGTCTGTACCAAGGGCAACTTCTGCCACCGTATCCCACAGTGATTATCGACTACGAGGGAAGCTATTACGTTGTGGCGGACACAAGTGCTGCTGGCAGCCGGGGATGAGGGGGGAGAGGCCCTTGGTGTGTTGAAGCGACAAGGCAAATTTGAGCATGGCCACATGCGGATATACGAGACATCGATGGGTCAGCTTCAAGTACAATGCCAAACAATAGCCTGTATGCATTGGGTGGTGGCATCGAGTCATGATACTTCAGAGGGTAAATAATAGCAAGTTATGGATGGTATTGTTTCAACAATTTTGTAAAAAATCTATAAAAAGTTTCTACTTACATTTGCATCCACAGTTTCGTAAAGTTGTTGCGCTTCAGGAAAGCACTTTTGGCTAGGAATGAGACTTAAATACGAGGAAATACAAAAAATGCAATTTTCGTTATTTAAATTATGTTTTTGTGAACATCTCGGTCACGCTCTTAGTTAGAAAGCACTTGGCACACGCCGGAAGTGGGGACAGCTTATATAATGAGGCACAAGGAATGCATTTCGTAATTTTCGCGGAAAGGTATACAACCGATTAAGCGTTTTTCAAGATCGGCAGTAGGTAAATAAAGCATTGTTTGACATTTTATTGGAAATACCTTCAACGTCGCCGATTGCGAAGAATGGAGCCCAACGGAATGCTGAAAATTCGGGATCAACCCCAAAACCACACCCTATTATCCTTTTGTTATTCCTTTTTCTAACTCGGTCACATAACCGTATTTTGGGGGGCTATGACATGAAAGAATAGCAGAAGGGAAGCGTCTTCTTCTCCTCTCTTCTTAATCCAATCGGCTAATCCCAAGCACCCGACCAATATTGCCAGTCGCCGCGGGGGGTGCTGCGGTATCCTTTCATGGCCTCTAGGGCAAGACCGTCCATTTCTTCGGATTTACCGTATCTAATTAGAATGTGATGAGCCACAGGAGAATGGGTAGCGGGAGACGGGTCTATGACAGTAATTCCAGAGATGTCGACCGGAAGCTGAGATGGGATGACGAGTCCATTTGTGTTTGTAGCTAGATCCATATATACTTCGGAAATACATCTATAGTTCTTACACTGCGGGCTTTCCGGGTTGTTACTTTCTATTAAGATATCTTTTTTTGTTTCGATTCACTTGACAATTCTTACATCTTCGAGCACTAGCTAAAGTCGCTACTGGTTGTTCAAATTCGATTTAAAACCCTTTTCCGGTATGCGACCTATCAGAGAAGAAAAATTTTTTAGCGTATTCCTGCCGATTAAAATACATATCTCCCTGGAACTACACAAAAACCTACCTTACGTGGCCCTCGACGCAGTTAATGACGTGCAATACGTTTCTGGAAATGCCTGCCCTAACCGATATCGATGAACTGATATCCTCCAGAAAAGCTCCCGAGCACGAACCTTGGAGTTTTTGGTAGAATGGTACGTCCACCGTACGCCAAAGATTCTCTCGTGATTTTGCATATAAATTTTGGCGGGTGAGCTCAAAGAGCGCATATCTCCGGCTCCCCGCTGCTCATCATGGGCAATGGTTGACAGATCCTCGGGAGTCAATGGAACGGACCCCTCGTTTGGTCAAGCATCTGCCGATCCGATTTACGACCGAATCGGGTCCCCATTACCGAACTGAAAATGTGCAATGAACGGAATTCCGGCACGGGCAGATGAGCTAATTGGGGTTTTTTTTGGATTCAAATGGGCTTTTATAAATACTTACGGAATATAGTGAATTTTCAAATTAAGCGGATTCCCTGATTTCTTAATAGCTTCAAACTGCATTTTTGTTATTCTTCGGACAACGATGCTTGACGTTTCGTAGGTCATGTGGTCATGCAAAAATTTGGAGATTTTAGTGAGACAAATCTGATTAGATTTTCAGATTTGAGGATGGTTTCGATTGGGTTAAGACCAGCTCTAATCCAAAATAAACAAAAAATTAGCCCCAAATCCGTACCTAAAATGCTCCCACAACTTTTTGTTTCACAAGAAAATGTCCAAGATTCTCACCGCTCTTCCCCCATCGCCTCGACACATCGTCGAGACCCATCGATCAACCAGATTGAGCCGCCGAAAAGGCGCCGCTTACGGTAGAATGGGTCGAACGGCTGCTCGCCCTCCCCTCCCGTTTATGGATGGCCCTGACGGCCAACGGGCAATAACGCTCCCGGGGCTCCGAAAACAAACGGGCCCGCCGCGATTTGCATTTGGTGGGTCCGCCACCGCAGGCACAATCGCGCCTAATTATGCCAGTTTTTAGTAGCACCCCATGAAGACCATTAGCGGCTGTCTTTTTGGGTTGTTTCGGTGCGGGAACCTTGGTTTTTAGGTAGGTATGTGGAACGGAAACGGCTTGGATTTCGGGAATGGTTTGGTAAAAAGCTATGGAGAATTACAGTGGGTTCCAGTGTAGTAGTATAGCGTGCAAAAGGTTAGTTGAAGCACTTATTGTCCTCTGTTATTACATACGAATTACGCTTATAGAAAACCAATTACCTTCTTTCTTCGACGTTAACAAAAAGCTACCGTAAGCCTCAAGGATTATCCAAAATAAGGTTTACCCAGGCGGTTCCGATGAAAGGTGTGAGTCGATGAAGGGGTATATGGTGGCTGTGTCATGGATCTCTCTCTCTCTCTCTCTCTCTCTCTCTCTCGCTCTCTCTCATGGATAGGCTGGAAGGGCCAAATTGCGCAACTCTAGCCCCTGACACCCCGGCATTTCGCGCGTCTCCCCTTATCGGGTCACCGGACACACTTATCCAACGTCAATAATGGCGGCTGGCTTTTGAGTCTACCAAGAGGGTAAAGCTTGCAGGCGAGATATTAAAAACATGCATCGGGAGCACTAACCAACTAAAACACGTTATTAAAATACATGTTAAAGATATCAGAAAGGTTAATAGTTAATAACCAAATGAACCCCCCACCAATCATCCCATACCGCAACAATTTCCAACAATATCCAAAATGCAAACCTCATCTACCATTCGTACCCTGTTTCCAACCAGATTGGCAGGTGGAAGGGGGATCCTGAGTGGAAGGGAAGGCTAGTGGTGCCCCACCAGGAAATTGCGATAATTGCCCCTGAATGCGAAGGCGATTGCTCGGCGATATGGATGAGACAATGGTTGTTTCAATTGCTTTGTCCCGGCCACTCGATCCCAATCTGACAGCGTGTTTTTCTAGGTGAATAGTGAGGGCCGTTAATCACCGTTTTTCAAAAACGCAGGTTTACAGTAACCTTACGTTGCCATTTTCCGCTAATAAGTGTAAAGTGGAAAAAACTTCCTGAGCATCTGCTTAATATCTATTTTAGTTCCGATAATTTGAGAGAATGAAAGTGAATTAATGGCTGAATTTAGAAGAAAAATAGGTACACCCTAACCTCAATTTGCTATTTCATAAAACTCTAGGACAAGATGTAGTATCGGATTTTTAGGAAAAGAATGCCTGTGTAAAAACCATTAGATTTTTCGTACTATTTATTCACAATTCAAAAAAACCCGTATTCAAGTTGACGTACAGTAACAGACGGAGCAATTTTTAGGGAATCATGGTTGCGCAATGGGCCCAAAATTACAACAAGAGCCGGAAGAACAAGATTGGCTCACTTAGGCCTGGGATGAGAGTTGTGAGTGGAGGGAGAGGTGGGGAGCAGCAGCTACATGCTGTGTCGGATGCCCTGGAGGATACAATGGGACAACAAGTGTCCAATTCTACCCCCTAGAGGGATGTGTCCAAGCACTAGTGATGGGAAAGGGGTACGGTATCAAAAATAACCGGGTTGATGCAGAGTATATCTAGAATAGGGGATGGAAAAAGTGCTGGTTAGGTGGGGATGGCATTTCGAAGCTTGAATCGGAACCGGAATGCGGGGTTTGAGGCGGGTAGTATGGTGGGGCAGACATTGGTGGTAGAGGCATTTGTTGGCATACTTGTGGGGTACCCATAACGAGACGAGGTGGGACCTGAAAAATTATAGATTGTAATATGTCAACTAACTGTGGTAATTATTCCTACAACTTTTATCGAAGAATTAAAATACAAAAGAAAATTTAGGAAAATCCGTAACTTTTAAATTTTAGGAAGGGTGACTTTCAGGACAGTCACTTTAAAAAATGTGCTGCGATTCGTTAGGATTATTATACGAGGTGAAATTTGGTCTTAAGATATACCCTAATGCTACAGCCCAAGATCCTTACCTGAAGCATATTCGCAATCAAATTCGTCGTCGTTTGGCTCATACCAGCGCTCAAAATTCGAGCGTATTCCAAAGGAGTCGGATTCCAATTGGTATTCGCCATCCGTTGCAGGACCCCGATGTAGTTCCTGAATATGTTTTTATTAATCCTTTACCGAATCCCGCGTTTTTCACGTATTATTATAACAAGAACCTATCCCTATCCCATGCCCCGTTTCTAATGACCATAAAACGAAAATTAAACACTGCGTACGCTGGCAATTGTGGTTGGCCCCGGGCAATGAGCCAGATCGTGGCGCGTCATAAACACAGCGTATATGGGGGTATAAGAAAGCCATTAATTTCCCTCTCCCCCGGTGGACCTCGAATAGGACGTCTTGTCCCCAGGACGGATCGCTTACGGTAATTAGAGGACGGCTGAGGGGGCAGGTGGAATGAATTGTCCCACAAACCACCACAATCAGTTTCTAGCCCCTACCGTATATGGAGGTTCAAAACTGTTTTGAAAACTAATTGTGAAACTTTGGGGTAAAACCAACCTCGCACAACGCAACGTCTCGATCTTGCTGAGCTTCTGGTGTTGCGTGGTAATCGGAACACATTGTCTCAAGAGATCCAAGGCATTGTTCAATCCATGCATTCGTTGACGCTCACGGCCATTAGCCTAAAATCTTGCTATAGAATAATGCCATGAATGGATTTAGTTAGCAAAGCACTCTAAAATTCTCTCACCTTAACGCGTCGCACCCGTTGTTTGGGGGTCGGTTCAGCAGAAGCAGTATCCCTGGTAGTACGGGACATAGTTGTATGATCAAGGGAGGTAGGCTGGGTTTTAGGGGAGGGTATGGAGCGGATGTGGTCCTGGATTCTCGACTGTCACATCCCTCCGCGCCATGGGCCCAGCGGGGGCCAGGCCTCACCCCCGGCTCCGCCCACCGGTGTCCACCAGCGCGCGATTACGGTAGCCGTGGGGCCTATCCAGGCTAAAAAAGATGTAAGATTATAATGTTGATAAAGGCATCTTATTAAAGGGGTCGGACAATTATATTAGGACTAGTGTGCATCCAAGCATCCAAGCTACAGATTCATGGGAGACTGGATATTTTTCCTAGGTAAACCAACGGATTGTTAGGTAATCAATAATAGAGACTGACAATTCCTTGATGCCCCTACAATCTCTAGCCCTGGTTCACTAGGTTTTTTGGGGAAAATTTATTTTTTTTAAGACTAAACCGAGGCACACTAATAATTTTGGGCCTCACAACCTTCTACCTTCTTAAATCTAACAAAGCGTCATTCCACCAGAGCAGGATTATTTTTTCAAGCACAACCACGCAATGGGAACAACTGCATTACACTATCCTTTATTGTTATAATGCTATGTTACGTCGAGGTCATGGTGGCCCAGTGGTCAGCCTCCACTTGTGGCCCACAATGGACTGGTGAACGGATGAGGACACTTCAGGGCCCCTGATCCCCACTCTATCCATCCCAAAAATACAAAAGCACCCCCTCCTGTCACACTTGTTATCAAGCACATCCCCTCTACTTCCGTCGGGTCAATAATTTGAGTAAATGCCAAAGTATGTACTCCATCAATCTGGATAATGCGCGAGATCGTGGTTTTAATAGCGTAGTTTCTCTAATAGAAACGATATTTTGTGAATTGTAAAAATATAAGATCATCTTCAACCCCTCCCCGCTCCGGTTCATTGAAAAGTTGATGAGAGGTAATCGGGTGTTTGATAGTTTCTCCCAAATTTATGTACCTCATATAACCGGAAAACCACTTTGTAATGCGCGAAAAATGACAAACAGCTGAGAATTGAGGCGGCAGCCGGTGTGAGTCAAGGAGTGGCCCGACAATACGGCCGGGATCCGTTCAATACGGTGGCTGGGGTCTTTGATCCTCAGTCCCAGATACGATCCTCAGACAATCGGCCTTATTTGCATAATGTCTAAGGGAAGAGTCCCGCCGCTATCCTGGAGGAAGGCCGGATTTATGGTGCGGAGAGTAGCTTTAGAAAAGCCTGTCTCGTTGAAATAATGGCAATTTCGCGCAGGCGGATAGCACTTCAAACAATTTTTTTAACATTTAGAACAGCAATTGTCTCCCAACAAGGTATCTAGGTATGTTCTATTACTATCGAATAAGGTATGCTCATAACAGTTTCTCAATATACACAAAAAACGTTCCTTTGTTAGTAAGCTAAAAACTTTGCTGGCCAAAGGGATCATCAGCGACCGGTAATAAGCAGTTCCGCTGATCGTGCCAATTGTAGCCCATTCCCGGTAAGTGTCCCCAACACCCGGGAATTAACCCCTCGAGAGTGAGATCCATTGTGGTAGATGGATGAGCCATCCCCCACTGTTGCTCCCCTCTTTACCCCAAATTGCCAGCCAATAAGTGGTAAATTATGTGAACGGTGCAGAGAATGGGGAAAGCTGTCACCCAGGGGTGGGCAAGGTCTTGCAGCTGGAAAATCCCGGCAGTCCATTTTCCGGGGATCCGGCAGTCCTTTTTGGGCGGGGAAAGGGGCTTTTTGAGAGGATTTTCGGAATAATTGCGGTTCATCCCCGGCATACGGTAATTTGACGGGCCGAAAGCGGCAACATATTGTAGATCGCAGTATTCTGCGTCGAACCATATTCTACATTACCAATCGGCAGTCCCTCTTTGACAAATTTTCGGGGGCTCTACATGAAACAAGCACTTTTTTGAGGGTTTTTCCGGATTAATTCCGGAATATGATGATTTCCGGCGATGGGAGCGGTATCAGATTGTAGAGCTTGTTATTCTGCTTCGAGCCATACCCCACACGGCCTACCGGCAGTCCGACTTCGAGGAGATGTTGGACCGCCGGACCGGAAAACCTCGTTTTTGGAGGTTTTTCCGGCAGAATTCCGGAATACGGTAATTTGAGGACCTGAATGTGGCACCAGAGTGTAGATCTCGTCATGGCGCGTCGAGTCATGCCCCACACGGCCCACCGGCAGTCCGACTTCGAGGAGATGTTGGACTGCCGGAGTAGAACATAAAATCTGCGAATGCTCAAAACCAGGTTTTTGAGGGTCGAGTGCCGCCCCTTTAACCGGCTATATCTCCGGCCCGGAAGCTCGAAACCTAAGTTTAAGTAGCTCAATTTAAAGATGAGAATGAGGGCTATCGGATGGCGTGCCAACCTTCTTGAGAAATTGTTGGATCTCGGAGATCCTGGACTGCCGAGTTTGAGGACCATTTGCAGGAGCACATTTTTCCGGTTTTTTCCAAAAATCATATCTCAGTGATTTGTCGATGCATTTTCCTGAAATTTTCGGACAAGATGCACCGTAAGCTGAACTATCCAAGGCCATAAAGGGCGGGGCGTCGGCAGTCCGATTTTCGGGGTAAAAAGTGACTTTTAGCATTCGCAGACCATTTGCAGCGACCAAATTTGTCTAACAAATGATGAATTTGAGGGGAAAAAAGCCACTGCGGATTTTAATATGAATAGGGTTTTCGGAAACGTTGAATAAAGCTAGAGTTGGTCTGTCTGTCTGTATGCCTGTCTTTCTGTCTGTCCGCCTGTATGTCAGTAGCTGTCGGTTTGTCTGTCTGTCTGTGGGTTCATCTCGGTCTGTCCGCATTGGGAAATTATGGTTGTGGATATCGCAGTTACCTTTTTAAAAATCTTATAATTTTTCCGGCTCTTCGCGCCGTCTTGCTTCCCCCTCCCGGCGGTCCCCCCCCCACACCCCGAAATCCCCGGCAGTCCCCCATTTGCAGATCTGCATACCTTGCCCACCCCTGCTGTCACCCCCGCATCCCATAGCCTCATAATAATCAACACTCGCCCATCGTCCCCAAACTCTCAATTATGTTTTTAGAGCTCAACCAAGGGCAGGACAATGGAGTTGTTTGTAGGGATTGGTTTAGCGCAATTAGGCCGTGCTCGGCAGAGGTTTATGTAGCTACAGTTGAAACCGAAAAAAATAATTTATCAATTGCAGCCGTCGGCAGAACCCATTAAATAAGCAGAAAAAAGGAGAAAGGTGGCGAGATAAAATACACAAAGCTAAGCAAGACGCCGTACAGGTGGGACTGAGTGAATAAATGTATGTGGGGGGATCCGTGGTGGGAATGAATTGTCAAGGACACAAGATATCACAATTTTTGTGGGACATACCGTTTCTTGAATATTCGACTCGAACTCAAGAGATACTGTAAGCCTTGAAGGAATGGAAGATGAGGCACATGAAAAATACGCAAGATTTCTTCGTTTTCAAGGGCCTCACCTAACATTTACCTCGTTGGTATCGACGTTTAGCTATTTGGCGTTGCGGTGAAGCTTGCAATCCCTTAGTAGTAGAAACAGACCGGCCCGGAAATCAGAAAAATCAGCTTAGGATCACAGAAGAATTTCATTTAGAAGGAGCAGAATTTGGCTAGTTGCAACGAAATTTTTGCCGGTGCTAATGCAGTTAGGGGGGGGCAGTCCAAAATTGGTAGTAAGGGGTTACGAGGCGCTCCGCTTAAGCTACGTGGTTTTCAGCTTAAGCCTAGGCTTGACTTAGGTTTAACTAAGCCTAACTGAGGCTTAGGCTTAAGCCTAAGCCCAAGCTAAGCTTATCTTGGGCTTCAAATTGACTTACGTGTTGGTCAGGCTTCGTTTGTTTGAAGCTAAGCCTAGGCTTAAGCTTAGCTTAGCTTTTCCAGAGGCTTCGAGTTTAAAAAACGGCATTGGAGTGTCTCGTAGTCAAAATCCAGACTGCCCCCCAAGTGCATTAGCACCTTTTTGCCGTTTAACTGATGTTCCGGTCGACGAAAAGAAGTCCCCTAACAGATATTGATTATAACCCGAAATTTACAAAAACAAATAGAAAAACAACCGCGAACAACAACTACGATGGGATATCGTACGGCATGAGATGGCTTAGACTTTGGTAGCAGTGCGGAAGGTGCCCTTCTTGTTTGAGCCCTTTGCGGGAGCCTTCTTCGAACGCAGTTGTCGTTCGGTATATTTGATGGTCGGGCGGTTCTCCTAAGTACAAGGATGAATTGACCCAGTTAATCTTACTTGTTTCTTCACACGGTAGATGCGGACGAGCCAATTCTCAGTCGTGTACGCCTCTTCAATATGTTCCAAGGTGATGTCCTGAGGACAATGAATCAGTCAACCAAAAATATTATTACCTTCTTGCCAATCACATAGTTCCTCGTACGATCAAAGCCGCCGGCCTGCTGGTAGCCGAGTCGTGTCTCGCCAAAGCGGTAGTAACTCATCTAGAACCAGCGGTCCTCAGCAATTATTTCAAAGCCAACCTTGTACATCAGACAGTTCAGCATCGTTTCCGAAGCTTGTGGCCCAACAGAATACTCGCCGGCCTCGGTGAAATAGTTCGATTCCTTGATCTCCTTCGGATGTTCACCCTCAGCGATGCGGACCATCCACAAGAACTTGTTGATGTCGTCACCAGAGTAGCCGAGCATTCCTAAAAATAATTTTTTTAAAGTCGTACGCCAGTGGGGCAAGAGTATTCTGCTCGGAGGAGCTTTTTGCAAAGAAATGCTCGGCCATAATTTTAGCAATATATAGCCGTAAATAGCCAGAGAAAATGGCAGTTGGGAATTTCTAAATAACACACCTCCAAAGATGATCAGAACGTAGTCAACATCAAGCTCCTTCATGATCTCGTAGGCCGCAGATTCGTTCGATGACATGGCCTTTCCTACCTTAAAATAAAAAAATTGCAGGAATTAATTGGAGCACGAACCAAGGCAATATGCGAGTTATTCCAGGTGTTGTTGTCGACAAGCGTGGTACGATTCGCCATACCAGCGATCTGGTAACCATAATCCCACCAGCTCATGATACGGGCATCATCAGCAGTGTTCTCGCGAAGCCAGTGGTAAGCTTCACGGAAATCATCCATGATGACACGTCCTCTGGAAAAAAAAAGTAAATAAATACATGGCCAATCGGGTTGCACCCTCGGTATGACGCCACGGATCATTCGTAAAAACAGCCTATAAGAATCGAAAAATTTACCCAGATTGGGTGCTGGATTGGAGAACAACGGACGGATGAGAGTAGGCATTGGAGGTAACGTATGTGCAATGGACGACAAACCTGAAAAAGCACTAGTTAGTTAAAAATTGTTCACGTCGCCATCTCCTAACAAAAACTTACATCAAGAGGAGGAGCATCAAAACAACAGATACGATCGACTTTGTGTTCATGCCCACGGATTCCTCCTGTTGAGAAGCGGGCTCGTTGACGGTGAGAGTCTATGCAAAAAATTAAACTAAAGTTTACAATACGCACCTTCTTCGCCTTTGGCTTGTCATAAAGGGTAGCCTTTTCCGCTCCATCCTTAGAGTTGCTGGATGACGGATCATCCTTGAGGTACCTTAAAACTTCGGTTGCCGAATTCAATAAAACCACACTTTTCGAAGATGTAGGAGAAAGCAATGCCCGAGAGGACGCAGACCACCGGGGTCAACGTCAGCATCAAACGCACCATCACACCAGCGAAATAGACGGCAGTGCAGGCGTAGATGATGACTAAAGTAGAATCAATGAATATTGGCAAAGCAAATGACAGACGTTTCCCGCATTGCACGGGAATAAATCAGAACTGCAACACTATCAATAAAGTACTTACTGAAGATGCGTTCATCGTTGACATTCTTCACACAATACCAGAGTCCAACGGGGAAAATCGCGGCCGTGATGTGGAGATCGAAGAAGAACGAGACCCAGCTGAAAAAAAAAAATAAAAATTACTCTCGCTCGTGCCCGGCGGCCGTACATTTACAAACACGGAAACTAGAACTTCGGTGAGCGCAAACTTTGGGAACCGCAACACGAAAACAAGGCAGCAGCGCTGTTATCAGCCGCGGGGCCATTATTTCGCGTAACCGTGTGGCGCTGGCCTTTACAGCTCCACAATTCCAATTGCTCAAATATCACTCACGTTGTTGGCTGATGCTCAGAGACGGAAGCGATGATCGGAATGTGAATTTTGGCGTATCCGGTGTCCCAGAGCGAGTAGAATCGACCCGAAAGCGGAGCAACATATCCGAAGGCGACAAGAGCAAAGTAGAAAACGGTGCCAAGGATTCCGGTCACAGTCAACCCTCCGACAAATAGGGTCATGAACTGGCTGCGCGACAGGCGGGTGCGAAGGTATTGCATCGCTCCAACAATCTAGAACCAGAGAAAAATTGAACGAAATTTCTGGAGGTACCTGAAGCAATCCAAACACTCCAAAAGCGGGCATGTGCTCAGAGGTCCTGACCGGCTGGAAACCGACGAAGGGGATCTGAAAAAAAAAAATAGTTCAATATTAAACAAAACACATACCTGCATGGAAAGCAAAGTGCCAAGGATGTAGAAGGCATTGTAAGAGATATAGAGACGAGAAGAGTAACGTCCAACAATGATCAGAATCTGAAATGCAAATATATATTAGGAATCGTACATCAGATGCGCCTGTATAATATAAGGCTCGGGACCACTTCTGGCGCGCTTAAAAGTTGTAGAAAAAAATTACCAAGGCGTGCAGCGGGATCAGATTGATGATGAAGACGTAACCGCCCCAAGCAGAGACCATGTAGAAGTACGAAAGGGCACAGAATGACGCCCAAAGTACGCTGCCCTCCTTCAGTGACTTGACCCAGAGGAAGTAGGTGAACTGCAAAAGTATACCGCTGATATATTTCTTACATGGAAGGCGATTAGCAACGCCTGAACGGGTTGGGCTTGGTAAACTGTACCTGCAGAGCAAAGATAGCAATTCCTTCGTTGTCGTATGAGCCTGCCACGGAGCGAGATGTATAACCAGGAGAAATGGCGATGAAGGCGGCGGCAAACAAACCAGCACCCGCGGACCAGAGCTCCTAAACACGGATTTTAAAAAATTG
This sequence comes from Mesorhabditis sp. LJ9110, assembly GCA_038088335.1. NCBI lineage: Eukaryota > Metazoa > Nematoda > Chromadorea > Rhabditida > Rhabditidae > Mesorhabditis > Mesorhabditis sp. LJ9110. Next base: position 467,261 of record JBBGBA010000011.1, on the reverse strand, counting down.
AACTATGACAAACCTTTGTCAACAGATAAGTAGCAATGGCCGTCAGTCCCGAGAAGGTCGGTGCCAGGAAGACGCAAATATCCCTAAGAAATCAGGTAAATTCTTCACTGAAAACTCTTACCTGATATGCACCGGGAAGTTGATAGCCTCAAGAGCCCAATGGATAGCTCCGGAAGTCACCATAAGTCCAGGATACACAGTTCCTCCGACAATACGCCCAAGCGGGTACCAAGCCCGCTCATCGAACCAGTTCAAGAAGTCGTAGAAATTCGTGGCGACCATTTGGTGGGTGGCGCGGTAGTTGAACCTAAAACATGTAAATGTAACAGTAAAGTGGAAAAATTTACCATGGGTCAAATTCATGGATGATGGACTCGAAGCGGACGATGGCAAACAAACGGCTGGCGAATCCCACAAACCTGAAAGAAAAGGATAAAAGCATCAATGGAAGAACAATATCATAAAAAATCATCACAAAAAACCTTACCAGGCTAATCCCAGGATGGCGAACGTGAGCAGACTCGTCGTTGCCATGGAATTCCCACGGAGCAGGCCCTTAGGGGCGGCCATGCTGAAAAAATGGTGAATTAAATCAAGTTTAAGGTATCGCAGTGGTACAATAAGGAAAAGCGGAAAGAATTGAAGAGGGAAATACACGTAAACATCGACAAACAGTTCAAACCGCGGTAGTTCCGACGTTCCACACGTAGCCACTATCTAAATGCGAGGGGTACGGTAGTAAATGCTGGCGAAAGCCCGCCGCGGCGGGATCCGAATGCGTTACCCAATATTAGTCTATGCGTGACCCAACCGCCGGCAGATAATTTCCAATCAAAAGAAATAAACCTAACTTTGTCCCCAAATTAGGATCTTTTGACATATAACTATTAGCAGATTTGTCTCGAACTCACGCCTCTGCCTCCATTTACCCTCCATTTTTTTGGAGTTGCATCATATAAAAAATATTCAGGAATGGCAAATATCCAGAATTTGAACCGTCCCAGGGACGCTTTTGAGCAGCTAGATGACGATGAAGGATCTCGGCAGGTGAGTAACCGTCCCCTTTCATATCTAATAAGCCTATGGCTAAAAATGATGATGATGATGAAAAATGGCGAATTTTTAGCTTGATCCGCGCAGGTAGCAATGTTCAATCCAAATGATAGTCATATTGCTAGGGCAAAATTCCCTACAGGTCAAACGATTGTATTTAGGGTTTCTGCCATATCCGTATCCAGCAACGTACCGGACGAAAAACCATCACGACTGTCCAAGGAATCGCCCCCGAATACGATCTCAAGAAAATTGTTCGGTAGGTTTCAATCACGCTTATTGGCTCATTCTAAAGCTCTCACTTGAAAGAATAGAAATAACAGACCCATTGTAGTCACCTGAAGAAAGTATATAACTGTAACGGAACAATCGTCGAGCACCCCGAATATGGAGAGGTTATGCAGTTGACAGGAGACCAGCGCCAACAGATCAAGGAATTTTTGTGCAAAGTGGGTGAGATGTAGCGTTAGCGCTCTATGGGCGACGAATAATCACTAGTTCGAAGAGATAGCAAATGTTTTAGGTCGGAATCGTGAAGGAAGAAAACTGCAAGGTCCACGGTTTCTAACTTATACAATGATCTTATCTATGATTCGGTTACTTCAATCGAACGCACAATAAATTTGTTCCACCAGACATGAATGGAATCAAATACAGTTGTTATGCCCAACTTACATACTCATTGTTTTGCCGAGAATAGTCTGTAAACCGGCCTTTTCAGAAATGTTTAACCGTTATATTATGATCTGCCTTTTGCTTTATTCCGGAGTAAGAGCTGATTCCGAAGCGGCGACAGAAGCATTGCTTTCAACTACACCTGGGCCCCAGATGGCGCCAACGACACCTGATAGCAGATTGGAGGGTGCGAGGAATATCTCGAAAGCAGAGGTCTTTTTATAAAAATATTAGGTGGCGCCATACCAATCACGAGTTTAATGAAATAACCATTAAACTGTAGGAAGAGCTACGCTTGGCCGAAAAAGCTATATTGATAAAAGCATGTGACGAAATGGAGAGTGAAGGCCCTGCAGATGGTCCTTGGATTCCATGCAACTTTCTACCAGACGAATTTGTTGATTGCCAGCTACCAGTGTTGGCAAACCCTAGTCTCAATCTCACAAAGGTTTTCTTTGATTGCCTTTTCCTATATGATCTTGTAGCCTTCTCAAAATGGGACATGTCTGCGGTTTGGTGGGAATAGACATGGTGATGTGATGTTCACGAACGTTACCTGTTATGTTCTTGGCTGTACCGAATGCTATGGGCCGAGGATGTGGACGAAGGAGGTGCCATGTATAAAGTAAGCACAAAGTAAAAAGCTATCTTTAATGTTTTAGGTACACCGGACATTATTTCCTGTCTACACTTCTGTACAGTATATTTTTGGGAATTATAGCTGTTGATCGGTGAATGGTTTTTGAGTAGCTAAAAATTTTAAACATTTAGATTTTGTTTGGGCTACGCCGCGATTGCTGTAGGGAAGCTGATGACGCTAGGTGGATTAGGTGTCTGGTAACTAGGATATATCCAGTAAAACCTTGGACTGTTTTAGGTGGATAATCGACATTTGCCTGTTGATAACCGGTAATTTGATGCCGGCAGACGATTCCAATTGGGAGGAATATTATTAATTATACCCTTAGTAGCTCTAATGCACATATTCTGGCATTTCTCTTGGGTATTCAATCGGGTATGATACGTGTATATACGTTATTTATTGCCAAATCACGAGACGTGTAAGCTGTGAGATTGCTCTTTCGCTCCGGGAATAAAACCGTTTATTATTCATGCAGTGCAATGCAAATTATGACGCAATGATATCAATATCTTGAATATGGTGGCGCAGAGCAAAGAGAAGATAAGATTCTAGCGGAGATGAGCTGCTGCAGCGTCAAAGTGAGCAAAAAGTGGTAAATTATTGCGAGGGGATCTCCAGATCTCCTTGTTGAAAGCTAGGACCAATGGGATCAGCAATAAACATTTGAGCAAATCAACAATGAAAATCGTAAAGGGTTGACTACTAACTATTAACAATCAAAAGTCTTGGAAATTAACAAAGTCAGGAAATAAACAAATTCACAAGGGAGATTAAGGCAACTTGATAAAAACACTATTCACAGAGAAAGCACGATTCAGGGAAAAGCTATGGCAAACTAATGAATACGGGGATAAAGCGAATAAGGCACGTATTCTTTTGACTTCGTTCGCGCCACCTAGGGGCTTATGACCAGGCAACAATGCAAAAATATTAAGGTTTAAAAAATGGGTGATTAGGGAAATGATAAGGGACCATTCACAAGGATTTCGCAGCTAACAAGGCCTTGTCCAAAATGGCTTTTTCGGCCGCGTGTAACAGCTTGATGTTCTTCTTTTCTTCAGCGCCTAAAAACGTTATATGGAAATTTGGTATATATTTACCGATATCCAATGAGTCGACATTCACTTGCTCATACGCGCGTCGGAGACATGCTAGGCGCACCTCCAGCCACTTCTTTGCCTAAATTTTCGTTCCAGAAAGAGTTCAACACATCCACAACGCATTAATTGGATTAATCAAACGCTTACGAATCTAAACACTTTTTCATACCTTTTCAACATTAGCCGGACTATCCACTTGCTCCCGTTCCGGCCCCTCGGATACCAACACCTTGATCATTTGGAGAACCGGCTTCCCGCCCCAGATGTTATCGGCATCATTCTAAAACATGCAGTTAACATTTTTTTTAAGTGAACTCACAAAGAGCTCAATGATGTAGGAGCCGGCGGTTGGAGTTAGGTCGTGACGCAGGAAAAATTCTGTTCGTTCAGCAAAATACCGGTCAGTTCGTGGAAGTGCTGAAATGGCTATATTAGCATTGCGTCTTCCCTGCTACATAGGAAGTTGCGGTTACATTATAGGCCTTGACCAAAACATCGGTAATCGGACAACAAACCTAGACGAAGCTTATAGCAGTCTTTCTTATTGTCATCGGCAGGAACAAATCCGCTGTACAAAAGGAAATGGGACGATGGCCGATCTCCATAATAAATGAAAAACTGCTCGGTTGGATTTGCGGAGGCGGGAGCGACAATCTAAACGAAAGATTTTGCTTGCGATTAAAGCAATTCATGTTGCCTTAAAGATAGGATACCTGTGCGGAGTTTCCTTCGTAGTAAACTGGCGAAGCGTCATTGACGTGGGCGCTCAGGCTGTGGTTTGCCATGTCGAACATCGGCATAAGGGCGGGAATCTAAATTAAAAGATTAATCGTACGATTCAAATGGACATAAAAAAGGCGGCTAGGAAAAGAGCTGCACCCACCATCAATGGCTTCCCGTCTTGGTCGGTTTGCATCTCGGAGGGAATCATGTTGAGGCGAGTGGCTACCATGCTCATAGCCCACAAGTAGAGATTGAAAGTGAAGTTTTCGACACTTAGTGGCGAGTTGTAGAGAATTGGAATCTCTTGTCCCTAAAACAGTCTGATTAGTCAGAACCAGTGCCGATCACGAGATGAAATTCTTAATATTTTTTTTAAAAATAACCTTTCGATTCCTATCGTATTCTTCATTCTTGGCCAGGTGAAGAAAATAATAAGCGAATTGACGAGAGATGTTCCGGTAGAGCAACAAAGTTTCTTCGAAAAGTGGTGACGGCCGGATAGCCTAAACAAAAAGTAAATATCTGGATTTCAGCCTATAACGCTACGGAATGCCCTCTTTCTGTTCAAAAAACCGGACCTTCAGCTCCTCCAGTGAGTAGTAGAGTGGTAAGCTGAAGCTGGACGGCAAAACATTCAAGTATGGCTCCCATGGACTGTCAGGAAGCATTCGCTGGCAACATAACTACAAAAATAAGTTTATATTGATGTGAAACGTACCCAAAGCGTCATCCCGACGTTATCCATCTTCGCCATAACAAGATCACGCTCGAAGGCACGCCTAGAATAAGCGTTGAAAACGATGAAGAACATTTTTACTTTAGCATCGGAGACCGCCGCGCTTGATCGACGTTCAGGCCAGCATTCCGAGGTACGGAGATGACGAGCTAAAAGTTACGTTTCCTTAGCCAATTCTTAAAGGATAATTGCTTCGTACAGAAACCTAAATCAAAATGCCTGGCTTACCTCACCAGCCTGAATCTTCTTTGTGACTAAGAGCCCAAGACCGGTCCCATCCTTTAGTTTTGCTAGGCGGCAGTTGTTGAGGACTATATTCTGTTCTTTACACCAGACGAGGAACTTGTCGATCGAAGCCTTTGACCTAGTAAGAAATTAAAAATGAATTTAATAATTATTACCTTTGCCTTTCTCCAAAAATAATCGAGTCGGTCGATGAAATCTTGACATGCTCTTCTTTCATTTGGTCTAGTAACGTCCGAATCTGCTCGTGCTCCGCAAACAAGGCGTTGTAGCCAGGTGGCGGACTAAAATAAAAATAAGGGTAATTCATTAAAAGCCGTCAGCAGAGTCAACAATACTTTCGTACAAAAAAATGGTTTACCGGGTAACAATTCGGTCGAGTTCCTGCGCCTTGGCCACCAGTTGTTTGATAATTTCCGCTCGTTCGGACTGGTCCATGGGCGCCGATTTCTTCTTCCCATTTCCCCCCATCCTAAAGAAAGAATGTAAAATAATTGGTAAAAAAATAAGCAAAATCACGCTCGAAGGTGCGAGGATTTGACAGAGGGGATGAAAAGATGAACTTCCATAGCTACGTAGTTTTTACAGTAAATATTGCCCATATTTTGCGGAGAAACTGAAGAAAAAACTCGGGCAGCACCTGGACGGTGGGAAGATATTATAAGCTACAATAAAATCATATCGAGAATATCATTTAATCGAAAAGATATTGAAACCAGATCTGTGAGGAACGTACGGGTGAGTGGGTGAGTGATTAGCCATTGTAAAAATCGGGGGCCATGGGGATAGAGAGATCGTGTAACTTGAAGAGGAATTAGAGAATGGGCCCTTTTACCTCTCAAGACGGGAATCAGCGTTCAGAGCAGCTTGCCGTAGCGTAGCTCTTCCAGCCGGCTGACGAAATGTTGTTTGCACACGAGGCACGCGGCTGCCCTTCGCAAAATACCTTCAGTCTTTTTTCCAATATTATCTCCACTTTTTTAGAATGTCATTGACCCACGATGATGAGGGCGAGAAGCCCATTACTACGCTGAAGATTTTAATCATTGGAGAAAGTGGCGTTGGAAAGTCGAGGTATTTGTTGTTTTGAGATGTTTCACAGGTTTTTAAATAAGTTTTTGGAAAGTCTAGGCGTTCAAGTATGTTTCAGAGGTCAAATGATTTGTTTAGTTTGATGCTTCGTTTCGTTGATGACACCTTCGACCCGGAACAAGCTGCTACGATCGGTAAATGTTCCAATTTGTTGAGGAATATTGATTTTTAGGTGTGGATTTTCGCGTTACGTCAATGACACTTGACGGCAATCGCGTAAAATTGGCAATCTGGGACACGGCCGGCCAAGAGCGATTTCGGACGCTAACGCCTTCCTATTATCGGGGTGCTCAAGGAGTGATCTGTGGTAAATTTTGTGGATTGGCGTTTTAAATCTGCTCTTTAGACATTGCATGAATTTTATATTCATAGAAGCTATTCTACCGCAACAATATGCTTTTTTTAGTTTACGACGTCACGTCCCGCCAGTCTTTCGAAAAATTGGATCACTGGTTCCATGAGGTGGACACGTACACGACAAAATCGGATGCTGTGAAGATGATTGTAGCGAACAAGATTGATATTGTGAGTTTTATTGGGCGGTTTTTGGTTTTATGGATTCTAGAATCTTAGTAGGTATTCTCATAAAATCTTTCCAGGCCGGCCGTGAAGTGACCCGCGAGGAGGGCCTGAAATTCGCGAAGAAGCACCGGGCGCTGTTCATTGAGGCATCGGCCAAGACGAAGGAAGGTGTACAGTGCGCGTTCGAGGAATTAATTGAGAAGGTCAGTATTACGGATTTGTGGCTGAGAAGCGGGGTGAAAAAAAATGCTAAAGGGTAGACGTTGGGAATCGTGCGGAATCGTAGAAATAAAAGTCACGCGGAAGAGATTCTCTTCATTAATTGAAGGCTCCATTCTCCGGGGCAGTGAGCATTTTGGCTAAAAACTTGGCAGATGCTTCATTAGTCTCTTTTTGGGTGTCTCATGGGATTACTAATGATTAGGGTGGCTGTCGGGCTTGGAATACTGTATCAGCTCGCTCCATATAATGCTCCTAATAATATTTTTTCCAGATTATCCAAACTCCGGGTCTCTGGGACAACGATCGACCAGCCTTCCGTTTGGGCCAAGATACATCGAGAGGAGATCCTGGATTTTGTGGATGCTAGGCGCCCACTAGCCCCGTCCATCAGGATTTCGCCATGTAAAGGTTCTTTGCACCGCATTGTTTCCCGGTTTTACGCCCTGTACATAAGTTCTTTCTTGCCGATTGTAACCTCAAAATCAAAACGCTGTCCAAATATTGCTGCAGTCGACCTTAACCTGTGCCACTTACACCCAAATGTGCCTAAAAACCTTTACTCGATAAGCATGTAATAAAGATGTTTTTCCTTTTTGCTGTTACAACTGAACAATAGAAAATGCAGGGTTTCTGGAATGAAAGTACAGGAAAGTTTAATGTAGTTTCAAATTCCAAAAGACAATCCTGTTATCGGGTTACGGGATTAGAAAATTGGGCTGCATTTCGAGACCCACTGTTGATTGGCGGTCTACTTGGTCAACAAATTCGCATTCAATGAAGGTATTTGGGCTAATTTTATTTATCTTACCCCTGGTCGCACACGAGCAATGTCCTAAAGATTTTTACTATTTGCCCGACTGGGATGTTTGTTTATGGATATCAGAAACGCGTATGTTTCAGTTTTTGAGTCGGCCATAGGAGATGTTGTGGAAACTGAGTTTATAGAGCGTAAATAGGAATGTATAAAAATTTATTTCCCACTGATTAGCACTCGGCTACGACGATGCAGAAAAAGATTGCGTCACGAAATCCGGTCATCTCGTCTCGTTACACAACAAGTTCCAAAATGATTTACTGGTGACGTATGCTACCGAAAGTGAGTGTAGTTTCTGAAAAGAAATGCAATATCGATGCATTGGAAATCGCTGTCTCGGTGGAACGGTGTACTTTTCAGGGTTCAATTCTTCTTATTACGTCCGTATGGGTCTGACGCGTGGTAACGGGCATTCGGATTGGGGCTGGTCCGACAACACTACTTACGATTATATGAACTGGGCTTTTATCTCTGGCATGTGACCTTTTTACCTAGCCATTTTTGGAGTTGAGGTCTTGGGACTTGTGTCGCAACAATGAAAAACGGGTGGATGGCAAATACTTGTACCGACAAGCATCAATATGCCTGCCAATCGAAACCGGGTATGTTAGAAAGTTTAAAAAACGAGGATTGATCTAGCATGTGGCAATGGATGGGAACTGTCTCGGGAACTTGGTCTTTGTTATAAGGTTGGTTTTTAGAATATAAATCAGCATTTTTTGAAAATTTAAGGTATTCAATAACGCTACCCTGATCGAGGCCGAGTTATTCTGCCGAACCCAGGGAGCACATGCAGCCTCTGTTCACTCCCAAAGCGAGGATGATTTTATACGAAGTAGGGGGCCTAGGATAGTTGAATGAACTTTCGGGGCTTTAGATTTGGCATGGAGTCCCTGCAGCAACACCTCAAATGCACAATCAAATGAAATTTTGTTAGGTGGAACCTTCGATGTGGAGAGTACGCAACACAAGGGAACCTTATGGTCGAATTTATAGGCAAAACGGTTAGCTGGCTGGACAATTCGGCATCAGGATACTACGGAAAGTTATGCTCTTTACAATCTGGGGTGATTGCGGTAGGAATTAAAAATTTTTGACCTGTAAATGAGTACTGAAGGTGTCTACACACGACTCAAGTTGTGGCGAGTGTCTTCCAGGACAATGGATGACTGGAATGTACGCAATGAATACACGATTTTCGCGTTTCGTTTGTAAGAAAAGTGCATATAAATAAACCCTGAATCAAACTAGATGTTTTTATGGTTACCAGAGACCACCAAAAATAGTTATAAAGGGTTTCCGCGATTATTGGCGGAGATCCTTTGCGGGTACGACACGGGCCGCTTCAGCAACGGCTTCTTCCATCCAGTCGCCGACCTAAAGACGCGTCAGTCGCTAGGTATTTATTAAATTTATTTGGTTGGACTTACTTAGGTTGCGCAGGCTAGGCTTTACTGAATAGACGAAGAGTCTTACCTCATTCCAAACTGTATGCATCATCGTTCGTTGCCTATCATCTTGTGTAAATTTATCGATACGCTCCTCCCAAGTGGTCTAATTTTTTGACATTAATTTTGTAGGAAATAGATTACCTGAAGCCGATCCCAAAACACAATCCACTGTGCCGTCCCTTTACCAAGATCCTTATGCGAAATATCGGAATTGAAGTTATTCAGGAAAAGTGCGATGAATTCGAGGATGGCTCGTGTACTGTAATATACATTTGTACGACGATAGATTTAATTTTTAGGAACCCTTCCGGTCTGCTCTCTTTGGTACGGTCAATTTTGGCCAAAGCAGAGCCAATGACGAAGCTGCAAAGCTCACAGCCTTCCGATTTTGTTTTTTCAGCTGCCTAAAAGGCAATAAGAAGCTGGTACTACCATTTCATCATCAAGTGGAAATCCCCTACCTGGAGCCCTGAAACACCGATTAAAATTAGAATAATATGAATTAACATCGTGAGCAGTAGTACAGTATGACTGGAGTATAATAGACAATGAGTAGTGAGTGGAGTAGTCCGAATGACTTGAGGGGATACACCAAACCGTTGTATCTATCTGTCCATTTGCCCCGTGTAGACTGTCCTCCTTTTTGAGGGTTGGATCGAAATGATCAGCCGGCTATAGAGAGTGCGAGATAGGGAATATTTCATCTCTCTTTCACTTCATTTCCGAAAGGGGGAAAGCGGAGGGTGAAGAAAAATATTGGTGGGACCGGTGGAGGGAGTACACGAACACCTGCGGTCAAGCTGTAAATTGGGGGATTTTAGAGATCACCAACTGTACTTTGATGATCATTTTCTGATTTCTTGATTTCTGATTTCTGATCGGTTTTCTGATTCTCCAAGAAAATTCATGGCGATTAGTGTAAGTAGTATCCTGATCCGAAAATGGAACTGACGATCCTGTAGCAGACCGGAAGTTACTGTACCCACTACTTTTCAGGAATCTGATCAAAGATCATGCACATATTTTTCTTTTGTCATTTCCACACCCAAAAATTTATGGAAATCCGCCAATTTTCACATTATTACAGAAAAAAATTTCGTAAAATTTTTTGTTTGCTGCGCGCTCTCCCGGAAAAGTTGATGGTCTCACTGACTGTCTGCCGAGTGGCTATATAAATTTGACACCATTCTTCTATGGGCAATTTTTGTGCTAGGATGATTTTAGCACAATTGATTTTTGCTGGGTTATTTGGTAGGTAATATTTCAAAACAAACTTTATTTGGGCTTTATTAAGTTTATACAGTTGCCGTTAATTGCCCCCGACACACGTCAATTGATCGCCATGCAATTGTTACTTACCATAACAGGTGGTATATGCAAATTTAATAGCGTATTTTTTAGGATCCGTTCCGAACTGGCACGTGGTGTCTACCGTGTCCGACGACGTTCATTACCCAGTGCTGCCAATATGATGGAAATTGTTTGAAATGAATTTGAATTTGAATTTTTCGTTTAGAAATACGATTGCCATCTCGAAGACACTGCACAAAAAGCTGCTGATTTATGCATCTACAAGTATTATGCTCTACTTTTTATATCAAGAGTGTAGACACACCAACGCGATCCCAACCGGAACCGGCGAAAATATCATGTATTTATCTCATTCAGATGGGGTCAAACTGAAGGTTAATTTTTGGATTTTTGATATTGATGTGTAGGGCCTTGAAAATATGGCGATGAAGATGTGGAGCGATGAATTCAATTTATGGGGGTTTCCGGGAAATCATTTTGACAAGGATTTGTTAGATTCCGGGACTTTGCATGCTTACCAGGTGGGTCAAACTTTTTGATGTAGATATGGTGTAGATGATCTGGGCGATGACGTCGAAGGTGGGTTGTGGGACGGCACTGTGTAAGCATGGGACGATGGCCCTGATTTTCTGCCACTACAAAGCGCAGTAAGTAATTTGCATACGAAATACTGAGTGATACAGGGGTCCATTCCTGAAACGACCAACCTATTTGGAGGGGAAAGCTTGTTCTAGATGTCCACCACAAACCAGCTGCAATAAAACTACCTTGCTATGTACTTAATAAACATTTTATACCGTTAGAAATTATATCCCTCCGATAAAAATCACCTAACTATATTCATTGCTTATTTAATATTAATTTTATGGTAACCTCAGGAACATTGAATGCACTTTTTTGGAAAGCTATGCACGCTTACCCCTGCTGGACCTCTAATTTCCGATCTTTGGAGCCAAAATCCTTTCCTACGCAAATGCTCTCTTCTTCGCTAATCCTCAAACATAAGGCATCCTTCTTCTACTCCTTCCGCCCAATCCTAATCTTGCCAATTTAGTATTGTTACGCCGGCTATTTTGGGGCGGCTGCTCCATCCTGACTTTACCTTATTTCTGGAAGTAATCAGGTTTATGCAAAATTATCTCTACAAAATAATTTTAAAATTAAAAATAGGCCCTTGTTTAATGATAAAATCTAACGCTAGGGGTTGCATACTACGACTACGCTTTATAACTAGACTTTTAAAGAGCATAACCTTACGATCCTTCGGAAATACCTTCATTTATTTTTGAACACTTGGTTCGAACACCCATTCAAAAGTACGAAATATTCCAGACAACCTTTTCTCATCATCCCCAAATTTCAACATTTGATCTCGTAGCCAGTATAAGCCTTTCCTAGCCATTCGATCCCATTGTTTCTGCCCCCATTAACTCATCTTCGGCCACTTTTTGTCGCCACTTCCATTTGGTCCTCAGAGGGCCCAAGCGAAGAGTCGGTAATTTATCCACGGTGCCGAAGGGAGGGGAGGCAGCTCATCCCAGAAGGTCATCCCATTATTTTAGCCGGGAAAAGGAATGAGTGCCGCGTTCGGTGTTCTTTGCCGCCATAGACTAATTGGCCCAATCGTCGATACCCATGGCATGTATGCTGGGTCCAATAATGGGTATTCCGGGTTGAGGAGTTCTTATAGTTGGCTTGTATAGCATTCGATACTTTAATTCAGAAAATGATTTATTTTATCGAAGTGAAGAGTTTCCTAAGGTTATTTAAAGAGCCTAGGAAGTAAACTGATGGAACGGATGTGATTTGGCCTATAATCTTGGAAATAGTCGATGCCTTTATTAGTTTTCGTAGTTTTATGTATAAAATAATGTTAAATTTGATATCTAGCAGTATTATACCTATTTAATCTTATGAAATTTGGTAGCAATTATTTTGTTAGATTGGTAGCAATATTTAAAGAATTCATTCAATAACGGTCAACTTACATGTTCAACAAAAATGTGATAAATTAGAAGAAAGGTTTTTGGGTCGGCAGATTAGAACACATTTTTCTATCAAATGTAAACTATACGTATATTCGATTTAACCAGGTTGTTGTTTAAAAACTTCCAGAAATTTAAAGATAATTTTATTGCCCGACGATTTTGCATAATTAGGTGTTACGATGAACCCAATTTACATCCTCATTCAAAATCCAAAAACCGAAATGACCCCCCGAATGGACATCTGCAGAACCGCCCATAATCCCCCAAACGATATTTTTAGCAACCAGAACACTGGCCCATTTCGGGGTGGCGAGAAGGCGTCATTTTTAGGGTCATTCTTTCCATTGGTTGGGGGTTTTGGTCAACCCTTTTCATCCCATCCGGTCTTTCGTCATCTAATTATGCGTACAGGGGACTGGCGCGTAGCGTCGACACGCCACCAAATGGCGGCCATCCCGGTCTCTCTTCCCTCTTTTCCATCCTGTTTACTTCATTAACAGCCGCTCGGGTCAGGTTCTTGGGGGCTTTTGTTTTTGTTGTGGAAATCCATAATGTTGAAGTTGAAACGCTGCTCGTTGTTGGGTTCATATAAATTGTGTGATTTTGCAAATAGTGGCAATAGGTTGTGCGCAATTTGCATTGCGCAAAACTATTCCCTTTTAACATTGCCTTCATAACTTTATCGGTTCTTAAATATTGGTTTTTGTTTTTATTGTAGATATCCATAATGCTAAAGTTCAAGCGATGCTCTTTTTCGTTCATTGGAATTCTCGAATTTTGCATATCGTTGCAGCCCGTTACGCACGATTAGTATTGTCACAAAACTATCTTTCTGTGAACCCTGCTTTTAGAACCTTTACAGTCGCTAACCCTTAATTTTTAGTTAGAAAATGAAGCTCTTCAGCATCTTGGTCTTTTACAAAGATCCCAACGCAACTGAGGCAAGTTTCCACCCAAACCTACAATAAACATCAAATCTCAGGCAACTTTGTTGAAAGCTGCTTACGAGCTGTCTTCATTCACCTTCTTCAAGCGGAGCTCCGTCCAAGATTTTATGAACTTTACTGGAAAGTTGCTGGTGGAACGCTCGGCTGTTGGAACCAGGGCTTCAGTTACAGGTGCGTACCATAATTAGGTCCCGCTCACGTTTTGATTAGCTACAATAAAAACAACATTTTCTAGAACAAGAATACTGGCTTCACACCTACGTACGAGCTGATGGACTTTCTGGCGTCTGCGTCACTGACAATGAATACCAACAGAGGGTTCGTTTTGAAATACAAGAAGATTCTAATGGATAATGGTTTAATCAAACAAGCAACTTTTAGGTGGCGTTCACCATGCTCTCCCGTGTACTAGATGAATTCGCGACCAGGGTTCACTCCAGCCAATGGGTACGAAGATTTGGGCTGATTCAAAATAAATTTATTGCAGCCGAAGATCAAGACTGAGAAGGACTGTCTTTATGATGGTCTTCCGGCTCTGTTGGCTAAATGGCAGACACCAAGTGAAGCGGATCCGATGACGCGTGTACAGGTGTGAGATGATTTTGGTTGAAACCAATAGTCGCGCCTAAATTTTCTGCTTTACTCTGTAGGCAATAAGCCATAAAATTAAATCAAATGGAAATGCTGGCTTTTTCTGCGCAGATACACATTCATACTAATTGCATATCCGTCTCAAAACCCCTAAAAACAATCCCATTTATAGGAACAAGTCGAAGAAACAAAGATTGTGATGCACGAAACGATCCAAGCTGTATTGGACCGCGGGGAGAAGCTCGACGATTTGGTCAAGAAGAGCGAGACACTTTCGGATCAGGTTACAACATACAAAAAAAACATAACAATCATTTTCAGAGCAAAATGTTCTACACAAGCGCGCGAAAGATGAACAAGTGCTGCAATTACGTCTAAATTTGATTGTTATGGCTTAATTCCCTCAAACCGATTTTCACCAACATTCGAGACAATCTTTCATAATTAATTATTACTTGCCGTTCTATTCAGCTGTTGCTGAAAGGTTCATTTCTACTAAAATTCCACATGTTGATTATTAGTATCTGTAGTATCTTCTAGCTCTCCCCATCACTGTCAAAATCTACAGAATCTTACAGCCGCCCAACGGTGGCTCTATCTTTACTGTATCTTCTTTTCGGGAAGGCAGGGCAATTCATATTGGTACTGAACGAAATTTTACAATGGTGCGCAAAACTGGAAAAAATGAGCAGCTTCATAACTAAAACTTTGCTATTGTACTGTGCTTACGATATAGAAAGTCCCAGAAACTGAAAACTGAAGAAATTATTTGTACAAGAAACGCCTCCCATTATCACACCGCCACTTTCCGGCTTAATTTGGTGCATGTTTCAGATCATTTCTAAGGTTAGTGATTGATTGTCCAACTTGGTACCCTTAACTATTTCGGACTTTATGGAAAGGAACGAAATTGGTTGTACCCTTCCCCTCAATTGTGGCCATTCTCCCCCATTCTTTCTGCTGTGATTCCTTTTCCCCCCTCATCCATATATTTGCAACCTGTGGCTTTGAATTTCCGTCCATTTCCTGTATTTAACTGTCGTCATGTATTTTCCTGTTATTTCACTGCAGACGGCTCGTGAATAAATTGAAAAAAAAACGCGGGTGTCTTGAAAGGGGGATATTCGGGGCTGAGCATTACACATATTGCCGATTGAGACCTTTGGCGCCAATTAGGGGGAATAATTGACTAGGCAGCCTGTGATTAAGGGGCTATACTATGCTAAATTAGAACTTACATTTAACCAGACGGGGGTTTTAGATTTTTTCGTACTTTTGTATTTCCCAAAATTTTGCCAAAAATGTTCATGCTATTTTTATTCGCATAAGATTTAAAACGCTGCGCGGTGCTGCTATTTGCATCCGCGCCTGCATACACATATATCAACTACCGTTTCCACCAACCCTTCAAACCCTAATTTCGCTCGATGACGCTGATGTCGATAAATAACAGACACATTATGTATTGTGAGAGCCCATTTTTGTGGGTACCAATGTGCCCACGGGTAATAGTGGAATCTGATGCTGTATGTAATTTTTGATGCGCTCTGTGTTTTGGGGTTGTCTTGGGCGTCGTGAATGTTAATAGGATGGTATCGGAGTTAAATGTCCACGTGAGTCTTGGGGGTGTAGATCAGAATCTTGTCGACCATCCCAAGCTTCCAAAGTTGGTCAATTTTTCAGGTTAGTGTAGATGTTGCTTATGGGTCCAACAAAATATGATGATTCCAATATTCCCCAAAGCGGTGTCGTGGACAGAAACACATTTAATGCCGACAACGCAACCCGGCCCGCGGCCCATCGAACGTCCGGATCTTTTTGCCCATCTCCGATCCATTCCGGCCATGACTCGCTTGCCCTTTGGCTTTTCCCTCCATCCCTCCTTCCTCCCATTGCCAAGCACGATTCCGGCCAGAAACAAATCGATGGCCATTTCTGCTTCCTCCGGCTTCTCGCCATCAGAAAAGAATCGGACCACCTGTTTCCTGTTTCGTTCTATTTTGGCGGACCGTTGGGTCTGAAGAGTTCGCAGAGTCAGCTAGATGGTATATTTAAATCGTGTCAAGACTTTCATTATTTTTTTCGCGGACTTTCCCTAGTCATTCCATTTTTCTATAGTCAACTCAAAAAGCACCATAACCATAAACCATATGGCACCCCGAAAAATAACGGCCAACGACAAAAATAATTAACGGCAGCGACCGCCTCACTCAGTTCGCCTGCCCTTTCCTAGCCGCAGCAAGAAGCACTAGGTTGTAAATTGCAAGTTCTATAACTAGCCTGATAAAGCTTGGTAAACTCATGAAAATTTTTCATGTGGAACCGTGCTAGCTTGACCTCAGCTTATCGTTTTGACCATCGTTAACTACCCTAACTTCCCGCCCTTTCCGATCACAAGGATTCATCGTTTTTATGCGCTCAATTCTGAAATTCGATGGTTCCGGTGGTTATTTCACTTTGTTTCGATTTCTCACACTACCCCCAACCACGCTGCAATCAAGCCGCCGACACCATAACAAAATGATTCACCGTTCAGCCTGGCCTTAATGGGCCCCCGAATAGCATTCTCTTGCATTTTTAATGTTTATTTTCTATAAATAAACCAGGATGAAAAGGCTTTTCGCTACTTTTCAAGATAAAAACCTCCTGAAAAACAGCGGAGCAGGCCTTTATTTAACGCGCTCCATTCCGTTAGATGCCGATATTTCGGAGAGAGAGGCCGAGAGAAGAGAGAGGGAGCCAGAGAGAGAGAAGGAGGAAGTTAGGGCAGAGAGCGAAGCAGAAGACGATAAAAGAAAGAGAGAGAGAGAAAAGGGAGAGAGAGAGAGAGAGAGAGAGAGAGAGAGAGAGAGAGAGAGAGAGGACGGGAGAGGGATTGACTCTATTTTCCAAAAAAGGAGATTAATTTTACATAGAAAATTGCGATCCTCAAGAGTCTGAGAAAATGGCAATCATCGCTCTGCCATTCCGTGCCTAACGTATCAAAGTTACCTTTTTTCGGAATTTACATGACAAGGTTGAACGCTGGTCGGGTTCTGGTGGGCGATGCTCTTTTTCTGTTCATTTCCCTCGGGCCGTCCTCGCCTTCCGCTGCCAGGGATCCATCGTGCTCCCCTAGGCGAAGGGAGCGGTGCCTGGATGGGACACGCTCAGCTAGTTGCGTTATTTTTGGGGGGCGAGAATCTCTCGAACATGCGGCGCTCGCTCCTTTTCATTCCTCCCCGTCGGCTTCCGGGGGCCCCAGCTGGTTCACCGGGGAATATGGCGGATGATTTGTATTATTTATTGTACTTTTTGGTGAATTATTGGCTGATGGGTTTGGACTCATGGGAGCATTAATGGGTGGGAAGTTTTTAGATATGATTGATGCGTTCGTTGCTTTAAAAATTCTAAAAAACACTTAAAAATCCCTGGAGAGAGCGCTGGATGAAGTTCAAACGACCCAGAATTCTAAATCTAATTCCGCTTAACCCTCATTTCAATCCAATTTCCTAAAGGGGACAGGAAGACCTGGATAAATTAAGCGTAAAGCTTGTTTTAACTTCAAAATTGGCCTAAATCGTCTCTGCTCCATGTCGCCTGCGCCCACTCTCTCGCCCGTCTGTTGCATTAGCATTTCCGGTTGGTAACCTGCCAATTATAATTAATAATCTACGTGGGGGCTTCCTTATCCCCTTAACGGGCCAAAGACAGCGAATTTGAGTTCCTATCCCCTTTAAAGATCCTAATTACGATGGACTGATGTGAAAGCGTCGGTTTGCCATGTACGAGGAAGGGGGGTTGTGAGCCGAGAAAAATAAGCCCATTTGGATGCCCCGCCCACCTAGATGAACCTGACCGCCGTGTCAGGGCCCCTCCTCGTCTTCTCCGTCTTCTGATCTGCACCTGGCGCCTCCCAACTTCTCATTAGGGGAGCCCCCGGGTTTGGGGGGCTGAAGCCCTCAACTCCATTTCGTCTCAGCATATTCAAGGCTTCACTTTTAATTCATACCTCATCATCACCCATAAACTCGATTTGCTCGTTCTTCCTCTCTTTTTCTAGGCCTACCGGCTTATGGGGGTGAGGGATTTGTTGCCGCCTTACCAGATCGAAGCCAATTTTGATCGTGTGAAGTGGCGGGTGCCAGTTCGACCCGGTCAACATCCCCCAAAGAAAAGCGCTTAAGAAAAGCGTTCTTTAATTTGGTCGGCAACTTCTCATCAAAGTTGGGCTTACAAAACCATACTCAGGGAATATAGCGATTAGGGCGGCACCGCGTCACAAATTTTAACGTCCGGATTATCCACAGGTCGTCCGTTTCCTCGTCATTATTTCGAAACCCGCCCTCAATCCTGTCATTGCACAACTGAAAATACCATTCCTTGTCTTCTGTTTTAACGAAAGGAATCTTGGATACATTGAGCCGCCCTGAAAAAGGGGAACAGCTTAGCCAACAAGATTGCTCATTTCCGGGGCTCACACCGATGGCCATACCGACATTTTCAAAAGTGGACCCACCACGTCTCTAGCACTCTCATTTCATTCATCGGGCCTCGCATTTCTATTATTCGCTGAATTTGGAAAACATCGACTTAATGAAGAACTGGACAGCTGCCCGGTCGATTTAGCACCTGTCATCATGGGGCGAGGACGGGGCCCGGAGATTTGGATTGAAATAACCCTGGATTTCCGTCATTTTTTGGTTACTTGTGCCTATGAACCCATTTAACGTCATTACTTCCGAGCCTAGAGTTTCGCAAATTTTTATTTTCTGATCAAAATAGGATTTATAAGATTAGTTTTCGCGCCTGAATTTTGAAGTTGATGTTGATTGGTAGACGATACTTTATGTTTCTGTTTTTCTTTGAGTAACTTGAGGAATTTTTTAACGTACTCGATTCCAGGATGCAAAAAGTATCCCGTGGTTCGGCACCGTGCAGGAATGGTTGCGGGAAGCAGGCCGATGAAGAGTGTGATGGTCACTGCAAGAATTGCTACAACACATTGATGGCTCCGGTGCAGAAATATTTGGATCTGGAGACGGATGAGGAGCGCGTCATCAACCCGTTCACCGGAGAGATTGAAGGGGCTTTCGAAAATGTGGTTGGCACTTCAACAGAGACGAACTATCAGCCAATTCCGGAAGCTATCACCACGAAGGTCGTTAACCGATGTGGGGTGTGTAAAAAGCGTGTTGGACTGCTAGGTAAGCTTTAAAAATTTTAATGCCATTAATTTAGTATCTGAGAGCTACGAGGTCTTTTCTTCAATTCTCCTTTAATTCTACATATTTCAGGCTTCATCTGCCTGTGTGGTGGCCAATACTGCGTCTCTCATCGCTACGATTCCGCCCACGACTGCAAAGTCGACTACCAAACCCTGGAACGGGAAAAGCTGCGCAAAGCCATGCCCAAGTTCACCATTGAAAAGATTCAAAAACTCTAAGCGCTTGACCACCCATGCTCATTCTAATCTCTTATGCCTATTTTCCATTTTCGGGTCCTACCAAATTTCAAAGGGAAGCGCATTTTCTCTGCTTCGCGCAAAACGGTGCAAAGTTTTGGGGGCGTTGAAGGTTGAATTGTAATCGAAACTTTATATTTAATCAACGCTTCATGCAATGCCTTCTAAAAGCGTAGACGATCGGGTGAAAAAATGGATTGAAAATCCGGTCACTGGTGAATGATGCCATTCCCCTGAAGGTATAAAATCTAGTTCTTAATGCCTAGCCATAAACTATAGCCTACATGCAACCAAAAGTCTATACCCCATGGCCACAATCACTTATTTTATCCATTTATTTATTTTGATTCCGCTGACTTTTCCAAACTCGGCCATATCCACTTATTCTACGGCTATCACCATTCATGTCTTTTCGGTGTTTCAATAAACTTCTTTTTTCAAAGGTGTTTTTAGCTGTTGGATTGGTGTGTGGTATTCGACACGCGTCTTGGCGCAGTACGCGAGCCTCCAATAGAAAGCAGAGATATGGATAGTTGAGAGAGTACAGAGATGGACAGAGATAGACAGACAGCAAGGGTACCCGTTGTCCCACCCGTGGTCGAACCCCCCACCGGAACTATCCGGCCAAGGGTTCTACTACTACCCCCATACAACAGATGGAAGATTATAAATATTTATTTAAAGTTGTACTCGTCGGAAATGCTGGGGTTGGGAAGACGTGTTTGGTCCGGAAATTTACACAGGTTGGTTAAAAACATAATTAGCTATTATGCAAAATTATCTCTTTTGTCAGGTCTTTTATGCTCAGAAATTTGGCTATCCGGTAGTGAATCCAAAAATAAAGTTAACAACAATTTAACGAAGAAATGTAACAATTTCAGGGTATCTTCCCACCAGGCCAAAGCGCCACAATTGGGGTTGATTTTATGATCAAGACTGTGAAGATTAATGATGATAAGATTAAGGTGAGCCCTTAGACTAAATATTTAAATTCAGTTATTTAGCTACAAATATGGGATACCGCTGGTCAAGAACGATTTCGATCAATCACACAGAGCTATTACCGATCAGCTCATGCTATCGTTCTAGTACGTTTTGACTGAATTCCGCAATTTTTAACAATTTAATGCAGCTATTTTTAATTTCCTAGGTGTATGATGTTGCATGCCAGCCAAGCTTTGATTGCCTGCCGGAATGGCTATCCGAAATTGAGTCGTATGCAAATCGACGGGTCCTCAAGATTTTAGTTGGTAAGCATTTGTTGCCGTCTTTTCGCCTTTTACGATTCCCAACTTTATTGAGATATTTCAGGAAATAAACTCGACAAGGGAGACGAGCGTGAAGTGCCGGAGCGCATAGGAAAAGATTTTAGCGATGTCAACAATTTCGACTACTTCTTGGAGACGTCGGCGCTCGATGCGACAAATGTTGATGCTCTATTCGAACACGTAGCAGAGAGGTTGACAAATGATATGAAGGCTGTTGATCAAAGGTATGCAAACGCTAAAGAGCATCTAAAACCTATTTATCTAATTACCATTTTTTTAAAATACACACAAGGCCAATTTTAGACCAAGGATATTAGCGCCGCTTATTCGTCGGTAAGGGATATTAAAAAACCAGCATTGCATCTCAAAATAGTTAGCGCATAATAGAAACTATTACTATAAAATTAAACGTCTGTCCGATAGATCATAGAACTTCACATAGGCCAGCTGCGCGTTGCATAATTGCTCGCCGATCGATTACTATTTGCGCATAAAACGAACCTTGTAGATACAACGCCTACAAGACCGAGCGTTCCGACAATGGGGCAATAAATCTCCTCAGTCGAGCCCAGACACAGATCAACGGATGTTGCCGTCGAAATTAAATCACTTTCGGATCCAACTTTCTGATTCCAAATTTATAAGCCTCAATTTCCCGCTGCCTTGCAGTATAGATGTCCTTATTCTAGTGTCTTTTCCGGTTCCGCTTATACCCACAAACAATTGCCTTCCCTTGACATCCAATTGCTCCAAGATTTTCGCACATTTAGCGATCGCTTCATGTTTATGACTCTGATGAAATACACCTCTTCCTTTCCATTTTCCCCTTTCTTTCCACCTTTATTTTCCATCCCAACAGCATAATCTGTGGTTGTACAAAGCCCTCGTCCTCCTCCTCCTCCTCCTCCTCACCCGGATGCTCTGTGATAATTGGCAGCTTACTGGGTCACACCCTGTTCAACCCTCTTTCTGCTCCACCTCCTAGTCATAAGGTGAAGGAGGCCAATAAAAAGAAATTTCTATCCCAACTGTACCCTTCCCTTAATTTATTAAGTCACTCAAATTCGGTACCCTAATTCAATCCCTGCCCTCCTCCACTTCCCGCCAATCCCAAAACCTAACTTATATTTTCGCACTTTCGCATTTCTTTACGGGGTTCTCTTCTTCAATAAACATTCTATCAAATAACCATCCCAACATCAACTTGTAAAAAAGACATATTGGTTTTATAAATTAATAAACGACGACACACCACACCCTTTCAGAATGCGCTTAGGCCACGAATTACGGCAGGGATATCGGTTTCTCAAAAACCGACAACGCATCCTATTTGGAAATCGATCCGAAGCGGTTCGAGATCTGTTAAAAACGGCGGGCGGAAGTTTTGTGTTGATAGCTGGTTACATTATTGTACTAAGGTAGGTAAAAAAATGGATTGTTGATAAGTTATTTTAGGGAATTTGGGGCCCCTACCCCGGATGTAATATATGACTTCCGGAAATTGACCTCTCCAGATTTCAAGCTTTTCGCGACTCATGGAGAATTAGCCGAATTTAGCCTTGGAGTTTCAAATCGAGTGAAAGGAGTACAGGTATGTCAATTTCTGCTTGAATTTCAAAAATGCTACGTTTAGGCCGAGTCCGAGGATTTGGCAAGGAAAGTGCGCAAAGCACAACCAGCAGAGACACGGATTGGTGGAGGAGCATATTAAATATGATCTCAATATTGACTACGGGCATATGTAATATACATAGAATTTATTTAATAGTATCTAGGAACTTAGCCGGCAATTGTTGTTGTGATTTCATTGTTTTTGTTTGCTTTTTTCATACCTGTATTTGAATAAACTTTGAATTGTCTATAGTGGAACATTAAGCGGTTTTCCATAAAGCTGGAATATTTATTAATACATTTCACTGGAATTATATTATTGTAAAAAATTTCCAGATGGAAGAAGATAATGCAGGGGATGTATCAAAATTTCTGAATGGGTTGGAGCTGGGGGATGATCCGATGCATGTTTGCTTTGGTGCTATGGAATTTACTGCAAAGGTCGGAAGGCTATTTGCGAAGTTAAAATGCTATTTAGGTCACAATATATGGTAATTTACTGTTGTTAAATTCGGTATCGCGCCCGATGGAGCCATTGATTTTTGTGATGGAGCGATTTACGATGAGGTGAGAACCAAAGGTTCCAAGCTACCCTCAAAAAAGTAAAATTTCCAGAAAAGATTCTGCCGAACAATCAAGTTGCTCTTTTCCATTCTCCATCAATTTTGCGGATGAATTGTTGCAACTCTACCCGACAACATCTGAACAGCGAGAGAAATTAATGCTTAGGGTACTGGTTTCTCCTATCAACAAATAGCTTTATCAGCTTGCCACATGCTCCCACTCAATGGCCGCCGCAACTATGGATGAATTAGCATATAAATTGTTTACAATGCAGGTAGTTTTGGTCCCGGCTTTAGCTAAAATCTGCTCTACTTTTCAGATTCCGGAAGTCCCAGATGAACAAGCTTCACATGGCAGTGCCTTCCAAAATTATTACTTATCCAACCCATTCGCCATTACTCACAACTTTTCGATCGCAAATGTAACGTACTATCCTGTTTTTACATAACCAAACTTTTAGAAGCTCAATTTTGTCGCGCGTCATATCGCTTACAAAGAGGTGATGTGGGAAACAAAGCTCTCCATCGCCCTCCCGCTTGAGCTGCTAAAACTATTTAGAAAGTAAGTTTTTTCAAACGTAAATCAACCTCTTGTTTTCAGGTTTGGTAAAGACTTCACACATCTACTGGAAGCCAAGCAGTCACAATACCCACTGGACGATATTTCTGCTCTGCAAGATGTGCTGCGACATGCTAGAGACAACCTCGAGATATATGAACAGTGCATCGAATTCCTGACAAGTCATAGCGGTATGGAGAGCACAAGCTGACAAGTTAAAATCACGATTTTAGGCCCCAACTTCCGGCCTTCAGTCGAAAAGACAAGGGTGGCCTTTGCTCCCGTGCCAACAAATTTGCATATACAATATTTCAATGTTGCTGGTGAAGCTCCAAAATGTATAATCACAGCTGGCACGGCTTCATGTCTACCGCTAAGATTTGCTGTATGTTAATCGTTCTCACAGTGTCAATGATACTTTTTAAGCATGGAGGTCTGGAAAAGTTGACTGGCAATCTCAAGATCGGTGTACAATGGACAGGGAGATCATATGAATCAAAGCAAAACGAAATCTCGGAAATAAAGGTGTATTCAAATCTTATCGGCTGTAGTCTCATTTTTTCAGAAAGAGATCGGCGAAATGAGCCATCGGCTCGAAGGAAGCAGATCAACAATCGACGAGGGAGCTTTTTATGGAAATCTAATAGAGCTGACCACTGGAATCAAACAGGTATTTTAAAATAAAACGTCAATTCTTCTTGTAGATTCGTGAAAGGCTCAATGACCTGACTAAGCGAATCCCGGATGCTGATGCGCTATCGAACTCTTTGCTTTTCGCAGCGAAATCCAGACAACGGGTAGGTGGTAAAATGAGGATAGATGGGTCATAATTTCAGAAAGAAAAACTTGTGCCAGATGCAATTACGAATCAATTTGATGCGCTGAATGCTCAAGTCATCTCATTAGATACGAAATTGGCGACGATGGATGTGATGGCCGACGATAAAGTATAGGATATCGTAGATTAACGTTATTATCACTTCCAGGAATCCGTCGCTGACAATACTCGCTCGGCAGTAGCCAGTTGCCTGGACGCAGAGCTTCTATTGGCAGAATCGCTCGCAGAATGCCTCTTGCTTGGCTTTATCCGTGCTGTTCACCACGCAAAAGCTGGACCTCAATTTTTCCATATTCAACTACGGTAAGCTATACTATTTCTCATAACCTTGCTTTATATAGACTCGATTTCGTGCTCTCTCAAACTATTACTATCGCGGCAACTGCTATGCTGACCAGGGTTGAGCAAGGCTGGCCTATGATAGACGGTAAAAAATCACGGGTTTTTCACTTGCAGATATTTAGGACAGCCACTACCACCTCTTCTGATTATATTTTCGTGGCTATCTGCGTATGGAGATGAATGGGGAATGCTTGAAGATGCAACCGAAGCCTGGTCAACCCTCAGCTCTCTAGTCGCATTCAAGTTTGTTGTGAAATCTAAAGTTAATCCCCGGTCTTCCAGGTTTGTGCAAGCACCTTCAAGCGTTAGCCGGTCTTGCGTTCCAATTGTATCGGGAAAGAGAAATCACATTCTGGTAAGGCTTTAACAAATTGCTATAATTCTGGACAGGTCTGCCTGCCGCTTCCTCACGATGTTTTCAATAAGCTGCCGGAAGCCGTGAAGCGACCGGAAGGGTGGAGGATGCAGACAGCTTATTTTAATCTAGGTAGTGATTCCAACGTACTCTAATTCTCCTAGGAATCAACCATGAAGCTAGCTTAGCCCAGCAATGGGGAGGTCCTGCACTTGAAGCCCAGATCAATCACACTGCTTTATTGGTAAGCTGGAAGAAGGCTAAATTTAAATGAAATTTTAGAATATCGAAACTTACGCATATCGACTGCAACTTGATCCAAGTGCTAAGGAGGCTTTGGCTGAATTCTCGAATACGGTAGTTCATCAGAAAACTAGGGGTAGAGTCCCGTTTCAGGTCAAGCTAGAGCCATCTCGGAAAAACGTTGAAATCTTCGAGCGGTTGATGGCTGTCTCCGAATGTTTGGGAGCACAAGTGGTCATTGGATGTAAGAGTGGAAAGGTATATTTTAGTAGTATTTTAAGTAGCTTTCCTAGGATCGCACCTCCATGGGGTTGACCCTAGAGCAAGGTCGAAGACTTCGTGAGACACATGGACTCGATCAGAACCAAGTGATGGAAATTGTGACATGCCTACGAAAAGATGGGGTGCGACGTGAGAATTGTCGAAAGAACATTGGAAAGAAAGCGTATGCTTTCAGCCCCTTCCAGGTGGGTACCTATACAATCAAGGTGTAGATTCAAACTAATCAAAACTTCAAAAATTACAGTAAAATTTTTCAGATGCATTTTCTCCCCAAATCACTCCGGCCGCCTTCCGGAACCTACGCAGCAAACGCATCTAGTTAATTAAAAGCCTGTTGTTTGTTATCTTTGCTCTCTACGCTTTGCTTTAATTTATATGCAATCCAATTATGTCCAAAACAACACTATTATTTTTACATATACCCTAACAGGTCATAAAAACCGGGTTGTGATCTCCTGGTAAGCCATTCCGTTGTTGTCCTTATTGGTTGTGACATACTTTTTCTTTTTTTAAATAAATTTCTATAATTAAAATCAGCTTTGTAATCATCTTATTAATTGTTTCTCTTGGAAATGTTAATAACCTTGTTTTAGAACCTCGCTATATAATGACCTAGATTCTGGGACGCACATCGGGCAGATGGCTATCTGTAATTGCGAACGGAAAATATTATCACCCGGCTATCTGGCTGCCTGCGCAATATTCAAGGTTGGCGAGCATTAATAGAGTAGTGTTATCTCAGCTTATCAATCGATGAGAGTAGTGTAGTACGCGCTATCTGCTCTACCGGCTGTCCTCGAAATATTCAAATTATTTTAGCCGCCAGTCAAGTTCGATCTCGCTGTCGCTATTATTTTTTAATATTGTCACCTCTATTTGTTTCGGAAATATTTGTAATGCTGCTTAGTGGTCCAGTGCTTTTTGGTTCGAAATGTCATGCTGTAAAGCGCGGTTTTAATTAAGGTGGGCGCCATACCTAAACGAAGTGCTTAGAATTTTAGTAATTTGCTTTCATAGACCTTTTTCACCAGTTTCGTATAAATGTTGTCTTCTCTACAGCCCGGCTATAGAGAAACACCATGAGATACCGGTGCCCATTTCTCTCGCCCCTCCCTCAATCCCCGATCTTTCATGGCGCACCCCATACACGCAAGGCAAACTCCAAATTGACCCATTTTTCGTGCGCCGATGAAACAAGAAATGCAGCCGGCGGATGCTTACCTGTGAAAGGCCACCCATTGCATAAGGGTCACGTTAAATTCTAATTCTAATTTTTTGCTTTTTTAAGCTTTTTACTTGTCTTATGGACCCCATAAGTCTTTTCGAAAATGTTTGTAAGCGTTTATTAGCTTATTGTGAGTTATAATCCACCACGTAATTCCACAAAAACAATGGTTAACCTTTTTCATAGCCCAGGAACCCTCTTCCTTTTCATCAAGTCCTGTCTTTAATATTTTCAATTTTTATTATATACTATTTTCCAGCGATGTCTCGGCATCGTAGCAAACATTCGAAGGGACACAAAGACGATCGGAGGCGGTAAGCTGTTAATGCAAAAACTTTCGAAACCCGCCTTTATCTTCGACTCTCTTTTACATATAAAATAAATATTGATTTTAGCTCCCATTCCCGTAGCGTTGAATACGGTGGATCGGGTGACCACAGCTCCCGAAAAAGGAGACGCTCGAGAAGCCGGTCCCCCTCGGATACACGACGCTCAGATCGATATGATCGGGATCGACGACGATCTAGGTCTCGTTCTAGGGGTCGATCTCGTTCACACAAAAGAGATCATAAGCGGTAGGTCTTAATTGAATTGTAACAAAAATATTTACAAAGCAAACCACGACACATTTTTGCAGAAGCAGCCATAATGCCAAGCATAGGAAGCGCAGCAGACGTGATTCCTCGGAAGACCTGTCGAAGTAAGTGTCTCAATATTGGTAGCAAAATTGGTTCAGACGGTACGTGGCTACCACACTTGGTGGTATGATTTTGGAGGAAAAGAAAAAGAATAAGAAGAAGGAATCTTCCGGATCTGTGTCCAGCTCGAGTAGCGATGATGAAACGGTAAGAATACATTCTGCCTTTTATATATTCCATGTCGAATTAAGACAATTAAAATAATTTCATTTCAGCCGGTAAAACCATCAACACTGGAAGGCATGGAGGCACCATCAAATGGCTTTGGGGTTTGAGATACTTCAATAATTTAGACACTTTTTTCCAGTTTATGCAAGCCGCCAAGCCAAATGCGGCTTCGACATCGGCTCCTGCGGTACAACCTATAGGTACTAAAACAAAACAAAAAACTAATTAAGTTTATTTAGTCTTGCCAACACCGGCCGTGTTTACACCAAATGTTCCGCCCCCAAGTATGATGACAATGCCGCCACCACCCGTCATCGCCCCTCAAATGGTCCCTGCAATGATGCATCCCGCGTATCAGGTGCTTAATTTTATTTTTAGTTTGATAATTCTATAGGTTATTATTGAATTTTTTATTGAACACCTTCCAGGCGCCGGATAATCCGCAGATGCCGATGCATCAAATCCCGCCTCCACCACCCGGTTACATCGTGAGTTTTCGCATTAAAATACCGTATTTTTTCTAATAAAAACCCAAAACTTTGATTTTAATAATTAAAAACATCATAGTAAATTTCGATTTTAAGCCGATGCAACCCTATCCGTTGGCGCAACAATCATGCTCCAAGGATTACGGTATGCGCCCACCAGCCGCGGTGATGGCGTCCGTCTCGTGTATGGTGCCTCCGCCTCCACCTGCGGGAGTACAGCTTCATCACCAAATGGGAGCGCCTCCAGCTCCCACTCATCCGACCATCCCACCACCACCACCCGGTCAGGCTCGGTTTATACCCCCACCACCTCCAGCTCGTACTCAAGTGGTTCGAAGGAATCGACCAACGTAAGTTGTACTGATTAGCACATATATTGGCATATTTCTTTGATCTTCTGGAGCACTAAAAAAGATAAATGACATAATATTAGATAAATAAATACCAAAATACTACTTTTTCAGTGTACTGGCTTCATCTGACAATCTGCGACGCATTATGACGGACACCCCATGGGGTCGCGGTTCCCTTGACGATTATGTTCAACAGATGCAAGTCGGCGAAGGAACCTATGGACAGGTCTACAAAGCGATACACAAAAAGTCTGGTAAGTAACAAAAAATTACAGCAAATATTTACTAGTGTTTGTTCATTGCATTAATTTTATAAATATGTTTTTAGGCCAAACGGTTGCGTTGAAGCGGATTCGACTCGAAAATGAGAAAGAAGGATTCCCTATTACGGCCATGCGGGAAGCTAAGGTGAACTGGACTAAATTTATAGTTTGATTCTGAAATTCTAGATCCTACGCCAAATTAATCATTGTAATATCGTGCGTCTAGAAGATATTATTACTGAAGCTAAGGACAAGAGAGAGCTTTTCTCCAAGAAAGGTATCGTAATTTTGCGATTATCATTACATCAATTTAAATTTAGTTGCTCACTATCTGGTATTTGAATATGTCCATCACGATCTTCACGGATTGTTAGAGTCCGGATTGGTGAACTTCAATGAAATCCAAGCTGGCGCCGTCTTCAAGCAGCTCATTGAGGTGAGAGAATCCCCTTAATTTAGTTTAATCATGCAAATTAGGCCCTCGTCTACGCACACGACAACAAGATCATGCATAGAGATGTGAAATGCTCAAACATTCTACTGACCAACACGTAATACTCGTTTTTATGGAAAAAACCCAGGAATCTTCAGGGGAGTATTGAAGCTCGCCGATCTTGGGTTGGCCCGATATTATAACGATCAAGATCGCCCCTACACAAACCGGGTATGAAAGAATTTTATGATATTTAGAATATCTTTTAAGGTGATCACCCTTTGGTACCGCCCTCCAGAGCTTTTGTATGGAGAAGAGCGTTATGGTCCAAATATTGATGTGTGGAGCGCCGGGTATGCGGTTATCATTTTTTAGAGCATTCGTGACAACCACTTTTTGTAAAATTCTATACAAAATTCTAAATTAAAGAATTTTGTGATTACAGATGCATCCTTGCCGAACTCTTCCTCCGCCGCCCGCTTTTTGCTGCACAAGCTGAGGGAGCCCAAATAGAGCTCATCCAAAAGGTAGCCATTTAAAGCTAGGTCATACCATAAATTTTTAGACATGCGGCACCCCCACGATCAGTACCTGGCCCGAATTCGTTGATCTACCAAATTATAAAGTGCACACCCCGAGGCATACCTTCCCTCGTACTCTGCGGCGTGAGCTTAGCTTGTAAGTTTTCTAAAATTTATTAGAACCCTGTTTTATTAATGATTAACGAAAATATCTAAATTTTTTAGCATCCCGAAGGATCCCCTGGACTTGATCGATCGCATGCTTGTCATGAATCCAAAGAAACGCCCGAGCTGTGCCGAAGCTTTGCGGCATCCCTTCCTCGCAAAGATTGATTTGGAAAAGGTATATTAATACAGTTATACTTTAATTCCTTTTATTACACAGGTCTTGCCGCTGGACTTGCCTAAGGAAAGCTGCTATGAACTATCGACGAAGAAGGCTAGAAAGGAGAAGTGCGTTTTCTTTCCGTTTCCTTCCTCATTTCCTAATAAATTTCAATTACTTAGTTATTTATTTCAGGAGGGCTCGAGAGCAAGCACTTCGCGAGCAACAACAGCAACAACCGCAATCCGGTCAAGGATCCTCTCGGACTCAGACTGCTCAGCAATTCCCGCCGACAACTTCGAGACGGCCACCTCAAACTCCGCCAACGGTGAAGCCACCAGCTGGAAAGCCCAGCATCCGTAAGTTTTGAGGCAGGACCCTATATTTGTGTAAGCTATTTGAATTTTTTCAAACGATTTCGCGTCATTGTCGTTTATTGCCCATGATTAGATGATAGCTATCTGACAAACCTTTATCCCCACCCATCCGTCCTTGCATTATGTGATGCTTCACATATTATCGGCGTTGAGGGAAAGACACAAATAAATGAACCTATTGCATTACAGAGTTGCAATTTAGTGTCGATGTTTGCCCAAAATCGCTCGCTTGAATCGATTGTTCGGTGCGTACAGCAACTATCCACGACCGAGGCATGGGAGACATTGAATTCTTGCGTGGTACGTCTTCTTGAAAAAATCGCCTTGAGGGGTTTGATGTTTTAAATTCTAGTTTTAAAAATTAGCATTTTTGAATTAATTGTTAGCTAGGTTCATTAGTAAGTTTATTAGCTTATAAACCTTTCAAATGACAATAGGATAAAATAGAATTTCCATGGAATCGTCTTTGAAACGAGGCGGTTGCGTGAAAATAATTTAGCATGTAAATCATGCTGAAAAATAGATTAATTAATGGGGAATTAATAGCAGTAAGATATTATAGACCGATTAACATAAAATTTAATTAAAATTAACGAATAACAACGATGAAATCTCACTTAAAACGAGTCGTTAAAGTATTTTTTTAGCGTGAGGGTATAATGAAGAACAAACCTGCAGAAAAAGTGTCACCACAAAAGCAACTAATCGATCTTTTCAACTCTCTCCATTCAACAAGTAAGCGAATTCAGTTTTTTCTATGAATTAATTTTATAAAATATATTTCATAACTCCTTTAGGAATGGAAAAACCCTCGGTTCCGGTCTGATACCCGTCAATGGATACCTTCTCTTCCGTGCTGCTCTCTGGTGACTCGTAGTCTATCTGTGATCCGTAAAAATGTTTCGGCTTCGTTGACGCTTGCGAATTTTTTTTGTTATTTGTTGTATAAATGAAATAGAAAACTACTGAGCGTGAAACAATTTTGCGAAATGCGCAAAGTCTCTCGCTTGATGTCCTGATAACGGGGGGAATGGAGATCTGGATCGCGGCTAACCGATGAAAGTACGTTTTTAAAGCTTTATTTTGTGAGTTCGTTTGTAAAATGCAAAACGCTACGCTAAATTTTGCTGGATGTGGTCAAAATTAGCGTTAATAGCGCGAATTAAGAAGTGGTTCTCCCCGATATCTCTACATTACGGTTTCGTACGATTCCTTAAACCTTTGCTATGGCTAATGAAAGCGCTGTGATCTGGCAGATACCGATATAATGTTACCGATTGTCGTCATTTTCATATTTACCGGGTCCCTCAAGGGGGAATTAAGCTTTTTATCGAATTTCCCCACACTTTTGTGCTAGAATTCATTCCCGATTCGGGTGATACTGTTGCTCGTGCTTTGGTTTAGGTAGATATGGTTGTGATCTCCGATACAGGAATTATCTTTGCAGATTACATTTCTTGACATCTTTATAGCCTTTTAGTTTCTTCACATTTCAGATCAATTTTCACTTAGCTTCAATTCTGTTTTTATAGTACCATATACTTCTTTGATTGTACCCTTCTAGAATACTCTAAGGATAGATATCGTTTTCATGTATACCCGATCCAGTATATGTTTATCTTTTCGAGTGCTTGGGAATTATGTGTGATGCGTAAAGCGGGAAGAATAAAATTTACTTGAGTATTGTCAATAGAAATACACCGTACAATAAAAGATGAAATCAACAGTAAGCTGCTGAACCAACCTGGTGGTTTCAGATTCTATAAAGTTTCATACAAATTTAATAAAATATCGACGAAGCTTTGTTTTCGGCCCTGGTTGGCCATTTAAATATATTTTCCCGTATGCCATAAAAATTCTTGTCCTTTTAAAGACCTCTGGCTATCATTAATTGTCTATTGTTAACTGAATATATATTTAAAGATTTTAAATTGACTAAATCTCTAAAATCGGCGCCATTAAACAAATATCTTATCGGAATTTTAAAGAAAAATGAAAAGTCTTTGCGCCTCTAAAAGCCTCCAGCCGTCATATAAAAGCACACCAAAAAAGTGTGGTAGCATTGTTTGATTAGGTGGACAGTGACAGGCGAACCACTTGACCAACACTAGCCCAGACTCGTTCCCGTCTGTCCAAATGTGTCCTCCAGGTCGACGAGGTTTGGTGTAAAGGGGGAGGGGTGGGGGTGGTTATGTCGAGGAGTCGCAGTTTTCTATGGAAACGACGTGGTGGTGCTCATGCGGTCTGTCTGTCTATGGTTGGTGCCCCTCTAGGCAAAGTGGATGCTCTCGGCCTAGATGCAGAGTGAGCGTGTGTGTGTGCTTCTGAGTGGAGCTCGACCCGAAAAAGTGCAGTACAAAAGGAAGGAAGGTGGCGGTGGTTGTGGAGGTTGTTGAAGGCGGAATGGGGCGGAGTCGCCCCGGTCGTCCAGGGGAATGGACGGGAATGGGGGAAGGATGGATACGAGGATCCCCACCCTCGCACCCAACTACTCAAGTCTCTCAAATCATCATCTTAACCATTCCAAACTGGGGTACAACACACACAGCATCAACCAATTAGAAGAAAAGCCCGCACCCCCCCCGATCCACTCGTTTCTATATGTTGCCGACACGACCTCGCGGCTGGCGGGTGGCGACGATTCGCCCATATCTATCCCTGCTATTTATCCTTGCAGCTGTCACCGCTCGCGGCCATTTATTGATCGATTCGGAGGAGATTGTCAGGTATAGGAGCACGAGGTTTGTCTGTTTCGGACAACCCGTTTAAAATTATTCTAAAGGGTTTTGACGCAAAAGTTAGACAAACCGCACAGACAGGCTAGGAGCACGAGGGTAGGGCGGTGAGGACGACCCATTGAATTTCATACTATAATTTTGATGCCGACAGTTAGACATACCCCCAGGCGTGGAGTCCCAAGACGCACCCACAAAATTTATGAAAGTTTTGTTCGCGGAAATAAATCAATGAATCTGCCCTTTTTTGTAAACGCTGGTTACTATCGATTTACTAACTAAATGCAGGGCTCCCACACCTAAGCTACATCTACTTGTTTTTGCACCCTCGGGCTGCCTTCACTTTCGGTACTCATGCCGGACTGGAACACAACTTTTTTTGAACGAAAAAGAATTATGTATGCATGTCCGAGCAGAATAACCAGTTTTTGACCGCGTCTCAAAAGCAGAAAATAAAGATTTCGCTCTCCAAAAACGTCATTAACGTCATCCAAATGAATTGACTTGACCATCGGATCATAATATCCTCTCGCTCAAAATTTGTACACAAACTGATCCCCAAACCCTTCTCCAATGGATCATCCCTGTTTGCCGAATTGATAAGGCGCTTCCCATGACCGTGTGTGTATCAAGGAATTTTGCTACCACCATAACCTCACGTCCAAACAGTGTAGTACAAGTGAAACCAATCAAAACAATATGACGCCTTTTTCAGGGGTGACTATCCAGAGGACCGTGTCCGACCGTTGATACCAGCTGCAGATGAGCATCGACCAGTCGAAGATTTCCGACTTATACGACCTGACCACTTCCCTGAAGACATTGACGCTGCGCTCTACAACCATGAAGTATGGTTGAACGGGAAGAGAGATTAAAAGTGTTGTTTAGCAAACACAGCGGCCGCGGCCGACCCCAAAAGAGTTGGAAGAGCGGAGGGCCAGGATGGGGCTCACAGTGGAGGAGAAAAAGACTGTCGATTATTACCTTGGGAAGATACAGCAAATACAAAACCGGAAGCATCCACAACAACCATCGGCTAAGGTGGGTGGATAGTTTATTTTGGTTTTTGTGATGTTTCTCTTATCCCTTTTCGCACACTTTTTAATTTTCTCGGTGATTCTGCCGAACAAAGTGTTCTTAGAAATTATCTACAATCTGGTTTTTTTGGCTCTTTCAACATGATTGTGTATACAATGGGCGATTTCGCATAGAATTGGTTTTGGATATATTCTAGGATTTCCCAATTTTTTTTGGCGCAGACCAAAAGTGTTGACGCATTATCTCTCCGCGATGTTCCACACTTTCCTAGTCCCTTTATGCAACAGTGTTGAGGACAATTGAAGTGTATGGATTGCCTCAACCTTCTCTTCCTCACATATCCCACCATCTCATCCTACTCCCCCCTTCAATTCTCGTTTTTGTCCAGACAAAAAGGATACTAGGAAAATATTTTTCTTAGGGATAGGTTTTCGGGTTTTTTATCTATGGAGATGTTGTTCGTTTCAATTTTTTTGAGAGTCACCACGGGATCGGATGTTTTGGGTAGTGGGCTGTAGCGGAAACCTGCAACTATATGAACTTTTTGGTGGTGCTCTCTGTGAGGCTAGATAAATTGTAGGACTGGGAGCTGGTTTCTGACCCCGGGGCTGTATGCAAATGTAATGGGATTCGACGTGACCCCCTGCCGCGGTTCCAGTTCATACTGTTTGTGCGCGTGGTCCACTATAGGATGGATCCGGACATGTGAGGAGGATTGTGTGCTTTCACCAAACATATGGATACACTTGCAAGTTGGTGTATAAATCTAGGGATTTCGGGGACTAGAAAGGTGTTAAGTTTCCGGAATTTGTTAGTTTCTGTTCAGGTTTCGTCATAGTCAGATTTTGGTCTAAATGGATGTTTGCGCATTAAAATTTATGCATTTTCAAACGTCGATATTGTGTTGAAAGCCCATCATTCTGACCCTTTTACCATTTTTTCAATTTTTCTCTTTTCTTGCCTATTAACTACCACATAGCTAATACCCTGAGTGTCAGCAACAAGACAACATGGTCGATACGGTGGATCTTGCCAGGACAAGCGCGCAGGAGCTGCGGGTAAATGGGCGAGCCATTTGCCTGTCCCTGTCTTTCCAGCCGAGAAAATTGCGCGGGAAAACAATAGTGCGGCTCGTAAATCAACTCCGATCGGCTATCGATGAAGGGGTGGTTGGGGGGGGGGGAAGGAGGAAGGAAAGAAGGGAGGATGAGTAGATTGATCCGAAGGCTCTCGGATCTCACTTGTAGCCCCAAGATGAGCCCACAAAATGAGCTCTCTGCTCTATCGACTCGGAGCTATTTGTCGGGCGCGAAGGCCTGGGGAGAAATTGGCACTTTAGGGTAGGGGGTGTTCGTTTTAGAAAAGAGCTTAAAGCCTTCAAATTTAAAAGAACAATATCAACGGTCTTAGGACTACCCTTAGGATTTTTTCTAGTATTACATTTCAGGATCTTGCTCTTGTAGATAAATAATATAAACCAATTTTTCCTTGCCGTCTAGTCAGTGATTTTTGGCTTCATAAAATGTACGTAAAACATCCCCTAGCGCTCCGGGGAACGCTAGGCTCGGGCCCATTCTGAAAGCTGCCTAATTAGCGCCAAATACGCAATTAGCATGTAGATTTTAGACAAAACTTAAATGTTCATGGATTTCGGACGTAAAATATGCTAATAAAATACTTAATTTAGAAACTAAAAATACTTGTTTCGCTGATTTTTAAGAGATTTCAATAAATACCTACCCAAAATCGTCAACTTCAGACGCATTTCCAACCCGTTTCTGGTGCACCCAGTATTTCCGTAATACAATATTCATCCACGCTTTTCAATTTTTGAGTATATTACCACGGGCGGTGGTGCATGTGAATGAGCCCGGAAGGAAACCTGTCCAATCGAATGGGCGCACCCAGCTCGACCCCACGATAACCTTCACCCAACAACCCCACCCCATTCCAACAAAACCCTCCCCCTTCACCCTATCACAGAACAACTCAACCACAGAAAACTCACCCGAAACCTTATCAGGATACCTCCGACTGTCACCATCTTGTCATGGACCAAACGTCTTTGACACGTTCGTGCCAAATTCAAAGAGTTTTTTGTTGCCTAGCCACCATTGATCCCGTGGGTTGTGAAAGAATGCGTGGGAAGATGTGCATTATTGAGAAACAAGCTGTGTAAAAACAAAATAAACTCATTTTCCGTTCAGGACCTCCCGGATGACAAAACATCGGCAGGTTGGAGCCGCCGTTTCAAGGCTGATATATCGTCTCCTGAAGAAAATGGAAGATTCTTCGAAGGTTTGTAGCTTTTCAGCCCGTGTCGAGAGCACTACAAAAAACGATAACTCTAAATTGCTATACGCGAAAACCAAATATTCCATTACGACGGATTGACGTCATTTTACAATATCGTTATCTGTTTTGTTTTCCCAAGCAGTTCCCTAGACGAATCATCCTCCGTCATTTTCAAAGGTCGGGGCATCTCCCAGGATCTTTCTCTTTCTATCTTCCACCAGTCGTCTCTGATCGCCTTCTAAAAAAGCCCAGCCAAGAGCAGCACGATTGATGATAGCGTCAGTCACCTTTAAAGGATATCCCCGGTGGGCTCCAAAAATAGAATGGGCTATCTTTATTTTTGGAATGATAGGGGGACCGGTTTGAGAGGATGTATTGTTGTGGATCTAGAGATTTGGGGGACCTTGGGGAAAAGCTGGGATTAAGATGAAGGTTGAAATATATACCTTTTACAAGAGCGATCACTCTCAAAAAAAAGTAGTAAAGTGCAAAAGCACAACGACAGTTCACAGCTTCATGACTCAAATTTTCAGGTGACATCGTGCTGTTCCCAGATCAAGCCAAAGAACTCTACGAGCGCACGTTGAAAGACGGCAAGCGACGCGTCAAAAGGTGTGTCCGGGTGTATACAACCTTACTCAACACCCTCCATTCACAGGAAATTCATCGGTTCCACGCTGCGCCGCTGGGATCCAAAGCGCCCGATTGTCTATAGTTTTGATGGATCACACAGTAAGCAATCCGGGTCGGTCACCCCCGAATCTCATATTGTTTGCCAATCTCTCGCCACATTTTCGCCCGCACGAAAATTTGCCCCCTCGCCATTAGTGATAACGTTTTTATGATGGGGGATTTCGCGGCTCAAGTGCATGTTCGAGAAAATAAATGTTGATTAGTTCAAGAAAATATATTGACAATTGGGTTTGAATCGAAAAGGGTTGGAAAATAGGAGAGCAGAAGGTGTATTTTGGGCAATATTAGAGAAAAATTGTAAAGTTTGAACAGCTAGAAAAAGAACCCAGTAACAGAATGGAGAGCTGTTTAGTAGTCAAAGAAACATACTATTGGTATGCAAACTGCGAAAAATCTATATTTTACAATGAAACCACGGGAAAGTTGTCCACAACCATACAGCTTTCAGCCGCACGTGAACAGCGCATCATCGAGTTGGCTCTGGAGCATTGGCATAATATTACGTGCTTGAATTTCCTGCGCAATGATAATGTTAGAAGCGGAAACAGGTGTGTCATTTTATTAAAACAAAAAAGTTTTCTAGAATTGTTTTCACTGATGTTGATGGCTGTGCTTCAAATGTTGGCCGACATCCGATTGGGGAGGAGCAGCTAGTTTCCCTTGCGCCTGAATGCATTAGAGTTAGTTTTTGGGGTTTAGATATATTAAAAAGACACGACAAGACATTTTTGGGGATTGTAAACTTTATTTAGCTCGGAGTCATCGCTCACGAAGTTGCGCATGCTTTGGGCTTTTGGCATGAGCAGAGTCGGCCAGATCGTGATCAGTTTGTGCATGTTCGATGGGAAAATATTGACAAGGTATACTTAATAACATGAAGAACTCCGGATATTTAACAGCTACAGTATAATCAGCGTTTGCATGACTTTTTTTTTAGGAATCAAAAGGTCAATTCTTAAAAGAAGAACCTGATGATGTTGATAATGCCGGTGTCCCATATGACTACGGCAGCATCATGCACTACCGGTACCTCAAAATTTCCATCCTAACCTCCCCCAATTTCCAGTAGCAAAGCATTCTCACGTTTTGAAGATCTTTACACAATCAACACCTTCGTCGCCGATTATCAGAAAACGATTGGACAGCGGTATGTTAAGATCTCTAAACATCACAAAATTTTAGAGACCAACTATCGTTTAACGACATCCAATTGATGAATAAAATCTACTGCAACGATGTTTGTCCCCAGAATTTGCCTTGCCAACGGGGAGGATATACAGACCCTAGAAGGTTGCAAAATCTGCTTGTAGATTCAATATTGAAATTAGGTGTGATCGTTGCCGGTGTCCTGATGGATTTAAGGGGCAATATTGTGAGGAAGTGATGCCGGGATATGGTGCTGTTTGTGGAGGAAGGGTGTGTTTATCAGTTCAAACAAGTTTTGGATTTTGCTTAGTCGTTTTATCGCCAAAAATTCATTTTCAGATTCCAATCGGTACTCAAGAATGGACACGAATAGCAAGCCCCGGCTACCCTCGAGATTTCAAAGAAGGCCAGGAATGCAGTTGGCTTCTCCAAGCTCCACCTGGCATGATTGTTGAAATGCAATTTTACGGAGAATTCGAAATGTATTGTAAAGTGGGTTTAGCCCCTGAAATTCACAGCTCAAATTTGCATTTAGGTTAGGCACTCACTCTGTATGGACTACGTAGAAGTTAGGAATTCGACAGATTTCGCGAATACGGGAATGAGGTAAGATTTCGGGATCTGGAGTCATATTCTATTTTTTAAGATATTGCTGTTATGGCACCCCACAGACGGTTATTCACTCCGCCACGGAGGATATGCTAATATTATTCCGATCATTTTACAGGGGAGGCAAGGGATTCCAGGTGGGAGATTCAGCTACAGCATTTTCATGTCTGAATTGCATAGGCTCGAGCTAGAGCACGAGCACCAGCCGGGCACTGGTCGACTTGGAGTGCGTGGAGTCCATGCACGGCGAGCTGTGGAGCTTGCGGTACTCGGATGAGGACGCGGAAGTGTCCTTCCGGGATGGCATGCCCGTAAGTTTTCATTTTTGAACTGATACCTACGAATTCTTAATCTAATATAAATCATTTTTATATAACATAAAACCTTAAACATTTAAGATATAAATTTTCAGCGGCGTTCCATTCGAGACGCAAGTGTGCAACGATCAGCCATGTTCCGGTCTATGTGCACGACGGAAAAGCGATGATGGCGAATGTGCCGGGTTTTTGGCTTTGTTACGCGGCACGCGGTGCAAGAGGTAACTACGTTACTATATTTCACATTTCAAAAATCTTCCTCTCCACTTTTAATGTGCTCGTTGACCGCCTAAATTTTATTTGCTACCCCCAAGCACTTAACGTTGCAGCACAAAATTTGACCACCCGACAGTACCACCCCCTGTCACTCAAAATCTTTCACGAGATGGGTCCCAAGATGGCCCTCTAGTTGATAAGAATCGAACCCCCCCCAGCAACTGTCCATCTAAAAATGCCACCCACGCCTCCTCCAATAATTTTGCTCCTTAAAATATTGATTTTCAGTGAGCGAACGGTGATGGAGCCGTGTCAAAGTGCATGCTGTCCCGGGTTCAGCCTTCGCGGTGACCGATGTGTCAGATAGCCCCGGTGCAATGGCTTGGTGCCTCGGTGTTATGTAAATTTTGTGTGCGAAATCAATAAAAATTTATGTGCTAATGCTGGGTGGAAGCAGATGCGTAGTAAACCATGTCCAAGAAATACCGGATTCAAGAGGATAAGCAAAGCCAGTCCCAACGACGCGAAAAAAGCATCGTGGTAAAATTTCATCATCCTGAAGGTCGAAACCGAAGCGGACCTTAGAAAAGGCTAATTCGAAAGTTGAAGGGTGCAACGATCTATGAAATCTACGATCTCGAAACCTGGCATTAGTGTGATATTGTGTCCAAAGGTTTCGCTCATTTGCGCTGTATCTGCAGCATCTTATTGTAGCAATGAGCACCGGATGGATTAACGGCCTAAAAAGCGGACTTTAAGGTACTTTAAGCTCTGAACAATATTTCAAACCGGACGTCGGGTATGCGACGATCAGTATTTATTTGCGCAATAGCAATTCGTTCTTAGAACGGGAATTGGTCATAGTTGAAGCAGGCGCGCATGGCGATGACCCCGACGGGCTTCAGCGGCGATTCCGGAGCAGTCGTCATCAGCTCGTGGAACTAAAAAAGATTCGGGTTTCTGGTCAACGCAAATACGCTCAGTTCCAAAAAGGGTCGCGTGTGTAATGAAAAAAGTATATAAAAACTAACCATATTGATCTGGATATCGACCGGGATGTTGTCAGCAGTCATTTTTTCACCGATCTTCATCAAGTTCATCATCGCCGCGTCGTCGTAGCCGGTAACCGCTAAAATGAAAAGAATCGGTCCTTGAAGCTAGCAATATTTCTAAGGGGCGCGATTAGCTACCTAGTAAGACACAAACTATATTCAAACTTACTGGAAATCATTTTCTGGCAAGCCGTCACGATGGCGACCTTGGCTTCCCTACGCTGTCCGCCCTCAATTGGCAAACGACTGAAATACTGTCCAATCTGAAAAACAATCAATGTTGATAGCCTTATTAAATGGTTTAAGCCATTTCCTTTAATTACAATAAGGACCCACCACCGCAAAGAAGGTCTCCGGCAGATTATCGACCTGGGAGATCAATTGCAGTTGCTCGGGTCGCAGCCATTTGAAGTAGAAGAGATCCTGGATGTGTTCCACCCTAAAATACCAGTATACCAGTATATAAATTGTAGAAACTTACTTTACAGGAGCCGCTTTCGCCGGCAGGCTCAGAATCCTGAAAATGCATGAATGGATCTGGAAGTCGTAAACCTACCCAGCTGCGGTCACCGCATGAAGGCAGAGGGCCGAAACCAGGAGCAACTTCATGATCACCTGAAAATCCTGAATCAATTAGTGCTCAAGAAATGGGTCAAGGTGTGAAATTCTGTGCCCACCGCTCATTATAAATGCTTCGAATGTTTTGTTTGGTCAGGACAAGCATTTTCCCGACGGCTGCCATCGACGAATGGTTCCATTAGTCCAATCCAATGCTGAAGCGGAATGAAAATAGGATTTCATCGATCAGGGCAAACGTTATGGAATAGGCGATAGAAAAATGTACAGATCCATACCGGAAATTTTCCAAGTTTTTCAAAACCAGAAAAACTTCACCAAAAATTTTTCGAAATGCCCGTCTTTCGGCTTTCTACCGAAAATCCCCCAAACGAATTTCAGGGATTAGCAGCATTCTAGAAACCCTGCACCTGTCCATTTCCACTATCTGACAGTTCTGCCTAGGAGTGCCCCCCTGTAATGGCCATGCCTGGTCAAAACCTTCAGAAAGTGGCCTGCCACTCAGCGTGGGAACGGTCGGTTCCCGGGTTCACCCGTCAATCCCAAGCGATAACCAGCAGCATAAAAGGGATGAAGGTAAGGGGCAAAACACCACTCGGTCCAGTCCTTCATCTAAACCAAGGATGAAACTTCTGGCCGCATTTGGGCTTCTGGCCCTGGCCCTCGCTGCCTGGCAGCCAGCTGACCGTCTCTACGATGGCCCCGAAAAGGCTTTCCGTGTCGGACAGACCTACACCTTCAACTACCAGGGACAGGTTCGTTTCTTTCTTTCTTTCTTTTTCTCAGCTATCTCCAAGCTGTCAATCAGTTGAATACACTCTGACCTGTCAGTCAGTTTCAACTAGAAATTACAGTATCTCTTGTAACTTCACGATCCTAGAGTCATTTTAATCCCACCTAGTGAACCTAGAAGCTCCTTATTAAAATTTCAGATCGCCCATGGCCTGCCGGTCCAGGGATCCTCTTCCCAATCGATCCAGCACGGCAACTCCAAGGTGTTCGTGACTGTTGGTGACAAGTACTGGTATGTTTTCATTTCTCCACTACAGTATCTCATGCTCCCCTCTCTAGGACCCTCCGCATGGACGACATCCGTGTCTCCCACGGACAGCGCAAGATCGAGGAGCCCCGCGTCTTCGACAAGGTATCACTGTATCGAATAATTCCTCTAATTACTTCACTTCCTACAGACTA
Organism: Mesorhabditis sp. LJ9110; assembly: GCA_038088335.1. Classification (NCBI taxonomy): domain Eukaryota; kingdom Metazoa; phylum Nematoda; class Chromadorea; order Rhabditida; family Rhabditidae; genus Mesorhabditis; species Mesorhabditis sp. LJ9110. The sequence goes on along the minus strand of JBBGBA010000011.1, from coordinate 424,924 downwards.
TCTCTCTCGAGGAGTCTGAGCTGACTGAGGAGCAGCGTGAGATCCTTGCCATGCCCGTCCGTTTCCGTTACCACAATGGAATCATCTCCGAGGTATCACTTTGCTGGAATTCCCCCGAATTATACCTTTTTAGCTGCACTTCTCTGAGCGTGACAACACCTGGTCCGAGAACATCAAGCGCGGTATCGTCCAGATGCTCCAGATCAAGTTCAACCCCAAGACCCAGGAGTTCAAGGAGGAGACCGAGTCTGAGAACAAGTTCTTCACTCAGCCCGAGGTATCATTTCATTAAAATTAACCACCAAATCCCTCTAATCTTTAGCGTATGCTCGAGGGAGAGTGCGAGGTCACCTACTCGGTTGTCGAGGGACAGAAGCGTGAGGAGAAGGAGGTCACCAAGACCGTCAACTTCGACAAGTGCGCCAAGCGCGCCGACTTCCGTTACGGATTCCGTTTCACCTCTGGTAATATTTTGACTTTCAATCTAATGCCAAATTTAGAGTGCGCCACTTGCGAGTCCCAGGACTCCCGCCCCGAGTCCCAGACCATCTACAACTACAAGGTTGTCGGTGACGAGAAGGAGTTCCTGATCAAGGAGGTCCAGATCAAGTCCGAGTAAGCCTTCGAATTCAATTCCCTCAAAACGAATAATTCATCTACAGGTACATCTTCACCCCGATTGCCAAGGAGGAGGAGGCTCTTGCCACCTACATGCACACCATCCTTCGCCTCATCAAGGTCGAGCAGTCCAAGCGTTTCTCTGAGCCCAAGTGGGGACAGAAGTCTTCTCTTCTCTACAACCACGAGGAGGAGCTCGCCCGTGAGCAATTCTGGATGAACGGTGATGAAGAGAGCTGGAAGCTCGCCAACTTTGACAAGATGCCCAAGGCTGTAAGTTCAATTCTATTATAACTGTATTTACAATACCCTTTAGGAGCTCGTCGAGAAGTACATCACCCAGCTGCTCCGCTCCATCGAGGAGTCCGAGAAGGACGGTGTCCAGCTCGAGTCTACCCGCTACATGGCCCGCATTGCCTCCGTTCTTCGCATGTGCACCCGCGTAAGAAATACTTCAGTTCTATCTGAATAAAACGAAAATTTAGGCCGAGATCAAGGAGATCTACGAGAAGGTTTGCGACAACCAGAAGTTCGACAAGAACCAGAAGAAGGTCAACGAGATCATCGCCGATTGCCTCGCTATTGCCGGAACCAAGGTCACCATCGAGCATCTGATGGAGAAGATTGAGAAGAAGCACATCACCCCGAACAAGGCTTCCCTCTCCCTCAAGTCTCTGATCAACGCTCCCGTCTCTTCTGAGAAGATTGTTGAGCTGGTTCTCCGTCTGGCCAAGTCCAAGGTTGCCCGTGACGAGCCTGTTCTCCGTCAATCTGCTCTTCTGACCTCTGGAGCTCTGATGAACACCCTTTGCGGTCGCAATGATGAGCAGTGGGCTATTGAACTGAACGGTGAGCGTCGTTGCTCTCGTGAACAGAAGACCCAATGGCTGGCTACCCTCAAGAATCTGTATGTCGAGGCTGACTCCAAGTACGAGAAAGTTCTCGTTCTCAAGACGATTGCCAACTCTGGAATGGATGTTGCCATCCACTTCCTCGAGGAGATTATCAACAACAAGTCTGAGGAGCCCGTTATCCGTGCCTCCGCCATTGATGCCGTCCGCATGGTAAGTTCTTACTAATGAAATTGCCATAGCTAAGAGTATCATCCGAATATATTGTACTGAATTAATTATATTTCAGCTGCGCGAGGAGATGCCCCGCAAGGTCCAGTCGGTCCTTCTGCCCATCTTCAAGTCCCGCCGTGAGCCTCTTGTTCTCCGTATGTCGGCTGCCTACCAGATGATCCACTCTCGCCCTACTCTGCCCGTTCTCCAGCAGATCGTTGATACCCTCAACCGTGAGCACAACCACCAGCTCCGCTCTTTCTGCTACTCCCTGCTCTCGTCCTTCGTCGAGTCCAAGAACCCGTGCGAGAAGAAGATGTCCGAGGATGTTGTTGTTGCTCTCCGCAACCTCCGTTTCCGCCCCACCCTCGAGTCTCGCTACGTCCGTGCTTCGTCTTTCTGGCAGAAGCTTGACCTGGTCTCTCCGTCGATATGGCCTCCATCTACCCGGTCCAAGGTCAACAACATCCTCAAGGAGCTTGCCTCTGAGATGAAGATTGTTCAGCGCCGTTCTGAGCGTTCCGAGGAGCCCTTCGGTATGCTCTACATCCGCTACAAGAACCTCGACTACGCCGTCGTTCCCCTTGAGGAGAAGCTGATTGATGAGATCTCCCGCAATGGAGTCAACTCAATCTCTGATCTGATCCGTGATCTGGCCCGTGGAATCCGTTTCGACGTCTCTGTTGCCTCTTACCTGTATGAGCGCACCCGTACCGTTGCCACCCACATTGGTATGCCGATGCACATCACCCAGAAGATGCCCACCCTTGCCACCATCAAGGGACAAATCAAGTTCGAGCTGTCTCCCCGCCCGACTCTGGTCCTCAAGGCTGAGCCCTCCGTCGCCTCTACCCACGTCACCGAGATGGCTGTTCTTGCCCAGTCGAAGCACACTGGAGCTCGTCTTCTCCACTCCGTCCAGGCTACTCTTCCCGTTGACATGTCCATCTCTTACGACAACGAGCGTGAGCAGCTGAAGGCCATCTTCCGTGCCCGAAGGAGGAGAAGCGTGTTCTCCTTGTTGAGACCCGCCCCATCAACTTTGTCCGCACCTTCACTCAGCGTTACACCCCGGTTCTGTCTGAGAAGACCATGACTGTCTCTCGTCTTCAGCGCTCTGCTGTCCACTACGAGCGCAAGTATGGCCGTGAGATGACTGGATCAACGTCGAGGTCTTCGGATCCGTCCACCACCGTTCTGGAGAGGAGCAGATCAATGCTCTCCTCCATGGTGAGAACCACGTCCAGGTCAACCTGATCCCACTGAGGAGGCCATCAAGGAGGTCGTCTTCGAGATTGAGCCCAAGTGGAACAATGAGAAGAACTTCGAGGGACCCCGTTACGATCAACAGTTCGAGTCTCAGGACTTCCGCATGGAGGACTCTGAGGAGCAGAACGAGTATGAGCCCGAGACTAAGCGCTCTGCCCGCCACCAGGAGATGCGCAAGTACTACGAGGAGAAGCAATCCCGCAAGTCGACCAAGGAGGGCCGCGTTGTCTTCAAGGTCTACACTGTTGGAGGACCCAAGGAACTGAAGGGACAAGTTGAGCTGAAGGGACAATGCGATCGTGATGGCAAGCACTGCCGTGCTGAGATCTTTGCCAAGCGCTCTCCCATGACTGAGGAGGAGACCCGTGAGTGGGAGATGAACTGCGATGTCGAGATTGTTATGCCCAAGGCTCCTCTTTCCATCAATGAGCTCCGTGAGCAGAAGCACCGCGAGATTCAGGCTACCATCAACCTTCGCTGGGGAGCCAACGAGAAGAACTCTATTGAGCTCCGCGTTCAGGCTGAGCAGGACCGTCAGATGCAGAAGCTGATCCGTGACGTTATTGTCCGTGACCAGAAGGAGCAGAAGAAGGAAGGACTTGAGCAGGTTGAGATGCTGAAGGAGGCTGCCCGCCTTAACAAGCTCTCCGTCTTGATCAACCACGATCTGTCGAAGAAGAACGAGAAGCTCTTCGAGCAGCTCTATTCTCTCATCAAGGCCAACTACTTTGTTCAGTCTTCCATCGAGCAGGTCAGCCGCAACAAGGGATCCATCCTTGTCAAGCTGACTGTTGAGCCTGAGGAGTGCCGTCGTGTCAACCTGACCCTTGAGACATCTGAGGAGCGTTTCATCGTTGAGTCTCTGAAGACCCCGATCCGTCTTCCCCTTCCCACCATCTTCAAGTCGTCGTCGATCAACCTTTTCAACAAGGTTCGTCGTGCCACCAAGACTGCCACTTGCGAGGTCCGCTCCAACAAGGTTTCCACCTTTGACCGTGTCAACTACAAGGCCCCCATGACCACCTGCTACACCGTTTTGGCCAAGGACTGCTCTGAGGAGCCCGAGTACGCTGTTCTCATGAAGTCTGTTCGCAAGAACTCTGAGGAGAAGAAGATCAAGGTTGTCAACCGCAACAAGGTCTGCGAGGTCGAGATGAAGGAGGATGAGCTGATCGTCAAGATCGAGGGCCGCCAGGTTCGCGATGAGGAGGAGCTCCGCGAGTTCGGAATTGAGATGATTGGTATGAATTAATGCTAAAATATTGATTATTCTTGTGAATCTAGGTGAGCGCTCCGTCGAGATCACGCTGCCCAAGATCACTGTCCGTTTCGATGGATACAAGTGCGAGATCAAGGCTGACAAGCGCACCGAGAACAAGCAGTGCGGTATGTGCGGACACTTTGATGGACACCGTGACAACGAGTTCCGTCGCGCCGACAACGAGGAGACTGGTAAGTTCATCTACCATTTGATACAATATTTTTTAATGAAAAAGTGCGAAACTATTTTAGGAATTTTTCAGAGGACCTTGAGGAGTTCCACCGCTCGTGGCTCCGCCAGGATTCTGAGTGCCAGATTGACGAGTCTCTGCTGAAGGAGAAGAAGAACTACGCCGTTGAGGACAAGGAGGAGCAGTCTTACGAGACTGAGTCGTCTGAGGAGGACTACGAGCGTTTCCAGCGCGTCAAGAACAGCAACGAGAAGCGCCAGTACCGCGATCAGGATGAGGAGACTTACGGTAATCGATTTCTTTCTATAATCAAATAATATAACAATTTACAGAGGCTGAGCGCAAGACCATGATTGTCGAGCGTGAGTCCAAGGTCTGCTTCTCCGTCGAGAAGGTCGAGGAGTGCCGTGCTGAGGATGAGGCCGTCGAGAAGAAGGAGAAGAAGGTATAGATTAAATATTAAAAGTAAGACATTATATTCTTATTGCAGATCGCTTCTCTTGCCTGCCCGCCACGACCGTGAGGCCAAGAAGATGCGCGAGATGGTCAAGCTCAACAAGGACATCTCTGAAAAGCTCGAGAACCTGAAGGTCTCCTTCACCGAGACCCTCCGTGTCCCGACCCTCTGCCGCGTCTTTTAATGTCTCAGGTCATGCCAAATGGCATTGCAGTTATTTCAGATTGTTTCCGGTAGAAAAAAGCAAAAAGCAAAAAATTGACCTCGGGCGGGGTCGAACCCGGGTCGTTTTCCTGGTAAGCGATTTTGATCAAAAATGCTTTTTTTTGTTTAAGCTGTGTAGATAGATAGCGTAATCCTTATACATGCGGAAATAGTAAAGATTAGCTTTATATAACCACATTTGAATTGATTTCTAATTCGTGCAGAAAGGTCGGGCCGGCCCGGGCCGGCCCCGGGCCGGCCCTGAAGTCGAGGGCCGGCCCGGGCCGGCCGGCCCTGAAAATCGCAAAATCTCGGCCGGCCCGGCCGGCCTGGCCGGCGGGCCGGCCCTAAAAATTCCCAGGCCTGGCTGCAACGTGAGTTTCCTTGCAGGGTGGGATCTGCTCTGCGTGTCTGTCCCCTATTCCGCGCTCTGCCGGCTACTGTCCATAGAGTGCCCTTTGCACGCCCCAATAGGGGAACAGCAGTGTTATCCGACGTGTGCTTGTTTAGAATCGATCCGGATCGCCCTACTTAATTCACCCACACTTGCGGGAAGGATTCGGCTTTTCCATCTAAAAGCCTCGGAATACAGGTTGGTTTTTATTTGAAAATTCCTTTTCCGCTTTCACAGCGGCTTTTCTGGACGAGTAAAACATTTTCATAAGCTGTTTTTTTAGCTAGCTTTCTAAATTATAAATTTTTGATCAGTTATTATATAGTTTGTTTCAGCAATCACGATGAGCGACGATCCGTGTGCCTGTTTCAACCATGAGGCTGCAATGCGACGATTGTTATCCGTGGTTGGTTTTTTTGTTCATATTGACCGTTTGGTGCCTGCTTGTCGGGACTCATTCTCGTTTATAAAGTATGATGATGTCATTAACACATATTTTTTTCTAGCTACGCGGCACGGAAGATCAGGAATGCACGGATTCGGACTGCGTCACGCCAAACGTCAACCCTGGCTCACAGATGTATCTGGTCTTTTGGTCGTTGATGTGGGGTAAGCAAGCGCAATTCCTGTTATAAGCTCTTTTCTTGCTCGATGATTCGTCGATTCTTGATTTATATCGTTCTTTTACAGGTCTGCTGATGATGGGTTGGTTCTTTCGCCGACAGAATCGAACGGCGCCCCAGCCGGATGAGAAACCGAGTTCTAGCGGACAGGACCCGCATGGAGATCAGGATCAGGGCCCGGTGAGTCCTTTTTCCGAAGATGTTTCGTCTTGGCATCCGGCTGCATACGTTATTGCGGCTATTTAGTAACTATTTTTCTTTCAGGGCCCCAGCGTCCACTAGACCGATGGAGACGCGCGCAAACGTTCGGCTCGTCGACACCTAAAGTGCTTCTTCCAATTACAACTTATCCACAAAAAATGTGATTTTTTTTCTCGCGACATTTTTTGAAATTCCGCCCTATTCTTCCCTGCATACCGGTCTTTTGCCTTTGGCAATTTATTCCAAAAACTTTTAAAAATAGATTCTACCCCATTATTTTACGCCAAAACTTACAATGCTAGTACCCTTGAGCCATTGATGCCTTATCGTACCCTATCTAGTCCGGTCAAATCGGGGTCTGCTGTAACAGACATTATCTTTGTCATTTGAACGCGTTTGTGATCGATTTTTTTCCGCTTTTACCCCACTAGGGAGCGTTTTCGAAATTTTGGCGAGTGAATTGTTGCGCAAGCAGAAGAAACTCGTTATGATTTGTTGATGCTTCGGTATTATCTGTACTATTTGCAAACAATCGCTTCCTGGCCTGAAGTGCCTTTCCCTGACTAGCACACCCACAGCTTCTATGTATCTACTTTCTGTAAAAATATTTTGCACCATCAATACTAATTTCATGCTAGGATTCGGGATGCTTTGTTACATTTATGCTCCGCTTTCGCAAATAAAGTTTTATTGGGTTTGCAATAGTGATACATTACATAGATAGCTGCACTAATACATGGACTGCCTGTGCCTTTCAAAGCTATTAATGATTACGGGTTCTATACCCAAGCTTTTGTTGGAAACTCGTAATTATCGATTAAAATACTGTTCTGTTGCTTACAAATTGTATACGTGGTCGTTGCTTTGCAGATGTACAGAGGCGGTCGTGGTGGAGGCGGCGGTGGCGGATATAACGGTGGCAGCAACTGGCGGGGTCGAGGTTTGTTTATTTAGCCAGCTCCCCACAGTTTTATTTGCAATGAAAAAATGGCTTTTTAGGCCGCGGCAATTACTCGTGGTCCAGCAACCAAGGTGGTGGCCGTGGAGGTGGGCGCGGAGGCGGACTCGGACATGGTGGAGGCGGTCACCAGAATCATGGGGTAAAGTCCTTAAACCATTGCCTTCTAGGTTTGAACCAGAAATACTATCTTGCCAGATATACTATATACTTTTTACTTATAGCATTACTTTCAGGAGTTCAACGCGGCTCAATGGGTGTTGCCGGAAATGACGCAGAACCCCTGGGCCCAATTGGAGCAACAACTGCGCGCCAAGGAGGCAGCAAAAGGAAACCAGTAATTTGTGCCTCTAAAAATTATCACCCAACTACGTGTATTTCCCGTTGTTCTCGTTTTAATGATGATCGGAATAAAGAATGCCCTTGAATCGGTTTGCTGCTATAGAAAGGGACACCGGAAATGAGATAGTAATTCGGGAATTTTTGCCCCAAAGAACAGTAAAGCCCATACACGGTAGTCGGGCCTCCTTGTTATGCGGGGTCGATTAGAGTTTTAGTTTTGGGCTATTATGGGGGCTAGAGTGCTATTGCCGGTGTCCTTCAATGTCGAGAAGAATTTCAAAAGTGTCGCATCTTATCAAACGATGCGTCCCATGTTTAGTATCAATGGGCCGAAAACATTCGGTGCTTTTCGACAAAACGACCCCGACAAATTTCCGGCACCTTTTTTAATAGTGGCTCTCTGCCGAATCGTACTATGCTAATCCCGGACCCTTTTTTCCTTTATCGCTGACGGAAATGAGCGGCTGCCTGAAATGACCGCTTAGAGTCGTTTACTCTCGCGACCATTCCTTGTCTCTCTCTTTCAGCTGCTCTTTTCCTGTCTTGGCTGGGTGCCAGTATTTGAATGGAGGGCGGTCATTTGAATGCCACCCCCACACGCCCGCCCACCCTCATTTGAATCTATACCCTGGCAGTGCGAGGACATTTTCCCTCGGGCCAGCTGCTCGCTCAATACTTTCACTAATCGGTTTTACTCTTGGAATTTTTATTTTGAGCGTGTCCTATTAAACTAGGTTGTTTGCATTGCCCTGGTTACTGTAGCCTCAAAATATTTTTTAACGTACTTGAGGTACTTTGACCCCGGCTCATTCAAATTTTTCTTGGCATACAAATTATGCTTTCATTTTGATCTCATTAAACGTTCCCTGAAATCGCCTTTAAATACAGATTTCAGTTTTGCCTTGATCATGGACGCCCTGGATCCAAGCGTGCAGGCCATTCTGGCCAGGGCTGATGCTCGAAAGCAAGAGCTCCGGGCAAACAGCTCCGTTTATGTCGCAACATCTGAAACGAGTTCGTTTTCAATTTTATTTGTTTTAAAGAATCCCGATCTGAAAGATATACAGTCAAAAAAAAAATAGCTACTCGGCCTCAACGTACCGAATTTTGCATCGAAAAATTACAACTCTATTTTTGATAATTATAGCACATGAATTAAAAGATTTAGGTATTAGGTCTAAACTAACTATTTCATTTCAGCGGCAGTTGAAGAGAAATCGACAAGCAGCCCAGTTGCCACCCACATCGTATGGAATATTGTCAGATGCTAATTAACGTTTAGAAGGCACGATTCGCGGCACTAGAAGAGCAGAATAATGCTTTCGAATATACCGAGCCAAAGCGAGCTACTAAAGAGAACACTCCTTCTCCTCGGAAGAGCATGTCTAACCTCACCAATGTTGATTTATTCTCTCCGAAGGCCGGATCACCAAGGAAAAGCGTCGGTATGTATTTACTGGAATCTTATGGTTGGATCAAATTACCATATCATCATATATCAAATTTCTAGACTTTGCGAAAAATCAGCCTACTCGCAAATCGTTTGGTCACTCCGAAACGACGGTCGATGAAAATAATAAGACCACGGCTGGCATGCACCTATTTTTGGTCGATCGCAAGGTATTTTTTTTTGCATAATTTACTAACAAAATGGATTGCTTTTCATTGACAACATTAACAACAATATAATATCTATTTCATCAATTAATTCACGAATTTTCGATTCCATCCCTTTAGTCAATCGGTGGCCTACGCACACCTCCTGTAAGACATCTGCATGAAGAATCGACGATGACAATTCTGGCTGGAAACCAAACAACAATGAACCAATCCACCCATTCCCCGCCAGAAATGTCACCGGATTTTGTAAGATTGCGGAACAATCGTTTATTCTGGAATTTAAGAGACCACTCCGGACCTCCTCGCCTATTCGTGAGCCGGCTCAGGCTCCGAAAAGCTTCCTGAATTCGTGCCTAAAATCAGCGGCTGAGCCAAAGCCTATGGCAAAGACGGCAGTTTTCGAAGCGGTAAGTCATAATTAAAAAAATTAATTGAGTGAAATCAAATTTGCTTCAACAAAAACATTTTAGAACAAGCCTCGCATTGCCACATACCATACCCAATGGAGAGGAGCAGCGGAAACTCCAGTAGCGAAAGGGCAGGAAGCTGGTACTCCTGAAAAGCCCATCCCCTCTGCTAATCTACAGAATCTACGACAGCGCTGGGAGGTTGGTCTACAAAAAAAATATCAGCCAAAATAACTATTATGTAAAATACCACAATCATCAAACCAAAATATTTTCCAGTTTGCTACAAAATGCGGAACCCCTCTGCATCCGGAAAATAGCGAAAACGATCTGCTGAAGGCTGCCAAGCACCTGGCCGAAACTTGCATCCCGGCGAAAAAATTTGTCTCTAGGGTATGTTATACCAAAACCAACAAAAGTATTTCTTTAGCTGCCACATCTCCAGAAATTCAACCAGCCTGGACTACAGCCGGTGAAACCGATTTTGAAACATTCTTCCCCGAAGACATCTCGTGAACCGACGGTTTCGATGGTAGTCGAAGAGGGGCTCGAAAAGGTAGAAACGTTCTGAATTTTAAATCTAATCTTTTCAATTACAGGAAGCCGATTTTATCCCTGAGAAAGAAGGCGAAGTCTTTGAAGAGACCGATCTTGAGTCTACGATGCCATCAGATGACGAAGAGACCCCCGGAGTGCATGCTCTTGAGGAGCTTTACAAGGATGAGCTCGGCCAGGTAAATATATACTTATTGGCGTTGGAAAAAATCTAGCTGTCGCCATTGAAGCCAGCTTCTCCACCAAAGGCTGCTGACGAGACACTGACACCAGTCCGCGAGGAAGCCAAACCTTCCCCGATCAGGACTTTCATCCAGCAGAAGCCTGCCGAGCCAATTTTCAACGCTCCTCTTCCACCTGAGAACCCGCCAGACTCGGGCCTCGTAAGTTTTCTCAATCAGTTTTCTAAAAAAATCTTTCTAAGACAATTTTCCAATAACTCGCACCTACTACGGTATTTAAGGTGCACTCGGTCTCTTTCTATCGTCGCACCAAAGCTGCCCCACGATGCGACGAGAAAGTCGAAAAGGTCATCTTCGCCGGCGCCGAACACAACGAATTTGAACACAGCGTCAGTTCCGATACAATTTAAATAATACCCTTTTCAGCCGTTCCAGTCGGTCCCAAACTCTGTCCGCCAGGAAATTGCTGCTGAAACGGTAGGTCACCACTACAAACTCGAATATTTTGGCTTAGCGTGTGCTCGAGGAGAGACTTGCCGTGCAGACCGAACAGATTCAACAGGCCATTCGGGCTTTGGAGTTTTGCAGGACGACACCAGAATTTGCCGGAAGTCGTGAAGAGGTAGGGAATACCGGATTTTACCGTAGTTTGATAAGCTTGAAATCATCATCGGGATATTAAAAAACTTATTTTAGGTAGACGCACAGCGCGCTTTGCTGGTTGCAACTGAAACCAAACGTGCTTGTATTGCCGAACTTCGCCGACTAGAGGACCCAGCCTCGGTTCGTCAAACCGAAGGTATCCGGGGTGAAATCCGGCTTGCCAATGTTGCAATCCCACTATCACGGGAGTTCATTAGCGGACTGCAGGCCTACAGCGCTGGTAAGCATCCTATAGGTCGCTTACCTTAAAATCCCTTCAGAAATCGATATCATGTACTACTTCACCCTGATCGTCCGCTGTGGTTCCGAAGTCATGAAGAGTGAAATCGTCTCCTCCGAGGATGCACTTTACGCTGTATGCGAACCTGAACATTCAAATTACCCTATTCCTTTCCAGAACGGTTGCATCACATTCCCAAACACCTGGACATTCAAAAACCTGCGCCCTGATTTCAACTGTATCATCGAGGTGTTTGCATTGGTATGGATGTCCTAGTCTTTCTTTAACAAATTATACAGCGATCCCGTAAGGAGAATCTGTCCCATGAGGAGAAGTACCGTATCAAGGGAGGAACTTTCCGTGGAGCACTCTATCCGAAGGTCCGATCCCCAGCACCATCTACGAGCCGAGGGCACGCCAAGCAAATTGAGAGCGGCTTCCAGCACGGTAAGTCCAATATAAATTTAACAGATTAACTTAACTTTAACATTTAATTAAAGACGCATTCGTACAAATGTTTTCGTATTGACCCCTTACAGTTGGCGGGCTGGAGCTCCGAATCAACACGCCTGAACAGCCGAAATATCGATTGGGCGATGCTCAACATCCTCTGCAGGGCGAAATCCAGTTGCGATTGAAAAAGTGAGTGGCGCTAATAACACTTATTTATGGATTACAACTTTCACAAATATATTTTTTTAGATGTTCGGTTGGGAAGGGCAGCGTTTCCCATCGTGCTTTCCTCTCCCTCCATCAGAAATCGCAAGGACTCGCCGCTTGGTCCAGGTAAATTTAAAACTAGTTTATTAGCCTTTTCTGTCGCTCTTTTCTCGACCAATACTTACTATTATACTTTTCAGATATTGGTGCACCCTGGAAAATGGTGAGATGAAATTTTGGCGTAACCCAGAGGACGAGCTTGGCAAGGTAAGGATTACATCCGTAATCCGCATATGTAATTCTCAGAATTGCGCAGCCATGATCGATTTGACGACGTGCAGCACGGAAGGTGCGGTTGCTGAACCTCATGGCAACTACCCACACTCTTTCCACCTTGATGTCTGGGTGCCAAAGGAAAAGTCAGAGCGCGAAATGGAGAAATTGAGGTGTTTCAGCATCAATGGGCTTGAAATTACCAAAACTTGTAGGATATTGATGGCAGCTGATCACAAGGAAGGATTGGCGCAGTGGATTGATACCCTCAACAAGGCCATCAAGAATCTTCTGATGTGGAACACGACACATCGATAACTTCTGATGGCGTCTAGAACATTGCCCCGCTCAATCCCAGTCAGCCTTCACCACCTGCTCAAGGACCTCAATCGCCTATACTATCTATGCCTTCCATCATAAACATAGTCCAATTCGATTTGATCGTTTTGCTTTGATGTGCCCTATCCCATAGAAAAAGATCCTCATTTCGTTGCCTTTTTTCCGATAAATTCTAGCTTATTTCAGAGCTATGCTATACTTTATTTACACACAAATTAAAATACAGCAAAAGATGATGGCTAGATATATAAAGTTAGCGGATAGACCCGTGGCAAAAACGGAGAAGGGACCAGCAAGGGGTGAAAGTTTTAATGAGCTTCATTCTTTTTCTGCATCTCAAGGAGCGGTTCGTTGATCAGAGCCGGGGTGGGTTTCTGAGAATGATATATTAATGTTGCGGATATATTTTATACCTCCTCTTCCTTGGCTGTGAATGATAGAAGGGCGGGGAGAACGACCAATCCATGATAGAGGCCAAATCCGACGACTAGAATTTTTGGTTAGGGTATTGTTTGGTATGAAAATCTTTGAAGATACACTTACCGATAAAAATGGTCTTTGCAAAGCAGACGATAGTGTAGGTTTTGATAAATATTAACGGCAGCATGCAAAGCACTGTAGACATTCCCGCCTGAAGATTATTTTGCGAAATTTGAATAGCAAAATGATACCTGCAACATAGGCGAAGCCATCTCAATCAGACTAGCATAGACTCGTTCTTCAGGTCGTCCACGGTTTTGATAGTATTGGTACGCGATATGAGCTGAAAATCACTAGGATACCATGACAAGTTTTCTCCCTACCTGTATAATCTACCGAAAACCCAGTAGCCAATAATACATCGACCTGCATCACCGGATCCATGTCTACTCCCCACCAGGACAGCATTCCAACCAAACCTTTAAATAAATTTAAATGATATTTTTAGAAAAAAACTTACAGAAACAAATGCTAGATATGACTGCTGTCACGATGGCCACTCCGCATTTATTTGAGATAAATAATACGCATACACATGCCATACAAGCCACCCAAAAGAGAACTCATTACTTAATTGGGCTTTTCCATACCGTTAAACAAATCGACCCGATCAAATCATCACGTGTGGTTAGAATCACAGCCAAGACCGCGGAATCGGCATCAAATAATGTGGCATTGAATTGAGAGTATTTCTAAGTTCATTTAGTAATTATATCCGCCATCAATGCCTTTACCTTCAACATTTGACGAACCATTTCCTCGTATTTAGCACGCTCACCCCATTCGTGCATTCCTTTGGCAATAATGGTAAAAGCAAAGGCTTCCAAGTCACCTTCTCTAAAATTAGGACAATTAATTAAATGGTTACTAAAAATTTATTGCTAAATACTCCAAAAAGCTCGCAAAATACCGTACCCGCCAGTTACTTGCGGTCGCTTGTATTTGATCGTCGGCGGATTTCCGATAATATCCAGGAATGAACCCAAATTGTGTAGAGTCAATGGATAGTCGGCTTGTTGTGGCGCCATAAATAGAGATGAGAGAAGATTGCTCATCTTAAAAAGGTTCCAGGAATTACTCCGCATATAGAGGTATTAATATTAACACATTAAATTCCAGATGAGTCTTAAAGGACGATGACTCACATGATGATCGTATTGCTCATATTGATTCAAAAAGATGACAGTTTTATTGTCGGAATACACCATCGGCAAACTCTCCAGATCACCAACAAGATTGTGGAAAGTCGCATACTGTAATCTTCCGTATTTGAAAAATTATTTTCTTTACCTCTTGTTTGTTAGTAATATTCGGCGGATTTGAGACATAAATATGAAGTGGGAAGAACTCGTTGAAAACCGGTCTAAAATTAAATAATTTCTAAGGTACCTAACAAGGCTTACTGGATCTTCTTGACAGCCTTAACCAAGACGGAATCTGCTGGGAATGCTTTGGATGGATCGAACGTTGATCTAAATTTTAAGGACCACTAGGTTAGGAAATTTGTTTAACCAACCTGACGCTCAGGACTCCGACCGTGCAGAAAGCATAAACACCAAGCAAAATAACCCCCGAAATAAGTTTTCCCTTCGTTGAGCAGATAACTCGAGAGTAGGCTCGAACGGCACGAGTGACCCTAGTTTCCTTGGCGGGAGTCGGAGCCTAAACGCATTTTCAAGTTAATTTCTATTTTCCGACCTTGATTGGAGCGATGGCAGTTTCTGAGGTAGTTTTATCCTTCTGGCAAAGATATACGACCGGAGCAAGGATACTGTAAGTAAAAAGAGTGAATTTTCGAGTACTAGTAACCTGTAGGTAATAATATAATCAAAGAACAATGCGATAGAAGTACATAGACAGAACATCGACATCTAAATAATTGGTTTTAGAAGTAAGAAGTACAAAATACAAACCTGCGGTGTCGGCGTCAAAAATCCAACTCCAAAGGCGACAATATTTGTCAAAGATGTGATCGTAATTGAAGGCCCGACGTCGACCAAAACTTTTCTCATCCGAGCATCCCTTATTTTTTGTTTCCAGACTTTTCAAGAGTGATACCTATTTTTAATATTTTTGTAATGGTTCCACCAGTGGACAAGGATGAAGGCATCATCAACGCCTAAAAATCAATGTAATTATTGTATTAAGATGGGTGGTAATTTACCAATTCCAAGGACCAAAAAGGGGGTGACGCATTGAATCGAGTAGATTCTGAAGCCGACGAAGCATTGGAATCCAAACGCAGCGAATGTGGCCAGGATTGGTGTCAGGACTTAAAAAAATTTTATAAACATCATACCAATGGCAAAATATTAATTTCCAGAACCTACTTGTCGTAGCAACCAATTGGACCGTCATTCTTTTTGGTGTTGTTCTTAAGATCACGATCGAAACAAAAATAAATAGCAGGACAAAACCGATAGACATTAGTCTCATTGCCTGAATTGTGTAAGTTGTAGAAGGTACAAATTACCTCAAACGCTCCGCGGACCATTTCGTGGTTTGCAATTTCCTCGCCGAAAATACTGAAATCAACTAGCGAGGATGTGTTATGCTCTTGAGATCGAAAGAAGAGCCCAAGGGAGCGATTTCTAAATATTTAGCTAAGTTGTGAACAGCTTAACAAAGTTACTTGAAATCACTGATTCTTTGCGGGGTATCGAATCGACTGAAATAATGGAGGATAATCGTGTTGGCGGCCACGATTTTCGAGCTATTCCCAGGAAATGGTTGAGCTGAAAGGAGTTTTTTACAAGTTGCTAGTATTTATCTGCTCTAAAACTAACCTCGGAGCGTTGTCCCATGTATATTCAGTCCAATAAAAATCTCAGCACCGCGCAATCGTGACCTTGGATAATCAAAAAGCCGCGAATCCAGCGAAGTCTTATTGCCAGCTCGCTCCTCTTTCAGTTCGCTCTGAATTTTTTTGATGATTCTAATATCTTTAGCGTACCATAAACATATGGAAAGCATAGTTGATGTTGCAAACAGGATCGCAAGATCTCAATCCATCGACAGGATCCACTTTATTGAGCACGGAAGTCATCTGTGCGTCCATTGCTTCGATATACCGTAGACTTTCCTCTCTGAAAACGTCATAAGGTTTTATAGGGATTCTTACAGTTTCGACTCACCTCAAGATATCATCTTTTGGATCCTTTGTTTGGAATAAAATAAAACTTCGGGATGGATATACGTTGAGGCCATAGAAGTCCAAATAGCGCCGCGCTTCGCTATAATGGAAAGTTCTCGAAAATTGTTACCCTAAATTTAAAGCAATATTTTACGCTGCCAGCGGTGTTATTGCTTGGCGAAACCCGATTTATTAATGTAAGCCAAGTTTATGCTATACTTGGTTAGTTCGAGCGGGATTTGAACTTGGCGAGTTCAATACGAATTTTTGCTCTTTTCTGCATTCTTTCAAGCAAAAAGACATTTTCCGGCGGTGGCGTGCAAAACATCGCGCTTTCTTTCTACGGTGAGGTGGACGATCAAATACCGGTTTTTTGGATAGCCGGAAAGGCTGTTCTCTACGACGTTTTTCTATGACCACCCATCTGCCACCATCTATCCCGAGGTCCCACACGTGGAACATGGTTCTGCTCGGAATTCGGCAAAGTAAGGGGTGGGCTGGGTCAGTGGGCACACAACACAGTTAAAAAAAGCAGCTCACATACGGCGTTGTTAAATATTTCTACTAGAGGCAACCTCCGGGAGAAAAAGCTAAATCAACGCTTTTGCCTAAAAATTCCGAAGCCTGGCCTTACAGCTACAACCTATATTATTAAGAAAATTCATCAATTGTGTTTGGTAGCTTGGTAGCGAGCCCTTTTAATTCTGTTAATTAGCTTTGCGCATTTTGTAAAGGCCGCAAAACAGCAGCAAGTGGTGACCACTTACACTTGAACATCCTTGTAATAGAACGGGTTTCGCCTTATAAGTTTGGTTTGATTAGGTGGTGAGGGATATTGGGAGAAAGTATACAAAAAAGTGTGGCTCACTTGGCGCTGTCCGAATCGTGTGGTGAAAAAGAGCGTCTGATATCCGTTTCAACTTTAGCAAATGCAAGACCGGATGTGAGAATACCTAAAAAAAGTGCTGGGTTTTATGCAAACTCTGCAATTATGTACCTGCAATAGCAACCGATAGGAATATACACGTTTTTGGATAGGAGCTTACGATATCAGCGACCCGTGCCGAAACAGCATCCCACATGCTGTCTGTAAGAAGAGATATAACATTAGAATTGACCCCAGGAGTAGAACATCTATCTTAAATCAGAGCGAATCTAGAGTAAAGCCGAAAAACTGTCAAATCCTATTTTTCAATCCATAAAGGGGGCTGGATTCCAGCTGCGATGCCATCGGAACCAGGATGGGCGGGCTAAACGAAGAGAAACGGCAGCCTGCCAGAAATCCTGGCCAGCGAAATGTCCCGTAGCACTGGCAAGGACGGCACTACAAGTGGTGAAAAGGGAATGTGCATGCTCTGGAGCTCGTTTCCAATGCTCCACGAACTTTTTGCACCCAACTACCATTTGCCGCCTTTCGATAAGATCATAAATTACAAATGATATCAACCAGGGAGGTTGCCGAGAGTGGTTTGAAAATTTTGTTTTACATGGAATCTGGCAAGTTTGGGGATACAGTAAGTTCTTGCTTTCATCTCAATTGTTAGGATAAGGAGAGGGCCTGTTTAAAGTTCAAGGGGAGAGCGAGAGAGACAGTGAGAGGGAGAAAGAGAGAGAGAGAGAGAATGAAAACGAAAGATAAAGAGCCATAAAAGGTTGTGGTGGCAGAAAGTAAGTTCTGTCAATCCAGTCATCCTCAAAAATACAGTTTGGAAACTTGGAGGCGTTGGGAAATTGGCAAACCCTATGTTGCGATGCCTCTTTTGCTCGGAAGTAATTTTGCCGTTTCACAATTGGTATTGAAAAATAGCACACAACAACCGGTTTCAGGGCCCTACCTTTACTTATCTCTAGTTTAAAGGCCCTGACCAAATTGTAAAGCCACTTGCAAAACTTCAAAGTTCCGGCGAGAAGATGGTAGTGTAACGAAAAAAAGTTCTCTTTAAAATGCCTGACAAAAACAATATGAAAGTTCGCGCAATCTTAAAACCTCGTCTAACAGAATCTAGACCGTTCAAGTCCTGATTATTCGAGACCGTTAGTCAAGATTTTTTCAGTTGAGCAAATTCGAGATTCTGTTCGAAAAGCTTAAAATTGGGTTTCAAGCGTCGACCGAGGTCATTTTCGAAGAATCGCTGCAAATGCGCCCTCCCACCCTTCCTTGTTTGCATAGCGACCGTCAAAAATGGAGGCATTGACTGCACCTGGCCGAATCCCGGCATCAAACTGGCTGATTGGCAAGAAACATCAAAGATAGAGCACGCAAACGGGGAGAGAAACCAGATGAATACGGTGAAATAGGCTTAGGGGAGGGGGGATGGTGTGGAACAATGGGTTGGTCGGGACTCGGGGGCGTTCAAGGGCGAGAAGGGCCGAGCAAGGGCATCCGCTCAACTCACTCTGCACCTCCCCGAAGGCTCTTGCCTTGCGGGCACACCACAACTGGTTTTCAGCCCCACCACAACCCACCACCATCACCGCAATGGAGGAGGCGCACAGACACGACCACATGCAATCTTAAAAACAACCCTTCAATACCGTCGATCAGTCTCGAGGGGGAGAGTGTCCAAACTTTTGGTGTGTTTTCGGGCAAAACGCATGCAAACGTGTCGACAGGTCAGTTGGCTGAATTAGGCGAGTTTTGTGGGGGTGGAAAAACAACGGGGGGCGACGTGTTCCGGTGTGTGGAGTCGCCGAATTAGGCTAAATGTTAGGGTTTGGACTGCAGAATTCAGGAGCTGTAATGATTTTTTTATTACTATTAATGAAGGGACTTTTTAAAATCCGGGGATAGGGAAGAGAAAAGCAAAATCTGAATCGTTTTGTATTTATTTGACAGAATGAGAGAACAACTATGCAAATTCATTAAAAACTCCAAAACTTTTAAATTTTGAAAAATGTTTCTAAAACTGCTTTGCTTTTGAAAATGCTAACAATAAAAAAGCACAATACTTTATTAATAGGCATCTATAGTGAAATTATATAAATCCATTGTGGCACCCGCTAAAATTTTAGTTCCTTTATCGATTCAGCACCAAATCCAACTGGGAGCCCAGAGGCATTGGGTAAAAAATTTCGAAATTCTTCTAGAACTATAAAATATCGAAAACCTTCCAAAAGAGCCAGCGCACCGTCAAAAACTACATATAGCAACAGCGCACAGGGGGTTGGATCTAGGAAAGTTTACCACTTCCTCGATCGTCCCAAACACTAAAACCGCTTTGGTTGAGCCAACTGGAAAGGAAGGAGGAGACTGTGGGCAAACAGTGGTCCATCCATCCAGTCGACTCGCCTTTGCATAAATATGCGTAGTTTAGAGGAACAGAATAATAGTACTACAAACGCTTTTATCACGCTTTTCTTGATTTTTAACGCAAGCCGAGATGTACAAACAAATATTAAACCAGAAATTTCGCTTCTTCAATGTTGAATCGATATCGAATACTGAGGCAGCCGACTGGTCAACTATGTGAATCATCTTGTCAACAACGTGCAAAAAGGAAATAGCGAAAAGAAAGGCGGGGCCCCGGCTTTTAATCAATGCCTCTATGTTTGTGCTCGTTTTTTCGTGGGGGGCCTGTTCGGTCACTGGCTGTTGCCAGTTGGATGAAACGGTCAGGCGCGACGCTTTTTTTGTTGACTGATTGACGCCTCGAAACTCGTGAAAAGGTGTCAGAAACTTTATGAGGGAAATTTTGACATTGACTGCCAGGTTTATTTCATGGCAGCGCAAAGATGTTCGTAGTAACGGATTCGTAAAGATGGACTGGCAAAATTTTTGCGAGTTGAACCAGAACCTGGAAACAAATAATTTTACATAAACAACTTGACTTGCATCCAAAATCAAAGTCAATCGATAATTTTTTAGCACGGTTGCTTGAATACGCATAGTTGACTTGATTTAGCTTGATTGCGTTGGAATAATCACTTTATTTTCCGGGAAATTTTTTGATTTTGTGAAAATCGCCATGCAAATTGTACAGGGGTGGTTGCGGGAAATTTACATCTGACCATGTAGTAACTCTCATTAAAATCCAAAAAATGCTTGCTTTCCGGAAAGCAGTTATTTTTAACATCTCTGAATTCATATATGAAATACGATTGGAAGGCTCCTAAGAACCGAAGGACATTCGGAGGAAAGGGAGGCAGCTGTGTTTGTTGCATTTCCGCGAGATTCAATGAAAAACGGGGAATGTGAGCCGTTGTGAACAGTGCCGAACTGTCAACGAGCTGTGGGCCGACCATTCGACCACCTGGCTATCGCTCATCGCCAGTACAAAAATATACAGCGAGCGAGAAATTCGTGCTGTGGTGCGTAATTTACACAATTTTACGGCTTTCTTTACAGGCTATTAAAATTTTTCGAACTTACACGATTTCACCTCTGAATAGGGGCTAAAGGAAATAACTTAACATCCACAAGCGTGCCTTACCGGTCCCTTTAATAGCACAAAAAATACCCCCGAGACAGCGATTAATGAAGAAAGATCAATTCCAGCGCCTGTTGCGAGCGCTCACCACAAAAAGTGTATGATAAAACGGACATACCCGAACCTATACAACGAGAGCAAAAATAGCTTTTGCGGGGCGGATAGGGACCGTTGAGTAATGGGCAGGGAACCAGTTTTTTACAAGTCATTTCACGGTGACGGGGGACCACAGCTGTTTCGGAGTAGCCTCTCGGACCGGGGGGACTACAGCCCTCTCGAGGTCACACACCCGGCAAATTGGACCTTTTTTAGGGGAATTTCCGACGTGGCATTGCGACGTTGCGATGGGGGAAGCAACATTCTTGGAATATTAAAAATGGTAGTAACCGCGCGGAAGGCCCAAATTGATCAGGGAACTGCGGAAAAAGGATACAAAATTGCAACTTTAAATTAGGTTTTAATTTCCGCATTGACCTTGTTTTGCTGTGAATATTCAATAGTTATTTTTACGCTAAGACTATTTATATTAAAATATTTTGATCCAGAATTACATGCTTAATCGCAGATTGGGATGCTCTATCGAGCGGAGCGAAGATAACCGGAAGTGGATAATATCGGGGTACACATAGGATAGCGGGGGGGGAAAAAATAACGGGGGGGCACTCAAACTTTTTATATGATAAAAGTATTTTTAAATATGCTTTTTTCGGGCTGTAAAAAAAACTCTTAGTATATTTTTCGGTCCTCTATCGAATGGCATTTTCAAAATCTCGAAAATATTCAAACGCCGAAATTTTCCCCCTGTTATCCTATGTGCTGCCCATAGTTTTAAAATAGTTTTAGGCTATAAAACTTTTATAATACATTTTTTCGCGTTTTAAAAAAATCTCTTAGGTATTTTTTGATGTTCTATCGATTCGCTTTTCAAAATATCGAAAATCGCAAAAATTTGGCTTTCCCCCCCGTTATCCTATGTGCTGCCCATGGATTTTGATCAATTTTTGTTTATTCGATAAAAAATTTCATTTACATTATTTCGGGCTGAAATTAATTCTCCTAGGGCAGTTTTCGACGCTTTATCGAATGACGTTTTCAAAATACCGAAAATTTCGAAAATTTCGAAAATTTGACTTTCCCCCCCCGTTATCCTATGTGCTGCCCATAGATTTTCCTCAATTTTTGTTTATTCAATAAAAAATTTCTTTACATTATTTTGGGCTCAAATTAATTCTCTTAGTATATTTTTCGACGCTCTATCGAATGGCACTCGCAAAATCCCTCAGTAATTGCAAATTTCATGATAATGAGTGCCCCCCGTTATTTTATTCCCCGTTATCCTATGTGTACCAATATCGGAAGCCTTGAAATCTGGAAGGGGGGAGTAAAGGATTGAGCATGAAATGACCTTTTCCAAGCGTTGAAAAATATAAACTATGAAAAAATCAATTTAGCACTAAATTTTGTTAAAATTTAAAAGCAAGCACGGAAGACATCTACTAGACAGCGAGTGTTGCCTGGTGGGCTACAGGCGTGTATTGGGGGATGATGGCTGTATGTAAGTAGCGCACAGCGGCGGATCATCTGTATTTTGTTGAATGAAATGGGCGATGCGAGCCGGCAGTCCGTCACTTCTACCCCTATCCCCTCACCCTTTTCATTTTATAGTAGCCATTCATTCCATCACCCGCCCCACAAAACCATGTCGTTGCTCAGCCGTTCGGGCGTTTACTCCATGCGTTCCGCGTTGGAAAAAAGTTAAGAGCCATGGCCTTGGTCTTTAGGCTCAGACGGATAGTTTAGCTAGCGATACCTGGATTTTTTAAATTCCATTTGTCGTCTTATACAGGGTGTCCCAAAAAAAATCTCCCCCCCCCCCCCTAACCGGCCGCAGACCTGTCGGATTTTTACGATTTAGGTATCTATCGAAAGCTCTCGGAAAGGCGAGTCCAGCACGTCCCGTCAATTTTCGAAATAACGGAATTTTTTGCTCAATTTTTGGCATTTTTCATGCCAAAAGGACAGACTTTTTTGTTCAAAACGCAATTTAACCGGTTTAAGCGCTATCCAAGCTGTGTTTTGGCAAACGGCTTTCAAAAAGCTGTCGTTGGGTTGCCAGGAAAGGCGTAAAAATTCTTAAATTGCGATTTTTGTAAAAAACGCCCTGGTCAGAACAACATCAGAAAATCCGCCCATTTTGCTAAAAACATTAGTAACTGATGGAAAAATTTCCAAATTGGGAAAATCGAATTGGGAAATTTCCGAGAGCTTTCGATAGATACCTAAATCGTAAAAATCCGACAGGTCGCTAGGGGGATTTTTTGGGACACCCTGTATACAGGGTGTCCCAAAAAAAAAACACCGGCCGCATTTCTTCATTTCGGGTCCGACCGACTTGAAATTTTGTACAAAGGTAGCGAAGCCAATTTCCCATGAACTCCAAAGGTTCAAGCACGATCGGTCGGCGGATTTTAAAGTTATAGCGAAAATACTTTTTATTTTTATTTTGTATGGGGACTTCTCTAATTTACATCAAAAATGTGAGTAATTTTGTCATTTACGAGCTGATTTTCCATAATTTTTGCTGAAAAATGCCATTTGCTGTTTTGGGCTTTTTTTGGGACACCCTGTATTGTTTTACTGGTGGCAAAAGTTGGTTTATGTAATAAACCCTGGTTGCCTCGTTTTTATAAAGTACACACCTACCATCTTTCTATGTACTACAAATAAATCGAATCTTGGTGTGCAAATACTTTCTAGAAATCGCTCATAAACAGTGTTATTGCAATAACAGCTTCGGATAAGAGATTTTTACGGGCTATTAGAAAGGCATCTAGGAGTGAGCGTCGGTCTAGATTACTACATGGCCATCGGACTTTGATGGAAATAGCGTTTTAGAATTTCATAGTATTTAATAGTTTTATACATTCCAGTGATGACTATATACATATAAAAGGAACCAATGTATTTTTGTCCGCTGTGCATTTAAAAAAATATTTATATCCATATTTATATTAATCGGCAACGAAATGCGCATAAAATTGGTGAGCAAATATTGGCAAGTAGGGAGGAAGGGATGAGTGATGTCAGTATGGATCAAATGGAATACATCGAAGTTGTATATATTTTGGGCAACCCGAGGAGGAAATTAGAGGCCCGCTTGTCAGCGCGATCCCATTTTTAGCACCAGTTGGTCGTCTCGCATAGCTTTTGTTCGACTGGGTAGCTTCGGTCAAAGAATACACCGTTTACGTACATTGTTGGCCATAGCTGAAAAAGTTGTGTGATTTTTTATTTAAGTTTATCTCGCCGATTTTGAGTTGGCAGTTTTCCATTTTCTTTGTCATCTCGCGGATTCTAATTTTACTTCAGCTAATTCTCCGCTATAAGGTCCTTATGAAAACCAGGGTTGAAAAGCCGCTTCGCGACTTTTCAACCCTGGCCCCGGTCTGACCCAATTTAACCTTCACTTTGCATAATTGCCCTAAATTCAGATGACCAAAATGAAAAACAACCGCTTCTACCTCTTTATGTAGCCGAATCCCCACTTCCGGTCTATGCTAATTATTCCTAACAAAGAAGTTTTCACAAAAACTTAAATTTAATGTCGAAAATAGGTGATTTTGTTGAATCTAAAATGCGTGCAGTCATCTCCAGGCCATTACGCACCTAATGACGTATCATACATACCTTAAAACGCATCGCCTATCGAGACAGACAGACGGAGCCACCCCGGACAGACAGACGGAAGTGGATGCAAAGTGGCACACCCACAAACACACACACAGACACTATTTTTTATATATAGTAGGATATCGACGCAGTAGTAGTTATGGTTTTTATGGCTTAACTTAAATTAGTTTTAAAATTTATAAATTGAAACTAAATGGCTAAATCGGCGCCTGTGATCCTTTTTGAGATTTTAGTAACTACGAAGTCTCATTAGCATTCGTAAATAGGAACTGGCAAATAAGAATCAGAAGATTTGCAACTTTTTAATTAGAATTTTAGAATATTAGAAAAATACCAGGGTTGAAAAGCCGCTTCGCGACTTTTCAACCCTGGCCCCGTCTCGGACCCCATACTATTCTGCAGTTTGCATAATTGGCCTCCATTCAGAAGACCAAAAAAAGTTGAAAACAACCCTTTCTGCCTCTTTATATAGGCGAGCACCCACTTCCGCTCTATGCTAATTATCCCTAACAAAGAGGTTTTTACAAAACCCTAAATTTAATAGCGAAAATGGCTAATTTTTGAAAATCTGATATGTGTGCAGTCATCCCTAGACCATTACGCACCTAATGACGTATCATACGTAGCCCAATACCCGTCCCTTCTTGAGATATCCTCCGGACAGCCATCCGGAAGTGGATGCAAAGTGGCACACACACACACACACACACACACACACACACACACAAACACTATTTTTTTATATATAGTAGGATTAGATGACAAACACGAAAACCAGCTGACACTAGCCCCTTAAACCCACTTTAACTCCAGCTCGATGCGTATTAACCATCGAATAATAGTTAAGAAGTTCTCCCGTTTGTGTCGTCGCACATTCGATCAGTTTCCTAAATTCATTTCAAATTTTGAATTCCGTTATTAGCCTAAAAACCTTTGAGTCCTGGCAGACAATCGGCTAAGGCATCGAGAGAAAGCCTCACGAAGCGTTTTCAGCCCTTGAATGCATGTCACCAATCCAAGATGTCGTCGCGGGAAGTACTTAATTGAAAGTTCCAGATAAATCGAAAAACCTCTCAAAACCCGCATGTCAATTCCCAGTTAAAAACTTGCCGACATGGCGCAGTTCTGCAACCGGTTCAGATCGCATTCGGTCTGACCATGCATGCACGAGCAATGGAAATTACGGTTGGCATCATAGACACAATCTCCTTTACCGAAAGCGACAATCTGGAATATAGGGCTGGAGGGGATTTTTGAGCTGATGAGGCCGTAATCAGTCAACATGCGGAACGCGAAAAACTGAAAAACATCTCCACGCCGCGGGCAATCAGCTGTCTAAGTGATAGCATCGAAAGTGGCGGATTCGAAGAGCAAATTGAGGGATTATTACGTTTGCGCCTATTTACGCAGTGATACTGACGGAAATATAGGTGTTTATGTCTAACTTCCGCTCGAATCTCTTAAAAATGATAACCCAATTTTTTACGACAATCAAAAGCTTAAAATCAAAGTTTTTCTATTACCTGCAAATTCATGATGCCCGGTTTCGTCACATAAAATGGCCATATTTGTTCTCGCAACAGTTTTGTACAGTAGGGACACTGGGATTCCGTGAATATTGTGACATTCACCTAAAACGGGTTGTTTTCGAGGGGTATGGTAGTCAACCTGTTGCGCATTCACAGCCAATTGTAGCCCTGCTAACAACAGGAGATATATTAGCATTCTGAAAAAAACCATAATTTAGAAGAAGTAGCTGTGAAATAGTAGAAAAGAATAATATAATCAATTTTTTAAAAATCGGTAAATTCTTCGCGGCATCAAACTATTAAAAAAATTCTGGTAATTACTTGCTTGAAGTTATAAAAATAGCTTGCAATTCATCCTATATAGAAAAATATTAGTTGCTATGCGATGGTACGTACAATCGCTCGACGGGCAGAGAAAAAAATATTGCCGGCTGGTTTGGAGAGCCCCTTCAGGGCACACAATAGGGTAAACTGAATCGCAGCGTTCTCGGAAGTGATTCTGTCATGCCCATCCGGGCGCCATTCCCCCTCAAGAAAAAACATACAGCCCCATTTTTTTGTGTGGCCGAGAAATTCAGGGCACTGACCGCGGGAGGGATTGAAGCCCCAAAAAACTGTGTCGAAGAAGAAGAAGAAGAAGTATTTTTGCGGGCTGGAGCTGACCGAGGGCGGGGGGCGAGGATCAAACACGTTCACCCGCTCCAAACAGAACCTAGCACAGAACGACAGATGCAGCACGACACAGTACGGGTCAACGAGGTGGATTCGTGCCTAGGATTATCTACAGCATTGCCGCCGGAGGGGAGGCGGAAGAGGGGGGAAGAGGAGGAAAAGGAGGTGGAGAAGGGGACATCCTTCTGTCACCCATTCTCCATCTGGGCCGGTTTCAGCTTTTCTGATCGGCCATCCACCCGCCAATCCCTCGGTCACCTGGATGCCCTTTGCCTTCCGGAACCGCCATTCGGTGATCTGGTTTTTTTGGAAATCATGCCGTCGTGAGGGTGGGGTGGGGAGGAGGCAAAAAGGAGGTGCTTTTTGATGTTTTCCTGGTAGGAATGAGATGGGAAAAAAACTATAACTTGATCACACAATTGGCAAAATTTTAAAGGGACAAGGAAGCCCTGCGTAAACCAGGCTGATCTACAATTGGCCGGGATCGGAAACGCTAGATCTACTGATGTGAAAATCGCTAGATCTAAAATCTGCGTTTTAATACTTTGAGTGAGATTGGTATGTAAAGTGGCTACGAAAATAGGTTTATATTTGGTGACCAGGGTTAAAGTCGAAAAGCAAGTTTTGAACACTAGCATGAGAAATAAAAAGTATAAATTCCAGAAATATAAAAGGAGCTGTCGATGCATCCAAGTCCCCCAGAGCACAATATTTGAGATAAAATTAATATCACTAACAGAAGATACTTGCAGAATAGAAAAGGCCAAAATACAAAATACAGCCTATAGAAAATAATCAAAAGAATAAGACTAAGCTATTCTTAAAAATAGCATTAAACCAGCAAAACTAAAATGCTACGCACGAACGTCACGAAGCACGCTGCGTACAAAGCTTGAGATAATAACCTATGCCCTGGTCGTTCGTTCTAGCTTGACCGATGGAATGAAGAGCAAGGGAGTGCGTGGATGGCAGAACAAAGTGAAGACAAGAAGCCACGTCTCCTCGCTTCGTTCATCCGTTCATATCGTAGATATGTCCGCCCACCGTAGGACTGGTCTATGGTCCGATCTGTACCCCACGGGGGGTAGGAAGGGGAGATGGGGGTGACGCTTGGGACGCCGATTGTGGTTGCCCAATGGCGCGCCATCGAGTCAATTGCGACCAGTTCCCACCCTTCCTCTTGCTCACTACACCTTCTCATTTCTTTTGCCCATCCACCCCCGCGGCTACTCTTTGTGCGAACACATTAAAGAAACAGTAAAATACAGCTGTCCTGGGATCGGATGGCAGCTTGATGGGGCGTGTAAAGGGAAGCAGCTGGGTTTGGGAAGGGGATGTGGGAGGATGGTGGATGAGTTGAGCTTCATAGTTGCATGGGGGAAGTGGAGATTTTACGCATATAGGCCGGTCATCGGAATAGCAGGCTAATTAGGCTGCAAAATGCAAGGGTCAATTTAGCCTGTCCCAGGTCATTTTTCTTAAAAGTAAAATTTGCATCCTGCAAAATTTGCAACCGATTTTTTGAACCATTTTCATTTTATCTGTTTATGGCGAATTTTGTAATGTAATGCTACTTTTCGGGCTGAATACGACTCAAGTTGCCTCGACTGCTTTCCACAAAATGAGCGGAAATGCAATCTTACTAGATTCAAAAGTCGAAGCTAATTAGAAAGTGAACGTACTATAGTAATAACAGTATATGCATAATAGTAAGTGGTGCCGTAAGTGATACACATTCAAAACTAAAACGCCCTTAAGTTTACCCATTTCAACCCTCGATACATTTGAAAGTGCAATTGCGTACAGCAGGGAATGCCAGAATGCAATATAAGAAACCGAACAGCGGGCGTTCCGAAGCAGCCATGGCAAGCGAAGGGAAAGCATCGCCCCGGGTGGAAGAAGCTCTTCACACAACCGGCTCACCGTCCGTCTATTCCACACCCATCCCTAACAACGACTCCTCGACCCCCACCACGGTCATCCCCCACCCCCCACTAGTCCGCTATGGCAAATGCCGGTGGACAGTTGAGGAGAGGGCATTGTCATCAAAAACCCATCATAATAAAAAAAAGACAGGTTTTTGCCTAAAGCAGGGCATATTCTTAGTCAATGATCCGTTCAAGCCGTATAATTTGTCTAAGAAAAGGTCATTCATTATCCTCCTTCACTTTACTAGATGTAAAGATTATTCAGTATTTATACAAATCCGAAAAGCTAAGTCTACACAAATTTGCAAAAGCGGGACTCCAATAAATGATAAATTTTTGTTTCCGTTTTTCCGCGACTCCGGTGCAAAATCGCGAACTATTCGTTCAACCCCCTTTAAACCGGAATATTTTGCGTAATTTCATCACAAAAAGCCGAAATCAACTTTAGTCCCATCCTGCATAAATCACCAGAGCTCGCTAGCTTCCAAAGAACAGTTAAACTTGAGCCAGAATCCTTGGAATTTTGAAAAGGTCAAGGAGCGCCACAGTAGGCGCGTGAGTGACCGGACTGGACACGGGACGATCAGGGCAGAACACCCACAAAGTTTATGGCTTCTCCAGTAGCAATACAGAAGGCTTATCCGAGTGACCCTTACTTTATTGGGAGATTTGGACGAAATTGTGGATCTGTTCTTTAGAAAAAGGAACTGGGTGAACTTTACAAAATTGAGGAGTCACTAGTTGGTCTCGCTTGGATTGGTATATGCAACTACAAACTACATTTTGCTTTTTTACATTTAGCAGACGTCGTGATGGTTTTCGAATTCGGGATTCTGGGAATCAGTATTTTTGATATTAAAGCTTTACAAGACCTGTTTTAAAAATTAAAAGAAAAGATACCGCTGCACCTACATGTTTATTGAACACTAGTGCCAAGGGCATATTCCCGGTGCGTATGAAGCTGTGCTGTGTTCCGAACAATCTGTCTGTATTGAGGGCGTTGAGGTGCCAATGGAGGTGTCAAGTAGAGCCGATCAAAGGAGAAAGCCCTCCCTGCTCCCCCTGGGGGAGGGCGACAGCGAGAACGCTCAGCCATCTAGGCAGAAAAATAACTCGAGTGTGCACGCCATCGTTGCCCCCGAAAACGGTGTGAAACTGGTTATGTTTGCTATTCGAAGATTCCCTTTCTTGCCCGCAGGGTTAGACATGGTGTTCTTGTTCTATTTGTCGGGAGAAAGAGCTTGGCAAATGAATCCGTTAGCTAGATTCGTTTTCAGAAACTGCATTCTTGAGAAATGCCTTTGAGGAGATTGCGTGTTTTAGCAAAAACTATAATGGATGGCAGAAAAGGCGGGTTCTGGAATCGGGTATTAAAAAACTGGTTTTATACCGTCGTGGCTTATGAATGAAATACAAACTATAAACCGATAAAAACGTCACTAGGAATTTATAGAAAAAATTAAAACCTGTAAAAAAACTAAACTATAAAAAAAAAAAATTTTTGGCGTTATACAGTGATTTGAAAACCTGAAACAAAAACCAAATTTACACTTTTTAAATTTAGTTTTTTTTGCCCAGCTAAAGTCTTAGTAGCTAGATAACGATCCGGAGAACCAAAATCCGCACGGGACCGAGAAGCCGAGGAATCGGGCGTAAAATAACGCGCACGAAGATCGTAGCCGGAAAGAAGCTGCCCCGGGGATTGTGAGATCCATCCACGAGATAGCCTCTCCACCCCACGGCTCCTTGATATGCCATTCCCGGCCAATTAGATACGGCACACCGGATAGACGGACAAGCACGACACAGCCGGCTAAAAGGGTCATACCGGTCCCGCATCGACGGCGCAAATCCCACTGAAGAAAATCCGATGCAAGCCCATAACGGCGATCCCTATGATTTGAGCCCTACGATTTGATGCCGCCCCCGACCGGACACATGGACAACGGGATTGTCTGCTTGACACCGGCAACATGTTGGAGAATAGCAGGGGGGAAAGAGTGAATCAGCTGGGTAATCAACCGGCAAATCCGCCCGCTCCTGCCTGCCCTCCGGGGGTTAGCCAGCACATGCGCGGGGTTGAAACGGTTATGAAAGGACATTTTGACTTTTCAGTGGATGCAGTTACTGCTTAAATATATTGCCAAACGAAGAAGACGGCGAGTAAACCTTGAAGCGTGCATGGAGTTTGGCGTGTAAAAGGTTCCTAAATATCAGGTGGGTTAGGGCCAATCCGGAACACAACTATCGCTAGGTCGTCACTCGTATTCTTTTTCGCAAAAAAACTTTACTACTTTGAAAAATGAAGGAAAAACGTCATGCTAAAAACTGGAGGAGCTTCGCCAGAACTGAAATCTAGCAATGACCAGGTCGTTCGAAAAAAACCCCCACGGAACAAGGCAACCAGAGTAAGGTTCTGTCAGAAGCCATCGAATCAAGCCTACGAGATAACGTGATGAAGCTGCCCACAGTTAAATGAGATAAGTTATAGTAGCCATCAGATAAATTTGCAGTAAATCAGGACCTGCAAAGGGATCTAGGGCTAGCTTTAGGACGTACGCAACATTTGCAATGAACTATGATGACCCGAAGACGTTCCGCTGGTGAGGAATTGCCAAAAATTAAGAATGGAATGCCACGGAAGACAATGCAGCTTGGCGAGGGCGAGCCATGGTCAGGAGGATGGGCGTGAAACGGGTTGTCGGGCTCGAGGCGGGGACCTGTTTGCTCACTCAGATCTGCCCCCTTCATTCTCATCGGGTCCCGCATCCTTACGAACAATTCCTTCACACGGATGCCATCGCTGGATCGAAATTCGGCTCTCAAGAACACTCCGATATATTTGCTAAATATTGGCTAAAAACGAGCCTAGATACAGCGCACACACACAATACCCGCTGTTTTACATAACTGGAATTTGTTTCTTGAGTATTCTCCTCTAATTTAAAACTCAAGGTCCCTCGATTGTGTCATTCCCATTCACTACGAAATCAGCCACAAAAAGATTTATCATTAATCGAGGATGCAAAACTCACAGTAATTCGGTAAACCCGTATAACAAAACTAGTAGAAATCTAACAGCGACAAAAGATCCCTTATGTCAAGGATACAAGACAAACATAAGTATTGCACAGAAAAAACTTTGAGGAATGTGGCGAATCCTAGTCGATCGGATGGTACTCCTTTGCCAGCATGACGTTGAGCATCACACCATCAAATATCTTCCTAAAAAGTTCCCATAAAAATTGAACGGCGAAAACGTACCCGTTCTGGGTACTGAAGAAAGTATTGGCGGTCTTCAGCCCATCAAATATCAGCTTCACAGTCTTTTCGTCTTCGCACCATACCCTCTGCAAAAAATATATTGAACGAAATTGACGACTTACTTTGAGAGGTCCATAGCGCACAGCTAAGCGGCGGATTTTGTGGAGGGCATTTTGTCGAAATGAGGAAACGTCGGATACGCTCACCACGAGGCAGGCCTGGAAAAATAAGCGTGACTCTCAACCAGATGCGCACCTTGTTTTTGTTGTCCTTGGCGGCCGTCGTTTTTGCGAACATTGTCTCCGTTTCCGGCGAAATCTATCAAAATAAGATAAATTAAATGATATACAAACCTTGCGGATGAATCTCGGAGAAGCGGGTGCCGGTTTGGGCTCTGGTATATTGGTAGACACGGTACTCTTGCCCTTACGGCTCAAAAGCTCTTCACGACGACGCTTCTGTTCTTCCAATTTCTCGAGATAGCTCTCATCAAGTCCAAGCGCCTTCGCACTCTCCAACGCTGACTAAAAAAGTTATTGATTTGAAGTGAAAAGGCGATATCACACGCTTACAATAAAAGTAAGTCGTGGAAAACGCACCTGTTGAGCGGATGGTTGTTTACGAGGGCTAGTAGAGGGCTTTCTTGAACGTTGGCTATTCCTGGGGCTCCTTCTGCGCTCACGATCGCGGCCCGGGCTGGGGTGTCGCCTGCGCTCGCGCGGGGACCTCGAACGCGATCGAGAACGACTGAAAACAAAAGAATAAGTCAATTCCATAATTCAACCTTCGGCTCGAATCGGATGAAGGAGAGCGGCGGTTTGCTGTAGATGCGTGTGCCAGGAATTGGGCTACTTGCTGGTCCCACGCCGATGCGGGGATTGCCCCAAAAGGCGCTGGCGGATGAGTGTAGCTGGGGAGCAGACCACCTGCAAAAAAGGATTGCACTGATAATACGGGCTATCAAACCAACGTATAACTGAGAAATAAACTTACTCCGCGCGAACTTTGGGTTGATGTGGATCTCAGCAGGTCTTGTAGCGGTCCGGTTCAAAATCAGACCCATCAAAGACGGAGCAGGTCCTTGGCCATGTTGAGGTGGCGGGCGCCGTTTCATGTCGCTTGCCTGAACGGAAAATCAGTAAGCCGAGTTATGTTATCAAAACTCGAAAACAAGAAAAACAAACCTGAAACGAGGAAGCTGGGGCCTTCTTTCCGCCGAAACCAGCATATCCGTGTTGAACGTTCTTCGTGGTGGCGCTCTGGGGCTCGATTTTGACAACAAATGATGGAGGCTTCTCTTTTACGAGCTTCTCATTCTTCATATCCGGTACTTGCGCTTTCGTGTTCTGAAAATGGAGTCGTTGGAAAAGTACAAGAAGGTCGAGGAAAGCCGAAACATTGTTAGAATGATAGAAATAAACACACCTTATTCCGTTCGGACGAAAACCTAGAATCACGCTCATCATCATCATCTGCAGTCGGCACTTCAGGCGTCGGCTCGATATTGGGCGGATCGTCTGAGTAGTCGAGCTCCAGTTCCTAAAAACCATATACTACTTCAAGAAAAAAAGATACCGCTGTGAGGTTCAGGCTTGATCCTCCTGCAGCATTAAAGGAGGAATTGGGGTCAGTGAAGTCGGCCAACAAGTCATCTTCGTTGAGCTAAAAAGAACATTTGTCTCGACCGATAATCTACAATGGAAACGGTAAATCAAAACGCTTACATCAGCGATGTCATTAATCCCTTCGATGTTAGCATCTAACAGAAGAGCTTCTTCAGACATAGCCACGCAAATGGAGCAGGTTGCCACAAAATGTATACACAGAACGGGGGCTAAACCAGACTATTGACAAAATCAAAAAACCAGGATACGCCTGGAGACAATGTCAGAAAAGGGGAGAGAGAGGTTCGATATGTGCTTACAAAAGACTAGAACAATAAAAAGATATTTTTTTAGAAATTGACATGGAAAAGAGGAAAGGGAGAAAAAAGACTTCGGCGAAAAGATGGCATTATTGGACAGACCGCTCCAAATTACAGCAACACCTTATCAATCGGATCTCTACGCACTAATGTCCCTGCTGTCAGCAATTGGGTCAACACAAAAACAAACACGATAAAATGAAATAAGATAGGTGATTTCAAGGAATTAGCGTAAGTTTGGGTTAATATGTTTCAAAGGAACAATTTGCAACTATTCATAGCGATGTCGCTAGCATATATCGATAGCGTTCGCAAGTTTTAGAAGGTTTAGAAGGTTTTAGGGGAAACACGAACAAGAATCAATCACAAAAAATGCTGATGATTTTATTAGTTCAACCCTTAGATAGAAAAGGGGCATCCTGTAAAAATGAGAACTTCTAATACGTGGTATGAAACGCATACAACCTATGGCAACAACTTATTTTTTTGCACCAATTTAATCAAGGCTGCCATATATTAATTTCAAATTAAACAAGCTGGGGAAAATTTACTTTTATGGTCCCCGTCCGAAAAGTGGTTTTTTGTGTCGGAATCGATTTAGAATTGTTCGAAATGTGGTTTACAGTTGAAAAAAGGGTCGGAAAGATGTTTTTGCTAGGAAATATGCACTTTTTTATGAAAATTTGAGGACCATAAAATGGGGTACGGGGGACTGAAGTTTATGGTCCTCGGCTGAAAAGCTATTTTTCTTGTCGGAAAATATCCAGAAATGTTCAAACTATCGTTTGCAGTTCAAAAAAATCGTCGGAAAGAAATTTTTTTCGGAGAAAATAATTTTTTTCACGAAAATTTGAGGACCATAAAAGGGGGTACAGGGGACTGAAGTTTATGGTCCTCGGCTGAAAAGTGTTTTTCTTTCACCAATTCAATAGATTAATGTTGGAAATGCATAGTACATCGAAAAAGTGCCGGAAAGATGTTCTTGGTCTCCTAAGACTTATGAACAGGGTGCGGTATGTAGCATTGTCAGGCAAGGCGGGCCAGCTTCGGATGGCTGCCGCTCCACTCTTTCGAAATCAGGGCGCCTGGGCGCTGCGCGCTGCTCGGGCGCCCCGATTTCGAAACACTGTACGAGCTCGCACCCATCCGAAGCGACTAGGCCCCCGGTGGCACGAAGCCTTATTTTTAGGCTAAAATTGGGTTGAATGAATTTTTGTAACAAAACATTTGTTGAAGCTAATAAGGGCCTTTCCGACGATTTTTTGAACTGCAAACGATAGTTTGAACATTTCTGGATATTTTCCGACAAGAAAAATTGCTTTTTAGCCGAGGACCATAAACTTCAGTCCCCCGTACCCCATTTTATGGTCTTTAAAAGTGCATATTTCCTAGCAAAAACATCTTTCCGACCCTTTTTTTCCACTGTAAACCAAATTTCGAACAATTCTGAATCGATTCCGACACGAAAAACCACTTTTCGGACGGGGACCATAAAAGTAAATCAAGCCAACAAGCTGCGTTCGCTTGGAGGCGAGAGTTTCGAAAATCGCGTTAATATTTGGAGTTTACCTTTCAGAAGTAGCTCACGAATCGGCGCCCAGTGCAGCTTTATGTCTAGAGCGAAGACTGTAGGGGTTGGTTTTTAGTTTTAGATGATATAATATAGATCGGAATTAGTGGTTTTTACAGAATCTGAAGTGGTAGATAGATAGCGGCCCTCGGGGCATGGGCGCTTCGACAGTTCCGGCGCAGACATCTGCTCAGGGGAATTAGCGCGAAGATGCAGCATTTGAAAAGCAGCGGCTGGCTGCAAGTGCAATAGAAACAAATGTCTAGGAAACTTGTATATAAGTCGTAGTCTGTAGTTACCCCGGGGTGTTCCGAGTACCTTTTTCGTTATTTTTACATGTGTATACCTCAATTAATATTTATACATCGCAACACACACACAAAGAGAGTCAAATGATGAGACCATTTTCAGAGACTAAACCGACATATGGAAACGTCCCGTTTTGGAATGACGTTTCCGATGTCTCCGTTCATTAGGACATTTAAAGACTAGATAATCAGGTTTTCGCTCCCGGAAGTATCCCTGCCCGCGCCAAGCTGACTGCAACGCTTCGTTTGGAGTCTAAATTATGTTTTTCAACACGTTTGAGGTGGCTTTTTTACCGGATATACGGTGATTGGGTCAGAATACTGGGGATACGAGCTAAGGCGGACGATGTCGGTAAGGCATTGGCGGTAGGACTGGAATTTGGCATTATTTTTTAATAATCGTTTGTTAGTTACGTCGATTCAATTTTAGAATTTTCCACAACTCACCGTTCGGATTCCATATTTACAGACTTGTTGGCATGTTCTTCCTTGTTTGTCCAATACGGTCACATTAAATTCGGTGAGAAGACCTCCTTGGGGGTCGAGAACTCGTAATACTGTAGTTCCATTAACAACATGACCCTGAAAGGTCAATATTCTTTTTTTGAAATTTTCATACTTACCTCAAATTTATGGGTGTATCCGTTAGGCATATTAGCTCCGGTTGTATAAACGGTATATCCGGAAGCGAATCGCTGTCTCCTCTTTCGCTTGCGGTATTCGCCCTCAATGACCGTCACTGTGAAATATACGGTTGGAAACGGAGCAGAGTCAGCGAATCGAAGTGTCCCTTTTGGCAGTAGTTCGCTGGTTAGCAACGGTCCTTCACGTTCAACCGGGATCTTGAAACTTTCTGATGCATACACAACTAAATTCGATTACCTTCGTCAACTCTTCTCCATAAAATGGCTGGTTTTTCGGCTTCACATATGGATCTGGGAGATCCTTCATAGAGGGCACAGGCGGCAAGGCAACAAGCTGGGGTTTCTCAGCCGTTTTTCTGATCGTTTTCATTAACAACGGCTTGAACTCCGGGTCCTGTATGCAAAACAATGTTTCAAATTTTGAAGTGACATACCGATGCACCATCCAGAGTTCGGAATTTGCGGCGCCTTTCTGCGGTCTCTTCAGGTTCCGCGCTCAATGTAATTTCAGTGGCTGGTTCTTCTCCTGAAAAATAACGTATCAGCTGCTTCTGAAAAGATAAGATACCTGAAGCCTCAAAAATTTCCTCAGTTGTCTCAGGAATCGAAACAGTGGTTGTCGGCTCATCATAACGAATCTTCTTGGCATGCTGGTTTTTATGAATATCCTTCGAGCTATCTCTCGCTTTGCAAATGCCACGAGAGCACTCCGAATTCCGGCAGGCTCCTTTCTTCAAATGCAGACAGCTACCCCCTTCGTTTACCTAAAAAACTGGCATTAAAAAATTCTTAAGTTCAGAATTACCGTAGCCACACATCGGTCCAGCCGTTTGTCACAAACCAGCCATTCAGTATTGTTCGGACAAAGAGCAGCGCACGTTTCTACAAGATTTTTCGTTTACTTTAGTTTGGAAAATACCGTTCCGTTCCGTTTGAGCCTCAGAAATTCTGCGCAGCAAAAAGAACAGCTGGCTATTTTTTGTCTTCTTGATTTCGAAGAGATAGGGGAATTTGTGCTAAATTTAAGGAATTGCTTTAAATTTTCGGGCTTTACCGGTTGCCTAGCCGCGCGTTCTCCCCGGGATGTATGTTTAGGTAGAAAATCATCGGAATAGAGGGAAGACTCTTCGGGCTTGGGCAGCCTCATTTCCAGCTGCCAAGACCAGAAGGGTGTAAACACACCCTCTGCAGCCATCACGTCGTCCATGCTGCAAAAAGGGTGTACGATGTACGAAATTGTGCGCATTTTTTTGGTTGTTAGGTCAAATACTAATATCTAAAGGGTTTTTTAGACATTTGGAAAGTCATTTTTCTATGCAAAGTTCTAATTAACATAATAAAGTACCGATAAGATCAGTAAAGAATTATTTCGGTAATACTTTATACTTTCTTCTACTCAACTTTCGCCCACACACCCAATTCTGTTCCTTCCCAATTACACAAACGGCCCAATTAACCCAAGTGTTGCCAAAAGTCTGCCACTTTCGAGGGGTAGAGGGGGCAAATTGGGCCATTGAGATCATATGAATGATGCCCCCCCCCCCTCCGATCTGCCCAAGAATGAAATTTCTCTACCAAAAACCGAGCAACAACTTTGTGCAAAGCTCTTGCTCATGCGATAGGATAGGGGCCTCACTATGAAAAAATCCTACGATAAATTCTGAACCTTACCTGCTGACAAGTTCGTGAGCCCGATCACCAGAGAGAATATCGCTCCATTCTTGCCTACCGTAACTCTTCTTCAACCGCCAAAAGGCTTTTAGCAGCGTTTTCCTGAAAACTAGGGTCGTAAATTTTTAAGAAATATATAAAAAAAAAGTGTCTGTGTGTGTGTCCGTGCCAATTTGCATGCAACTTCCGTCATTCTGTCCAGAGGATATCTCGGAAAGGGAAGGTTTTTAAGGTATGTTTGATACGTCATTAGATGCGTAATGGTCTGGAGATGACTGCACCAATAATCAGTTTTTACAAATTCAGCTGTTTTCGACATTAAATTTAAGTTTTTGTTGAAAAATCGGGCAGCCTTCTTTGTTAGGAAATAATTAGCATACGCCGGAAGTTGCGGCGACCTATATATAACCCGAGAGAGTGGAATTTTTCATTTTTCTCATCGGAAACCGAAAGACTTATGCAAAGTGAAGAATCTGATGGGGTTGGACGGGGCCAGTGTTGAAAAGTCGCGAAGCGGCTTTTCAACACTGGTTTTTAAGAAATTACTTGTAAGACACAAAGAAACTATTCAAAGCGTTACCTCTGTTGAAGATCGAGATGCCGGATTTCTTTTCTTGGGACGTCTAACAAGCAGTTTTTCGTCTGAAAAGTTGCAGATTAACGTTTAAGTAAATTTTTATACCTCTCCGCCCCTGCATATCCGCAAGCCATACGCTATGGCAGTTATTCCGAATAGTAAAAGCAGAAGCCGCATCATTGACAAGCGCATCTATAAAATTGGTTTCTATTTCTGACGATTTAAACAGCTACAAACAAATTTTTTAGAAAACAAACACAATCAGAAGAACTTTATAAAATATCATAACTTGGGTTACGGTAGTTAATGTTTTCTATAGCTAAGTGCTACTTTGGCCCACTATATTTGGCACCTTCCCAAAAAAACTCTAGCAACTTCAAACAATAGAACCGGAAAGAACTTTTGAGCTAATCTCCCTGGGTGCCCGGTGTGCCAATTTTTCGTTAGATGAATCGGGGCGGGCCCAATGAGGCGAGTTTGGCCCCAGCGAGGCGGCGGCTTTGTCTCAAATGTGGACCTCCTCCTCCCCCCTTCACCACTTGTAATATTCGAAGCATTGTGACGGGTCCCCTCTTCCGAGAGGCCTCCTTTTCCAATGCTCAATTGTTTTCCGCATACGGGGCGCCACAAGAGGGTTTTTTTGTGCGTCGAGCTCCGATGAATTTAGAATGGTGGTGAATCGGGATTATTAGTAGTCGCGCTGAGGTTAAGGGAAATTTGAAAAGTTTGTTCCGGAATTACACAGTCCCCACTAAAAATTCAGTAGAGAGAAATATACAGAGAATCCGCAAACGAGTGGAATGGGTGGTGTATATCCGAGAAATAACAAAAAGCGCGCGGCTGAAGTGGCTAATTACCGCGAGGCTCCTACCAACCGCTCCCACGTTTTCCGAATCACCGAAGGCTGATTGGCAAAATTTTTCTAAAAGAACGTGCAGTAAAAATTTTGTAAAATATCTTCAGCATAATAATGATATAACATGCAAAAGTTTCACGGCATTTAAGCAATGAAATTTGTGAACGAACAGCTCCATTTATAATTTTTGAGTGAATCTTTTGATGTCAATTGGCTATACGCATCTTACAAAGCACAAGGGACGTTCAAAACATATTTAAATAACCTTAATAAAGTTGTCAAAATGAGAGTTAGGTCCGCAAATGCCGAGTAATCCACACAAAATTTGGTAGCATCCATTACCCCGAAGAACCCATACAATCCAAATTAGGCCACGGCCATCTAAAAATACGGATTAACCGGTCACAGCCATGTCATAACAGTCTGATTGACAGAGATTGACATTCCATGATTGACCATAATAAGCGGAACGATTGATGGCGGTCCCATAGAATCGACATAATGGCGAGCTGGGCCAGCAATCAGGTGTCTAATCAGCCGGTGGTCCGTCACTTCCAATTTGCCACCCCACAACCGTTCAATCGGCTCAAGATCGCTCGAGATCTTACCCTTGGGG
Source organism: Mesorhabditis sp. LJ9110 (assembly GCA_038088335.1). Taxonomy (NCBI): domain Eukaryota; kingdom Metazoa; phylum Nematoda; class Chromadorea; order Rhabditida; family Rhabditidae; genus Mesorhabditis; species Mesorhabditis sp. LJ9110. The sequence goes on along the minus strand of JBBGBA010000011.1, from coordinate 385,135 downwards.
TACGATCTTCGCCTGGTGGCGGCACGTTTTTGAACCCGTGGGGCACTCTCTTTCTAGACCCGCTTTTTCGGCCCATCAACTTGGGTGTGGGGGCTAATTGGGATAAAAGATGGAGCAATTTTGGGGGCCGTGAAATGTTGCGGTTTTTTGGGGGGCGGCACGGCGCTGGGAAGTGCCAGTAGGAAGAAAGTGGGTGAATTACCACAGTAAAAAACCCTGGAGGACTGGTTAGCAATTTTTGGTACTGGACTTTTAACGGGGGGCATAGTTGAGTTTGATAAGGGTTACAATAGTTTGCATTTACTAACTGGTCATAAAAGTTTTTAGAAAATGTACGAGAAAAATTTAAAAATGATGATTATCATACACTTTCGAACAAAAACAATCATTTTTGAAAATATTAAAGCTTTTGATGATTTTTTTCATGCGTTAGGCGGTATGAAAATCGAGCTAAATGATATTTATATGTGGGTATTAGTGGCCAACTTTCTATGTAGTTAGAGCGAACGACTAAAGTGGTTTCCACATCCAACCCCCTTTTAACAGTCACTTACCTCGATTTTTGGTTTAATAATGCAATAGTTCTATGCAATTAATAAAGAAAAAACTATAGCTCAAAACTTGTTTCGTGCTTTCCACAAAACAGGAAGTTTGGAACCGAACAAAAAAGCGCTAAAGCGGCGTTTCCATGATTCAGCGTCACGAACAAATATCAACCGTTGATACCAAAACAAATAAAAGGAAATGTTTTCTAGTAGCAACCATCGACTTCCAACTTCTTTCTACGAACATGCATCACTTCCAAAATCCCGGCCCAGACCGATGATCGTATGTTTCCCCCTCAGAGCTACGGCTTTTCTTTGTTCTTTTTTGTGTGCAAGGGTCGCCTCACCGGATAATTGGAACAAGATATGGGGGCCAGGGCCAATTGAAAACGAACGTCTGGCGAAAAAATAGGGTGCCAGTGGCCGAGGGGTCCACTTCAAATATTTCAAACAACCCCTGCAGGGACACCAATTTTCACGTTTGTTTGACATGGAAGAGGCGGTGTTTTTCGGAGGTGTAAAACGTATGAAAAGCGGGAGAATTTGTCGTGCAAAAATAGAAGTCACAATTTGGAAAAACTCGACGAGCATAGAAGGCAAAAGTTGGTTGAATCTTCTAGAAACAACAACAATTAAAATATATCAACCCAGGATTGCTCACAAAAAATCAGAAAAGATACGCTTTGAATAAGGGGTTCTGGGGCAATATAACTTTCCGTATTCACGTAAAATGTAGTTTATAAATTATTTCATAGTGTTTTTAGTGGTTCCTAACGCCACAAGTCCACAAGTATTTTGAAAAAATGAAATTTTTTGTGATTCTAACGCCTGTCCTTCATATTCCATCCTCGCAAAGTAAAAATAGGGCGAAAATAGTAAGCATTTTTGTATTCAAAATGTTTAATCCTGTCCCCCCGCTAACAAACCAGAATCAAGTAAGAACACAGAATTCGGAAAGTATTGTCTTATTTGAAAGTAAGACTTACAGAGTCGTCGGGGTAATTCATAAAAACCATGACTGCCTACAATCCCCCAACCCTAAACTGACCACCCATGAAAGCCCTAAAGTCCAGCCCCCTGAAATATGGCTGTAAAAGGGTTCGGAGGCTTAGCGAAAAGCTACGGTGACCCCTTGGCTCGAACCAAACTGATGAATGGGTGAAGAAGGGTGGGCGGTTAGTTGGTGGGTCCTATCGCATGAACTAACCAATGAACCCCACAACCCGTCCCACAAACATTTGGATCCGCGATCCCTCCTTTAGCTACTCTGGGTGGCCCATCATTCTTGTTGCGAACACGGCGAGTGTCTGTGTTGTCACAAGAAGGTTCACGGGGAAATCCCCTCAATTAATTGTGGCACTAGTTTTTGCCGATTACAATTGGAACAAATGGAAGTGATGGCTGGAGGTCAAAGTTGCCAAAATCAACAGGTATTAAAAAGGATTGGGAGGCATCTAGGTTCTTAGGATTCGCTCACATTAGGGCAAAATTGATAATGTCGAAATTTCATGATGTCAAAAAGTCTACAATAGGCCGAAAACCGACAATGTCGGGATGAATGCCCGAATACCGCGTAATCTACTTTTCAGCCTTTTTGCTTATAAATAGCTTCTGATCAATTATGGAGTACGACTAATACGGTATGTCCCGGATTCCAGTAAGCAAAGATCCAAAAAGCCGCCAGCTTCCTCTCAAAGTAAGTTCAGCCGGCCGACACAAGTTCAAGGCCCATTTCGCGAAAACGCTGAACGAGCCCCCGATTGGTTCCAGATGACATTTCATAAGTAGCCCCCCATTTTGACCGACCGCAGCTTTCACAAAAGTTTTCCTGCCCTCCCCCTCCAATATTTGAGTGATAAAACCCGGGCAACCGGTGTGTAAGCCTGGAATTCAGCCAATATCTCTCAATCCGCAACCACCCAATGGCAACAGGGGTGGCGTAGCTGTGGTGGCGGCGGGCGCGACAGCTGGTGTAAATTTGGGTAAATGTTTGTCTTTGACAACCGCTGAACTGACCGCCCAGTCGGTTCCAATTCTGAGGGAAGGGCCAACTGCCAACCCAAATGCCCTGAAGAGGGGGGGGGGGGTTAGGACCAGGACCGGGTGGCCCTGTTGCCCTTTTGGCCCCTTTAGTGATGGAGTGTCCCTATACGATTGTATGAGAACTCGTGTGTGTGTACACAATTTGACTCATTGCACATTGGGGGTGATGGCGTAATGTGACATTGTCTAGAGCAAGTTATGATAGCGATGATCGATGGTTGGGTGAAAGTTTAAGGGAACAGTTGACCCTCATGGTTTACACGATTCAAATTGACAGCCGGCTGGAGGGGTGCTGTAGTATAGCTTAGTGTCAGGGATCTTCCAAAGCCCTTTAAATCGTTAATTTAAGGTAAATCAACAGAGAATTACTGTATCTTGGGTTTAGATTTTTCGATGCATCTTAAAACCAAAAACCGCTGATAAAATCGTTCGATTTGACAATTTTCGTCAGGTTTCACATTTTAAGTGCCTAAAAACTCCTTAGAAAAACAGATATTCTTACTCTTAAAAATTCTAGGCAATTTTGAACATACTAAATAGGAAAAAAGGTTTATTTAACGACATAAAATTTCTTGGACAAGGCCTGAGCACAAAACCTATACAAATAACACTAACATGGATTCGCATCAGCCACCGTAGTACCACCGGCAACCACATTGACCCAAAAAAAATTTTCAAAACCCACCGGCCACCCCACATTTGGAGTAAGATTAATGGGCGGCGTTTTTTAGAATGGCAAATGAGAGTCGCAAAGAGGGAAAGAAAGAGGGCAACCCGGCCGATGTCTAGTACTGTCAGTGGGAGGACCCATTCCGTGGATCAGCCGCAATCTGGCCCCCGCTTGACAGTTTTCCACCTCTCTCCCTCCCTTCCCTTTCGATCCTCTGTACAATCCATTATTCAACAGCTTGTCCCCGGGTTCGCCAATTTTCAGGCGGGTCGCCCTAGGTTGCATTTTGGGGGGCAGCGGCTGGAATTGAGATTAATGAACTGGGCGACATATGGGGGAGGTATCGTCATAAAAAATACCGAATTTGCTCTAACATAGCACCTATCTATAAAACCCCACTTCAGGGGATAGTCAAATATTAGCCGCATGCCAATATATACCCAGCTCAAATAAAAACGTTCTAAATTCTATTTAAATCTCAAAATACTTAAATCAAAATATGGTTTCTGCGTTGACCGTTATTATTTTAACTTTATCTACTATTATTTGCTATTATTTTTCTATATATACTGTTTTCGATATTTTGTTGCAGGAATACTACTACACTCGACTAAAAATACAAAATACCGTAGTTAAAATAAAAAAAATAAAAACGGAATATCTGCCAAGTGCGAAAAATCACTGAAACACACGGATGGATATGATAGCTGGAGTGGCCGCGAAGTGGTGGGCCCCTAGTGGTGGGAATTACAAGTCCGGTCCTCGAAGAGATAGAAGGAGAGGGACAAGGGCCCTCACCTGTCCACATTTCCTCCACCCCGATGACACAACCATCACCTCCGCCCATCCCTTATGCTAATCATCGTCTTTTCTGTCAAATGGCCGCCCCACCGCGGCTCCTGTTGTAAAAAAGTCGAACAACCGAGGGTGACTTGGTGGAAGAAATAGGTGGTTTGGGGAATCAAACGATTTTTGAAATAGGGAGTGGGTGCTGGACTGTTAGCGGGGGAAGGAGATTCAAATTGCCCTATAGTCCTAGCCTATGTCTTAACAATTATTAAAATGCAATTATTAAAATAATTTTTTTTTGCAAAGTTTGATTCTTGATCAAAAATATATTGTATAGTAAAAAATTTCGTTTTTTATTACCAAAAAATGTTGTTTTTTTTGCTAATCAGGTACGTCTGTCTCCTGCTAACAGTCAAGTGCTACACGGATCAGTCTAGAAGCGTCGTTTCTAGCTTACAGTTTGAAACTATAAAACCCCCAACTACCCCCCTTTAAACCGCCAGATAAACTGACCATCTCTACTACGACCTACGCTTTAGGCCATAAACGCTAGTCGTACAAAAAGCTGCACCCCCAAAAATTGTCGGCTTCTTCAAAGCAAAGCGGCGGATCTGCCATTAACTTGCACCTGGGTGGGCCTGGCCCTCCTTTGCTATGGGTCCTGCTCCCCGTTGGTCCGTCTTTATGGGGAAAATGGACAGACAGACAAACCGATGAATCGACAGACAGACAGACAGACAAGGGCCCTCCGCTCAATCGAATGGCCCAATTTATGGGCACGGATGGGGCTATCTGTTGAAACAACACGCACCACTCCGTTACAACCTTTCGTTGTTGCTGGAAATCTGGTATAGACTTGAAGGTACAACATACTTTGCGCATCTGACAAGTGGTTTGGTAATAAATATGTGGGTAGGAAGGGGAGGAGTATAAGGATCTATTAAAGGGCTGGTAAGGTAAGAGTTCCATATAAGGATCTCCTTGAATATCCGAAGTTTGATCAGGCCATACCTAGAAAAGTTTCATGCTAATTTCGACGTATGTTTGAAAAATGTCTTGGGCCTTGAAACGGACGGTACAGGATGATGAAAATTTCACGACCGGGAATGGTTTAGCAGGCAAGGTTACGGTAGGTGTTCACCGCATAGCAAAATAGAATTCGGAATATGGAATATTGAATGGCATCCATAATTCCCGTACGATAGTATGTATCTGAAGCTCATATGCGAATCCAAACACAAGTTATATCGAATAGATACGGTTACAGTAACCCAAAAAATCCCGATTCTAAGCCAAATAAATCTCCTTGAAGGATAGTGTTTAATCCACTACCCATATTGAAGGATTGAGCCATTAGAGAGTCGGTGAAGCCAGAAGAAGGACAGGTCAAAAGGTGAGTGTTGGCCCTAGGTGTGGCGGGCGTGTAATGAGGTGCGCGGATTGGTGTGTAATTGAGAGGCTGACCCCGGGCACCAATCGAGGCTCCTCTCCACCCATATCACCCAGCACATCGACAGCCGTTCTCTTCCATCATATCTGCTGCCAGTGAAGATCATAACCCGAGCCCCGAGCACCAGCTCCACATTTCATCCGGCCCTGACAAATTCAACACAGGCGCTTCGCTTGTTGCGCAGGGAGTGTGTACACGAGCGGGAATGAAGTTAAAATTTTGGCGCTCAGGTTTCCGCCTCCCATCTTAATTTGCGTGTGATCTTATTAAAGAAGTAACGTCTCTAGTAGAAAGAACTTTATTATCTATAAAATCTGAAGGCAACAAATAAGGGTAACAGGTTGTGCAAGGGTACTTATTAAAGCTGAAAGGGGGCAATAAGGCATGCAACGAGTAAAAGGCATGGACTGAGGAATCCTTATTAAATGAGGTAAATGACACTTCTTCAAAGAAAGTGATCTTTAATCGACGACGTTGAGGAGCATATCGAAACGGTTCTTTGTGTTCACGGGTTTCGATAAAGCCTTCTGGTCCAGTTTCGGCATGGCCTCAAGCTGAAATGATAGAGGTATTTTGTACGTTTCAAACACATAGGTAATTGCCAGCAGTTGAAAGTAAACTGACCCTTTGCTTTTCCTTGTTTGGCTTTTTCTTGCGCTTCTCTTTAGTTGGCGTTTCAGCATTGGGGGCAGCTTCATTATTTGGAAGAGTATTATCAGTGGGAGTAGAAGGATTGGCGTCAGCGACCGGTGTGGGTTTCTCCACAGTCTTCGTAGACACGGTCTCATTAGCGGCTGGCTTCTCTGTCTGAAAATTATAACATTATGTATTCATGGCAACGTCTATACAGAACGTCAAATGGACGATGGGGCTAGGGGGATAGAGACTAGAGAAGGATTAGTGCGAGCAATTTACTCGCGCAATTAACCTATGCTCGATCCGCCCTTCATAATTGTTTTGTTGCTACGTACACCGTGACCGGAAATTTATTAGGGCTTGAATACAAGTACAGTACACCCAAAAGAAAGCATACCGTAGGCTTGGCAGGCTCCGCCGCTTGTTCATCAGTTGGCTTCGATTGAGGTTTATCCTTCAGCGGTTGTTGCGGGTTCTTCGGCACATATTTGAATTTGGCAGGTCCCCCTCCACGTGAGTGACTCTTCCTAGACAATGATCCGTCATCATGGGCCGTTGGTTTTGCATCGCTCCGCGACTGGTTCGACAATTTTTTGACCAATGGAGCCTTCTGAAATGGGAAGCCAACGTTCAGAAATAAAAAGAGTTTGACCTCATATTTCTCGCGGTGGACGTGCTGCTCCTTTTCAGGCTTCTCCGGTTCAGCCGGCTGCTTATCCTGATTGAAGCTGCTGCGTCGTTGGGGAAACTATAAGGATAGACGTCTCCGCAAGCGGTATGGCAAACCTCTTGAGAGGTGGTAGGAAAATCGGGCTCCGACTGTCTTCCGTCCGCTCGGTCACCAACTTTTGCTGGCCCACCACCCCGGCTATAGGCGCCACGTGGAACATAGGAAGATCCCCTGGTTTTTGCTCCTCGGTAAGCTGTAAAAATTTCTATGATCGTGGCAATGTCGCAACATACCCTGTGGAGCACCGCGTCCAGGAACTGGAGCGACATTTGGGTAGCCGCCTCTTGGTGGATTCTTTTGGTTGTTGAAAGTGCGGTATTTCAAGTTCTCCATAAGGGGTGGTATTTGTTGTGAGGATGTTTGCGGCGCTGGTGGAATTGTTGTCGGCTCCTAACAAAACAAGAAATTTTTTTAGGAAATCGAAAAATCACGGACCTTTGGTGGCGGTTTCAATATATTGACGGTGCCGTATTCCGGTACGGGATCTGTGGAACCGGTTGTCATTGGTTCATGTTGACTGGAATGAACGTATTCCATAGTGCGACCCATCAGCGGATTTGTCGCACTGGTCGATGTCCTGGGATCCGGCGGATGGGAGTAGAAGGACTTGTTAGATGCCTTAAGAGATTACATAGTAGAAATCATCAATGACGTACCTGCGAATCCTGCCGCATAAGCTTTCCAGCCTCGTGCAGTGTGCTTGCGTTCGAGACCTGAAAGCGAGGATACAGTAAACCGCTTAGTGATTACCGATTTTTGAAGTTCCTGCTGTTTCTTCTTCTCTTCAAGCTCACGCTTCTCCATTTCCAGCAATTTCGTTTGCGTGTCAACCGGTTTGGCTTGACCGAAAATGTCTTTGTTGGTCGGCTTCTATAAAAAATGTGGGTATGGTATGAGGGTAAGCTGGTCTGACCCGAACGAGGGATGGAGCGGAAGAGGTTACGGATGAGGTCTCGTCCGATTGACTTCCGGTCTGAAAAAAGGTGTTTTTTTTGCTTAGGTTGTCATAGAGGCTGGAAATTGCATTGGGACCTAGCCTATATCGTGAACAACTTTCTGGGGAATGCCAAAGCATATTAAGGTGTAAAAAGTGTTTTTTCGAATTAACTGTTTCGCAAATGCGATCACAAAACACCCAGCAAAAAAACGAAACTAAAGCCACCTTTGATCGAGAAATTGGTGCTGGAACTGGCGGATGATCCCCACGATGGCCAGGTCCACCTTCAATTTCGACACGCCTCCTCGGTGCAGCTCGATTCGACATTGAAGAATTTGTGTAGCTGTTCATGCGAGCGACCATTGGTGGAGGTATATTGAAGTTGAAACCGGGCATTTGCTGCGAAAGCTTATAGCGAATGTGGGGATACTTACCGGCGGCGGCATATTGTACATCGGGTTGGCCACCGAGAAAAGTGGTTGTGGACCCGACGAGCCTTGCCGGTTGTAAGAGCTTTTTCTGGCATAGGCACCACTAAACGGGGAACTTCGTGGTTCTGTGATTAATGACAAACTTTGCAGTTGGCTGATCGCGATTGTTGGAAAGGCGTTCGTTCGGTGGGAGTGGAAAGACCTATAAAATGGGTCATTATTTTTATCATAATACTGTGCACCATTCGACCTTGCCCAGATTTAAGGGTACTTACCTCGAGCAAAGTGGCGAACATATAATGTGCTTGAGTTAGCGCGCGTTCTAGATGCTTCGGACTGTTGAGGCAGATATCCCATCCGCCTGGTACTGCATCAATCTTCCAGATCTAAAAATAGGTTCCGAGCTGAGGGTTATAACGATGCCGAATTCAAAATACTAGCAATTTTCGGCCTTCCGACGAGTTCCTAAGTGGTATCAAACCATTAAAAACTTAAGCTTTCTGAAATTCTAAAAATCGACCCATTTAGCATAAAATGCCTTCGAATTGATATTTTGATCGGCCGAAAATCCTCTCTTAATTAGTTACTTAATCATATAAGTCTCCCTCTATTCCCGTATAATAATACTGACTGAAAAATCGATCCCCTGGGAAATATGTTATGTAAATCTAGCATAAACATACGGCTTCGTCAGCACCGAAGTGAAAGTATGCATCGCGATGTGTGGCACCTTTCGGGCCTCTCTGAACCCGGATGCGAAAAGGAGGCCTCACATGCATCCGTCGGCCATCAGGCTACAGCCGATTATCAAAAATTTAACATTTTCCATTACCAGGCAGACGATAGGCTCCTCGTTTCTCACATGCTCCTCATCTCCTCCTTCTTCCTCTTTTTCGGGCTCTGGCTCTTGTCTGCCCCCATCCGTAGATTCTGGGTTGTCTCCATTCTGAAACCCGTAAATGCTCGCGGGGCAAAAACTAACCATCTGAGCATCATCCTCAATTATGGCGGCCCATGAGCGGCCATCCTCCAATTCACCAATTAAGTCATTCACGTCAGGATCTGTAAAATGAACATATTCGATTGAATTTCCGAAGGATTTGGTTAGATGATGATAGCTTACTTTTAACCTCTTCTGCGTCGTCTTTTTCGCCCATTCTATGATTGAGAATTCCGTCTAAACGAAGAAGTAGAGGTCAGAACTGTGTGATTGACAGGAAGGTCAGTAGAAAGATAAAGCAGTCACATGACCATCTAATACGCCTTGTACGGATCGTAAAATAAAGCCATAAGATTCCGGAATGTATGGCAAGTGGGGGATCCGGGATCGCTAATTAAGATCGGGGAACTGAAGGTGAAAAACGAAGTTTTTGAATCAGTAAGGGATGGCTTGGCATCGTCCTAGACGACCATTAGATTAAAAAAAAATGAATTAGCTGAATATTAATTTGCGTAGGGGCAATATAAAACTTATCCCTAACTCAAATAGCACCAAAAATAAAGAAGTGTAAGCAAATAAAATGCGTGGAGCCATAATTTATTGGGACGAAATAATGTACATACATGGAAAAGTATCGGTAATGAAGTAAAACCAACTATCTTTCAAATACCAAAAGCTCGCTCGGGTTCAAAAGGTCAAGATTTTAGTGGAATCGGTGAAGAAGTGCTGGCCGATTGCCCGAGCCTTGTATCACAGGGGAGTTTTTCCCTAGGATATGTACGACTTGGGTACAACAAGCAATGGCACGCTGTGGGACCACGATCGCTCTCTTCAAGGGAGTGCTGAGGGTTGAGAGAACGTAGACGTGCTACTACACATCGTAAAGCATTGCGGGGGGTATCCAGGTCTGGTTGCCCCAGGGATCTTGGCACTTATGACCCACATTTCGACATCATGACCAGGTAAGCAGCTGGCATTTTAGGCGTTCAAAATGCTGTGTGTGGATAGGGACTGGGTTGTTGGCTTATAGTCTATTAATGTGCTCACAGGTATTATTTCGTGTATAGGAATTTTGGAGCATCAAAGATGAGCTCTGGATGCGCGCCACCGATCAATGGCTCTGATAAGATTTCCAGCGGGGGGCGCGCGCTTATCAATTGCGCAATGACGTGCAAAATGATGCATTTTAACGGGTAAGAAATGCGTTGGGCCTTGTGGCAACGCGATTAATGTTAATTTACAAAACTATCTAAAACGTAGCGCGCGACGTTAAAAAACCACATAAATAGTTATAATTAACATGAAGGGGATAAATAAATATATATCATAATATAATACAACCTCAAAACTGTTTCAGCCACGAAAACTACCTTTCCATCGACCCACATCCCATCGAGCAAGCCCTCATATTAAAATTTTTGGTAAAGTTCTGACTACTTAATATAACTTTCGACATTTAGCAACCCAGCCAGAGTAACGGGAATGTACGCCAAAAATTGTAAGCTTCATAACAAAGAAAAACCATCAATTCCCAGGGTCACTTTTCGCGAGCTGACGGATGCCGTGGATCTAAAAGAACTAGCCAACGAAGTACAGGCACAATGTCCAGAAATCCCGGATGGAATGCGACCGGAATTGGAACATTCATTGCGATATCTGCAAAAACGAAAGAATGCTTTGAGAACGAGTAATAGTTTTTAAAGTAAAAACAAAAACTGATCAGGAGACAATTCTGTATCTCAAGACTCTCGACCGATGACGGCTAGCACAGCAAGCATGGATAAGGTTGAGGTGGGTATATAAAAAAACATGCAATTCACCACGGAAGTGAAAAACTATGCAAAATATTCATTTAGGAATATATGGAGCTTTTTTATGAAGAAATAAATGATAAAACTCGTGGCGCGGCCAGCATTTTGGAGCTGGCAGCTTGTCCTGCTAATTTGCAAGATTTGGTTGCAAATGGTATGGTAATTAAAGCTATAATATTCAAGTATCTTTATTGAAAAAACAACGTCATTATTTTTCCATTTTCAGAATCCCTTATCGGGGCACTTGTTCGAATATTTCGTGAAGACTGGAAGAAAAGCTTTGAGTTAGCCACGAATATTGTTCGCATCTTCGTCCACATTTCCTATTATGAGAATTTTCATGAGCGGATTACACAACATAAGGTATGCGATGAGGATGAAGACATACTGATACACATACTAGATGGGCGCTCTCTGCATGACGGCTATCGAGCATGAGCTAAAGCGAGGGGAGCTTTGGGCAGTGGAGATCAATCGGGACGAGCAAACAGCCAAGAAATATAGGCTTGCCCTGAAGAAGCAACAGATTTTGATCGCAGGTTTTTTTTAGTTTTGTGGTTTGTTTGATGATAGTTTCCAGCTTGTGTTGCCTTACTGAATAACCTGTCGAATGATGTTGCCGTACAACAAAAAATGATCAAAAGGGACATTTTGCCGCTGCTTATCAAGTCAGGAAATGTTTATTGTTTGGAACCGTGTCTTTAGAAGCCTGGATTTAAAAGAGACACCCCAGCTACAATTAGCGACAACCCAATTTTTGCTGAAATTGAGTATTTTTTCGGAAAATAAAACGGCATTGGTAAGCCACAAAAAAAATTAGGATATTATTTTGTTTTAGGAACAAGATGCGGTCATGGACAAATTGATTGGTTTGGTGACACTAAGTGATGAAGAAGTCAGGAAACAGGTTCGGAATAAAGCAGGGTGTAAATAACTGATTTTTAGGCTATTCGCATCCTATTCAACCTTTCCTTCGACGAGAAAAATCGGTTGAGGATGGTTCAAGCTGGTCTAGTTACCCATATATCGCCATTGATACAAAGTATGAATTTTGTTGCGTTTTGAATCATGTTTTTTAGAAAGCTATGCCTTAAATTTACTCTACCAGTTAACCATTAATGACGACGCAAAGGCTATGGTGACGTATACAGATGCTATACAACTCGTGGGTTGCCTTTATCTTAGGACATTTATTAAATAAATCTAATAAGCCACAAAAAATATCCATGTTTCAGCTGATGTCGGATCTCCTTTCCGGTCAAGCATCGGACGTGGCGAAAGCTGTATTAATTAATGCGTGCATCGAAAAACGTAATGCCCAACTGGTATGCGGGCCTCGAGGCGAAGGGTTAGAAAACTCCTGATTTTCATAATGAAATTCTAGGTTGGATTTATTGCTGGAGCAGGCACAGGAAAGTCGAGATCTTCTCGTTCTAAAAATCGTTCGCAACATCTCCTCTCACTCCGGTCCAACACAAGAACACTTTTTGGTGAGCCTTGAGAGCAACTCGTATTCAAAATATATTTTTTTAACGTTCGAAATTTTCTAGAAATGGCTGCCACAATTAATCGAAGTAATGAAAGAGGATGCTCTTTCCCCAGCTGAAGAAAAATCGGCATATGCATTAGAAGCTGTCGGGGTCATTGCTACAAATGTGTCTGCAGATTGGGCAAGGTAATTAAATAGTTTGTATTTCTCTGAGATAACTGTTTATATTTGTAACAAATTCAAGCCTATTTAGTCTATGCCAAACCCACCAACTCGTTCCCTGGATGAGCAAGGTCTTATTGGAGCAGAAAAAGGAGCGAGAACCTCTACAACTTCAAGTAGTCCTTAAAAATACTGCATTAAACAGCTTTTTCAGTTGGTAATTCTTTGTGGCTCAATGGCGACACAAATAGCGGCCGCTCGATTATTAGTGCCGTTGCTGGAAACGTTTTTGAAATTGCTACATTGTAGGAGATCGATTTACAAAAATATTCCCATTTTAGTAATGCAAGAAGACGATGAGCTCGTTGTGCAGCTGTTGTATTTATTTTTGCAATTAATCAGGCATAAGGTAAATATTTATTTGCATATTATAACGCATGTTTTTAGGAGCTTTCCGAACGGTTGATGGGTCGACAATCGGTACTTGGTGATTATGTCATCGATTTGATGCACGATAAAAACGAGGCTATCCGGGAAATGTGCGAGACGGCGCTTGTTATAATTGGGGTAGGTTTTTCATTAAATTATTTGCATACACTATTTTTAGGAACATAGTATCGAATGGGCACGCCGCATCGCTACTCAACGCTTCCGCTGGCATAATGCTCAATGGCTAGAAACGGTATTTTTTGTGATTTTGATAATTAACAAAACCTAGGTCGAAACTAACGGTGTCGAAAGCTTATTAGACGACCATCTGGAAGAAGAAGAAGAATGGAAGCGACAGGTTTGGGAAAATGTAACCAAAAAATCTTGAAAATTCTAGGTAATTTTCGATGATCATCTAATCGATGATGACGAAGAAGAACGATTGTTTTAAACGAAACTTTTGTCTTTAGGAATCACATTGCTTAATTATTTATTACCGTGTTTAATTATTTTGAGATAGTTATTCCACTTGATCTGAGCCATTGTCTTTCTGATCTCAAAGTACTAGTCACAATAAATTTTGAAACCAGCAAATTGCAGCACATTATATGACATATATGCTTTATATAGGAGGGTTATTAATCTAATGGTATGCGGAAATAGGGATGGGATGCCTCAAAAATCTAAGGGCAACCGCATGCATGGCGCCCAATGAATTGTGAATGGGGGCCGCGGGGGGCTGTGATGCGCATTCCTTTGTTTCGATTCACGCCTGGCACATCTTTTAATGGCCACAAGCTCTACGTGTTTGTTGCAATTTTTGTCGTATTTAACTAGTTTTATGCTAATAATATTTTTATTATTGATAATGAAAAACTGTAGCGGTCAGCTTAAGATTATAGCCACACGATGCGCGCTTACAGGTTGACTGCGATTTTTTAGATTTTAACAATGGTCATCATATTTTTTTATTAAAAAAATCGCTAACTAAAAGTTATAGTTAAAAATGGTGCTTAATCTTTAATTAGTTTACCTCACCTGTTCATTTCCAACGTTCGTCACCGCTCTTTAAAATTTTGCATAAAATCAACAACACCTGCGAAAAGATGTGCCCTCCCGTGAGACCAACAGAAAGCCCTCCTCGAATCAAATTTACGCACACACAACGATGGACGCCCCTCCTTTCTTGGAGAATCTCCACCCTTCTTTCTGACCGACAAGACGTTGCCAAATGGGACCCACACAATCGACGTCCAAATTGTCGAAAGCGTCATGCGAATCCTATGCAGAAGATAACACCGCATCTACATATTCGGTCGATTGGAGAAGAACGTCACGAACACGCAGCCCGGAACCCACGAATATTTCTGGCCTTCAGCGTTGGAACAGTGTCAATCACCATAATCAGGTAAGAATTGAGAATTGGCAAACGAGGCGAATCCCTTGTCAGAATAACATTGGAAAGTATCGAGGACAGACGCGGAATGTATCGGAGGGAAATCAGAAGTACGAGTCGAGTGTAGTGGAGACTCAAGAAGAAGAGACATTGCAAAACAATCAAATAGCAACGGAAGTCGAGACGAAATATTTCAAGCGGCCTCCACGGTCTTCTGTTTTATTCACGGCTAAACCGGAACCTTCAAAGATGAGGGCAAGAAGTTGTGAAGCGACAATGAAGCATCCTACACCGGATTACACAGATAGGGTATGAAGTAGGAATTTAATCGTCTTAAACCGCAGGTCACCGTTGTAAACAGATTTTTCGGAACTTTTGGGATATTTTCCCGAATTTTTACAACCACCTCGTCGGGTCAGATTTTCTTCCTTAAAACTAGTTTGCGCATTTTCAATGCTTTGCTCAGCCGCAAAACAGAGGTGCCATTTCAAACCGCTGCTTTATCCACGCCCTAAATTTTGCTTCCCCTTTTTGACCTTTTGCGCCCGGGGCTAGTCCCCGTCCGTTCCAATTCCCTCGGGGAGGAGGCTTTTAATTTTTCCCTGTCACACGGAGCTCTTTTTACCACGAAGCCTCTTGTTCCCGCGTTCTAATTTTTGTTTTTATCCGTGAAAGCCTAGTTGGGCTTGAATTTTCGGTCCGAATCGGATTTTTTTGTGGCTGATGGGTTCAACTATTTTTTGTGTAGCTGCTTACAGTCGAAGCGTTTGGTAATTGGTCAAATAATAGTTATTACCTACCACGATTTCAACAATACGAAAATTGAAACGATATTTGGGCTTTTGCCAAAATGGGCCCAACCCGAGCTGGGCCCCTCCTAACCTCATAGAGACAATTAGGGTATCCTCCCCAACACAATCCTCTTCTCCGGTTTCGGCTTTCTGGATACCCGTGACTAGTTCGATTTTTCTAAAAAAAATATATATTTTTCCAGATGCCACACGAATTCTACGACAGTAATGTTATGATATATCTGGAGGTTGGTTTATAAGCCCTCTCATAAAAGCTTACGACATTTTTATTTAATGATTTTTAGGTTTATTGATATTTATTTTATATTTTGATTTGTGTGGTAGAAGCAAATAAATAAGAAAACAGATATGTATATATTTAAATTCAGGTTGGCGGGAAGCTTTATTCTTCAACCCTAAAAACCTTGGCAAATGAGCAGCGGAATGGACGCCTTTTGGGTGGAATTATTAAAAAATGCATCGGATGGGATAAGAAGACCGTCTATCGGGTATTTCTTTTGGGTTTAAATATAGAAATTTAAATTTAGGTAAATTGTGAAAAAGAGCATGACACGCATGGGAATTATCGTTACAAGGTAAGTTTTGTTTTTTGGTTTGTTCTCATCTCGAAAAATTATGCAGGCTTTGCAATTCCGGACGTTTTCAGGTCCTCCTTGACCGTGATCGAGAAATATTTGCATATATTCTAAGGTTTCTACGCTACGGCGAAGTAATGGCATTGCCAACCGAATTAACTCTACTCGACCATATTTATGTAAGTTCGATCAACCTTGGATAAAACTAGCTTTTTAGCGTGAGGCTGACTTTTTCGGCATGGGAAAACTGAAGGCGTTGGTGAAGAAAAAGATTGAAGACGAACGGGAGAAGATTCGAGCTAAAGAAAGAAGAAATGAACAAAGAGATGCTGCTATTGCACTTTTGCTGGAAGAGGTTTGTTTGTATTCTCTTTTATTCAATGTGTTATTTTTCTTTAGATTGTTCGTCTTCGCCAAGAAATTGAAGCGTCTCGTGCCTCCCCAGACGAAGAATGGCAGGATAATATTATATTGTAACATGATTAAACCGTTTATTAATTTCGAAGTAAACACATGTGAAGGAAAGACTAGATCGTTGCAGGACCGGGGTTGGCAAGTGATGGAAAAATCGATAAATAACCGCGATGTTGTTTTGATCAGTAGTAATAGTCTCTTTGATCGTAGGGTGGGGGAGCGAGTGGTGGAGAATCCAAAGAAGAGCGAGATCTAGAACTTTGAAAATTACAGGTACTAGTTAAAATCTCAAATACCTCGGATCGTGTCCAATTGTATGTCCCAATTGAGGTCCATCCATTGAAGGATTTCTTTCTTTTTTGAAGATTGAGGCAAGTTGAGTCAGTCGAGCTTTTGAAGCTGAAATAAAAAAATAGTTAAGCCGATTCGCGTTGCTTACTTTTGCTCATATTCTTCAGCCGTGATTTGAATTCGTTGTCATTTTGAGCATTGTAGCCAAGAGTTACCGTATATGGGAATGGATCGTACCCTACAGATTGTTCGTAGGTCTCCGAGCCTAAATTTGAGAATGTTATGCAAATGACTATTTTACTTGTTGCAGGGCTGGCTGTATACATTGGTGGTGGTGTCCCTTTGGCGACCGTTTGGATTTTATTCTTCAATTTTTGTGCAAAACCGGATTTTTGGCAGGTTAGGGGGCCATCTGAAAAAAGTAGACATAAAGGAAAATCGAAACTTTGCTAATAATTATTTCTCACGAACCAACAAAGGGTCCATTGGGTACAATCGGAGCTGGTGGTTCCTCATGGTAATTATTTCGACTGGTTTTTCTGATATGTGAATGGTAGCCACCAGGTGCTAGAATAAAGATAAGGTTTTCAAAGCATACAAGCCCTCACTCACCTCGACTATTCCCCAATACTCCTTTCACAAATTCCGGGTCTCGCTTTAAATAACCAATAAACTCTTGATTTTGGAGCATCAGAGCGATTTGTTCGTCCTCAAGCACTCTAAGAAAAGAAAAACTACAACTTTAAGGTACTGTACCTAGCTTCTTTTTCATCGCTGACCCGATCTAGTTTTTCTTCATTTTCATTCATCCAATGTCGAATGATGGCGGTTTCTCGGCAGATTTCATCAACACTCTAAAAGTATGGCAAAATTAATTTAAATTGCGCGTCTACCAGTCGTCCACGATTTGAGCGTGACCTTCCAGATGTTCCAGGCCGGTTTGCTGCAGCGGAAGCACGCAGTATCGAATCATTTAGGTGATGTGCTTGTGCGTAGGTTTCAGCTAGGTCGTGGGATTGGGTTCGTCGTTCTGGGGTGATTTGTTTGGGCTTCATCGGAGGTGTATGGATGGTTGTCTTAAGAAGATATCAGACTTAAGGAAATTAAGTTATTACCTCGGTATGCATTTCAGCCAAGAGTTGATCTATAGTATTAGCCACATCACCGTCATTATTTCTGAGAGCGCTTTCGATACGTTCTCGGGGTAGATTTGGGAACATTGCCTGGAAATAGGATTTGAATTTAAGAAATGCGACTGGAAGATTTTGCAGAGTAACATCTCCAATACAAACCTCAAAATCCTTCATTGCCGTCTCAAACTCCAACAGCCCACCATCACTGGTGTGCGCCATCTTTGGGAGCCTAAAATCCAGTGGCTGTTCAGCTCCTAGCAAGAATCTATAGCACGAATTGAAGCCTGAACCGTAAGGCCTAGCGATAAGCCGGGCTGCCGGGTTGGCGAGTACTGGATGGACAGATAAAAGTCGAGTAAATAAAGCAGTGCGTGGCAGTAAAACGGGAGTATTGGCGCCGTTGGTCAAGCGGGCTCGCTCTGGGTAGTCCACGTATATAGAAGGTCGTATTAAGTTCGTATTATTATTAGTAGTAAGCGAAAATTAAAAAATCATTTTCAAGTCTACTGTTTGTTTCCGGTGGCACAAAATATAAAATGACCGTCGCGTATTGGAGCGCAGAGAAAATGTACTGAATAAAAAGCAGGCCTATTGAATATTCGAGAGATCGGATTCAAATACAAGGCAAACAAGGAAAACTAGACCATTGTTGAATATATGCAGAAGAATAGTTGGAAGTAAGATTCCAAAGATCAAAAAATGACAAAAGGACTGCATTATGGACACCAGTAATAGTCAAATGCGCGCTTTCATCCTTCCAGATTTATGCAACGTTAAGAAAAATCACCAAAAATTAAAAAATTAGGTTTATTAAAAATTTACGCATTGTTTTATGCAAATAAAATCCAAGGCACGCACCTCGAATGCTAATAGAGGTGAATTCGAGGGTTGGATTGTGGGCATGCGCTATCGATTCCGTTGGGGTGCGCCGGGAACTGGTTGCTCTATTTACACCCTCATCTGTCCTCTACCTGGTCAAACAATCGCTGAAACACATTTCACAACCTTTTGAAAAGGGTACAAACTTATCTAAGAGGTTGGATTAGCTTTGATATTGAAATTAACATCAGCTTGTACATGCGTAAAATCCCTTTCATTGCGTTCATAAAGTTTTAAGTTTTAATTTAGACGTTTTTGCCTTATATGTAATTTATTTATTTAGACGCTAATTTCAATTGAAGAATTGGAAAGTTAATAACAATAGACAGTTATAGATGTAGTTAGGTTAATAATTTTTTCGGCAATTTTTGCTTTATATCCTTAAAGCCGCAAAATTAGATAGTTATACAAAATTTCTAAAAACATGATTGTAACAAAAAGTTATCAAAATTGAAGAAATGCGTCATTCCAGATTGTACTCCGTCATGACCACCATCTAACACACTGACTCACCGATAGATCCTCCTTCCCGCAAACTGCAAACAAAGTTTTTGGCCCCTCAATGGGTCCTTTCCGGTGGGAAAAGCCCCAAAAAATGTGACATAAATCCCTGATCCCCCAACATTTCTCCCGCTTCAGATTCCAACAACCACCATCACTCACTGCCCGCATCTCCCCGCATGCTCCCGTTTTTCAGGTTTTCCTCGACGAAATATAAGGGGAGCAGAAGGAGAAAGAGAAGAAGAAGATAGATGTCTATCTGTTGTTTGAATGGGATTACGGCCAATTTTGTGTGGGCCCTATTTGTGATTTGGAATAGGAAGGAGGGCTGGGGGGGGGGGGGGGACGCCCTCCTGAAAGATTGGGTTCATTTTCCACGATCTGAGGGCGCAATTAGGATCGAATGGATGTAAGGGCGCGGAGAGATGGCTGGGGAAATACGGGCTGAGTCGACAAGAAGAAGCATTTGAAATAAGAATCCTTAGAGAACTGAGAATGCATTCGGGTCTGTGGATTAGGGGATCCGATTATGAGTGTAACGAATAAAAAAACGAGGAGATTATGAAGGATTATTAGGGGAAACTTTCAAGCAAATATTATCTGGCTCGATTTGCGTAAGTAAATTAATGACCTTCAGCAAATATAAGCTATCTAAAACCTCAAAGTTCACCCAAATACTTAAATAAATATTAATTTTATGGCAAAAATTACCCGAATTTGAAATAAATCTTTTACTTACATAACTAAAGCCAAGAAACTGCTAAAAGATCACAACGACTCCTGAACGACATCTTGACTGCCCCCACTAGTCCGCCCACAGATGCGTCATCTGATAACAGGCTGAACGCCCCTTTTAGACACCATGACTTGCAGCAAAACCCCACCAAAAAAGTATAGTAGCACGAGATGTGGGCGCTGCAAAGCTATTTCCAAAACCCATTATCGAAAATACAGGTTATTACGCGGTCGAGCAGAAAGGGAGAGGCCGGCCGAAATAGATGGTAATAGCCCTGAGGTGCCCTTTACGGGATAGGGTTAGAAGCCGTAATTATGTGCGAAAGGGCACCTGGACTTTGACCGTTTATAATCAAATACTGGAACGACTGAAGCGACTAATTGGAAAATGCGCAAGAGAGGGGGTCCTGTTAATTAATTTTGTAGGTTGATGGCGTAATTGAGCAATTTCGGGCTATAGAAGCTTTCATTCGGAAAGCTTTTCGAGAAAAAGAAGAGACAGCGAATTTTTTGTAAATCGCGAGCCTGAATTTGTGATCCAAGGGTGATTAATCATTCGCCGCACGAAATCCAAGTTTTTGAGCATTAACTAGCATTTTGGAAACGAGGTTACATTTTTTACAAGCTTTACAAATATCGTAAAGCCAGACCTAACCTAAAAAAATTTCCAGGAGCACATATACGATTCGGCCCTGTGACCCAATTTTCACGAATTACGACACCCAAAAACACTTTTCCGGAGACAAAACAAAATAGGCTTATTTTTCCCAGTTTGCCACACGATGGGCATTGAAATGATGAAAGGGGGTAGTTTTTCGGGGGGACACCAGTGTGTATTTGAGGTGGAGCACGGGGGGCTGCTGCTGCTGTTGTTCGCTGGTTCGGTGTGGCCATGGAATGGAAGGAGAAGAAGGTTGGAGAGGAGATTGAGGCTGTGAAAGGGGAAATAGAAGGAGAAAGAGAAGCAGCACACACACCGGCAGAGCTCACCTCCATCTCAGCAACGAAAGAAAGAAGAAAAAGAGGAAAAGACGGGCCAACAGACCCTCTAACCCCTCCACACTCACAAGCATTTTGCGTCGTTTCAGCTGTCGACGTCGTCTCCGAAATGCTGGATCTCTAGATTCTCTCTGGCAGTCCGTTTTGCTCCAAGTCTTTTCAGAGAGTAATCGGCCTCTCAGTTTCTACGGCATCTTCAGGGAATACGGGAGGCTGCCTTTTGGGGGATGGGGTGGGTAGAAGGGACTTGCCTCCTTCTTCTGCTTTCCCGCCCTTCTACTTCCAGCCACCCGTCAAAACCATTTCCGGACTGGCTCGCCCCAAACGCTGACCCGATGCCACAAGTTCATGTTCTTCATTTTTTATGTTGTGGTTCGCATTTTGAACTTAAAAACTTCCAGCCATTATTTGAAGTTTATTTTTCTACATTTAACAGCCATTAAATCGGTAAACTAATGTCTGGATTCCCTTCACTACCCAGCACATCATTTTTGCTTACCATATCTCACCAGACAGCTGTACCATCATTACTATTCATCAGGGAACCCAGTCTCACGGGGGAATTACCGTAGCCCTTCCCTAGATAACAAATTCTGGAATATTGTTAAAGCGAGCCGCGCATTTTATATTGGCCATTTTTATTCCCATCGCCGCTTGACCTGAACTCGGGGGCGCAGATCGACATTCTCCGCCATTCTCCGGCCATTTTCAGGTTGACAGCACATGAAGCTTGCCGGCTTTCGGCCCGTCGGAACTACCCAGGAATAGATTCACGGCCCGTTGGGCACGTCCGCTTTGAGCTTTTTTGATTCTGGAGAGTGGCAGTTCCTCAAAAACTCGGAAGAGATGCAAGCCTCCGTTATTGCTGCGCCGATTTGACCTTTCGACGGAATGATTTCCCCTTTGAAAAAAACTGAAAAAGCAGAATTCCTAGAAATTGCAACATTCTTGATAGAAAACGGGTTTTTTTGTGTGTGTTGTGTGTCACTTTGCAGGCCACTTCTGTCAACGTATTCCATTGTCAGCCCTTTCAGGCAGGCTTTCAAGATATAGGGGAGGCGACATCGGGTGCGAAATGTTCTTGCGCTGCCTGCCAATCTAACAGAGTGTTTCCAGGTTTCTATTTTCGATATAGAATTTAAGTTTTTAATATAAAGAAGATCTACCCGCCCGAATTTCAGCCCCTTGAATTTTCCTAAAATCCAAACTTTGATCATGATCATGGAAGGGACAATCAACCAAATGGCGTGTAGTGAGCCCTGTCCATGCACAAATCCAAGGACAGATTATCCCGCTAGGCGTCAAACAGGGCTTCCCCTCTTTTGCTGCTGCTGCTGTCCCGCTCTGTGGTATCGTTGTTTCCTCTCAAATCCGACTACTACTCCCATGCCCCCGGTATCGATGGCCTAATGTGTCCTTGAGCCGACAATCCTCCTCTCCCATCTTTTGCCCACAGCCATCCGCCCATTTCCATTACGCCTCTTGGGGCACATAGCCTCGGGTCATCTGCCCTGGACTCCATAGCCTTTCCATCCCTCCTATTACCATTCCCGGTTCTAATGGCCTCACAATGGGCCGTCTGGAATGGAATTCTGTTTTGCTCACCAATGGAAACACAGCCTACGGTAGCACCTTTTATAAGCCACAAGTTTACCGTAGAGTTGATCTTATACAAAAGCCTCTGTCCCTCCCCTTTCCCTCAACGATACCGGTTTCCCTTCGAACCTCCAAATTTTTGCATGCAAACCACGTCCGTTTGTTTCAGCGAATAAGTTGTTTAGATATTGATGTTTTGCGTCCCAAAAACTTGGCGATTTCAACAAGAACCGGAAGCTTAACAGGATCAGTAGGGCTCAGACCAATTGGCATAGAAACGGTTTTAGTCTTAACATTAGCATAAATTATCTCTGCTCCTTGTTCTCCGAGTCCGCTCTCAAATCCGAAGATTTGAGATTGGATGGATCTAAATAAAACCCACTCTAGTTTAAAGCCTTAAAGACTAACCATGTTTTCCCAAATTTCTCCTTCAGTCTCCATTTTTTTTGCCCAAAACCTAGTATCCCATTTCCATGAATTCTCGAATTCCCGTAACGAATTCCGGTCTGTCCCTTTTGCCCTTGACTGGCTAACGCGAGCGACTCGATTTCATAGAACACCTCCTCTCGCCGAGCAACAAATCTCGCGTTGAAATCAAAGAGTCCGTGCATGTTAGCGTCGGCAAAAGCCCCCGGTTGGTCCTTTGGCGCATTTTCGAGAATTGGAAACGTTAGAAATTTGATCTCCGCACACGCTGGGGGCCCTTTCCATCTGCATCGGCGTGCTCAATTTTTGCACATATTACGCGCAAGCTGCCGAATAATATTCTAGAATTGATGGATAAGACTGGAATGTGGCTGTAAACTGATATTTGCGCACGTTATTTGATCGACACGATAGTTTAGTTTTTTAGAATGACTTGAAAAATTAAGTAAACGATTCACTGGTGTAAATGCCTGACTACAGCTGTCTAAAATGAAACCTGACC
Source organism: Mesorhabditis sp. LJ9110 (assembly GCA_038088335.1). Lineage (NCBI taxonomy): Eukaryota > Metazoa > Nematoda > Chromadorea > Rhabditida > Rhabditidae > Mesorhabditis > Mesorhabditis sp. LJ9110. Next base: position 361,814 of record JBBGBA010000011.1, on the reverse strand, counting down.
TGTTGATGATCATTGAGCATCAAATTTTTGGCATCAGAACTTGTAATGGGTAGTTGACGGCAGGAGGCGTCGGCCTCTAACTAGCACGTTCTCATCTCCCTGGTACCCAGTTACCCGAGACAAACCAAGAATGGGTCTCTTTCTTCCACTTCACGACCGTAATTTGGATAGCTGACGACAGCACCATCACACGTCTAGGGCACCACTTTTTTAAAGTAGCTAAGGTTCTGTCAAAGCGATCACAACGTGCGGTTTTTCTATTACGTAACAGACGGTTCATTTCAAATCCCCACGTAATGGTTTTCGTCTTTTTTTCGTTGCAGCCATTCTGCTGTTTGTATACTGCCAGACGAATTGCGAATGCAATATTCAGCTTGCTTCGGTATAATGAATTCGAGTCTATTTTAATGGTCCGGGGACGGAAAGCAGCTGTCCAGGGGCCTCGCCGCTTTAATTCAATAATAGCACGGGCCGGGTAGCTGGGATTGCGGTTTGGATGATGTCTTTCCACCCCATCCCGTTTTCCGCTTGTTTTTTTTCCAGCCAACGCTTTTCCACCTGTCTGTCAGGTAGGCGAGACATAGCCTGAAAGCGGGTAGAGACATCGGAAATTGGGTTCTCCACCCCGGGGATTTCTTGTTGCACCTCCGTGGTGACTGACTGGTAACTATGGATTGCGGAATTAGTTATCGTTTTGTCTATTTTCGTCTAGCAGCCCACCCGCATTGATATTTCCAGTTTCAGGAATCCTAAATAGTACGGCGAAAGTCGCCATTCGTTAGCAGGGCTCACGACTTTACATTAGCATAATTAATTTGGGCTTCCCACTCGCCTATAGGCGAGTGGAGGCAGAGTATCGAAGATCTATACAAGTGTTTTATTTCAACTCTCTAAGACATTCTAAGATTTCATGACGCTGTAGTAACTATTTAGTTCTGAAATGTCCTGTTCACGTCGCCACCCCCTTAAAGCACACCAAAAATCACGAAATAAATCCAAGAGGGCAAGCGATTAAAGGAGTTGTTTTTGCCTGAATACCGGCTCTTTCTTACCCGGCACAGGTGAATAACTAAGAAAAACGTGCTCACCTATGATTGCTGTTCCGCTTATCGGCGAACAGGCAAACGGGGGTACCCCTACTTCAATTTTCCAAAACTCGATATTTCCCCATCCCGATCTTTGCCTCTCTGCAAACACACTCTGACAATTGCTCGTCGGTTCGTTAGGGAGAGTCTATGGGTCTGCAATTTCAGAACGCCGTACTTTCTGCACCAAGTTGGTTTTAAATGTGTTGGAAATTGAAAAGGGATTGGTGAATGGAATGCGTTGGCCATAATTAATTGCGGCTTTGTTTTATGCAACATGAAAAACAAGCATACACAAAAGTAAGATAATGTGGCATCGGAAAAATTTCTCGCTCTCTCTCTCTCTCGTTCGATCTCTTTAAAATTTATTGAAAAATCGCAGCCCAAAAGCACATATTAGGGACAAACTACATCATTAGGGACGTAGGAAGCATTTTAATGACTTTTGGATGTCTGTAGAAATATCAATATCACTCTATTTCTAGCACCTACAAGTCTGCCGAACATCAAAAATGTCCCCCCCCCCCGACAATATTGCCCCCTCCGTGTCGTTTCACGATCCCAATTCAAGAAACACGCGCAGTATGGAGGTCAGAATAGCGTCGTGGGCAAGCAACTTCAAAAAGAGAAAGAAGGGCAGCAGACCCCCCTGACGGTCAGGACAGCCTCCCCCCACTACCCTTCCGATTCGACGACTGTTTGCCGACCCGGCCCATGCCATCCAGACTCTCTTTCTCTCTTTCCTCATTTCTCTTCTGGTATTTTGTCGCTCCAAGTCGACCAACGCTGCCTGGCTGGACTATTCGGCCTCATTCCCCCCCCCCCCTCTTTTCGGTCCGCCGTCCTGTTTCGTCGGGTGAATTTTGAATTTTGAATTTGCAGGTTTACGCTTTTAAAGAAGAACTGCGAATGCGCTACTGACATTGGCTTACTGTTTCGTGCTCCTCTAAAGCCGCTTTCTCTTTAAAGTCTCCGGTCTTTTGCTTCTGTTGTTACAATCGCTAAACGATAAACGAACGTAAAGTTTTTGCCAGTTGGGGAATAGTCATACAAACATGACGTTCACTCCCTCCACCGTAAACAGGCTGCCTGCGTTTCTAAAGTCAAAATAAGAAACTTCTTTGTCGATCTTCCCCCCAATTCCACCCTCAATTATTTCCATATCTATCTTTCTTTTTGATGTATTTTACCAACACCTCCAATAGTCCCTTGGATATCCCAACAAAAAAATACCGTGGTGCCATTTCGCCAGCTATCCCTTTTTAGCATTCTACAAAAACCCGGGCGATACCCACGCGAACAAAAAACGGTTTTATTTGGAATCGGTGGGCTCGTCTCGAGTTTTAGAGGTCTCGCCCGGGCGCTGCCCCCCTTTTTGCCAGACTGATATCTATTTATCTGTGTGCTCTCTTTGCCCACGTAGTCTCTCGCATTGATCCCTGCTCCCTCGGCACAACTCGTGGTCCCTCGCCTCCCATGCACTGGGTCCCTCCCCCCTAATCCATCCCTTATGAAAATTCTCCGGCATCGGATCAGGGCCCTCTTGTATAACTGGACCCTTTTGATCCACTGTCTCACATCATTTTTTGCGTTTTAGAAAAAACGCAAATCACTTTTTCATCATCAGAAAAGGATTTGTAGGCTGTAGGGATTGATTTTAGTTGCGATTTTTGGATTAACGTGCCATTTTCGCGTGTTATTAGCATTTTTAAACATTGTATAACAATTAAAACAGTTTATATATAACTTCGATATTGATTAACACAAATCAATTTTCTTGTAATTTTATTGCTAGCCGCATATAAAGTATGTAACGATATATCATACTGTTTTAAACCTATGTTCCTACTTGTGCACAAAATACGACCAAAAATCACTCATTCTAAACGTATTTTTAAAAATTTGTAGTTTGGACAGCGGTAAGCTTTCAGCAATACCATATTCCAAGCCTCAAGCCTTGCAACCAGTAAATAATCGTAAATTCCCCAAAAATATTGCCCATTGCCAAAATCAAGCTGTAACCTTTGCTTTTTCATAAACTATCCTCTATTTTTCCACTTCTTTATCGTTTCCAAACCCATTCCAAGCGATGAGTCAACGTTTTGAGGCGGTTGACACATATTTTTGGCGGTGTTGTCCCCCCGTCAAGAATAATCTCTTCCCACCAGCCGACACCTGCCGTTGCCCTAGATTTTTATCGTTCTCGTGCACCTCGGCCGAAGGCTCGGCATGCACGGTCTTGACAAGCATTTTTTATTTTTTTTGTGGCCAGCTCCCTCTCTCTTGCTCTTTCTCTTTATTTCTCTAGCTCTGTCTCGCTCTCTCTCGCTCTCTCTCTCCACACGCCGAATCTTTTTGTTTTCCAAAATTTTCGGTGCAGCGCGAGCAAAACCTACACCGTGAAGGGTACGAAAGCTGCCCAAATCCGGGGGAATCCGTATGGCCAAGATTAATCTGCCCTTCATTGATAGGAAGCGCCCAATTCATCTTTTCCCTCGCGCTCAAAAAGTGACGGTTTATAGGCTATTTCGGAAGGGGGGCTTGTTTTAATCCGTATCGATATATTATGGTCGGTAGGTTGGTATTTGTTGGCCTATTTTAGGTAGGAAATTGGGGGGTTTTGAGAATTCCGGCGTCGCTTACCATCTGACCTATAGCTGCTTAGGGCATTTCGACCGGATATTACAATTTGAAACAGAAATTGAGCCCTTAGGTCCAAAGTAGGTTGCTACGGAATTGATTTTGAAGGTTAGATTGAAGTTTTACTACGTATACGCCTATTTACGCAGATAGGCAGGTGCATAGAGATACGCAGGCTTTTATAGTGCAATCACGCTCAAGTTTCTAAATGCTTTGTACAGCCGTCGAAATTTAATTCCAGCAAAGGTTAGTACCACTTTTTCTTTCACCAACCCCCGAAATTCACCGACATGAAATAGCGGGTGGGGCTTCAAAGCACAGCAACCGCAGCGGATGGCAGGGCAGAGCATAGCAGGGTATGACTGGCTGGTCGTGTCCACATATTCATGTTCCCGGGAAATATGATGGGCGACAGCCATTTGGGTGTGCCCATACCCATATCCGGCCGTTCCATTTGGACCCCGCGGGGCTGCTTGGCCCCTTTTGGCCCATTTCGATGTGCATTCATTGCCGTCAATTCCAAACTAGATATCCAGTATTACGAGGTTGCAACGCAATAATATTTTATGATTCTAAACAAAATTTGGTCGTACTATACCTAAAAAAGGACAGTGTTTGTCTGTGCCAATTTTCAGGCTACTTCCGTCGGCATATCCGGAAAATAACGGGTTAAAGAGTCGTTTTAACGGGATTTTTTTATACATCATTATATGAAATATCATTTTCCTAATGTACGGATATCGCTAGAAGCATAGATTATTTAAAATAGCTGCTGTTTTGTATCTTAAATTTATGTTTCTGTCTGTGAAAAATTGTTCACCCTCTGTTCAAAAACAATTAACATTTACCGGAAATTGGAGAAGCCTAAATCAAGCGACGGAAAGGCTGATGTTTGTATTTTCTTGCACCGCCATTCAGGAAGATCTATGCAAATTTGAGGTTATCATGTATTCAGTTTTTAACTCTGATCAATACCAAAAATCCCGTGTTGCCTACTCGTTTCAAAGATCTAACCTTATCCGTTACCCCCGCCAACCCACACCAAAAAACCTCAATGCATAATTCCATGGGGGTACTTGGCCAACCAATCCCTCATTCCTTCCCCCACAACAAAACCCGATGAATTATGCGCGAATAAAGGGTTGGGCCCCCGGCGAGACAGGCAAAAAGAAAGAAGAAAAGGGCCCCCGTCTCGTGTGTGTGTGTCCTGTTGGATGGCCCCTCCTGTTGTAAGGAAGATGCTCTTTTCTTGTCTCTTCGGTTTTTTCCTCTTTCTCGTGCTCGAGGCCGGGTCATTTCTTTCATTCACTTGCCCATCGTGTCGCAAAACCTTTTGGTATCTAAACTCTCTCTGGGAAAACACGTAAATGTTGTTCGCCGGTTGGTATCAATTGGCGCGGGGTGATAGGTTGATTATCAGTCGTTTGGTGTTCCGTCAATGCACGGTGATTTTTTTCTTATTTTCTTGCGATTTTTGGTGCCAGTTTTTTATTCTTTGAGAGATTTATTCAAATGTTAGTTTGTATCTTATGCATGAATTAACTCAATTTAAATCCAGGCTTAGAGATTTTAAGGTTGGGTTTAAGAAATTATTTGTTTTAACTTTCAATAATCTGTTTCAAAAAGGATTCGTATTTTAAGATGATCCAATTGATTTTTTTACCAGAGTTTACACAGTCTTACTTAGAATTCTTCGTTGATGGGCTTTTGGGAGCTGTCCAAAATTCGCCTATTTCCGATTCCGAATGCCGCTTTGTCATACGAGCATGAATCGACGGAGCACACGTGAGAAGTGACCGTCCCAGTCAAATATCGATATCCAATGGCCCCGTGGGGGGCATTTGGCACTTGTCGCCGCCGTTTGGCCAAGCGGAAAAACAATAGTACGATTCATTGCCCTGTACGTTGTCCGGACGCCGCTGTGGAAAAAAGAGTCCGCGTTTATTCCTTATTGCCCAACATTAGTACAGTATGCACTTAATTTTTAAAACTGCATTTAATTATTAACCCATATTCCATTTCGCTGATTTTTGAGGTTCCATACGAACATACATGCATCAATACACCATCTTCTTCTCCAAATATTCTGTCTTTCAGTCCAAAAAGCGCCCTAACCCATTGTCTTCCCGCCATCGCCCAGCCTCTCCCCTCATTTTTGGCTTTTGTTGTCCTTTTTTTGCGTCGCATATTGCGACCCAAGGTGAAGCTATTGTGCCTTTCGGGGGTCTCGAATCCTGGGCTCGGCTCCAACTAGGTGGTGAAAGATGGATGAGAGGCTGGGAATTCGACCCCTTCACGGGGTGGGCCCTCGCAAGGTCCACCACGCTCTTCCGTTCCATTAATCTTTCATCAAATCCGGGCGAACCCCCACTAAAGCGGCTAAGATGTAGGTCTTTTTCACAGCTGATGGGTGCGGGTGTTAGTAAGAATAAAAGCAATGGCGAAAACTAGGTTTGTGGGTGTTCAGTCCTAACGCCTTCGCGGAGTCACTGACGAGTGGGGTGATTTGCATACGAACTATAAAATATTTAATGCTTTCTTTTAAAAGCTACCCTTGCCTTTTGGCCGCATATTAATTTTCTTCCAACAAAGATGGTGCCACAAATTTAAAAAAACCTTAATTTTAGTATCGAAAATGTTTACTTGAAAACTCTAGGACCGCGATGAGCTAAGGGTTCTTTGGCCTCTAATACCCTATCAGACACACCGCTAAAAGTTTGCGTTAATGAAATATGACTGGAAGCTGACAAAAGCCATTTCCTCAATATGTATTTGGTAAGATTTTTGAACACCTCCTCTCAAACGCCCACACATCCCCCCGCACGTAGAGATTTTACGGCGGTAAGCTTCCTTATCGCAGTCTCACACTCTTTCCAGTCATGGACAATACCAAAGCAATGACCCCCAAGCCTCCATCTCCTAACCGCCATTTACCATCCTAATTTTTTACTGAAATTCTCTTCCCCCAAACTGACACCACAAAAATCGTGATCGCCACCTAAAATAGACCTTGAATAGCCGACCCCCATTTCCCGCATCTCTTTGGCCATTCAAATGCAAATGTGCTGCCCTTGATTCCAACCAGGGGTATCCGTTTACCTTCCGACTCGAGCCAACAGCACCCGGAAAACAGATTTGCTGTCAAAGGCCAAACCCGCCGACTAAACGAATTTGTTCAAGAACTAGTTACCCAGCTAGGTAACCGCACGACCGCATTCTGGCCTGATCCTTTAAACAAACTCATTTTTACAACATTTCCCAGGTCCGTCCGTCGTCGTGATTTTCGTGCATCGCAACCGCTAAAGTTCACTTCATTCACGAAATCATCTGATGAGTGAGGGCCTTGGCCTTGTGGCCTTGTTTTCAATAGAGAAAAATACGAATTCATCTGTTGGTGCCTGGTAATTAGTAGGTGCATGCGGGTGGCCCATTCCGCAACAAAGGGGGCCAATTTCGAGGTCTTTTGCCCATTTCACCACAACCATCCCAACAACTTTTGGTCATACTCCGTTTTCTGCTACTTTGGAAATTTATAGTATTATTGTTTAAACCGTAAACGCTTCATTTTTATCTCGCGCCCGTTTCCATGGAGTTTATAAAAATAATCCTGTTGTCCGTTCATGTCATCGTCCTTTGATGCTCAGATATTTTCTCTTTCTTACACTTCAGTGTCTTAAAAACTAAAAACTGCAATCAATTTGACTTTTTAAGGGGACCACTTCAAATGGACGAGGGTCCGGCCGATATCAGAAATGCTGTTGAAGAAGTTCATGGTCAACTTTTTGAAGTTGCACCCCGTTACACCAACTTGACCTATATTGGGGAGGGAGCCTACGGAATGGTCGTGTAAGTTCATTATAAAGTACTATTTTCTATCAATTATACATCTTACAACTCTAAACACTATCAATTAAAATTTTACAGATCTGCTTTGGATACGATCTCGCTGGAACGAGTGGCTATCAAGAAGATTTCACCCTTCGAACATCAGACATTCTGCCAACGAACGCTACGCGAGATCAAGATTCTTAGCCGCTTCAAGCATGAAAATGTACGTTTTAATACCTTGGATGCAAATTTTAAAAATGTTCTGTTTTTTAAGATAAACAAATCTTTACTCCCTGAAGTGGCCAGTTTAACCAAATTATGCCTGCTTTTTTCAGATCATCAACATCCAGGAAATCATCCGAGCCCCAAGTGTAGACATGATGCGTGATATGTAAAAACTTATTAAAGGAACCGCTTAATACAAAAATTCTAGTTACATTGTCCAATGCTTGATGGAAACCGATCTTTACAAGCTTCTGAAGACGCAAAAACTCAGCAACGACCACATTTGCTATTTCCTATACCAAATCCTGCGAGGATTGAAGTGAGTTTTATCCACTAGATCTGAATCGCCCGCAATTAAAGAGAAAAATAAATGAATCAGGGTTAAAATCCCTAAATTTTCAGGTATATTCACTCGGCCAACGTTCTTCACCGCGACTTAAAGCCCTCAAATCTGCTGTTGAACACGACGTGTGATCTGAAGATCTGTGATTTTGGCTTGGCTCGTGTCACCGATCCGCGACAAGATCACACCGGCTTCTTGACTGAATATGTCGCTACGAGGTTTGTTAGCATATTTTTTGTTATACCAATCCTGTAGGTGGTACCGCGCCCCTGAAATCATGTTGAACTCAAAGGGATACACGAAATCGATTGATGTCTGGAGTGTCGGGTGCATTTTGGCTGAAATGTTGAATAATCGCCCATTGTAAGTGGTTTTCGTTTTTGCTGTATTTTGAAAGTTCATTATTTATTATTAAAACATATTAAAATATAATTATTAAGATTCCCGGGCAAGCACTACCTCGACCAGTTGAACTTGATCTTGGCCGTTGTTGGTAGCCCATCCCAAGAAGATCTCGGATGTATCATCAACGAAAAGGCCCGATCGTACCTGATTTCTCTACCGCATAAGCCCAAGCAACCTTGGCAACGCCTTTATCCTAATGCCGACCCGAGGGCTTTGGATTTGCTAGATAAGGTATGTTCATTACCTTTTCCCTAACCTTATTTTAGATGCTTACTTTCAACCCGAACAAACGAATTGATATTGAGCAAGCTTTGGCTCATCCATATCTCGAACAGTATTATGACCCCAACGACGAGGTAAGCATCTCCAGATCCCTTCCGTGACACCAAATTTCTAGCCAATCTGTGAAGAGCCTTTCACCTACGAAATGGAACTCGACGATTTGCCAAAGGAGGATTTGAAGCGGCTGATTTTCGAGGAAACGGAAGTGAGTGCTAGTCAAAAACGGCCGGTTTTCCGGTCCATTTCCCCCATAAAAATGTTTGAATATGGACCGGCCGATGCCAAAAACACCCCCCGGCTCCCAAGCGCGCCCACAAAAACTAATTATTTTCCAGATGCATCATGCACGAATGGCTGAAGAGGCTGCAAAGCCCAACATTATGCCAACACCAATGGAATAATTTTGATCCATGGGGACCGTTCGGGGATTATCTTCAATCAACCGTCCACGATTCTTTCGATACAAATATTGCACCGATTTTATGTGCTTTTGCAAATTTTGTATGGTATTTTGATTTTGGTTAGGAGATCAGATACCAAATTCCCTGTGTAAATGACTGGCATGCGGTTGAAATGTCTGAAAAATGCTTGCTGTGTTTTTTGGGGGCGATGGTGTTTGCAGGGAAGTCTATGCAAATTAGGCAACTTTACGCTACCGATCGCCTGCAGATTTTCTAGTCCCGCCACTGCGCCGTTTGTGATCTTCGTTGTATTCTAATTTTTGGGGGAGTTTTTACACTATTACCATCAATATAACAAATAAAACTCCCTTGATTTCCCCCCTTTTCTTTGTCCATCAGACTGTGATTTGTGAACATTTTCCGGTTCCATGCAAAAATACCCTTTCCCTAATCCCGGAAATATTCCCTGCACCTCCTATTCGACGAATTAGGCATACCTATAGAAAACGACTAGCAGCTACCCCAAAGTATTTGAATGTGGACGACTACACACTATGTTTATTTACAATTTTCCTGAATGTAACCTTCACGATTGGGCCATGGTTTTTACAAAGCAGAACACAAAATGCCGGACACTTATCGTCTGCCCCTAAAAATCCCCGATTTCTCGTTTCCCCCATGACCACGTATTCAATTCTCATTTTCCCCCACCAAATATTGTTTATCCTCGATTGTTTGCTAAGCTCATTCTCTTGGGATAAATATTTGTTCAAAATGCGTGTGGCCAGGAAACAATGAATTTAGGAATGGAAGGGAGCTTTGCATATTGGGCACTGGCCTGAAATCTTGTGTCATTACTCGGCCCCTCGCCGCTCCGGATCCTCGCGAATAGCAATTCAAAAATCCAAATTCAACTGAATCTGATGGTTCATGAAAAATGCGATATTGTGGATGGTAATGTGATTCCTACTAGAAAACAAGCCAGCACAATATGACCATTGATGGCGTGTGTTATGCGTTGGAATGGGGGAAGATTTGCACATAATTTATTAACCCGTTGCGTCGGATACTTCCGTATTTTGCAGCAGACCTAGCGGACTTGGCTGATGAAGAGTTTTGCTGGGGGAAAGAATCGGGGTTTTGGTTCGGGTTTGTTGGATTGGCAAGCGATGAGCAGTTTTGAGTTTGTTGGGTCGACTTCCTAAAAAAAATGTTTTGGTTTTATGAAATCTTATTTGATAAAATTTTTCAATTTTTCCTTATTGTTATTTTTCAACATTAGACTCACCAAATTCAACGGGTTCAATTCCTGTGGCTTCTTCTGGTCACCGGTTTTTTGTATCGTAGGTGATACGGCTGGCGTAATAGTGGGAGATGCTGGACTGCTCGAAGTCGTTGACTAAAAAAAGTCTATTACTTCAGCCTAGATCTAAAATCCATGCAAAAGCCCAGAAAACAATGCAAAAAATAACCAAAAAAAGAGAGAGAGAGGCCTCTTTGAGAAGTTCCCGTTTTTCATACCAATCGTCGGCTCATGATTTTCTTGTATAAATCCATGTGGGGCCCAAGCCACAATACAATACTGTGTGCTCTGAGCTTTGACGACTTTTTGGGATAGACAAATTTCTGTTGATAAAGATTATTGAATATATTTTTGATACTTACATAACCGTCGTCATCAATGTAGCCCTCTGGTGGTTCATCAGTAAAGGCCATCATGTTGACTGAAATGTAAACAGTTAGGAGAAGTATAGAAGGATATTTAAAACACACAAAAACGAAAAACTGTGACTATAAACATTTCCAGAAAAATCAGGGACAACGGTTGTATTTAGGAAAACTCTAATAAGAAGCAACAATCAGAAAATTCAGAAAGATCGCAACGGAGGAAGGTGCTTTATCGCGTTTTCGAGAGCTTTCGAATAGTGTAAAAATCATCCCAATCCCAGTGTCGCCGAATTACTAGAGGGCCGTGTTTTATGTCCCTTGCAGTACGGTAACAAAATTTTCTACAAAACACAACCTTGCAGTAAGAAGCAAGAACTCGAACCCAGGTTGCACAATATTTCGAAATGCCGCTAGCTGTTAAAAGGTTCGTGATGATGTGTGGGAGGTTAGATAAGCTGCGGGTTGAGAGGTAGACGGACCGTTGAGCCCGTTTTTTTCGGCCGGAGAAAAGGAAGGAGCGTGGGGCTCGAAGAGATGTTTAGTTTGCTTAAGCGGACCCCGTGGCCCGCGTGTCTTTTGACCCGTAAGGGAGGTCCACACAGGGTAGAAATTGTCCTGTTGATACAAAATATAAAATTCTGGGTGGGCGGTGGTTTTTGTAGTTAGGAGTTTGGGAAGTTTTGGTTACAGTATGCAAAATAAGGTGGTTGTATACTTTGATATTATTGATTTGAGAGTGAATATGGTAGGTTATGAACTTTTTTAGGTCTTGTGGGGGCATCCGGTAGAATTGATCGATGCAATCCGATCTATTGACACAGTGGAAATCGATGTACGCAAAAACTAGAAGCATCTGGTCGCTGGAATTCCGGAAAATTACGCCCTATGAATTGCTTTCGTAGATTCATACATTTGTTGCACAGTTTCGCAACTAAGAGGCGTTTTCTAGTAGTTGAAGATTCCCGAATTCCCTGGAGACGAATTAGCGAAGGGCAATAATTGCTCGAATCAGCCTAACCTGATGAATATTCCGTGAAAACCATTTCCAAAGCAATAATATGCCATGACCGGAAAGGCCACTACATGCAAAGGAAAAGTTTCGTGGACAGCCATTTGTAATTCAGAACGGGTGGGACGCGGGAGGGGGGTACCACGAATTTCATTAGATATTGGAAGTCGAAAAATGAGCGATGCCAAAAAAATGTTATTTTACCCCCGATATATAACTGGTACTGAAATGCTTAGTTAGACCCGAAAAAATACTTTGAAAGAACCCAAGCTTACTACGAATTCGGCTGTTGCCGGAAAAGTGTGACCGGGGCAGAAGAAAAAAACAACTCTTCGGCTTGAATAGTCATAAACTCCCCGGGATAGGTCGAGCCGGCGGGCGACTCGAGTACCACTTCCATGTAAACAGAGAATTTTCGGCATTCTGGTTTGTGGCTTAAAATACAGAAACGACCGGGTGGAGGCGGGATAAAAATGCGGCAGCTGTCGTGGATCATAGGGTAAAAAATGGGCGCGTTTTTTATCGGATCAAGCTGACGGGTCAAATCGGTCCACCAATTTATGGGTAGATTTGGGTTTTTTTAGGGGACTGGTTAGCAAACTAATGCTTGGTTATGGTCTGTAAGTCAAAAATTAGAGAGAGAGAGAGAGAGAGAGAGAGAGAGAGAGAGAGAGAAGAGAGAGAGAGAGAGTGAGAAAGAAACAGAGAGAGACATGCGGACCCAGAGAGACAGCCACATAGATATAGAGAGACATCTAGAGAGTAACAGAGATAGGAAACTAACAACCTTAACTAAGTAAGTTATCAATTTCACAAACCTTAATGATGACGTGCGCTAAACTCCCGTCACTTCCAGACCACTTTTAAAAACGAACAACCAACGATTGAGAAGCCTATTTGGACTAAGTGGCGGAGAAGCCGGTGGCCATGGAAGGGGAGGCTGAAATAGGAAACGGACAAAGGCTTTGAGGGCAAACACAAAGCCTTCGAGCCCCCATGGGGGGGGGGGGGGGGAGAGCACAGCTCTACGTCCCTATTTGGGGGGCCCATAGCACCCGAGCCGCGCACTGGTGGCGCCCCATTTTTCATCGGGGGCCCCGGGGTTTCCCGTGTCGCCGACCCGTCGCGCAATATTCTAGCGCCGACCTGATGGCGGCACCACCACCGCCAGCAGTTTCCGTTTCATTGCAAACGGAGGCCCAGGCCCTAAAAATCGAGGGTAGGCACTGGAGAATAGAGGTTGTCTCGGAATAACATGCTAAATGGGTTGCAAAGCGTAAGAGGCATAGGCGAATCCCAAAAAGGCAGAAAAATTCTAGGATGCTGTATTCTCTATTAAAATTGACTTTATTCTCTAGACTTTATTCAGCGAGGCTTAAAATAATATTGACCGACTACCGAAATTATTGTTCCGATCAGATATTTTTATTGAAATACGGAATTTGCTATTTCTATTTAAGGCCTAAGGTATCCGGATTTTAACGAAAGCCATATCTGAATAAGATCCCTAGTAGACCCAGACATCCAAACCGACACCAACCACCCGCATCCCGCGCGACCATCGACGTGTTATCCCACAAAAACGAGCAAATATCCACCCCCGTCGGTGGAAGCCAAATCTAGGCAATTGGAAATGGATGCTGCTACATCGCTGCATGGGAACCTGGATGCCTAACAATCTGGGGCGCTAGGGTCGCCTTGTTTTGGGTCGCAAAGTCCGTATCGTATTGTAAAGTACAAACTGCAATATGCACTTATTTTGTTACCGATGTTTTTTTTCTGGTTGAGTTTTTCCCTGAGTTAAAAATGAATACGTTAAAATTATGAAAATAGTATGTAAAATATGTGATAATTCGGCCAGATGTAATTCGGTGAGGTGACAAAAACTCGCAAAAACCATCACTTTATGCTAAATTTCAGGAATCATTTTTGGAAATGGCCGATTACCTCCGCTGTGTGCCAGTATTTTGACAAATCGGTTTCGATTATATCGCTGAATAGAAAAAACCCATCTGAAACCGCGGAAAAATCAAGAACTGGAACATGCGGCGCTATAGGCACAGCATTAAAGTAATTTCACAATAAAAACTGATTGTCGACAAACTAAAGCCAATTCTGCAAACGAGGATATGCAAACGTAACATTTCAAACCCAGCATGAGGCCTGGTTAGTGAATCAAAAACGGAATTCCGCACCTCCCTCAATATATCCAGGAAATGGATGGATGAGAATAGCTGCCGCAAACTGTCAAAACATTATGAGGTCCCGGAAACTCCACGGTTTGATATGCCACAATTGCGAAAAATACAATAAGAGATAAACGGCAATAAATGGATGAATTGGCTTGTATGTTGCACTCTAGAATTGGAACTCCGATCAAATTTTAAATTGGTCTGGGTGGTCGATGAATCGAACACGGGGTTCAAGGGAGAATGTTGACGCGCTGTTTCAAATTAATTCATGGAGGCGTTTCGCTGAAGTGCGTCAATGTTTTGGGGGGCCCGAATTCCCAAGCAGAAGTGCTAGCAAAAAAAAAACGCGGAGCTTTATTTGGTCATGGGGCTTTTTCGGAGAGAATAACATGGGTAGGGCCAAAATAAATCGGTCTGCATGCGGATTCGGCATGGATAAACACAATGATAGCATATTATAGCCCAGACCAGTAGGATCATATATACTTTTCTGGGTGGAAATTGGTTGCGTAGTAGGCATAGAATTTCAGGTTTGATTGGAAAACCGACCGTCCGAGGATTTTCGTAATATTTTGAAATATCTTAGTGAGTTAGTGCAGTAAAATGCTCTAAATGTTTCATCATTTAAATACTTATACAAACCGCGGTAATACCTGTATTTCAAAAATTGGCTTCCTTGCTAGCCTGAAAACTACCTCAAGCCCAACACAATGCCCAAACCTCGCCCAAAAATCAAATGTGCCCCCGGAAAGATAGTGAGAATAGGCCGTATTCCAGATAAAGCAAGCCATTAGTCTATTTTCGTGTTAGAGAAGAGGGAAACCTTCCGATTCAGAGCCAGCGATCATGCTATTTCCGTTTCTTCGGGGCGAGACAATACAAACATTGCCCCGAAATGGAATTCCAAATGTTTGCCATGAAGGGTTGAAGAAAGATGTTCATCTTCTGAGATTCCCTTTCTGGCGTGGTTGTATAAATATTTTCATAGTTTTAGATGTCTCTCAGGAATTAAAAATATGTTTAATCAGATTTTTGTCTCTCAATTTTAGGTGACGGTGGTACGGATTATTGGATTTTTTATCTATATTTTATTTGATTTTATATTTATTAATTTTTAGCTAATTTGTTAGTCTAATTCAGCCATGAATTCCCTGAACCCTGGCTCTCCCTGTTAAATATAGCGGATCGGTTATGTACGATTTTGAAACGTTACCTTCAGGTTTATCGACTTTCACTTGTTTGAAAATACCAACAAGCAGCTCGTGTGGTTAATTTTAGTTCTATTTTCACTATAACACTAATATTTAGTGAATTTACTTCCATTAATTGCATTGTTTTCGAGCCTTCCTGGCACTGGGAAAAGTTTGGAGGTGGCGAGGGCTGGGCGGGAGAAGGGATCGAGCAGCCAAACCCCGGGACCACCCTGACTTTTCCGAGACCACCCCAATAGTGGGACATCTGCATTTTTTTGGGTGGTCTCCAAACAAAGCTATTAATTTTCAGCAAATTTCATGATTCTCGACCACGCTAAATAACCATTCATTATTTAGAAATCCATAAATTGGCATTTTTGAGAAACGATAATTTAAATGATAATAACTTAATTTATAATCATTACTTTCAGTTTATAAAAATAAACCGGCGTCTGATTTTTTAAAAATTACTGTAGTCTGTCGGGTGGAACGCAACAACGGTAATATCATGGCAATCCACTAAAAGCTACACGTTTTATTGCAATGTCATCGGAATGGAAAGAAACGCAACCAAATAACTCTAATATTTACAACCGGATCATGATTGGGCGACTGGAGTCTTCAAGGTTAGATGGAGAAGACTCGAGATGAGGAGCAGTTACCGCGGGCGGCTAAAAAATTGATGGTGTTGTCGTCATGAAATTTACTTTTGGCGCTTCTCTGGATTTTCTTGGGGCTGGCACTGGGCGCGGGGTAGTTGGCTGAAAATAACTGTGAAGATTAGACAAAAACGTGTACCGGCGCGATATTTGCATAAAGCTCAGGGGGAGGCATGGTTTGTTGATGTGTTGCGGTCGGGATTGGCGTCTAGAGTTTTTAATGAGAAATATTCTGCGGCTAAAAAACCTCAAGTCTAGCTGGGGTCGGTTCTTCAGCTTTTCCGGCTGGTAAAACACCATGCTAAAAGGAGTTAAATAATTATAAAGCGTCAAAAGCACCTGTAGATTGACTTCCACATTTTGAATTCTAGACAATTCCACCTTTGAAAAAACCAGTTCTTCCAGTGATGGCTCTTCTATGAATTCAGAAATTTGAAAAAACTAGTAGATTACCTGGTTCTTCAGGTCTCCCTTTGCTAGTAATATACAGACTATCAGATATCCCAGCCGAGCCACTCGTTATTATCTATATTTAAATTATTATTATTCCTCTAATTCGGAACCGTTTCCGATTGACATTCCGAGTCTTCTTTTTGCAGGTGATCATCCAGATCCTGAAGTTTTAACTATTTTGCCGCCAAGATATAACGTACATCAATGGCTTCAAAAATTTGATCCAATTCAAAGCCTCTAGGTAGTGGGCAAGCATACGTTGGACATCCTTCCTAAACTCCCAAACCATCCGAATTTGGTTATTAAATCCTTACCATAGCGGCCGCTGAACTTCCTTGATTTGCATGGCCTCCGATTAACTTCAAAAATGTTGATGTTTTTCAAGGGACACTTACTGTTGTTGGCGAATCTTTTTTGGGTTCTGGATTAAAATACCGTCCCTCGCTCAGTTCCGTCGCAATTTTCTAAAATACTATCCTTTTTACCCTATTCGCTATAAAATCACCTCCAATTCGCTCTGATGCACTTTATCACTTTTTCGAACGCTAAGCTTCTTCTGCTGCTCCCGAATCGGCTAAATTGGGCGATAATGACTCTCGAAAAAACGGTACCGATATTGGGGGAGTTGTTTTCTTTAATGGAATTGAGTAGAGTACGTTGTTGTCATTTCTTTAAAACGGTGTTGCGGAAATTAAAGATGTCGTACCCGGGAGTTGATTCAGTCGTTTCATTATCAGACTCTTCATCGCTAGCCAGATAGTCGACGGAATTAACTCCAGGCGAGTGCTTCGATGGGTTACGGTAAGGTTTTGGGCTGGGTTGTGGCGGGCCTTTGCTGGAAGTTTCCGGTAACTCATTGGTCACGATTAGTTCCAGAACTGGCTTCAGGGATGGTGGAGGTGGTCGCGGCGGCTCAAACAAGTTTATTAAAAAAACTATAAACTTTCTTACCGGAATTTTCGCAGCTTGAACTGGCGCTGGTGGTACTGGAGCTGCGACGCTTTTTGTGGATACTCTAACGGGAGCCGTCGGTTTTTGCTGTGCATTCTGAATTTGTTTCATTCCCGAGAGCTGTAACTATACCGATTGCGTTGGCAGCGGCATTTTCATGTAAATCGGAGCCGACTCCGCGGGCGCGTCATGTGGAGTGTTACGGTTGAATGGTGCCGGGGGCATCAGGGGCTGTAAAATAAATTACAGGCTACATTTTTCAAGTAAAGATATGTAATCTGTCAATTCGCTTCCGAAAAATAAATAGAAAAACCGTAGTAGCACTATGAAAATGCCAGCGCATCGTGCAAACGGCTTATCAGGGCGACCGGAGCTGGCCGTCGGTCATTAGCGATAATTTTTGAAGTGAGTTTTAAAGACCTCATGGAGGCATTTAAATATATTAAAAATGTCTATGACAGTGAAAGTCTTATAAACGCGGATCGTACCTCATTCTTGACTTTCGGGTTGACTGGAAGGTATGCATTGGGCGGCGGGGAATCGATTGGGATCGCGTCATCCAAACCCATCACTAAATGTATGTTGTAATCTCATGAAATGATCAATCTGAATCTTAATAGCTATATTATATATCTCTTTAACATCTACCCACGTAAATTAAAAAACATACTCATTCCTAGTCCCAAAAATCCGGGCCTTTCCAAATCGGCGGCGACAGTTGGTGGGCGGATCTTCGCAGGCTGCTAGAATTATTAATTAGAATTTGTATTTTTTTCTTCTACTTCGTAACAAAGGATTTGATATAGAAACTGCGGTTTCTGCTGAAGTCGACTTACCGGAGTTATGATCGCTGATGGTTCCCGAATCCCGACTGGTTCAGCGTCAAAACTGTCAGGACCATCGCGTAGTACAACCATATCCTAAAGAATCGTTTTGAATAACAAAAAAGTTAATCACATCGCCCTGCATGGTCCATTTCTTATCCTTTTTCGGTGGTCGAGGAGGTGGAGCCCCAAACGACTTTGCCCCTTCTTTCCCGAATGGACTAAAAATATTATTTTCTTGAGCTAAACTGGCCAACCTCAAATTTTGATACGGCCCAAAGGCTGCTTCCGTGACATTTGAATACAACACCCCGTCGAGCCCCATTTTGATGTTTCGCTGCACAAAATCCTTCCAGGTTTTATATGAATATTCATACCGGCATTTTGCGCTCCTCGTCTTCCAAATCTTTTTCGCTGAATAAAATGGGAGTTTCAAGGGAACAGTGTGGCTGTCTAAACAAATATGAATGCAAGAGCACTAGTACTAACCTGCGATGATCCTGATTTGGTGGCGGAGAAGCTTTCACTGCCGGCTGTTTGGCCTTCGCGCTCGCCGGATTTTTAGCAAATCTAAAACAGGAGCTTTTAGCGTAATCCGTCGCTTCATCAAAAAATTCTAGGGTGATTCACCTCGGCTGATAACCAGGGGTTTCTACCGAAGAATTGCTATTACGTGGCGTTTCGTAGTTGCCAGGGGTTGGTGTGCTAAATCATCAAATATGTTATGACAAATCCTTTATACCTGGAAACACCAGCACGACTTGCGCTTGTCTTTCTTGTTGATATTGGTATCGGTTGATCCCTGAAGGCCTTAAAAATTAGAAACATCTGGCTTACAAGGCAGGCGCATCGACTGGTAATTCTCTGGTATATTCAGGGGCTGGAGGGAAGCTCGAAGCATTTACGGATGGGACCGGGCTTTGGGTTTCCGGTGTATACCAACGTGGAGATGCTAAATAACACATAAGATGTATTGCATCCGTTAAGCCGGTAAAGGTACTGTATCCAGTGACGAACTTCGACTTACTTGGCGATCTTGTTTTGACTGGCTGGGGTAACGGTAACAAAGAATCGATAATTTGCTCTCGTGATGCATCCCACCCCAAATGTGATAAATGCCTAAATCTGCATCAATAATCAAAGGTTCCGGATTACTGAAAATTGGTGGGTAATGAGATGTCATCGCCCGTCAAGTGATGATGGTCTTTTTTAGGCATGGCCTGAAAAGAGACAATTAAATAAAGCTATTTTTATTATGTTTAGAGTAAAGGCAGAGAATCGTAGAAATCTGGCTAATATTGTAAAAATGATGATCGTCGCTTAGAGGCGCGCAAGGGTTCAGTAAAATTTATCGGCTCATCTAGGCGATAAAAGGGTCAATTGGTTCCTCGCGCATTCCCGAAAAAGATTTCTTGGGTGAGATGGTACCCCATTTGGGTTTCCGCCCCTTTCAGGCGTTACCCGCCTCCGAGTATGTTCTGGAAAACTGGTCCGCCAAAAAACGAATGGAGGATGCAAAGTGATGGAAGGGAATGGCCCGGAAAAGCAATCAATGCGTCATGACACCCCAGTATTGCAGATAAGGCCTTCTTTGCCTCCTTTTTCCCTCCAGGCCCGATGTTTCACAAGCCGCCCAATCGAGCTGGGGTTCGTGGCTTGGAAATTGTAAACGAGTCATGGGTGACAAAGCATGGGATGGTAGGATTTTGTAGTTTTCAATAAATAAAGAAAAAGGGGTATTTTTATATACGAGAAAACGTATTTAGAAAAACATTGATGGTCAGGATTGAAAAAAAAACAGTTTTTTAACCCTTGCCTCCTCCAAATCCTGGCCTTTATTTTGCTTAGTTTTTCCAAATCGGATCGAAGAAATATACAAAACGCACTTATCGTAAATTTAAATAAATAAAGGAATTTAGACAAGACTATAAAGTCAAAATTTTAAATCATAGTGCGAGGAATTGTAATTTTTCAAATAAAACATTGCATAAAGAGTAATAAGCTGGGTCCCACTGATTCCAAATAGAAATAATTCAGCAAGAAAATAGAAACCATTGTCATTTCCTAAAAAATGACAACATAAAATGGAGAGCGCAAAGAGAGGGCCAGGTCTCATATTCCGCTAGCCAGTTGTGAGTCACTGTGTCCGTTCGGCACCCCGGCCACATAAATCTCCTCTTTTCCATCGGATTGTCGTCCTCCCAAAACTGCGCCGCTTTTTCCCCATTGCATCCGTTCATATTTCGGGGTTATAAACAGCCCTGTGCCGCAAACGGAAAATAGCTGATATGTTTTTAGTTGGCAGATGATCGAACAACTCTAAAATCTCAGGATTTTGGGAGGAATTAGCATTATAAAAAAATATTTCTTCTTCATCATCTCCTGTGCTTTTTTTAATGAATACAATTTATCACCACCACTTAATGTTAAGCTAAAACTATACATAGAAAATACATTCAACCCGTCAATAATCCCATAAAACTTCGTCAGAATAAACTATCATTCCTTCAACCTCATCCGTTGTTTTGCCAATCTTTCAGCAAGCTCATTCTGCATTGAGGGTTGATCGATTGCCTAAAAAACTAAATCATTAGTATATCATATATAAATAATAATAACAAAAATATACATAGTAAGTTAAAAATCCGAAAACTACCTTAAGAAACGGCTTCGCAGGAATAAGCGGCTTTTTCGGGGGGCTTGGCCTTTTCATCGATCGCCGATTCATCGCAATTTTCTGACTCCCTCGATTTGCAACCCCGTTTCCGATGCCGATTTTTGGTTTTGGATTAATAGCTGGTCTTCCCGGAGCCAAATAGGTCGGCGAAATTAGTGGCGTATTCGGCTTGAGATGTGATGGTTTCGCGAGTGTCGCAGGTTTGGGTGGTATACATAATGGTTTTGGTAAAGGTGAAACTGAGCCGGGCTTTTGGAACATAAGCTTCATTTCGGAGACTGGCTTTGGGGGCAATTCTGGCCTACCGGGCCGATCTGATGAGCTCAAGATTTCAGGCTTCCCTTCAGGTTTTCGTACATTTTCCGGATGGCTTGTTTTGCGATGAGTTGGTGGTTCTGGTGGACCTGCACGACTTGTTGAAGGGCCATTCCACCAGAAATTGTGTGGCTTCATCTCCACCTTCGGAGGGACCGGGGCCACAGCATCTTTAGTTTCACCTTTGGTCGTAATGCCCCCTAACCGAGCACTGATCTTCTTCACTTCTTCTTCATCGATTTTGCGGCCATTGTTAGGGGTTACAGGTAGGGGAGATTTTTCTTCAACCTTCACGGGCTTTGGGTCCTCTTTTTGGAAGAATTTAATTTTGCTAAAGTCGGGCTTGACGGCGTCCCAGTTGAAGAATGATTTCTTGGGTTCTGGAAGTTTGTTTGGTAGCGCAATGATAGAGTGCCTTGGGATTTGGACGACTGGAAAATCGCGTTCTTCGGTTGTGAGTGTTGATGTTTCGGTTTCAAAATAATGTTCTTCTTCGTGATGTTCAATGATCCGTGGGACTTGGATGAGCTTGGGTGGGGGGTTGGGTACGACTTGTGAACGCTTTGCGCCCATTTTATGAGTTTTCGGTTGGACTGCAGGTTTTGGTGGTCTAGGTACCGGCGTGGCTGGCATTCGCGGTGGGCTGATAGAACCATCTGAATTGTATTAAATCGTTAGACATTTCCTATCTGGTTACAGTAAATTAATCGAAGAAATCTTATTGATTCCAGCCCTCACCTGTGTCAGCTGAAAAGGCGCTAAATTTCCCGCTTACACCGGATTGATAAGAAAGTGGACGAGGTGAAGTTCGATTTGAAAGTGAGGCACTAAATGACGATAATTCTCTTCGGCTTTTAGGGCACTCACTCATCAATATAAGTGTAGATCGATTCGTCTTCATCATCGGTCCAGCTAAAATTTGTTTGAAAATTTTGAAACACCGCATACCTATGATCACTGAGTTCGTCAGGTTCCAAAATCGGTGGAATGTTAGTTGGAACTGGGTGCAGTTTTGTAGGGATTGCTTAAAATTAATTAAATTTTCATATAATGAGGGCAGTACAAACCTTTTCCGTCACCCATTTCTGCCTGCCAGCTCTTTGGCTGAACGGGTGGTGGCGGCGGTTTGTTCATAACCTCAAGCTCGGCCAGCATTCTTTGAGCGTCACGATGTGTCATTGTGCTCACTTTTCTGCAATTAAAAGTCTTAGTCAGAGCGTAGATCAAAATATTTGCGGTATTTAGGGTGGGGTCAATTATGCTTAGGCTTTTACGATTTGTGAAAGAACCTCATTATTTAAAGGGATAAATGAAAAATATGTTCATTTTGGACGAACCTGAAATGAGTTGGGCTGGAAATGTATTCGTTCGGCGTGGCCGCTCGAATTTGCGGCCGTTGTTTCTTCATCTAAATAATAACAAGTAACTTCAAGAAAATGGAAAGCCTTTCTCAATGCTTCGAAAAAAAAAAACAAATTTTCAGAACGTTTTATATTGAACGAACGTTTCAATCAATTCAGCTTACAGCGATTTTCTAATCAATAGAGTAATTAAAAATGGAACTAAACGAAAAGGATGCAATTTTTTAAATGAGGAAATCGATAAAAAAACCCGGGTCAAACGTCAGAATCCTTCTCGCGGACTCGTCATGAAGCCGTTGCCCCGCAGGTTCATAGTTATCAGTTTTCTTCGGATGGACTGAGTGCCCCGCCCAAAAAAAACTGATTCTTATAACATGTGGGCGAGGCGGTCGCACCGAATTAGTCATTTCCAAAAATATTCCGACAACCAGAGGTGCTGCGTCCGCAAAACAATCTTATCGATAGGCCAGATTGATCTGTGTTTTATAGGCATGCCAAATTAGTCACGAAGATCCTGTTTCGGAGAGGGTTGACACTTTTTTGATTAGGGCAAGTCGTGGGGCAATGGGTTTTACATTTTGCCATATAGTGTTGCGGCCCTTTGAAACAATAATTTATTGTTGCCCTGATTACCCAGGAGCACTTGCATAATACAGAAAGACCACCGGTAGTGTGAATGATGGCGTGTCGCATAGAGACAATATGCAATGGAAAATATTCAAACGCACCGACATCGGCGTTGAGGAGGATCAAACCCCCCATAAAACTGGGAGGATTATGAATAGGTTGAGCTAGTGTCATGGATCGAAGGGTTTTTGCGTGGAGCAATTTGGATGATACAAGACACCAGAACGAGAGAAAAGAGAGGATCGTGTGTTTCCAATAAATGAGGAAACCAGGGTGGTGTTGAGATTGTTAAATGCAATTAGCCTAGGAAGGTATATTTGACTGGGATCGGGGCGGCGGCACCGAAGCCTCCAGGTTGCATATGCCTAGCTGGGTGTACGTAGTTTGGGTAGGCCATTGGTTGAGGTTGCGCTGGTTGAGCCATCTATAAACATTAATATTTTGTTTCCTTAGAAATGTAGATTTCTAGTTTTATGCAATTTTCTATTCACTTTCACAAGGCATGCCCCCATAATCAATTTTTTATGGTCCCAAAATTTCGCAGTGCTTTATCCGAACACAGCGGGCAAGGCCGCGTTATCAGGCCCCCCCTGAGCGAACCTGTTGTTCCATGCGGGTGGGCACCGGATTGTAGATGCCACGATTTGTCGGGATTCGCACTGGGCGGTAGAACAGAGCCGGAGCGGTCTTCGACTTGACATCTTTCACCGGGGCAGACGTCGATGGGATCAAGGTTTCCGTCGCGAACCCGTCAGCTTTTAGCTATAAAGGAATTGCTCAAATTTCTGCAGCATAGATGTCGATGTGATGATGTCACACACTGAACTTCAAAACCCGAACTTACGATAGCGGTGGAGTTATACTGTCCAGGCATAAAGCTCTCATACTGTCCACCCATGCATCCGTGCAAGAACTTCTCGATAAAGCCATACTGTGCCTTGCTAAAAGACAAAATTAGCTACAACCACAAAGCACCAACCGGTTGTACTGCTTTGTGAATCCGTGACCCTCATCCGGGTATAAGACATAGGTCACCGGGATTGAGTGCTTTTGAAGAGCAGCGACGATTTGGTCTGAAAAATATTGTGTTTATCTTGATTCCTGATACATACCAGATTCCTGTTGCTTGACACGTGGGTCATTCGCTCCGTGCAGGATGATCAATGGCTTCTTGACTTTTTCAGCGAAATAAAGCGGCGATCGTGCCCTGAGGGACTGACGTCCAGCTTCGGTATCCATATCGGCGCCCAGCATCTGCAAATTTCCATTTAAATTTCCCGTTCCTGAATACCTTGGTGATCTCGTTGTACATTGGCAGCCAATATGGCGGGATGGCTTCAAGCAGGCCTTGTAGATTTGAGGGACCAACTAAATTTTGTCACAGCGTAGATCGAGAATTGAGTAAAATACCAATATCGACTCCGCAAGCGAAAACTTCAGGCGTAAAGGTCAAACCGACCAGCGTAGCGTATCCTCCGTATGAACCGCCTAAGCACGAATTTTAGGTTACAGCTTCTATTTAAGCCCGTACCCATGATAGCCACTTGGTCCCGATCGGCAATCCCCTTGGCAACCGCAAATTCAACAGCGTCAAGCAGATCGTAGTGCATTTTACGACCCCACTGTAGCGAGAAATTACTTAAAAAATTATTTTGTCTACCTCTCCGTCACCAGCATTTGTCAATCTCTTTCCAAAGCCGACTGAGCCACGGAAGTTCACCTAAAAAAAGAGCGTTGTGGTTTTCGGTTTTTATCTACCTGCAACACGGCATATCCACGGCTGGTTAGCCAAGCATTGATTGGGCTGAATCCGTAGACATCGCGCGCTTTCGGACCACCGTGAACCATCACAACCAGCTGAAAATGTCGGATCATGAGGTGAAAACTAATGGCCTGGATACCTTCTGTGCCCTAACAGGCAGCATACCCATTTCAGCATACACCTGATCCGGAGCAGCAACATCAGTGGTGTTCTTGAGCTTCGCCTAACACAAAAATGACATTATATAAAAAGTCTCTCACATCTGGTGGCAGCGACAAGTAGGCTTGTAGCTGGAGATTATCACGAGCTGGGAAGTCGAAGCCAACCTACATCGGATTTTCAACGCCAAGGATTTGTATATCCACCTGCTTGTTCAGTTTGAAGCCCTCGAGTTGAGGGTGGGTGTTGAAGAGGAATTCGGCGGTCTTCAACCAACGCCTGAAAACATAATGTTAGTAATATAAACCTAGAATTTATGGTTTTGCTACTCATTAATTCTTAAAGATTTTAATACCTGTACACAAAAACCTCAAACGGCTTCTCAGCGGAAAGGTACGTGACGAGCCAAGTGTTCATATCTGAAAATTGTTTTTATAGGGATTGGGAAGCATAGTTTGGCATGGAACTTCCCGGAAATAATAATTTTTACCTTTGCTGAGGGAGAGCAGTTGCAAAGATCCATGCGGCCTTAAATTCACTAAATACTGGAAATCCTCCATTGCCGTTTCATTGGCTACATACAGCTCCGGTCGGTGGTAAACCTAAAAAATGATCTTATATCGGATTTAGCATGAAAACCCATACCTCAGTAACAGCAAGTAGATTTTTCTCAGATGGATGAGTAATAATCTGCCCAATCTGAGCCTTGGTAGCGGTGTAGAGGACCTACAGAATGGTATAAAACCTTAGATTTTAGATTACCTCCTTCTCCTCAGGCTTTTCGAAATGGAATTGAACAAGATTTCCAAGATCTGATCCTTCACCCCAGATCCAGAACATGATCTCATTTGACTTGTCAAATCCAATTGGCCTGAAATTTTTATAGACTGATCGAAGGAAAGCTTACATGGACAGTGGCTTATCATCTGGGGCAACCCTCAAATAGTCTTGCCAATACGCTTCATCAGTGGTAATTGGGTCGAGCTTTTCGCCTTCCGATGTGAGTCTATACTTATGGTAAAATTTTAGCATTTTGCCAACCTGTAGTACATCATGCTACCATCATCCATTTGCTGGCTGGCCAACCGGATGCGGAGGTCATTGTCAATAACAAACATTGGGAAACGGTTGTTGCGGACCTAAGCGGGTGATAAACCTTTTAAAGAATGTTGGTTACCTTTAAGGTCAGCTGGTTAGTGTAGAGATCAAATTCATAGATGTTGTGATAGCTGAAATGGTTTAGTTGAGTAGAAATGACGTCAATAATTATATAAAACCATCAAAAATAACTTACGCTGGTGAGGCATCATTCATACCGACAAGAACCTTTCGGTCTTCACGATTATTGGCAATGATGAGACCCTTGACTCCAGGCCTGTTTGACACAACGACGAGATCGTCTTTAGGAGCGGCCTGGAAATCAATTAAATGATTGATTGGCATTTAAAATGTCTAGGTCGCTACATTTTAGAAAAATAGCCTCAGTAATACCTGTGAAATGTTCTTCTTGAAAATCATTGTGTTCTCATCGCCATCATTATCGTACATATACAAAATAGTATCAGGAATAGCCGTCCATTGATATCCTAAAGGAATCGGTGACCTAGTAACCCTACTGTTAATAAACCTTGGACATGGTTCGTCTTTTCAAAGGTGACTTGACGGGTGTGACGGCAGTTTACACATTTTGTGAAAACGTTTCGGATCCCGGACTCATCGGGGCCGATGAAAGCGATGAATCTGGAAGAAGTCAAGTTTTGATTGCTATTCTAGTGACGGTTGAAGTTTAGTGGTTACTGTAACCTCAGCAATTATTACAGCCTTATAAATCCTTACCGGCCATCGTTGGACAAAGATGTGGCCGAATATTTTGGATCAGAAAAAAGTAGATCCCTAGGAATCAGTGCAGCGACTGATGAAAGTAATAGAGGGACGAGGAGTAGCCTCATATCTAAAAATATCTCGGAATCGTTCCCCACCTTTAAAGACCACTAAAAAGATATGAAAGAAGAATAGGGACCTATCGCCCAACGAGACACTTTATAGTAAGGGTGGAGTACAGTGCTGGGTTGTAGGTGGAACTCGCTGAACGGGTGGTCTCTACGGTGTCAATATCAAAGCGCAAATAGCCTCAGGACACGGGACACGCTTGTCCCCTTCCATTTGGTCCTTGGCCCCTAACCACGCTTGCAAATAGTGGGAGTTTTGGGGGAAAGGGTGTGAACTTGCTGTGTTGGGAATTGTGTCTTGGTGGTACTTATATTAGGAATACTGAGGTCGAGGTAATACTGTATCACCAAATTTTATATAGGCCCGTCAGGAATCCCTAGTTGCTCAAAATGTATTAGTTAGATAAATCCTTCGCAAACGCTAGTTTTAAACGATTGCTGCAATCTAGGCGGAATTTTTTATAGATCGCGCTGTAATAATGTTAATTTTGCACAATGATTTAAATTTAGCTGAAAATTCTTTACGCTGGCGCCAGCAATGAAATACGGATCCCCCTGATGGCTGCTGATCACATTCCCAGCACGAGTTGCACTATATACTATCTGGCTGGACTCATGGGAACGCTCAAGCTTGAAACTATTTTGATCCGTTGATTCATTGTTGACGCGGGGGCAATGAGGGCCCCGTGCAAAGGGCTAAAAGAGCGAATAGCGCTGAATAGTTTGATCGAAAAAATTGATGAGAAGAAAAAGTAAATTGCCGCCCACGATAGAATAATTGAAGGTGGGGGGAGCAAAAAGAAACTCCAGGTTGATTTAAGAGTTGCCCGTGTCTTGTCATACGGTATCGAAGCTACAGTCGGTAACCCTTATACTAAAAAATATTTAAATTCCGTATGTCTATGCATTAATGGGAGCCGCACTTACAGCCGGAGGCAGGAGACTTCTCTGATATCGGAAATCTCAATCTAGCTTTAAAATTTACTGCGTCCCTCGGAATACGGTATCGGAGCTCGGAGCAGCTCACACTGATAGTAAAAAATTGCTGAATTCAGTTTATATATGCAATAAAGGGTCCAAAATCATTTGAGGCAGGAGAGTTGGGACCCTCCCTGATCTTCTGTTCCCAAAATGACCATCGAGAGAGGTCTGATTTTAGCGTGCAGACCCCCGGGGGCGGTCCCACAGCGCTCAGGAGTCCCACTGTCCCGACGACCCCTACAGACTAATCCTTCTGCGACGGGCTTTTTACGCTCTGTTGTCCTAATAGCTCGACGCGCGAACCGTTTGTGGTTGCATAGTACTCGATCATATGGCATAAATTAAGGATTTTGGATGAAATATGGGAGAAAACAGTAATCGGACAGTTTAAACTTGTTTCTTGATTTGATGGCTCTGGTATTTTATACAATTTTTGACCAACCGCGATAACAATTGTGACATTGCCTCGAAATTGGTTGATTCAGAACGCTGTATTCAATGTGAGGAAAGAGCAAAATTCGCAAGTTGTGTCTGGATCAAAGCACACAGGGTTTTATAAATCTGTTCATTTAATAATTCCTGGTTTCTTTCGATAGTTTTGAAATTCGGAATTAATTTTTGCTGTAGCGATCGTCGTCGTCTTATTTGGATCAAGATAGAGTTTTTTTTTCATTAAATAATTAACAGTTTTTGCGATATTGTTAAAATAAGTAATTATTTCGCCCTAAGAGTTTAATGCGATATATTGGGATAGGCCCGTAATGTGCCGCGAACTTTTTGCCTTCAGGCCCGAATAGTGGGCCCCAGATTGGAGTCCCAGGGTGTTGAGCCGAGGCTAATCGGGCACGCGTCCGGGGTTCGTCTCGCGCAGAAAGACAGAAAAGAAGAAGAAGAGACTGTTTGAGACCACCGCAGGGTGTTCGTAAAGCCGCAATAAGTCGGCACGCCCTCACTCCTCGTTCACAGCCTTCAATTTAGCAGTTCCCAAACGCCACAAAGAACAGAAACGAAAAATAAGCATTATAGCTAGGAGTGCAAAAGATGGTCCTATATGAAGTCGAGCCGGTTTCGACGTTAAGATATGATTATTTTATCCGAATTAAATTATTGAAGATAAATTTAGCTGGCTTGCCGGTTCGAGAAAATCGGGCAAAAAAAAAGGTTGATAATCGCGATTATTTCAAGAGAAGTGAAATAAAAAGTTCGAGAAATGAAAAGAAATTTAGGCCAAGAATTTGCCTATTTGCCATCGGAATGAGCCAAAAACGGAAGCGAAATTCCGCAGATCCGATAATTCCGTATTATTTGCATCGCTCATGATAACGACCAATCGAAACTGATGCAATTATGAAAAAAAATGATGAAAAAATTAATCAGTGTACCGGTGCTTTCTGAAAATCAATTATCGAATGCTAAGGTTTTCTAGGTTTCAGGTGTCTTAAAATTTCTTTGTTCCAATCCTTGCGCAGAACGCTGTTCCATCCACAGCAAGCAAACTAGACTACCATGTTCCATTTTGGAACAACGCAAAAACGCAACACCCCGCCACAATGCCCATTTCTTATAAGCTTCACCAACGCCTCCGGGGCCCACAAATTCAATAGACGGTGCAGGGTTCAACGGATAACAATCCGTCCGTCATTCTTTGACTATTCAAGTCGATCGGATGCATTGTCGTCGGGGGACCGGAAGGATACTTTTAGCAGACAGGGGGTGGTGTCGGGTGCCTGCAGGCAAACAGGGCTCCTTTCATCAGTCGTTTGCAGATTTCGTCGTTGCAGCTCGCTAAATGCTGTGTTGCGGGGGTTGGGTTGGGGAAATAAACGTCATTGAAACAACGGTCAGTTTTCCTAATCCTTTTGATTCTAGGCTGCGATTTTGGTGCCAATCCACACTGTTAGAGGCTGGAATATAGGGTGTCCCAAAAAGCACCCCTCCAGCGTTCCGACTCGCGTCCGATTTTTGCGATTTACGATCTATCGGAAGCTCCCGAAAAGGCGAGAACGCAAGTAGTTTTCGTTTTCTAGGTTAGCTCATTTAATTGTGCATTTTTATGACCCAAAACCGTGAAAAGATCTGAGTTATGAGAAATCTGCATGTTAATTGCAATATTGGTACAGAAAAACACGCTTTTTAGCAATCCGTTTAATATCAAGAAAATGCTGAATAATTTTAAAAAAAACGAAACCTGCTTGTTTTCTCCCCTTTTCAAGGGCTTTTGAATGGTGTAGAAACAATCCCAATCTTTGCTTCCTCCGGATCGCTAGATGGGTGCTTTTTTGGGACACCCATTATTAACTACGAAAAGCTCCAAACGACGTTTACCAGCAGTGGAGCTTTGTCAAGTCTGCATTGTGCCTTATTTTTATAATGTATTTTTCTGTATAATAAAGTCTATGCACGCATAATGACCCATAATCAAACCGTTCGTCCCCGGATGAACCACGAAGACAGCCATCAGCAAATAGTCGTGTCTTCGACTTGGCCATCATCACAATGGACATGTAAGGTGGAGACTATGTCTGTCAGATGCTAACTCTGCTCCCCTAAACGGCCCTGTAAGAACCAGGCCGATCTGGTGAGGGCCCTGTTTACCCTCACCACTCAACGGCGCCTTTCACTGACACGCGCTGCATTATCATCCAGCCCACATCAAAAAGGTCCCGAACGCTGTTACTGCTTGTACTGGGTACAAATAATTATAACATATGGAAATATAAACCCATTTTTATCACGTACACATACATTTAAGACTAGAAATTCGGTATGCAAATGCGTAATGGTTGAGATCGTGAAATTGACGACCGTCGAGGCCAAGGGCTCTGGAAGCACCTGAAAAATTAAAGTAATTAAAATGGGGACGGCCCCCTTCTAACTCCTAATTCGGGACACTTTTCTATGCCAGAAAGACTGTGGAGATACCACTCTTATAAATCGATGTCGGCACGAAATGCTAAGGGAATTTATATGACAAATTTTGAGAAAAATATGACGTTTTCTCATCCAAACTCCTTATAATTTTGCTTTTCAGCTGAATTTGCCTAGGATCCTATTATCTTAAGAATATCCTTAGACTTTAGCGCAATATCAACCAATTTTTAGAAACAAACCTGTTTGGTTTTTCAAATCCCATCCTTGAAATAAACACCCTCGTCGAATTTCGATCATTCGCGCTTTATCGTCCCACTAAAAATTTTAGATTAAGAGGATGGAACAAATTTTCAATGCTCAAGCCGGCCCCTCAACCCCCTGTAAAAAACATACAATAGCACCTAAAAAACCATCGGCCCGCTCACGAATCAGCCGATATTCTCCTGTCCTCCAATCGCACTCGCGATTCGAGTAAAGAATTGCGCAACACGTCGGGCATGCATCCGTAATATTTTTTCCACATTGAGCATCGATTTTTAGGGAAAATCCCAGCCAGAGAAGCAACCATGCAAATTCCCATCTTAAAAAATTCGATAAGAGCGAAGTTATCTTCGTTCAAAACATTTTATTCCCGAATGGAAATATATTTCGATCAACTAAAATGTCACCTTGTGAGCATCCTTTTTGCTAAGCCGCTCAGATTTTTCGAGTAATCAAACGTAGCTTTTTGAAGTTCAGATGTTCTCGACAATCAAACAATAAATCAGCGTGAAAGCGGAACAATAGCCGGGGTGTGATAATCGATCAACAATGCAATGCCGGCTGTCTCGAGTGGTGACCGCCAAAAACGACTTTTGTAAACGATCAAGGGCCGCAATGCTTCCTGGCCGGATCAAAAATATTGTTTTGTGGGATGCAGCTGGAATGGCGGGCGGATGCTTTTATCGTGGTCACTCCATATTTATGAAGGACTTCTGGTGAGTCATGCGCTTTTAAGGATTGTTGAAAGAAAGTCTACACCGTTCGCTAAATGAGTCATCGAATAGTAAAGCGGAATATTAATGAAGAATTTTTGGGCATTGACAACAATCAGTATTTTTTATATCGAAATGAACAGCTTTTATAAAACTGGAATGTTTTTGTTAGCCCATTTAAAATGACATTTTAAAAAGAAGTGCCATAAGTTTTCAGCACCCGGAAACTATACAATCATCTTTGCCAAAAAACACCGTTTTTAACGCCTTTATCAGATCACATCTTTTGCCTCCCTGGTTGACCGCAAACTAGGACATCGGTTAAAAGGTTTATCCACTTTTTTTCTTTCCAACTTTTTGCTACTACGGTCCCTTTGACTGCCCTAATGGATCCGGGTTTAGACGAAGGGAACAATTGGGCGGAGGAGAAGAAAAGGGAGGAGCAATGATTAGATGGGATCTCCTTTGAAGAAACTGGCCCTTGACCCGTCGGGAGGACGGGTTCTGCCTCCTTTTCTTGTTAGAAAGACTTGACGAAGGCAAGCCTGGTCAGCCCAGTAGTCCGAAACTACTCCACACTGCAATGTACGGAATTGTGCCTTTGGTTCTACTGTGTCTTATTGCTTTTGGGGAGGCTGGTGAGTATTAGGGATTCATAAGAGCCACTCTTCATGCAAATTTGCTGTATCCAACCTTTTAGGACCGTGGTCAGATGAATTTACCGATGATGAAAATGCGATGGACTTTGAAGTTGATAATGATATGGATACACTAGAGTTAGAAACAACTTGATTTTCAAAGCAAAAAAATAGAGCCGGCTACAAAACCATTAAAGTCGTCAAGGCAAGAGACAATGATGATGGAGACTATTGGGGAGGCGGCCCAAAATGGTGAATAAATGTTTTGATACTTGGTTAGTTTAATTTTAGGAAGCCGTTCCAACCGCCTCCTGCCGATGAGGAAGGAGATGCTGATTTTGAATTAGTCACTAGTGCGCCAAAACGTCGCCATAAGTTCCATGGAAAGGTAAGCCTACCGTATCAAACGCCTGTAGACTCAACCTAACAAAAATCTGAAATTCAGTAGAAATCTTAAGTATATCGTTAAAATCGCACCTTTTTAGGCCTCCAGGAGACTCGCTAAAAAGCACAAGCCCAAGAAGCATATCGTCGAAGAAGAAGAGGAAGATGACAGATGGAACGAAGGGGAAACTGATCTGCAGGTTCATCCCAATATAACAACGGTTCATTCTTTTTTTAGACTACTCCTGTTGTACCGGAAACCGCCGAAACCGCAGAAAGCCCAGAAGCCACCGAAGCCCCAATTACCACCACCATCGCCCACAAACGCAAAGCCAAAAAATCACATAAGAAATCTGAGAAGCCCGTCAAGAAAGGTATTTTCTGCGCAAAACAAATAAAATTAATTGTGTTTAGCCAAGAAACCGGCAAATATTGTGGGAGATTGGACTGATGAGGAATCGGGTAACCTTCATGGTTTGACCGCCGTTGATGAAGCCGATGGAGATGTAAATTTCTGTTCAATAACTGGACGAGTTTATTTAGGAAAAGGATAACAAGACCACACCCGAGCCAATCGAAGAAGGATCAGGGCAGGAACCGGATGCGAAGCGCGAAGTCAAGATATAAAAATACATCCTCGAACAAATTTTAGAAAAGATCCAGTGATGGAAGTAATGATCATGTATGGTGACGTAGGGGTGGCCTTTTGGTTGACTTTTATCTGTGTGCATAATAATAAATAGTTTTGTGAATGTGTGCGGTTGCTTAGAATAATAATGTACAGGATATTTTAGAGTAGTTCAGAGTACTTTAGCTATTAATTCATTGAACTTTAATAATTTAGGAAATTTTGCCAGCTCCTAAGGAAGCAGTAGAAGCGGTTGCAAAATGGCGACCCGACCAGTGGTCGAGGTTGACGGAGCGAAAAATAAAGGAGGCGGCTGGCCAAATCGGGGGAGGGAGGCGAAAACCGCTAGATGATACCATTATTGTAAGTTTCTTATATTGTGTGTGAGGTTTTTATATGAATTTTTAGGTCGATGAGCCGTGGGCGAGACGTATGTAAAATCAAAACATTTATTCCGACAATAAACACTCAAAGTTTGCCCTTTTTCGGCAAGACAGCCACGGCTTCGATTTCAACTAGGGCGCCCATTGGTAATTTCGCGACCTATTCAAAAATTAGAATAATGATTGCGGAGAACCTGATAGGCAGCTCGGGCTGGTGGATCTCTTTGGAAGAATTTGGCATATGCCCTATTCATCGCAGGAGTATCAGTAATGTTTGATAGGAGCACAGTGGTTTTCAAAACTTAATTAAATATTTTTATATATGAAACAAGCATAAATTTAAGTTAGGGTCTTAATAAACGACCAACCATCAGCCATGGTAGCCCCAGCCTCGCTCAGAATAGATTCCATATGCTTTAGACACCATTCTGTTTGCTTTTCAATGCAATCGGGAAGCTTCTAAATAAATAAAAACCCTAGAACCCATTCCTAAAAATACCCCAGTTTCATCTCGCCCAAGTTGACCAGATACAAAAATCAAGTTCTCAGTGGCAGTCGCTTGGCTATATTGATCCCAAAATTAAATTTAACATACAACAATTTCACCTCAATGGGGCAGAAATAGCCGGAACTTTCGAGGAATGGATAATTCGTTTCATGGGTGCAGATCTTCCTAGTGGCCTAGTCGAATGGATAAATGATAAGGCGTATTGATTCCACGGCACACAGAGGCATAAAATGGCAGAAGGCCGGCTGGCTGGTTAGCTCGTTGAAATGTAGGCCGAGAACAGTTCTTCTCGATTTTCGATCGGACGCGTTGAGACGAGGCAAACGATTCGTAACGGCAATGGGTGGCTCGCTTTTGTGGTATACGGTAGAAACCTGGAATTTATGAATTTAGGTAAAGTCGGTAATTTCGTTTAAAAAAACCTACTTCCGGGTAGCAATCGGCCAGCCTTTAACATCAATTTCCATATATTGAACATTGTGTGTCCCCAGCTTCGGAGCGTTATTTACATACTGGCCGAGATTGAAGAATGAAAACGGCGCCTCTGTCATCCAGGTCCAATCGCAGATATCGTGACCCATATCGCGCCGCGCGCACGAAATAAACGTATTCTGGAAATAAAATTAGAAAGATTTGACTACAAAACGGACCTTGCTCATCCCGCTATCCTTGCCATCAACACAAATCGCGTCGCGACATCGCAACACAAACGAATTGCCGATTGAATTGATAAATACGGAGTCGCCAGGATAATATAGCGTGCCCGGGTAGACGCACAACACTTTCCCTGCCGGCACCTGTCCCGAGATGAAAACCCCTGAATTCGGCTCAACAACTTTTGCCGAACAAACCTCTACCAGCCTCCTTGATCGTGCTCTTCTCTCGTTTCAATGCAAATCCCAGAAGTTCCCTCAAATGCTAAAACAAATAATATACAATGGATTTTTCAGACCTCATCAGCATTTTGACTATTTGTCGTCGGGTTGTTGAAGAAAGTATTTGGAAATTGCTCGGCAAGGCTGGTAAATACATTGAGAAGCTGCTGGTCAACCACATGTTCTGGGATCTATAAAAAATTCGCACAGATATAGATTTTCGTTGAAATACCTCAATTTCTCGTGGAAGTGCGGCTAATTCGGTGGCGGCAATTTTTAAGAATAGAGATGGTAGAAAGCGGTGGGAATAGCGATCGAGTAGTCGCTTGATTGGAGCTTTCATCGGGCTTAAAATTAGTGTATATGGATTTCCTAACTGAGCTAACTAGAATCGCCGAATTTGCATCTGGCCTAATTACGCCTGTCTTTTACGTGTATTTCCAGGAGACATTAATGACAATCTTTCCCCTAGATAATTTTGGTACCCTGATCCTCGATGGTTCTTCTAGACAGACCTGTCTTATGAGCATCCAAGTCCACCAACTGTTTTAATGATCGGCTTTCATCTATCAGTTCTGATGACGCCCCGCCGCTACTTGAAACATCCGATTAAAAGCGAAAGACAGACCCGGACCCGGATTAGATAAGGCACAAGCCTTCTGAAAAGGTCTCGGAAATTTTTGAAAAATGCGCAATCTTCTAATATTTCTTTTCTGTATTTCGGCGGTTTATGGGCTGACAAAAAAGCATTTAGGCAGAAAGGTAGGAGATTTCGATACCAAGCCTCAGACAAAAATTAAATCGCCATTTTCATGATTTAGAACCACGGAAATTCACCCAAACAGTCAGTTGGAGACTTTATCGGTTGTCCTTACAACAATGATTTTTACTACAATGGCGTCATCGCCTCACCATTATATCCGAACGTCTACCCTCCAAATGACAAATGCTGGTACTATCTCCAGGCCAAGCCGGGAAGTGTTTTGAGGTAAACTCAAGCCGCGATGATAATAAACTAAAGCCCCGGTTTTTAGCATCAACTTTACGCACTTTGATCTTGATACGAACGATTTCATTACCATCTATGATGGTCCAACCGATATCTTCCCGGTTTTGGCCCAGTACGTTGCCAATTTCGTTATTTACAAGTCAAACCATTTTTTGAAAACCACGATCCATTTAGGCTTGGCGGAAATGTTACCCAGCCCCAGGTTTACTACTCATCCGAACGGTTTGCTCTCGTCACCTTTACCTCATCGGCAACCGGAAATCCGAAGAGCGGCTTCTCGTTCAACTACGACTCTGTCTACAGTAAGTAAAATTTCTCAGAAAAATCATAACAAATTAGCTGCCTACCCGTGCAACCGCGATATCTTACTGGGTATCAATGCTATGGGAGGACTAAAAAATTCTGCAAACTACTTGAGGGTAAAAAAGTCTTTGTTAATTCGAAATTCCCGATAGCAACTCAGCTTCATATCCAATCTTATTTCGAACTGGACGATTGGAATCGACAAGGTTCGAGTGTTCATCAACCTGCAGGTAACTTCATGAGCACGACCGGAGGCCTAAATCTACAGACAGATGCCGACTTTGCGATCGTGTTCCCCGCCACCGACCCAGATATGCTAACCACAGCTGGTGTACAAAAGACCATCATGGACCTTAGCGAATATGCTCCAAATATTGTTGACAATGATACTGTCACCGATTTTAATGGGTAACGTTTTCTCCATTAACCGATTATCCGAACCCAGCCAAAAGCGCAATCAATTCTTTAGAATGTTCCGCTACCTCGAAGATGATATCTCGTTCCATCCTGAAGATAATGGTGAGCGCGACTATACGCAAAAGGTCGTTATCCTGTTTGTCGCGACGAATGCAAAGTTTGTCCCAAGATAGTTAAAGACCCGAAAAATTCAGTACTGATCAAGACTATAATGAGGCTTGGGAGTACGCTCACAAGATGAAGAATCGGGATGATACAAAGGTAGCAACGCGCGCCACCTCATTAACCTGTTTAGGTAATCATCGTGGCCATGGGACCAAGCCTTGACGTTGCGCGGATCGGCAAGCTTGCTTACGGCGAGGTAAAATAGCAATTGAACGCGAAATCAAGCTTTAGGGCTTCTATTTTGCCGCCGACTACAAAGATCTGAATACTTTGACTAGTAAGGTGAACGCGGCAATTTGTGCCGGCTTGGACAGCAAGTGTGGACCGTAATAAAGGAACCCAAATCTTTATGACTTATTGCGAAATACACAAGAATTAGCAAAGGTTGGCACCAAGCGAGGGAAGGCAACGGAGAGTAATACACAGTACACACAAGTTGACGAAAAACAGAAAAGACCCGATATAGCGGTACCCATACGACAATAAATTATTAGGAGGCAAGGAAACAAAAAAAAAAAGAGGACAAACGTTACAGATTACGCCTTCAGTTGGTCGTATAGTTTTGCCGTATGTTGCAGGTTGTGGTGCTCAGCGCGGGCGTGGTAAAGAGCCATGGCGGTTTGTGAGATGTTCCACCTAAACAAAAAGTATTATATACTGATCGGACAAAGGCTTAATTTGCCTATAAATTTTGAAACCAGCAAAAAGGCTTACCCAGCCGTCACTGAGCCGACATAGGCCATCAAAAGGAAGCTCATTGGGTAGAGGAAGTAGTGAGTATTGCGAAGATATGGGATTGCTAGAAATACGGATAAAGGAGAATTAAAAAAATCTACCTGTATATCCAAGGAAAGTGATATAAACATAGTAGACAGCTGCCAAGATCCAGATACCATTTCCGAGCGCGCGAGACATGAATGTTGGATAGTCAATCAGCACTAAACCAACAGAATTACTGCGAAGCTTCCCAAAAAATACAGCAAAAAAACCACTTACTCGGGAAAATGATCGGCAGCAATCCGTGGACGAAAATCAAGAAAGGGAAGAAAGCGTTCAGATGAACATCAAACGCATAGCCCCATTCAACATCTTCTTGGCTGCCCGACTTGCGCATCCACTTGTTAGAGATAAACCTGCAAAACACAAATTACAGAAAATCACGGGCCTGCCTACCAAAGGACCGTCGCAACGACGGCTCCGAAGGAAATACAGTCGACGAAGATAACCCAGAGCACGAATTTGATGAAGCCCCAAAGCGACAGGCCCAGACAGAACTGAAAAACAAAATCATTGCCGAATAGAAAATAAGTTTACCGCATAGAGGATTGAAGTGCCTATCAGTGATGCAGCGAGCAACACGAGAAACGCCGGGTCATCGCGCGCATATTGATCCTTGGAGCCTATATATTTGAAGTTTAAACACTACACACAAAACCATACGTTTACGATACAGGAAATTCTTGTAGACAGCTTGCGGTTGAGCAAGAAGACAGAGCATTTGCCAGGAAGCCAGTTGAAAATCCATTTGTCGGAAATAGACCAGACGCCGGCTGTATTTACGGACCTGAAAATGAAAATGTTGTAACGATCGACGTTGCTGTCGACTAGTAATGCCCACATACTTTCAGAGGACAACCAAAAGCTGTGGAAAACATATTACCTTTTCCCATGCCGTTAGCCGCGAGCTGTCCAAATTATTGATGCGCGAATCATCCTGTGAGCGCCTAAACGAAAAGATGGGGTACTTATCAAGTTGGGGGGGGGCCACTTTGGTTTTCGACTTTTTGAGTCTTTCTAGACTAGTTTTTTGTGCTGGTTTCGGATATAACAAAATCAGAGTAGTAAAACAGAATTATTTAAACGTTTTTAAGATTTAG
Source organism: Mesorhabditis sp. LJ9110 (assembly GCA_038088335.1). Taxonomy (NCBI): domain Eukaryota; kingdom Metazoa; phylum Nematoda; class Chromadorea; order Rhabditida; family Rhabditidae; genus Mesorhabditis; species Mesorhabditis sp. LJ9110. The sequence goes on along the minus strand of JBBGBA010000011.1, from coordinate 322,793 downwards.
AGATGCTTACACCCAATTTAAGCCTAAAAATAAGGCTTCGTGCCACGGGCCTAGGGCGCTTCGGATGGGTGCGAGCTCGTACAGGGTTTCGAAATCGGGGCGCCCGAGCAGCGCAAGCCCAGGGCCGATTTCGGAAGATGGAGCAGCCCATCCCGAACGACGCTGCCTGACAATGGCAAGCCAAAGTCATTAAGTACAACTTTTGTTAATAAATTTTTAGACTATTTTTCTGGATAAACCGAACCGTTTCGAATGCTGTTGCGACTCTATTCGCACTCAGCGTAAAAAACTACCCTAGTAAGAGTCAAAAAAGCGATAAAAAGTGTCTCTAAAGGTCCAAAGTGGCCCCCCCCAACTTGATAAGTACCAAAGATGGAACTAAATTATCTAACTCACACAGAGCCTGCACGTCGAAATTCATTATATGTAGACATGCTGAGGTCAATATACCTAAAAATGGATTACAAGTCGTGCCATGCCATAATACCGAGGCGAAATCCACATCCTGTAACCACTGTTCGCTATATAACATTGGAAGTAACCAAATACCGGTGAACGACATATTCCAGTGATTATTTATTCAGTACCAACAAAGACGATCAAACAACCAAAAAATAAATTAAAGCAAAAAAATGCTTGGGTTAAGCAGTCATCCCATAGTTAGTGAACCCTTGAAGACATCACAGAATTTGGCGTTTGTGGTGACTGGAGTGGATGGTCGAGACCTGGAACCAGAATTTTAGTTATATAAAGCAAAAATCACGAAAATAACCTTTAAAAAATATATTGTCTTAAATAGAAGATCACCTGAATCATTGCGTCTTCTGGTTAGCGATGATGTAGTGGTAGAGCACGACGAGCACGAAGACGCCGATTCCGATGATGTTTGCAGCAATGCCCAATTGTACGTCAGTGATCATTTCCGCCTGAAAAAAATAACGTGATGAAGTCTGAACTGCTCAAAGACATGAAGTTTGAGAGAAAGAAAAGTGAAACGTCGGAAATTTTCAGATTTTGGCACCGGTTCGTCAGTCTATAACCAACTTAGATGCTCCCTTTTCAAGCGTAAACTGAACTAAAACGTATTGTGTAGCTTTTATTCTGCCCTGCTCACATCCGTAACGGTGTATTCGCGAATAATTTGCAAAATATAACGATTTGCTTTTGGATAGAACTTTTTCGCCGCCATGTCTTGACCATACAATGGTAAAAGTCAGAAACAAGGTGTTTCGTTTGAGTATGAAAGGAAATAATGTAGTTTTAGCAACGAAATCGGCAAAAATAAACAAAATATTTTGGTAGTAATAAGATCGAGTTGGCAAGGCTGGATAATGGCGACGTAAGAGAGCGCCACGTCTCTGGTTCTCCCGCGTAGCCCCATTGATTTTGGCTTTTTGCCACCCTCCCGGCTGGTTGCGGGTTGAGTCAGTTTGGCAAATCATTTCTAGTCTCTATTCTCATCCGAAAAATTATTGTAATGGCCAGCTCGTCAGAAAATAAGGACCACGATGGTTTCCGCTTGCAGATGAAGGTAGGTCGGGCTGCAGGACCTTTTTGAAGCGTTCGTGTGGCTAGGGTTTGTACTTGGCATAGCGCTAGGTTATTCGCGACAAAACTGGCTTTATAGAAACAGTTTGAAGATTTAGTGGTACTTATCAAGTTGGGGGGGGCCACTTTGGGTACCCATTAGGAGACACTTTTTTATCGCTTTTTCGAGTCTTTCTGGGGTAGTTTTTTACGCTGAATGCGATTAGAGTCGCAACAGCATGTCAAACCGTTGGGTTTATCCAGAAAAACAGCGTAAAATTTATTAATAAAAGTGGACTTATGACAATTTGGGCATGCCGCATCGTCAGGCAAGGCGGGCCGTCGCTTCGGATGGGCTGCCGCTCACTCTTTCAAAATCGGGGCGCCTGGGCGCTTCGCGCTCCTCGGGCGCCCCGATTTCGAAACCCTGTACGAGCTCGCACCCATCCGAAGCGACTAGGCCCCGAGTGGCACGAAGCCTTATTTTTAGGCTCAAACTGGGTAGCTGAAACTCTAACTCTTAACAAACGTTTAGATAATGATGTTTTACTACTCTGATTTTGTTATATTCGGAACCAGCACAAAAAACTAGCCTAGAAAGACTCAAAAAGTCGAAAACCAAAGTGGCCCCCCCCAACTTGATAAGTACCGATTTAGTAATGTAAGCATAATCAATAGCAAAAGTTACACTGTTGTAAAATGTTTTCGGTGCCGTAATGTCAGTCAATAAGGGATATATGCCCCACTTTTCAACGTTTAGGCATAAAAAGAGCAACTAATCCATTTCCTTTTTAGCCGATGAGATCACAATGATGTCTGGCCGAACCCCTAGGCCGGCAGCTCCGTTACCACGTGAGGAACCTCCTGAGGATCCAGAGGAAAAGGCACGCACAATCGCTCAAGTCCTCGAGCTTCAGAATACTTTGGATGGTGAGTAACATATCATGAAAAGGTTCTATTAACGGCTTTTCTGCAAAGCTAATGCACTAAAAATTGCATACTCTTCAAAATTCCGTTTGTTAGATCTCAGCCAGCGGGTCGATTCAGTCAAAGAAGAAAGCCTGCGGCTTCGAAGTGAAAATCAGGTTGGTACAGGAAAAATATGAGTTTTATACGCAATATTAAATAGCGTATTTTTATTCGCCCTACAGACGAGGCTATTACTAGACAATTTCGATGACGTTCGAAACTTGCTGATCATCATACCTAACCGAGCCCGGCTTCCAGGTACTCGGCCAATATATCCAAAATCTGATGGGAAGCAGCTCGGTCTTCCAATCCAGCCACCCGAGCAAACAGGCTGCCCACAAGTGAATATTTTTTGAGAGCTAAATTTTCCCTCTGTGTAATCTGCTTCCCTCCATCATCCCTATTTTTGTCATAATACCTTTGCCTTTCTTGCTTTGACGGGAACATTCCTAATGGCTTCAAGATTCCATAGTGCGTTTGTGTGTGGGTTTCAAATACCTTTCCCTAAATTCTGCTCGATTTTCCTCATAGTGAAATTATCTAGTCTAAAATTGGTTCTTGGCTTTTTAGAATTTAATGCCTTATATTTGCATTTATTTATCACAAATGGCTAGCTTTCAGGATATGCAAAGAATTATATATTTCATCAGAAAAATTTCCCTGTGCGTATACCAAAAATATTGATCCGATTATAGTCAATCCTACTTTCATCTAGTCAAATTGTTATTGTAAAAATAAAGCTTACCCCTCAACCAGCGCTAATATTCATACACAATCCCTGGTGTGTGTCGGCGTTGTGGGTGTCCTTAACTTCTACGGTTAAAGGAATGGTGAATATCTTGCTTTAGTTTGTTCTCACCATCCCTTTATCCAAAATTGCTAACCCGTTTCATTTCTTTGTGGAGTGGGCTTATGCATGTTTTGTTGTCGATCATCGTCGTAAATTTTCAGGAACGAGATGTTCGGAGCCTTCTTCTGGTGATAACGACGTCAGGGTTTACGCGACCAACCAAAGACAAGGACCAAAATGCCTTATGTCATCTCAGTACGGAATGTGCAATAAAATATTTACGCTTTTGCCGGTGTGATGGTGCATTTTTTATTTACACAAGCTTATTTTTCCGAACTGTCATTAGGTGCTTGTTGGTGGTTTTTGTTATAGTGTATGGGCTAGTTTTGCAGGATAGGAGTGTACATTACAGAGGAGTTATCGAGAAGAGATAAATTTTACAGATTACAAGGGTGCACATTACAGAGAAATTATCAAGAAGAGTTAAAGTTAGCCAAAAACATTCTTAATGGTATTGTCGTTTTTTAACTTAAGATACCTTACTAAAACCCTCCTAAAATACTTTATACTTGATTTTATTTAAATCTCGCTTTTAAATAAAAATCCGGCCGCGCCGTCAATTGTGCTGAAGAAATTATGTCTTTTTAGCCTTAGAAAAAAATTGGCGAAATTGGATCTTAGGGTGAAAACATTTTAGGGAAATGAATTAGGAAAAACTGCATCATTTTTTGAAGCGCAGCTCCGATTCCTCTGCATTATTGCTCGAATTCCTCCACAGTAAAGGCTTTTGATGGGTTCTTTTCCTCATTTCCTATGAATAATTAGAGCGATCCATTTCTGTTCCATATGTTTACGTACAATGGCAACATCTGCCGCCTCAGCGCTTCGACTTCAGGGTCTCGTTGTCGAGGTTCTCTCACCATCTGGTGTTCCCTCTTCGTATAGCTGTGTTCTCTCGCTCTTTTCCAGTCCACTATTTGTCTGCCCCCTCCACCCGATCGATGTGACTCTTGCCTTGGATGGCCTATTCTGCCCTCTCCCGGCCCCTCGTGATCCCAACCCCAACCCCACACTGTCCCCCCAGCCCCGCATCTTTTAGATTTCTAGCTACCCTTTCCCCTCTCACAATCCCTTCACAACACATCTCATTATACCTCTGTCCCCTCTTCAAGCTGCCCCTACCATCTTCTCCTCACCGTACCACCCCTCCGCCAAGCCACGCTCTCTCTATTTTTTTGTAATTAAACTTGGCTTATAGCCGGTTTCACCGTACTGCGCGGGGCTTCGAATTTGAATTTCGTTCCTGGTCGGGTTCGGAAGGGACTAGGAAACCGGAAAGGATTTTCGCACATGGTATCTAGTAATGATACCACTACTCACCTCAGGTTTGAATTGCTCCTTTTCTTGGTCCTTGCCTCATTTCAACTTAAATCCTATTTTCACCAATTCTTTTCAAGTAATGTCCATTACCTTTCATTGACTCAATTTCAAACGGACAGGCTAAAAGGATTTTCGAGTACGGTTTTTAGTAATTGCTACCTCTCTTACATTTAAATCTGTCCCTTATCCGTCTCTTGTTCATTCTCACATTTTTAACTCCACTCCCATTTCCATAAGTTGTTTTCAATTAATCTCCATTACCCTTGATTGGCTCAGTTTCAAACTAGCTATTCTAAAGGTAATGGAATACGCGCCAATCAGAATGCGAGAGTGCTCCAAACCGCCCGTCAGAGGGAAGACGTCTCCATATGGATTCTTCGTCAAAATGTGTTATGAGGAGCACAAAAAGAAGTTCCCTAATGAGAACGTGCAAGTACCCGAGATTTCGAAGAAGTGCTCTGATAAATGGAAGGTCGGTATTTGCACAAGTCAATTAGCTTATTGAGCTGAAATAAAAATGTGCAAAAAATATCAATGTCTTGGCAAATTTAATCAAAAATACTTTAAGACGATGAATGACGATGAGAAGCGGAGATTCTACGAATTAGCCCAAAAAGATCAGGAGCGTTATCAGGCCGAGGTAATGAGAAACGAGAAGGGGTTACGGTAGAGTGAGTTTTAGGTAGCGGCATACGGTGGCGAGGACCACAGCCGAAAGAGAAAGAGACCGAAGAAGGACCCAAATGCCCCGAAGCGGGCCCTTTCTGCATTCTTTTTCTTTTCACAGGAGAGAAGACCGGAAGTACAAGCAAAGCATGTCGAATGGAAGGTGATGCAAGGTGAGATAGAAAGCCCTGAATTTATTTAGCTTTCACTTTAATTGTTTAATTATTGATTTTTAGTGGCACAAGAGCTGGGAAGAATGTGGAAGGATATGACGCTGGAAGATCGGGATATTTACGAACAGCGAGCAGCGGCTGATAAAGAACGATATGCAGTGGTTTGTATTTTTTTACAGAATCCTAATACTTTAGATAACAATATAAATCATAGTATTCTGTCAATTGAATTATATTTTCAATATTCTTAATGTAAAAAACAGCCATATTTCAGGAGATGCAAGAGTACAAGGCTGGCCTCGGCGCAGCACAAGCAGAACAAATGGCCCAAGCCGCCCAATCCCAGGATGCCCAATTGTATTATTAAAAACAAAATACCCAAACGAGTCCAATGCCTTTAAACCGCCGAACACTTTTCCAAAATATGCATATTATGCAATGCAAGTTTCTGTGCCCAAAATCAGGATCCTCGTGCCCTAAAATACCCAAACCGTGTATTATGTAAATTCGCTTTACACCTCCCATGTACCCTGCTGTCCCAATATTTGAATCCACCTCCCTCACTCATCATTGCCTTTACAATTGTTTTCCGATTTGCCAACCTGTTGTGCGCTTATTTTGAATATCGAGTGGACGATCATAAATTAATGGAGTTACCAGTATTTGCCAAATTCCAAGGAATTTTCATAAAGCATTGGATCGGATCGCAAGACGCCTGATTTACTTGCGAAAAATATAGCTTGTTAGGAGTAATTTTCCTTTAATTCCATACAAACAATTCCCTAATATGCACTTTTCGCGACATGATTTCCAGAAAATTTATACAATTATGGCATATTTTACGGTTTTGAAAGAAATAGCAAGAAATAAATTTTAGCCCTTGGAAATAGGGCACAGGAGATAAAAATAATACTGGCAAGATCGGGTGGAAAAATCACTTGAATTCAATTTAGGAATGATTTGTGGTTTTGTGGGATTTTATGAACCTTTGTCACTTCAAGCTCACCATTTTCGAAATTCGGACAGACTTTTAGAAAACCGGAAAAAATTTAACACAAGGATGACCCAAGATGGTTAAACTAGAGACTAGCGATTTTCTAGAAGAGACCAGTGAAGCATGCTAGAATTTCTCGTTTCCCAAGCGCGGTGGTATAAGAGTCATGGGGGATAGAAGCGGACTCGTTGCAGCAATTTACATTGTACGGTATCGAGCCAAGAAGCTCTGGCACAAATTAACACAGAAAAACGAAACGTTGAAGCTAAATAAAGCGTTGATAACCTCAAGGACATGCTAGGTTTTCATAGATATTTGAAACCAAGTAGTCTGATATGATATTTTTACATAGAAGAGCGAGCTAAAACTCTTATGACTATTTAAAGTTTAATAGGGGTCAATTAGATTGTGCTTAAATAAATGCCATTGGAACTTGTGCGGAATTTGGGGAAGGAAGGAAATTGCTATTTGAGAAAACTAAAGAATGAGAAGATGATTAGTATACGATCAATTGTGATTAGTTAGTCGTGACTGCAGAAGAATGGGGGATGATATCTTCTAATGGAACTTCTGAAGCATCTGGATTTTCTTCGATGGGTGGAAGCTGAAAATTATTGGGCTTTGTAGTTAAATTTAACTTAAAATGAATACCTCTGCGCAGCGAATCAGCTCATGTCCAAGACCGGCGTGACGTTGTTGAGCACATTCCTGGCATGACTAAAAAATAATATAGAATCATATTCTCACTATCTTACCATCCGTCCAAAGCAACGTGTGCACATCTGGAGCTGGTCCTTTGGCGTCTAAGAAAAGTCGATTTAAATAATACTATTGCCGGACCTCATGCGTGCAATATTGACAAATGCCAGTGGTAAGCTGCTCCCACTCTTTCTGGATTTCTTCTTGCGATGCCTTCATTTGTCGAAGCTCCTTTAGCATGCCTGATAGACGAAAAGCTCAAATTTGAAAAAAATGCAATACTTTGGACATAGTCGCCGACTACACTGCAGTATTTCAGGTCTTCACAGCGGCAAATAGGGCATTGCAGACTCTGGAGTCGAGTGTAGCAACTCGTACATAGCAAATGTCCACACGACAGTACCAAAGGACGGTGGGTGGTTAGATTGTCTAAAACCGTTTTAGATCAATTGCCTTGTAATTTTCTCACAGTCAATGAAACAAACAGCACACTCAAGTTGCTTGCGGCTTGGATAAAACGGGATATCTAAAGCCATTTAACTGTGTAAATTTGTGGTTATTGCTACCTCCTTGCAGGTAGATCATTTGCCGTTCATTTCCAACGGCATTCTAAAAATTTTTACAAATTGCTCCCATCAGGTTTACCGGGTAGCGGCGAACGCTGCAATCGCGGCAGAAAATCAGATAATTTCCGTCGCGGACCAGGCAGGGCTGTGTGTTTTGCCCATCTAGAAGGATAAGATTTGTGGAGTAGATAAATTTTTGGGGTGTGAAAATTGACATACATGGAGATGAGCAATCTGGGCATCGGAAAAAGCTGTGCCAGGCGTGCTTCGCAACATCGCCAGAAGCTTCTGGAACCCGGCGAGAAGCGGCTAGCAGCCTCTCACTCATTGCCGCCTAATAGTATAATGGGGGTGAATTTAAAACTTTTCTTACCACAGTCTCCCGCATTGCAGCTAGTTCGGCAAAAACGCGCTCACGGGCTTCATCATATGTCTCCTGAAATCATTCGTCACTTTTATGGATTCTGGACATTTATTCGTTTTTTCCGAATTCAACTTACCCCAGGCCTATCGACAAAATTGCTACCACGCCGATTCAAATTTACTAACGCACTCATTCCATTGACCACTTGATTGCCGTTCTAACAAAAATATAATAGGTTGATTTTCAGGAAATCCCCTACATCATGACGATTGTTTTCGGCAAGCCATTGTAGCAAATCACCCAGACGAGTAGCCATATCTCGAGTTGTCTAAAGCAATAATATAACAACTTTACGCGACAATGGGATACCTCAATAGCAGCATCTTGCACTTGTTGAACAGTTTCCCCAGGGATAGGCCTGGGATTTCGTCCGACATTTTCTGCATTTTCTGCATTCTCCTCTACTCGGCCCTCTGGATTGGGTTGATCGTTTCGGTCTATGTCCATCAGCTGATTTGGACGTTCCTCCGCTTCAAGTTCGATCTGCAGCACTAACGGCACTGTATGGTTATCGATCACCAGCGGGACGTTGATACGGTGTCGGCGACGGATCGGTGGAAGCGGGTATTCCTCGTTGGACTAAACTTATGTTAACTTGTAAAGGAAAGTAGTGTATCATGTTAGATGAGAATTAAGTTATTTAAGTCGTTCAGTATATATCTACGTTTTCTTCATATATGCTTAACTGGATATACACTAAAATTCTTGACAAGAATATTCGGAGTTAGCTGTCCGCGCCTGCTAATAAATATACTTTTGATGGAACACTCACCGTTTGGGGCCTATCGTATGGTCGTGGTCGTTGAGCCCGTGTAGCCGGTAAATCCTAAAACAATAGTTTTTATTAAAATATCTTTTATAAATAGTTAGATGGTTAGAAAATTGACTTCATGGACAAATTTTTATGAAAAATTTACCGTTGGTAGCTCTGGAAAATCCAGCAACGCTCCCGCTTCGACAACGGCTTGCAAAGCTGGTGGTAGCGGATATTGTATAGGCGGATACTAAAAAGGGCAGATGAATCCGATTCACGTTAGTTGCGCTGAAAACTAAGGTCTTACTCACCACCGGTTGAAATTGGCCTGTTCTTGCGCGCAACTCCATAGCTTCTCGTTCCAGCCTCCTTTCTATCTCCTGCAGGGTTGCATCCGGATCCTGAATTTATTCCTTCGTCTAATTCTTTTTATTTTATTCTTTCCACTCTTCTAGGTAAACCCCTTAATACTAATTTAATTATCCTGAACTAGAAAATTTGCCATACTTGTGCTTCCAACAAACGCGTTATGGTCGCCGGCGAAAGCGGAGCCATGTCGTCAATCACAGCCTTAACAAACATATTCTTGCAACCGAGCCACCCTCTCCATTGCCTTCTTCTCATAAAATAGTCAGAACGCACCCTAGGAATCAGATGCTCTTGCTCCCTTCTCATAGCGCGCGCGAATCGCTGTCGTTGCTGAATTAGGAACGTCTCGGGAGCCTTAAAATAATTTTCTTTGATTGACCGAGAGATTGTGGAAGTTATTGGATTTTGTTTTACCTCGACAGTATAGGTCATGCGAGCACGAGAGGCCGGAGGAGATGATGAGGCGGCCCGGGGACGTTGCATCGTGTCTGTTTACCCTTCAAGCACAATCTTATACATAGACACCTATTTAGTACAGAAACGGCAAGGCTAAATCAAGATAGCTTTTTCAAAATAACGTTTCACGCAAGCAAAGTCTGTCTGCCTTCAAAACGAAGGATTGGCTGGTTGGCAGAGAGCCGCTGCACGGCTGGCCCGGCGAGCATTCGCTTACGGCATGAAATTAGGCTAGGGTGGAAAGTTAAGGGACGGAGCCTCCGAGCACCGTATGTCTTTTGTATCCAATTTAAGCACATATTGTGACATGATTAAAGGAAAGGAATATTTTAGGTATTAATTCCTGCGCGACTACCGTTAATTCGGGTATCAACCTAGCGTCGCTATATATATCTGGATCGCCCCATGGTTTTGTTCAATAAATGACCTAAAAGCTTGAAAGCAGCTTTTATTCGAGCTTTCGTTTGAGGCTCTCTGGTGGCTAATTTTCTCGGTTCACTGAAGCATTATTTTTCTGGATACCAGGTGAAATGGTTGCTACCCCCGATTCTTCCTTTCAGTCTAACTGAGTAAGAAACTAACTAACAAATGTTTCCTCATTGAATTTAGCCTCTAGGATACCTATGTTAAAAAATTCGCATATAACCCCTCTTCGGGAGCTGCGCAAATCCGGTGAGGAGCTTATTAGAATGGCGGAAAATGAGCCGCCGTGAGGAAGAAGGGTGTGGCCGTGATGGATAGGGCTGTCGGCTAGGGAGGGAGTAGACATGAGATCTAGATAGAGAGGGTTCAGACAGTCAGAGACAGGTAGGCCCTTCACGGCCACAGCCATCGTTTTTGCCTTCTGCCTCTCCCCCTCACATCGTCGGCCGAGAACCGTCGATCGATCTGGAATATGGACTGGGGAGCACTTCCTCACAACGCTTCTGATTCATCAAATGAACCGAATCCCCCATGGGAAGCTTCGTAAAAATGCGATTCACCAGATTTAGATGCATTTTACGCACGCCACGAACTTCCATTTTTGTCGTTTCTATATCTTAATAGCAGGATACTTCAACGACCGTTAGAAGACGTCATTTTTTCGACAAAATGTATCTTGAAATTGTCGTTTAATTGAAAAACTTTATCTACAACATCTTGATAAATTATTTGTGAGCAAAACAAAATGAGCAAAACGGCACAAAATCGCTTAAAGCAAAAAGTTCCAATATGAGGCTGAAAAAAGTTTGAACGCAAGTGGCAAAATAATATAAGGCAGTGAATGGATATTCGGATAGAATCGCAAATTTACGAATCCATTGAAAGTGGCACGATAAAGCAAAGACGGCCCTAGAACGGGAAGGACATGAAGCGAAAACAGTTACAATAACAATAATTTACAATAACAATGCACTATGATGGTATGCGATGAAAGAATATGGTACTTTATACAATGTTGGTTAGTCCTCCTCCTTCCTTGGGTCCGTCCACTTGCAGTTGACCTCCTCGCACATGCACACCTTTTCCGGCTAAACGAGGTTCATCAAAAAAAAAAAACTCAGGAATTTTTTTTATTCGTGTAATGACTACATTTTCATTCCATGGGGCTGGGGGCTCGAGGTATCAAGACGCGGCCCGGAAATGGGTGTTGTGCAGTCAATTATGGTTACTGTGGCGATGGGGGCCCCGGGCTTGCGCCTTTTGGTAATCCCAAAATATTTCCTCGAAGAAAATCTGGTCAACTCTGAAACTCACCCTCGCCTTCCACCACGTTCTCGTGTAATCCACCGTCAATTCTTCTTCCGGGGCGACGTAGCGGCGAGTTGTGAAGCCAACAGCAAAAATGCCGGATGGTTCTGGTTTTGGCAGTTCTTTCGGCTGTAAAAGGAAGCATATAAGCTAAGCTTAAAAAAGAGCTGACTTTCGCTGGCCTCCAAAAATAAAACTTACAACAAGATTGGGTCGACAAGAATGGTTGAGTTTTGCGAAAACATTTCCGTGTGGTGGAGCAGCATCAATGATGACGGGATGACCTTCAGGACCCTAAAAAGATTTTTTGACTAGCAGCAGTATCTAGGCGAAAATTAACTATGATGAGGAGGACTTACAAATGTAGTCATGTAGAGATAGTCAGAATCCATTGCTTGGGATGCGCTTGTTAGCGAGACGAATCCTCCATAATCCCCGATGAATTCACCCTTTTTAAGGGCCTTCTTCGTGAACACACCTTCACCCTTTCCTTCAGCCGGCGCAACCACCAATTCCACACCGTCGGCAATTTTGCCTTGGTGGTAAAAGGGCTTGAACGTTGTTCGTGCCATCTTCTCTCTAAATTAAAAAAGTCTCCTAGAACAATAGTCAACTGGACTAAAATATAAAGAAACATACGCGGGCCCTGTTGATTTGCTACTCCGGGTATCTGTCGAATTACTACATACGCTAGCGGACTCGTCATCGGGTACGCCATCTTCCTAAATAAACGAAAACTCAATCAGAACGGAACCTATTAGGGTACGCACCTCTTCAGAATCGTCGCGCCGAGCTACGTCTTGTTGCTTTATCCTCCTAAATGAGAAAATATCGATCTATGCGAATTAGCGGCGAAAAGTTTCTTAAATTTATTGAAGAGCTAGTATCCCAGTGTGTTTAAGAAAATACCGGATAAATCTTCCGTTAATGCTGCGGATCGCAGATCGCTTCTTGCGAGCAGCAGCAGGGGCATCGACATTTCCGCCGAGTTTCACAATTTCCTAAACCTGAAGTTGGTTAGAACTCATTTTTAGGAAAGATTTGTGAAGTGCCTACCCGTCTGGCTTTCGCGAGTTCTTCTGTGAGTTGGGCTATGCGATCGTTAAGCTTCTGAAAACAATATAGGGTCAAAGAGGATTTTATCGTAAAATAAACCTAGGTGGTCAATCGCGTTGAGGATCCGAAATTGATTGTTTTTAAAATACAGAAATTTTTAGAAGGATAGAAGGAATTTTGCGCTGCTTCACCAAAATCTCTATATCGTAGGCAAACGAACCGCTTCATGACGCTGCAAGTAGTTGCTGAGAATGTCAGGGCAATTCATGGCCTCTTGTGGAACCCATGTTGGTTCATCATATCCAACCCATGAGACGAGGTAACTGCGGCCAGACTTTGTATCCCGATGCTCCTTGATACTTTCAACGTAATATTCCTCGTTCCCTGTATCATCATCATCTGCCGGATCTTCCTCCACAATATTTTCCTTCGCCGGCTTGCCGTCGTGTTTCTTTTTCGTACAATGGCCCGAATTATTAGTCAGCGGCATCGCAGTCCCCGGTTTACGGCCCCGCTTTTTGTGCGTTTTCGGGGTAGGCGGAAGGCTCCCTTGCTTTCCCACCTTCGGCTTGTTTCCAATTTCGCCTAAAAATTTGCTTTAAATTATCTAAGGAGGGTTTATGAATTTTGAACTGGACACGAAATCAAGAATAGTACTCACCTAGCACCTTCTTATTAGCTGCCTTAGACTGGCCCAATAAAGGCATTATGTAGAGAGCAGACCTCTAAAATAAAATATATACAAAGATGTATTCAACGACTGAAAAGTCAAATACATATCTATACATGTGTAGAGTAGTGGAAAGGGAAAGTAGCCAATCGCAAAGCGCCGGAAGCGAGAGCCGCCCTCCAACTGTCGCGTTCCGAAGGGTAGGGGTCGCAAGGGGGTTCGCTCTTTGGCATAGCGCGTTTCGCGCCAATTTCGTGAACTATTCCCCACACACCGAACACGATGGGAGAAACTGGGAATGGCCATTATAGATGAGCTCCTTGCATTTGTTTTGGATGTGTCATCGGCGTGCTTACACTACCACTACCACGGGAATCCGTCCCAACCCAACAGTCCCAACGATTAATCGTAGGCAAGTAAAAGTAGAAAAGAAGAAATTTGAGAACGTTTTTTTTTGGAGAATTGCAGTGGCGTATATTTGCCTAGACTTCACACGTTTGCAAATATTTCTGTGTCCTCTCTGTATCTGGGTTGGCGCTGCCGGAGGCAATTCGCGCCGCAATAGATTTTATCTCGATCTGCCGCCAAGCCGTTGCCAAACATCAAGAGAGGACGCTACATTTCGGCAAACTGCCAATCATAGCGGTTGTCGAGAATATCCAGAAAAGGCTTATAACGATAAACCTCTTTTTTCTTTCTGATCAATGCTTCCCAAAGCGAAAATCAATTATTACTTATCGCATAACATATTGGGCAACGGTTACAGCTATAAATAGAGAAGTAGACTAGTTATAAAAAAATCAATATAAGATATCTAACGCAAAGGAGACCAACTGTAGCGCGTTTTGGCTCTGGCATGAGAAATGTGGGGCACAGCTGGCCGGTGTCCAATGGGCTCGCACAGTACAGAGGATTTTTGGCATTCGCTAGGTCTGGTCAAGGGATCTGGGACAAGTTAGGATCTTACTACACGTCAGATACTATTGCGTTTTGCGAGATTAACGCCTTCAGAGCGTGATGAATGACCTAACCTCTGGCCCTCTGGCTTAATGGATAGACTTTCATCTACTCGGGAAATAATAAGCAGCTAATTGAATGCCGATTTTTGAATAAGTACGAAAGTGTTATTTTTCTTACGTTTGAAAACTGAATTCAAGCAGATATGTCAATAACGCTTGAATTTTCAAGATTGTTAGTTGCGTGTTAGTGGCATAAATATGAAAGAGTGAAGATTTAGCATTTAATCAAAATTGTCATAGCATAGGTCTCAAATTTTAACTCTGCCGCAAACAGGAGGTAGCCATTAATCGATTCAGTAATAAAAAACTGGATCGCGGCAATTACTGGACAGTGGATGGCGGGTAAGTAAGTGGATGACCCGCCAAGCCACACCTACATGCCCCTAGGCAAGATGCCACCACATGGCCAACCACGCACCGCCCTAGGGCCCCACCAATACCCAGCCATGGGGGCAACGATACACAACCGGTAGGATACACCTAGATGGTGTACTCAAAAATATCAAAGCGGGCTACTATATACCCCGCGTTGAAAAAAACATTAGCTGAAATATGAACAATTTAATACAGAAATTGGTACACATAGGATAAAGGGGGGGGGGAAATAACGGGGGGTACTCAAACTTTTTATATGATAAAAGTATTTTTAAATAAGCTTTTTTCGGGCTGTAAAAAAAACTTTAGTATATTTTCGGTCCTCTATCGAATGGCATTTTCAAAATTTCGAAAATATTCAAAACGCCGAAAAATTTTTTCCCCCTGTTATCCTATGTGCTGCCCATAGTTTTCAAAAATAGTTTTTAGGCTATAAAACTTTTATAATACATTTTTTCGCGTTGTAAAAAATCTCTTAGTATATTTTTGATGTTCTATCGATTCGCGTTTTCAAAATATCGAAAATCTCAAAAATTTGGCTTTCCCCCCCCGTTATCCTATGTGCTGCCCATGGATTTTGATCAATTTTTGTTTATTCGATAAAAAATTTCATTTACATTATTTCGGGCTGAAATTAATTTTCCTAGGGCAGTTTTCGACGCTTTATCGAATGACGTTTTCAAAATACCGAAAATTTCAAAAATTTCGAAAATTTACTTCCCCCGTTATCCTATGTGCTGCCCATGATTTTTCAATTTTGTTTATTCAAAAAATTTATTACATTATTTCGGGCTGAAATTAATTCTCTTAGTATATTTTTTGACGCTCTATCGAATGGCACTCGCAAAATCCCAAAGTAATTGCAAATTTCATAATAATGAGTGCCCCCCCGTTATTTTATTCCCCCCCCGTTATCCTATGTGTACCACAGAAATTTATCGGATGATCCAAAAAACTTGCCTCTCTAGCGGTCCCGCGTAGACTCGGAATGCGATCATTCGAATTACAATGGCGCTTCTGAGTCTCTAAAGCATATCTATCATAGGTCCGACGTTAACATTCCCCAAACTCATGATGCTAACTTATTAAGCTCTTTGTTTTCAAACTTCAACTAAACTGCGATACGGTAGTGATTATATAGGTCATTTCACTGCACCTTTCGAGTTACACCGAATAATTTATTCATCACAACGTTTCACCTCAGCTGGGAACCTTTGCCAATAGATCCTGGCCAGCCGTAGCAACCCTGCGAGCAACAACATATTGGGGATTGGCAGCGAGAATGCAAGGACGAACTAAATACCTGATCGGGGACTAGCGAGCTTACAAAACCAGTAACACAATGAATGCTTCGCCGTTTCAATTTTGACGACCTAACAGCAGTGCATGGCATCGGGGCCCGTATCAAGAGGAGCGCAAAACAAAAAGAGAGTTGAGGCCAAAGTGTAACATATAAACTATCCATTCACTAGGCGAACCGCTAGGCCTATCACAATCTAGGTCTTAAAGCCGAGATAGGTTTTTGTGAGCAAAGTACAGCTTGAATTGGTCGTACGAGCCCAGCATGATGGCGCAAGCCATAGCAACCTTAGCGATGCGCGGGGTTGAACCTAAGAAAATGATAATGACACCTCGTTAACGATTTTTTATTTACCTGACCACAATGCACGGTATCCGCCCTTTGAGACCACATCGCGCATTACATCAATGACACTGGCCTGGCTAAACTAATTGCTTATCGAAAGCCAAGTTAGCATACGGTGATGCCTTCCCCGTTGAAAGTGCCTGTCCGAGCAAGATTTGTCTTCGAGTCTTCACAACGTCAAATGGGCCTAACAAATGAAGTAAAAATCAAAATTATCAAACTAACCGGTACAGAGTGCAGCAACTATACCACCAACAGCACCTGCAGTGGCGCTTAGGCATATGTGAGTTTCTTCGCGTCCGCTCCATCGGATCAAGCGACTTCGCAGAAGCTCCACTACCGACCAGTATATGGCTAGATGAATGCTATATCTCAGCAGGAGAGGTATATTTACCAGAAAAAGGAACATCACGGAGGATGGTAGGAGCCCATCCGAGGTATAATCCCCTTACTCCATGGGTACCCATCGATACCTTGATTGCACGGGTAACCTCTGAAACCTTTCCCCGTTTAACTATGCGTAAGGGCTGCAAAATGTGTAAAATGTATCACCTCTGTAGCTCATCTGTTCGCTTTGCATCTTCGTTCGAATCAGTTCAAGTGGAGAGACAACCGTGACGGAGATAATTCGAGCGATGCTTCCAGCCATTAGAGGTACTGCGATCTCAGATGTCGTTCTCTTTTGCAGGTACTTCTTCAACCCATCATAGGTCGAAAAGTAGAACACGGTCGCGGGCACAGCCATCACCCTGTAATGTATTATCACTGTGCATGGTGCTTGTAGCTTACAGGGTAGGTGATAATCCACTCCATAGTGATTTCACTCCCTCATATCGAGCGATTTTTACAAAGGCGTCCTAAAGACCGTGATTGAGATATAGAAAAACAGTAAGACCATTGTCCCATGAAAATAGTTTGGCCGCTGATACCATTCACACGGAACAGCTTTTTTCGGGTGGGAGCACGCTGCGCAAAGATGGTCCATTAGACCGTTGCTGTAGATGAAGCATTCGCCCTCAAATATCAGGGAGTATTAACAGAAAAACTATAATACCGATGTTATCGGCTTCACTTGTTGCTGCAGACGAATCTTTACGACGTCCATAGGCGTCACTAAAATTAAAATCTCTATTGCGAAATCACTCCTCACTTAAAAGCGCCGTCACCACAGCTCCAGTTGAAGATGAAGCTATTGTCTGGAATAACGTATTGCTGTCAATACCTCCCGTGAGGGAGCAAGATGATGTACTTGGTCCATCCATTCAGGCATTTAATGTTGGTAAAACGCCCTATAAAAGGTTTGAATCATCTAAATGCAAAAAACCAGGCATGATGAAATACGTTGAAACGGCAATTTTCGAAGAATAGTAAGAGAACAAATTCACGAAAATGTCTCATGCGCTTCAAAATAACTAAAGCTATTTTTTTCAACCTGAACCCAAAATTGATGCGCGTGAATTAATCCCGAAAAGGCAAAAATTCTGAACTGAGGCGCGCTTCGAAAATTTACTAGCGTAATGCACCGGGGGCACCGAATAGCGGGCAGTCTGGTGATACGGTGAGTGCTGTCTTACGTTTAGAGGTTTCGAATGACCAATAGAGAGAACATGTTTCTTGTGCTTGACACGTCGTAAGGGGCTGTTGTCGAAGAAAAAGATTTATTACACCTGTACAAAAGAACATTTACAAGAATGGTACTTTTTTTGGTTTTTTTTGTGTTATGCTTGGATGGGTATCCGTGGGGTTGGGCCATCCGTATGACGGGTCCGACGATCTGGAAGTGGAATATTATTATCGATGCATATTGCCGGGTTATTCTTTTTTCGCTTTAATAGCCTGAATATAATGAATATTACCTAGTCGTAGCGAACATTGTCTTCAGCGACAAAACGGCCATTATCAGCCTCATGGGCACGACCACGGCGATCCTCGAACACTTCAACACCACTGCGACGATCATGTCCAACCTTCAATTGTCCTTTCATTGAATTTATGGATATATAAACTCACAATGTCATGATGATCGTTCTGACCATGCTGAGTATTCTGGCCATGATTCTCCCTTTCGTTGCCATAGCGGTTCTCATTGCCGTGGCCACCCTGTAAATAGAAAAGGTAAAAGATTGCTCATCGGTACTGTAATATTAAACTAAATAAAAGAAGAAGAGAAACACACCTCAGACTTGAATTTTCCATCAGCCTGATGGAGACGGCCAGCCTTGTCGTGGAAGTCGTTTCCTTGAATTCCGGGCATTTTCACTGATTTGCGATTGCTGAAAAAGGTTACAAAATAATTGTTGGGATCGGCAAGGTTGGAAGAAAAGGCATCTTAAAGTCGAAGAAGCCTTCAAAATGACGCTCCGGGGAATATGATATAGAAAAGTCAAATTTATGTTTATTGATCCTTTGATAGAGATTCAAAATAAAAATAACGTTTACAAGCCTCCCGGTGGTTCGGTAATGGATTTCGGGAGGAAAGGTGATTTGTATTGGAATCCAACTCTTAAGAAGCAGTTCGTCTTGATAAAACAGCGAAACTCTTGTAGAACGCTGATAAAATGGTATAAAGAGCGGTGAGAAGAACAGACAATTTTATTTATGTAGTGCTTGTAGTGCCAAAGTTAAGTTATTAAAATGAGCCCAAAAGACCACGCGATGGTTTCTATCGGTGGGGCTTGAAGGTAAAGTTAAACAGAGCGGATGGGTGGAGGCTGATGCTCCGTGCATCATGGCACCCTTTTTATGGAGCCCCAATCCGTGTTGACATGTATGTCCTTTAGTTGACACCCCAAATGCCTCAAAAACAGTCTGGGGTATGCAAATGGCCTGTGTCTATCTGCTGCAGTCCTCGATCTAGAGACGGCTTCATCCATACCATCGTCAACAAGTGATCAACAGCCAGACGACCGTCTTGTGGATGTTGACATGATTTCAAAGTGGAGGTGCACTAAATCCCGTTGATCCGATCTGTGTCGTGCCTTATGAATACGAAGAGTATTGGGCTGCCCACGTCAACGACAGAAACCGATTGATACATAATGGCACGCGAGCAATTTTAAGCATGCCGGCCGATCCCGGGTCGCAAATCTCGATAAAACCAATGTGTAGTTTGAAGTTTCATGTAGAACATATGATGGTGCATGAGGATGATGATGGATGATGATCATCCGGAGGAAATAGATTTTTTCATCCGTTGGTTATTATCTCGGTCGCCCCACACACAGCAGACAAGGTAATGATGGCATACTCCGATGCAAATTTTATCTTATGCTACGATTTGTAATTACGTTTAAAATCTCTAGGCCATATGTAGTCTATATCATCTACAACGTAGTGGCGTAGCCGAGAATAGCTACATTTATACGAATTACAGCGCTATGTGAAACCACGCTTCAGGGGTGTTTCTACTTTACAGGGTGGCGATTAAGTATTTGCGCCTGTTTCAAGCACGTTTTTAGGAGCTAAATCGTAGTCGGCAGAAAAAACAAATAAGTCCATTTTGTAGAGAATTTTTTGCTATATCAGTTGCAAGGTGAAAACAGGAAACCGCTTCACCACACAATTTTAATTTGTCTAAACATGTAAAACGGCGTTTTTTTGTATGGATTTTCTTCATTTTTGAGGAGCTCAGAAATTTTTTTGAAGAAGCTGGACATATTTCCCGATGTTTGATCGTGAAAAGAGCTATCTGAACTTGCTAGAAAAAATGGGTATGGGTAACAGGGAGTCGTGAGTAGGGCGCGGAAACGAAAGTAAATTTTGGCAAAGCTCGAGGGCCGCGCATCCTGTCTCAGAGCGACTTATCGCAGAAGAATGCATTCTAAAAAATCGCACCTTTGAGGTATCTTCTTCGTTTTGCTATCAAAATGTAGGTAATTCTTGTGTCTCTTTACTAGCCACTTTAGCTAAAGCGAGAAAAGCTAAATTCTCTAGCCCATGATTTTTTAAGAGTGGAGCAAACGGGTCGCATAACCATGCATTTCATTCCATCGTTTTGTGCAAACATTTTGAGCTTTTTGAACGCCCTTAAGCTTTTCCGGACCGTTTGGATCGCTTAACCAAATCCCCATCATGGAAAACATCTTCGACAAGCGATTGTAGAAATTTGAGACATTTTGTGTTTTTCGTGAAAAAGCCTCCCGCGCGGCTCAATTTTGGTGGTCGAGACAACTACGAATAAATCTAGGATCCGATTAGAAATAATTTTTCTGTCTACTACGTTCGCTAAAGGGCATTGCAAAGAATATAAAGACCACTTGTTGTTTTGGCCAACTGAGATACTTAGGCTGAAAAGCTTAAACAAAGGGACAAGATACGCGCGGCCCTCGCTAATGTTTGGGCGCTTCTCTCAAGGGTCATATCTTGAAAATTTAAGAATTAGGGCCGTAGATTTTTTGGTATCTGTAATTAGGTTATATTAGCTACATTATGGTCGTAAAATAATTTCCGAGACACGCTTCGGTCATTTTTTATGCTACCTTTCCTGGCGAAAATACTTAATCGCCACCCTGTACAAGAGCGGTCCGAAAGCTGATCAACGATAGTGCATCCTCACTCAAAACCGATGTCAACATTCTCCAGACTGTCATCTAGATGTTGATCACTAGATGTTGCCGAGGGTAAGGGAGAAGCAGTCTGTAGATTGTGGAGAGCCGAGATAGACACAGGCCATTTGCATACCCCATACTGTTTTTGAGGCATTTGGGGTGTCAACCAAAGGACATACATGTCAACACGGATTGGGGCTCTATAAAAAGGGTACCATGAAGCACGGAGCATCAGCCTCCACTCAGTCGCCACGAAAATTCATAGCTTTGCCCCCCCTTTCCACCTCTCCTCAGCAGCGCATTTAGAAACCTTCCAAAACTTTATATTAATGCCACAGCATCTACTTATTAGAGTTTGACCATCTATCATGGCCACAGGACTTCTTTCTAAATTTCGTATTTCAATGCTGCCGAAGCTCAAGGACACAAGTTTGTCCAGTCTTTTTGAACTGTTCCTGTTCTAGGTTCAAATTGGCTTTGTTCTATTCTTAGGTGAACTAGTTACATTCGATAAAGTTAAGTTGTAAAGTTTTTTTTGTCAGATCGAAGCATACTGTTTTTAAGCATCCGGAATACTGGCCTTACAATAATATTGGGGATCCTCATCTTTGCCGTTTCCATGGAGCCTTTCATCTATTTTCAAATCAAAACTCTTTCACTGTTAGAAGGTGCTAATAACGTTTATTGGTCTTGCAATCCTCCTCGTCTCAAATCAGATTTTCTTTGGGTCTCTTTGTAAGATCTCCGTTTGAATAATAAGGCTTATTAACCTTTTTCAGCAATCGCAAATCAGTGAAAATGCCCGGAATTCAAGGAAACGACTTCCACGACAAGGCTGGCCGTCTCCATCAGGCTGATGGAAAATTCAAGTCTGAGGTGTGTTTCTCTTCTTCTTTTATTTAGTTTAATATTACAGTACCGATGAGCAATCTTTTACCTTTTCTATTTACAGGGTGGCCACGGCAATGAGAACCGCTATGGCAACGAAAGGGAGAATCATGGCCAGAATACTCAGCATGGTCAGAACGATCATCATGACATTGTGAGTTTATATATCCATAAATTCAATGAAAGGACAATTGAAGGTTGGACATGATCGTCGCAGTGGTGTTGAAGTGTTCGAGGATCGCCGTGGTCGTGCCCATGAGGCTGATAATGGCCGTTTTGTCGCTGAAGACAATGTTCGCTACGACTAGGTAATATTCATTATATTCAGGCTATTAAAGCGAAAAAAGAATAACCCGGCAATATGCATCGATAATAATATTCCACTTCCAGATCGTCGGACCCGTCATACGGATGGCCCAACCTCACGGACACCCATCCAAGCATAACACAAAAAACCCAAAAAAAGTACCATTCTTTTAAATTCTCTTTTGTACAGGTGTAATAAATCTTTTCTTCGACAACGGCCCCTCACGACGTGTCAAGCACAAGAAGCGTCAAAAGGAGTCAGAGCTACAATTAACAACGTTCTTTACTTTCTAGAAGTTGTACGAACCCAGGGATACTGGCACCTATAGCCTGCAAAGATGGGGTTAAAGTTAATACCTTCGATAGACGCAGTTTTTTACAATACAGCTCTGCTTTTCGTAATTTAGCAGAACCCAGCAATGTGTTCATCGATCCGCTGAAAGGCTCAGTATCTTCGAAATTAGATAAGAATTCTGGCGAGTCTGCCGGGGCCAACCCTTTCTTTACCGATAAGTCTGAAAAACCGGCGGGGGCACTATTTTCCTGGAAGCCGTGGGCCAGGATGTCTGTCGCTTCTTCTTATAGGAATGACCACCAGGAAATGATCCCGACCAGGGAGCATAGGTTTGTTTAAGACTTTTTTAAAAGCCAGCTGTGGTTTTTCTTTGTTTTAGAAGATTTTCCCATGGCACGTTATTTGCTCCACGTCCAACGGAAGCAAGTTCAATTTCGCCGGAACAGGCATTGGCACATATGATTAAGGTATGACAATAAATCAAGCTGATAAATAAGAGATGCTATTTTAGGCAAAATTTGGTAGAATACTATAGCCTTTCTAGGTAATGATGGGCACCGGCATGCTGAGTTTGCCGATTGCCTTCAAACATTCGGGACTTTACTTGGGAATGATTTTGCTTACCTTCATCTGTCTGATTTGCATCTACTGTACCCGGCAATTGGTGTTTGCCCAACATTACGTCGCTCATCTGTAAGTTTTTGGGATATGCGGATGTCTGCACGTTTTTGCTACTAGTTGTCTTAAAATAATTCTTACAAAAAAAATTCAAGGAAAGGGCAAACCCGAATGGACTATGCTAATGTAATGAGGAGTGCGGTGGAAATCGGTCCACCATCCGTGCGTGGCTGGGGGTATTTTGCAAAGTAAGTTATATTTTACTAGATCTTTTTCGCCTTATAATAGCAAAATATGAATCCGGGGATCTAAATGCATCTTTAGACAATGCGTCAACATCAACATGTTTGTTGCTCAACTCGGCTTCTGCTGCGTCTATTTTGTATTCATGGCAGACAACCTGAAGCAGGTAGATTTAATAAAAATTGAACGAAAATATTGCGTACAGTTCTTTGATCAAACTTCCAACATTCACATCTCGCAAGCCGGATGGATTGGCCTTTTGCTTGTGCCTTTGATGGCGCTATGCACTATTCGCGAATTGAAGGTAGAAACATTCACTCCGTACTCTACATATAACGACTAAGGAAAGGCAATATATAATATAGGCTCTTGCTCCATTGGCTGGGATGGCCAACGTTCTCTACCTAGCTGCTGTTGTCATCGTACTTTACGAGATTTTGCAGGTATATTAGTTTTAATGGAAAGATACGTGGGTTTTAGCGATTAGAATTTTGCTGCATTTTTTACTTAATTCAGGTGGAAAGGTCTACTTCCGAACTTCCGGCCTTCGGTGATTTAGCTTCGTTACCGCTTTTCTTCGGAACTGTTATGTTCTCATTTGAAGGTGTAGCCGTGGTAATTTATCATTTTGAATTCACGAACGCTTTCCTTTCCTAATGCTAGGTACTTCCAATTGAAAACCAAATGGACGAACCAGCCAGCTTCATCTCTGCAAATGGTGTCCTCAACACTTCTTGCTTCTTGGTGCTTTTGCTTTACATTGGTGTCGGGTTTTTCGGGTATTAGATTGTGCAATTTTGATATAGTGTAATTTAGATATCTGAAGTATGGCGCTGCCGTTATGGACACGATTACATTGAATCTACCACAAAGCAGGTAAGCGCTAGCCTAAAAAATAATGTCGGTACATGTATAACCAAGAGTTTATTATTTTTCCAGCTTCTATCAAGTAATCAAATTAATGTTTGTTTGCTGTATCCTCGTATCCTACCCTCTGCAATTCTACGTCCCCATGGAACGTGTGGAGAAATGGGTGCACCGAAAGGTCAGTTTTTCTAAAATCCAGGGAGATCCCAATCTTCAGGTGGCCGTCGAAAAGCAGGAAAAGCTCATCTACGGCATCCGGTTCCTGGGTGTTGCCTTCACCTGTGAGTTCGATTTTTTGGGGTGTAAAATGACCTGTCAGGCGTCATGGCACAACTAATTCCACACCTGGCGTTGTTCATCTCGCTCGTTGGCTCGGTGGCCGGTACTTCGCTCACACTGGTAATTCCAGTTTTTGGGTGAAGGTGATCCGGTTTCAGGTGTTTCCGCCGCTTATTGAATTGCTGTGTTATTACTCGAAGGGAACATTGACAAAATGGGTGTGGATTCGGAATATTGCAATTATGCTGTTTTCGATTGTTGGATTTACGACGGGTAAATCGTTTTTTTTTTGGTTGGATAGGCAAATCGGTTTGTAAAATAAGATTGATAAATTAATAAAAAAGACCTTATTTCTTACACTAAATTTTAAATTTTATCAAAATCAACGATTTTGCCTACAAATTTTGGTATTGCGGCTATCAAAACAATATAAAACCTCCAACGGCACCAAGAAAATACCGATAGTGAGGCTATTAATAATAGAAGATTATAACAGGCAATAAGCGGAAATACAGTACCTCAAACCAAAAATTCAGGAACCTACGCCAGTCTCGTCCAAATCGTTGAAGCATTCGGAAAGTCTGATGTCTAAAAACAACTCACCAACTTATGGCGACCCCGGTCTCAAAATAGATGAATAAAACGAATCTCTCTATTCACCCTGCTGCACCCACACATCTCAAGGTTCACCCGAAAACGTGGCACCTGGGTCTGGGTGGTAATCTGGACGACAAACAGTTTATGTCAGCCTCGCCCTCTACCCTCTGAAAGTTTTTTCCACCTCCAAACCCAGCGGCCCGGCCGTTCGGAGGACCACTTTGCTCCATGTACTAGTTGCGAACCGTAGTTCGTTTGCAGCTTTTGCAAGGTCTTGAGATTGTGGTTTTTGTGGTTTAATTTTGAAATTATACAGAGCGTCCAAAAAGCAGCTCGCTAGCAGGTGAGAAGTGACTGATTTTAAGATTTAGGTATCTATCGCAAGATCTCTAAAATTTTTGTAAACAGGCGCTTTCCGTTTTTACAATTAAGGGCTTTACTGCTCGGCTTTACGACCAAATACCATAAAAACAGATAATTTATGTCAGGTTTACATGTTAATTGCCACTTTCACGCCTAATCCGATCTGATATTAAACTTTTTTTTTAATGTTTGGAAAGTGAAAGCGATTTTTCTGGCTTTTTCGAAAAATTTTGAATGGTTTAAAATATCCCGATCAGAGCTTCTACGGGTCCGCTACAGGATCCGGGCCATTTTTGGACACCCTATAGCCTATTTTCGACAAGAGTTTTTCAAAGTCTATGAATTAAAAATCTTCCGAGCGACTGGTATGCCCCTGTTTTCAACGATTTATTGCTGTCACCAACCGTCTGTTTGTGGGCGGCTTCTCGTAATGGGTGTGGCCTCCGGGATGGGGCGGGGATTCAAATTTGTGGAAGCCGACCCTCCACCCCCCGTTTCCTCCTCCTATAGCTACCCTAGCTCCCAATGAGTCATGGACCCTAAGGCGGGATTTCAGGAAGGTTTTCGGTGGTCGCCATTTCACTTCCCCCCCTGACCATAGCCTCAACCGCACCACCGGTACACAGCCACTTCACGCGCCCCACCCCTCTAAACCCGTAAAATCCTGCTCCGCCCTCAAATCTGGCGACCGCTCTAGAAAAACGTCCGCTTTTCTCGCTTTGCATAGTCAGTTCCACGGGTGGCAGTTTCTTCTTTGTAACATCAGGGTCATACAGTCCTTTTAGACTATTCTTTTCAGACCTGGGTTCTGAAAAACGTATTGTTTAGTCGAATTTTCAGGCGTTTTTGTGATGACAATGCAACACACTCATATCAGGAACTAGGGCAATGGCTAGATAGGGGTGAGGTGGTGTGTTCTCACGATTTTTGAAAAAAGGTGATCTCGTGAAAACTCCATCGACGCAAAAAAAATGAAACTTGAGCCTGTATCAGTCTTTTTATTTATTGCATACTGCTCTCAATTGTATTTAAAGGGTTTTCTGAGGTTTTATTGTAAAAATTCGTTCGTTTATACGTTCAAAGTTAATGGCGACTAAGAATACTTCTTGTAATTGCATAATGCGCTCTATTTTAATAAATGATTTTCCAAGTTTCCCACGCAAAGAAATTCCTACAAAATGTTTCTCTACCTCCGAATTTTACCTGTATTTATTGCATCTTATCCACAATGTTTTTCTCATGATTTTTTCCGGCGTCTCCACCCAAAACAATTCGTACCAAACGATCGCTTACCCCATAGAATATTTGCACGATCCGTCGACCCGTCCCCTTTCTGACTTGTCGAGGGGTTAAATTCATCAGGAAGGGTCGCACGCGAATAGTTTGTCCTCTTCCATTCCCTTCCTCTCCCCCCCCCCCTCCCTACCCCCCACAGACCCTTGAATATTCCGAGTCGATCCTCGATCCGCTCCAGGGCAATAAACGGACCCCTTAAGTGAGCCATCAAGTGGCCTTCATAAATCCGATAGCTTTAAAGATCGCTTTTTGCCCAGAAAAACCGGTTGTTTCAAGTGTTTGTGGATTCTTCCTCCATATATCATTTACCAAAACTGAGGGGCCTTAAATAGCTACTCGAACATTCATATTACTATTCGTCTGCTGGCCGCCAGTCGCCTCTTGCTTAGAATAATTCAGTGTGTTTGCCGGCCTTTTTACGTGGGGCAACGGGGCGTGGGTTAGTGCAATGTTTTACTTTTCGCACCCTCAAACGTAGCTATTTTAAAGGTTTTCCGCATCTTGAAAATTTTTATTTGGTTTCCGGGTGGTCAAATGTTTGTCCAGCATTCGATATTCTACTACCTAGTTCGGGCGCGACACCGGGTATTTGCATAACGAATTTCTAGCCGAGCCCCTCTATTCCATGCAAAAAACATTCCTGGCTCGGCTATTGGCTAAATGACGATATTTCCGGAAATTCCTTTGAGCCAAATCAATGACATGTCTCTCGAAAGCACGTTGAATCAGCCTAGGCGAGACCAGCCTTTTTGCCCGCGTCCTATAGGCCCTGCCCCTTAAATATCAAAGAATTCGCCGGGGTCCGCTTATCGAAACGTTTCTCGGGCCGGCAAATGGCGTCCACGCTTGTCAGCCCGCAGCTCGCGTATTTGCGCTCGATTTTTGGCGCGGTACAAACAAATTTTTGTAAATTTTCGAGTTTCCTTATTTTTTTTGAGGTTTATTGCTATGTATATTTTTTAAATTTAGGATTTGCAGAAATGGCCCCACTTTCGGGGCATGATGCGCCGCAGGATCGGGTCGTTGAGGATTTGGTCCTTTTGAAGACTATAGACATGCCTTCTGTCATCCAAAACCTCCAAAAGCGGTTGGTCAACAAAATTTTGAATATTTAGAATTACCTTGAAATTGACTTTTGAGCCCAAAACTTTATGTATCATGTTTAAGTGTATTATTCATAGACTTGTTTTAAAGTTGCACACCCTAGACTCCCATTTTCTTCTGATCTATTTAACTTACCTTTCATACCACCATCACCCACAAAAACCATTCTCTCCTTTCCACTCACAACCCATTCACACCCCCTCTTTTTATCGCCGGTTTAAAATCCCCCAACAACACCGTCCACCTCTTGGTCATCGACCCAAAAAGGCCCACCCAATGGGTGGAAAGAGCCCCATTTCCGGACATATCGGGTGTACACAGTCCCGTCGCGTACCTGCCCTCTTTCTCTTTTTCACCCCGTAAATTCGGGCCAATTCGTCGACCCTGGACAGGTGTTCTCCAATGGGCCCCGGAAAAGTGGCCCACCAACCCCCCGGGGAACGGTCGATTAAATACACAAGCAGCTCAGCCCCCATTTTTAGATGCCACCAAAAACTGGGCATGGGTGACGCATCCAGCAATTGAACGCTGTCATTTGGCGTTCAGGCGATGACTGTTAGCAACTTTTCTCCGGGAAATTGCATTCTTTGATGTTTTATTTTAATTCGGAAAAATGCAATTGTCATCTCTCGAAACCTAGATGGGAAACGCTTTGGAAAGGGCACGAAGAACTGAATGGTTGCGCCTCTAAAATTCGGTGATTTGCATTTGACACGGAAGGGCGCGTGTCTAGCCCAAGGTCTGACCACGGCGCTCGATGGCTGACTGCTTGAAAAATTGCTGCATAAATTAAGGGGGAAGATTTGCTAGTGGCAAAAGATTTTAGCAATCTTTTCAAGAAATCACATTTTTAAATTTGACCAGGGTTGAAAAGCCGCTTCGCGACTTTTCAACCCTGGCCCCGTCTAACCCCATTTTATCCTTCACTTTGCATAATTGTACTGAATTCAGATGACAAAAAATGAAAAACAACCTCGTCTGTGCATTTATATGGTCGAATCACCACTTCCGGTCTATGCTAATTATTTCCTAACAAAGAAGCTTCCACAAAAACTTAAATTTAATGTCGAAAATGGCTGACTTTGTAAAATTTGATATGTGTGCAGTCATCTCCAGACCATTGCGCACCTAATGATGTATCAAACATACCCGTAACTTCCTTCCTTATCGGGATATCCTCCGGACAGACAGACGGAAGTGGATGCAAAGTGGCACACACACACAGACACACACACAGACACTATTTTTTTATATATAGTAGGATTTCTGGCGCATTTTATCGCGTTTTTTGGCATTTATATCGCGATTTTTCAAGCGGTATTTTTAGCTGAAGGTTACAGAGTTTCACAAATTAGTAGTAATTCGTTTGGGGTAAAAGATTTTAACGCTTTAAGCAGTCTAATTTTCTACTGCATTTTTACGGGCTCCTTGGCTGTTATATCGCAATTTCGCAACCACTATCCCATTTTGAGGCATCTGAGTCACCACGCAACCCTATTTGGCCCTGGCCAGGGCCCTGGCCCCATTGCGAAATTCATCTGGCGAGGCCTAGATGGATGCTCGTTAGGAAACGAGCCGATTTGGGAACTAAGGGTGAGGGGATAATCGGATCGGTCTGCTCCGTCCAATCCGCCCTCTTCGATCATTGCTCACATATGCAAAGTAAGCTCTCCCACTTTCCACCACCCCCACCTAACCCTGAAGGGGGGGCTTAGAACGTATTGGGTCAACTTGGCTGACCGCCAGGGTTGAAAGGAAAACTGGAAGCCCAGGGGGAGAGGCAAAAACTCCGGGGGATCCAGCTGTTCGGGGGGAAGAGGTATTGGGGAATGGCATTTGAATGCAGGTTACACGAGGTTACACAGCGATAATGTAATTTGAAGGTTAGGGAAACATATCCTTGAAAATTAGGTATGCAAAGTTTTAAGGGTTAAGGTTTTTTAAGGTGCCGAGAAGCCGAAATGATGTTTGCAAATTAGATTTTTGCTTGAAATCCCGTTTCTGCGTTTAAAAGCGCGTCTTGTGTAGCTGGCCAGTACAAATAGACAGTAAAGTAGTCTGATCGGGTGGTTTTCGGCTTAGTAGCTAGTTGGTAACGCGAAAAAACCTTTTACGTGATTATGTGTCAAAACTATGTAAAATTTGCATTCATTACCGGGAAGCATTAATTCCATCGTTTTCCGGCCCACCATTTGCATCTCCCTAAAGCTGACCCTAATAGGAAACCCGAGCGGTCCTCGGACCAGCTGGGTGGAACGGGGGAAGAAAAGATGGCGTCATCTGTGGGATAGCCCCCGGCGCGACATATGCTAATTTCTTGGATTGCCGCTGACCAGTTCCCCCTTACCACTATAGAGAGAGGCTGACTGGCAGGACAGAGATAGACAGAGAGACAGACAAACGGACAAACAGAAGCGATTCCTATCTTCAATAGCTTTCCCTCAATCCATCTTGTCGTCTTGAGGAAAGAATTGGAAAGAATCGATTTGAGGAGGTATGCTGCTTCTAGCTGTGTTGGGATTGAAAAGTCGAAATTAAACGGAAATTCATACTTAAATATAAAATATCGATAAAATTCTCCAAAAATTCACGAACGACTTTCTAAAAAAACCCTATTTTTCTATGTTTTAGCTATGATGCCCGGCGGATATACACATACATTGGCGAGACACTTGTGGCTGTCAACCCCTATCAGACCCTCAATATTTATGATGATGAATATATCAAACGGTAAGTAACAAAAAATATAGACCACATCAAAATATTCATACTTTAGCCACAAAAGCCGAGAAATATTCGAGGTCAGCCCTCACGTCTATGCTCTGGCAGAAGCCGCATACCGCAATGTCAAAAGATTTGGACGAAATTCATACATCGTCATTACAGGTCTATAAACTCTTATCCGACCTCTGAATCATAATTCAGGCGAATCCGGATCTGGAAAAACGGAAACCTGCAAACTCATCATGAGATACATCGCAGCCGTCACCAACGAGAAGCGAAAGACCGACATCAAACTGTTAGTATTTCCAAACCCTTTTCAAAATCCAGTCGATTTAGTGAAAGTGGTTGCGCATTTTCTCCGTAAGTTCGATAGAATTTCTTTGAATTATTGTGGTATTTGCATTTGGCTATTTTTTTTTTTATTTAATGGTGTGTGTTATGGTGGTGGAAATATTAATTGATAGCGGTGTATTCTCCTTGAGAACAATGATTTTAGGGTGAAAGACACGCTGATGATGTCGAACTGTATTTTGGAAAGTTTTGGATGCGCAAAGACAAATCGCAATGATAATTCTTCCAGATTTGGTGAGTCTAAGATTAAATTTGCATTATATAACGTAATATTTTAGGAAAAGTATTCGAAATTGTTTTTGACATTGACGGCGATCCATTCCGTGGCTTTATCTACAGTTATTTACTGGAAAAGGTGTGTCGGTTTATTAAAGACTTTGAAAATAAGATTTTAGCCGCGCGTTGTCCGGCAGCAATCTGGTGAAAGAAATTTTCATATTTTCTACAATATGCTAAAAGGCCTCCCAGATCAGACGCTCAAGTAAGGAACCCAAAATAATGCCAAAATTTACATAGGAAGCTGCACCTAGAGAGAAAGGCTTCGAAATACTTCTATTTGAAGCAAGGAGCCGTGAATGGGGTAATTTCTTCGTAAAATTCAATTAAAAATTAGGTGGACAATATTGACGAGGCCAGGGAAATGAACCAAGTGCAAAGCGCATTCCGCAGTATTCCGTCATTTACGAACGAAATTTCGGAGCAGGTAGTAAGAATACTTAAGTCGAGGTCCTTTTTAGATATGGTCGGTGCTGGCAGGAATTCTCCATCTTGGAGAAATTGGTTTTTTGGCTGCGGAGGGGCAAGCGGAAGGTTGCTTGCCGGAAAGTCGTGTAGGTTTCAAACCCGCTTCAAAAATCATTTCTTTTAGAGCGCTATAAAATACGCTGCCTCAGCCCTTGGTGTCTCCGATAACTCTCTATCTGCAACACTCTGCACCCAAGTACCATAATTTCCATTTTAAAATTCCGAGTATTCAAGGTTCTCGGAGTTCACGGAGATATCGTCAATAAAAACCATACCGTGAATGGTGCGCTCTACACAAGAGATGCAATGGCTAAAGTAATTATTTAAAATTTAAAAATAATAATTTTAATATTGTCAAGGCCATCTATGAACGACTATTCAATTTTATCATCGCCAAGGTGAATGAAGTGACTCAAAGTAAGAATTTTTCTAACGACAAAACGAATTATTTTTAAGACAAAAAAGCCGGGTCATCCTACGGTAATACCATCTCGGTTCTCGACATTTATGGATTTGAGATTTTTGCGAAAAATAGGTCAGTTTTTACTGTATTTTATTCATCGCCTTAATAGCTTCGAGCAGCTGTGCATCAATTTCTGCAACGAGAAGCTTCAGCAATCTTTCATAGCCCTGGTTTTGAAGAGCGAGCAGGAGGAATATGAGCGTGAAGGTGGGTTCCATTATTAATGCGGCATTTTCTTTTTCAGCAATAAAATGGGTCAAAATTGACTACTTCGACAATCAACCGATCTGCAAACTGGTGGAAGAGCCAAAACGCGGAATCCTGGCTATACTAGATGATGCATGTGCTCAAGTCGGGAAAGTGACCGACGAGGTACGTGATACCCCAAAAATAGCATTAAGAAAAATTCAGATGTTCCTACGAGAGATGGATACAAAACTGAAGGGTCATCAGCATTATACGAGTCGAGGGCTGAACCAAAAGGACAAGACAATTGGGCATGATGAATTCAGGTAAATTCCTCCTTCATAGTGATAGAGTATTGATTAGAATCCAACACTACGCTGGTGAGGTGAAATATGACGTGAATGGTTTTATCGACAAAAACAAGGATTATCTGTATGAAGATATCAAGCGTTTGCTCTACGGAAGGTATGACGCCCTTAACTTACGAAAATCAAGTACCTACCTCTCTAGATTTGAAAGCTAATTGTAAAAAATTACAGCTCATCCTCCCTGGTCAGAACCCTGTTCCCAGATGGAGCTACAAACAAAGAAATGATCACCCGAAAGCCACCAACATCCGGAAGGCTTTTCCAGAAAAGTATGGACGAATTGGGTGAGCTTGATCAAGGAATCGGAAAATCGCAATTTAGTGCAAGCGATGGCACAAAGTGATCCATGGTATATTCGGTGCATCAAGCCAAATGATCACAAATCTGCTGCCAAATTTGATAGTGGTCTTGTGGAGCATCAGGTTGAGCTTATGATTATGTCTTCCCAAACCCTTGAAACAACAAACTAGTTAAAAAATAATACTACCGATTTAGGTCCGCTACCTCGGATTATTAGAAAACATTCGCGTCCGTAGAGCTGGTTTTGCCCACCGCGTCACCTACGTTAGATTTGTCAAACGGTAAGTATCTTGAATTCATCATTACCAAATTCTTCCAGCTACAAAATGATCTGCCCGACCACCTGGCGATTCCCATCTTACGACAATGACAAGACCAAAACCGAACAGATCTTGAAATATTTGGGCTGGAAGGATGAGAGCGTGATGGGAAAAACAAAGGTATTTACCGTACCTCAAAAATTTCTAACCATAACGTTAGTTGTTCATCCGGTCGCCCGACAAGCTGATTGAGCTTGAGAATGCGCGTGAGGCTGCGCTGCCACGCGTGGCCAAGATTATGCAAACGGTCGGTTTTATTGCTTCATAAAAACCAGTTAATTCAATTATAAAAACTAAAATTTTAAAACTTCAATTCTAGGCGGTACGGAAATGGCAATTCCGATGCTACGTCGCGAAGCTAATCGCAAAACGCAAAATCGTAACCGCGTATCGTCGATACAAATTGAGACAACGCCAGGAGATGATCACCGAGTTCTGCATGGCATTTAAGTAAGCGAAAAATATAGATATATACTCGTACTCTACTTTTGATATGCTTATAAAATATTTACGATATATACAACCGATAATTGTCGATTTAGACCAGTCCTTCGCGCGCCAAATTTCGGTGCAAACGCCCAACTACCCCCAATAGACCCATCACTCTCAAGATTCCGATCAGAAGTCGTCAATCTTTTCTACAAATGGAGAAAAGCTGCCATCTACAAGTCAATGCCCGACTATCTGGTATGTAACTGACCCTCTCGCCAAACAACAAATTTTAGAAACAAGCCTTCTGGCCAAAAATGTCCGCATTGGAAGTGAACAAAAACGGCTATTGGCCGGGTGTACAAAGGATTTGGCTGGGTGACTATCTAAGCCAGGTAAAACAACATAAAAATTTCCAAATTAATTCATGCACAATTTCAGCCAGGAGAATTGAGCGGTGATGTGCAAAAATACAAGAATGTGATACAGAATGAGCTATTGAAAAAGCATCCAGCTAGTCAAATCCTATTTTCATCTTATATTCAGGCAAGGGATTACAATTGATTGAATAATGTGTAGCTTTTAGAAAATCAATCGCTTTAACAAATCGGCTGGTCGAGCCTTGGTGATTACGGATCGCTATATCGCAAAATTGGACTCAAAGAGCTTGAGTGTCTTGAAAGAAGTCACCACGCTAGATAAGGTACATTCTTTGGGAGGAAAACAAAAGGAAATTTAGATAACCGGGATTACGGTGGCGCAAGATACACACAGTAATCTGCTGATCGTGCATACGGGAACGAGTGATCTGGTTTGCTGTTTGAAGAATGTGAAAAGTGAAGAAAGAGTGGGAGAACTGCTCGGAACATTGTTGCACCATTATGATAAGTAGGTTTTCAGACCAGAAAAGAATTAAGTAACGGCCTTGAAATAAAATTACACAGGTGGGCGGCAAATACCCCCCTAATAATTTTAATCACTGTGTCATTTTGGAAACGCTGTTCGATAGAGGTTTTTCAAAGCCCAAAAAAATATTTAATACGATTTTTACTAAACAACAGTTTGATCCCTCGGCTCTAGCCTGCGAATGCTAAAAAATAAAGCAAAATGAATTTTAGGAGCGGTGCACGTCGACCAAAAGTAAGTGTCTCGGAATGGCCATCCTGCCGATTGGGCAACAAACCGAAAACGGTGCGCGTGGAGTACAAGGAGGGCGCAACGAATTTGCATATGGTACGTTTTTAATAATGCTATCAAAAAGAAAATAATCTTAGGAAGGTGAAACCATCCTGCTCACATGCTCACGGGTGAACTAGGCCACCGAATTTTGTGAAGACCTCCTCAAAACTGCCATTCCACGTGCCACCTAATCCCCGTCAGCCATCCCGTGTCTTTTGAAAAACCTCGTCCGGTTAATGTGTTATGTTCGAACTTTCTATATTGAATATAGCCTTTGTAAAATTGACTTTGTCTTTGTGCAATAAATAATAAAGTTTTGTATTTTCTTTGACTTCACGCAACGACAGAGCCTTAAAATTCCTCATTCTTACAAAAATAGATTAAACATTTATTTGATATAAAACTCCACCCAACGGAAGAAAAATCACAATTGAAGCGACGATAAGTCCACGGGGGGATCCGCGAAGCGCGGGGATCAACACAACCATTTTGTGTATCAAGTGAATAAAGCAATTTATCTCAGTTGGAGGGGAGGTGTTCATGCAGTGCAGTGCGGGGAAGGGGATAAGAATACATTTCAAATGTCTAAGCGTTTTCTAACCTTTAAACAACTTGACAATTTCCAAGGTTACTTTGGGCAAATAAGGGGTTTTTGGCAGAATTCTTTGGACGGGGTAGTGTAGGGTACGTAAATACCAACAAGAAATAAAGTGTTTCGGTCTTGGACAGGGAAGGGTAGTCAAAGAATAATTTCCAAATAAATTATGGCGATTAAATGAAGCGCATGGCCACTGCTAACATACCCAGAATTGTAATAAAATCAATGGCTTGTGGGGGTTGATATTGCCGGATTTGGAGGACAATGCACGTGGTACCCAGGGAGGATGATATACAACATTTACATAAGATCACAGACTGAGGATAGTTCGTACTTCATCGGAGGCTTTTCGGTCGACAGCTAGGGCGACCAGTTCAATCATCGCAAGGATCTTTTTCTTGTGTTCTTCGGCTTGCTGAAAAAAAAATAGATTTAGTATATCCGCCGAAAAGCTTGAAGCTATATCGAAAATCGCTTAAAACCTAAAGCTAAAGATTTACCTCCTCGATCTTCCGCTTCAGACGCTGATTCTCTTGCTCTTTTTCAGTAAGCTGTTCGCGGAGCAGCTGGGCTTCCAAAGTCTTGTCGAGACCCTAAAATTCAAATACAATAAACCCATGCAAAGATTCAACTTTTTACAAATAAAATTTTAAATTCAACCCACCCGCAGCAATTCATCAAGTCGGTTTTCGCCGGATGAGGCTGGCGGGGATGAGAAGACGCCTAAAAATAACATTATTACCGATTGTGACAAAAATACGTACTGGAATCAAAGACAGGGAAGTCCTTGCGGGTGCACCGAGAGGATGATGTGGATGAGGCAACGGATGGCGATCGCTCGGCTTGTTTTTCTTGTAGGTTGAAGACACCTAAAATAATTATTATACTACCGAACTTATGTGAAAACGCTACCTTGCATAATGTCAATGTTTTCACGAGCGATCACATCACGCACCAGGTTTAGACTGAAGTCTTCATCCATCATACTCTAAAAGAAAATTATAGGAAACAATGGATATAAATTACATCATCGGGGCTTCCCCTTGATCCGTTGCTGTCATCTCGGCCATCTTCATCTCTATAAAAATAAAGTATATAAAAAACCCAATCGAGAAAGATTTAAAATTGGAAAAGCGTGCGTACTTCTTGGCCCTCGACTTCCTCTTGAGGTTGGAGAAAAGCTTCTTTGTCTGCTCCACGGTGAGGTAACCAATCTGCTCGGCATACTTGGCGTTGATCTAAAATAGTATATTAAACATGTGCATTACGAAAAAGGGCAAATCTAACTTTGATAAAAAGTACCTTGTCTGAGATATGCTTCCACATCGAATGGCGCTCTTGGTTGATGTTCTGCGACCGGGCACTAAGACTTCAAATTAGAGAATAGTACGTCGCCGTTACAAGAAGACAAAAACAGGTTTAAAGTAAACTCACATCGAAGCATTTGTTCCATCAAAGCACAGCCGCTTCAAGTAGTATTTGGCCATCTGGTCGACCATTGCAGAGCGTTCTTTTCTATACAAAAGGTTAATAGAAAGTTATTGTAATGCTTACTTCAAGTGAGCCACGAGCTTCCGATTTTCACAGCTGCCCTGGGACAAGCTTTTATACGACAGGGCTGGAGAAGCATTGTCGCGTTGTGGATCGGCGCCGATAGCTCTGAAAAACAACCACGGATAATTTAACAAATTATAAGTCTCACGGTAAAACATTTGAATTTGGCTAAAAACTTACTCGATTATAGCCTGCAGATTTTCTTCAGAAAGGGCAAAAACTCCTTGGTCTTCATCTGTGGCGCTCTCCGAGGTATCAGCATTGACATCCATTACGAAGCAATCACCATCTTCATGGATGATGTTCTTCTTCAAAGGGCTTTCCACATCGGCTTCAGGGGTGAGGACATCAACACGGGCTCTAAAAACATTGATAAAAACGTTTTACTCTCGAGATACTAAGAATTTCCACTAAAAAACGCAAACCACTTACCGCATTTTGCTTTCCCGTTTCCGATAGTACATATGAATCTTCTTCACACGTTCTGTGTTCACAGGGCTCAGTCGTCCACTGTACCGATCGTTTATCTAAAACAATTTTCAACGAAATTAAAAAGAAGCTTACATGTTCAGCAATTCGACTCCACTGTTCTTCCCTTTCTAGAAGGGCTGACGGCAATCGAGTTGAAGAGTTACCCTAAATATATACTTTAAAACAGCGCTGAAGAAACGATACAGAAGGAACAAAAACTTCTACGTGCTAGAATCAATTCAGAAACACTGAATACACTGCGTGAGTATGAAAATATATCGAAAGGGATCAGAAGTATGGGCTAGAATCCCTGCAGAAAGATAGATATGGTCTTTTCTTGAAAATGAAATACAGGAAGAACTTTCAAGTAAAAATTATAGAAGGCCTAAAAAGAACAAAAACGCGGCAAATGTAAAAAAGCGGCGACTGTTATCAGCGCCTGGAAAGCGCAGATGGTTTTACTTTTGTTGGGCAAGGACGCATCAATGGCTCCGCAGGCCTTGGGGGTACGGTAGCTTTTTGCGCGGCCCAAGCTTTAGAAACCAAAAATTACGTTTGCCCTGCTCTTTTTCAATTATAATTTAAAAAATTTTGCGTGTAATGATCTTAAAATGTTTTAAAGTTTAGGTTAGTTAATAATGTTTCTCTCTCCCTAACCTATCCTTAATGTGTTAATCTAATGACGTTCTCGTTTGAAGTATAGATAAATTTATAAAGTGAATCTTTTATATTTCTTAGATTCTACCCCTCAGTAATGAGAAAAAAAAATAAAATGATACCCACCACAAGCGTCGGCGTGTTCTGGAATAATTTGAGCACGCAGTGGCCACGCTCGTTGCGCAGCGCCTTGATGTCAGTCTTTTGGGCCTTGAGTGATCTGGAATAGCCGAGTATTCGACGCATCGGGAAGAATTGAATAGGCCAGCTCTTGCAGGGAGGAGAAGAAGAAGGAGACGGGGAGGAACACCGATGGATACCGACCGAATATGGCCCGGCGCTGATCAATAGAGCGTGGCGTGAGAAAATGGGGAAGAAGGAAGGGGTGGAGGAGGATGGAAGGTGAGCAGGGAATCACTTCACTGTATTGAGTCGATGCCCATGAGCTGTTGGGCCAGTTCGATGTTGGAGAATAGGGGGGAAGAACTACGTGGCAAGTCGGGCTGAGGGGTGGCTTGTAATGAAGTGGAACTTTTAATAATATTTATCATTAGCTAGGAAATCTGCAAAACTTGTCAAATTCCATAGCTTATTCAAAAACGACATTTCTTGGGAGTAGTTTGAGCTCTATCTCCGCCTAGAGCCTTACTATGACTAGGCGTGAGAACAAGGTCAGGGAATGCCCTAGGGGCATAACGCAAGGATCGTCCAAAACTAATCCCTCTTTGTGCT
This sequence comes from Mesorhabditis sp. LJ9110, assembly GCA_038088335.1. NCBI lineage: Eukaryota > Metazoa > Nematoda > Chromadorea > Rhabditida > Rhabditidae > Mesorhabditis > Mesorhabditis sp. LJ9110. The sequence continues at coordinate 284,051 of JBBGBA010000011.1, read as the reverse complement.
TTAGACGTAGATTAGTGAAACAAATTAAAATAATTCAAAAATGAATCTAAAGTAGTTAAGATGGTTTCGTAACGAAATACTACTTATCCAAAACATTTGATGACTTCCAAAACCCTTTAATCTAATGCAAGATGGAAATCAAAAAAATGTACGCTGGAGTGATTGAACTAAAGGGATTTTGAAGTTAAACTAGATGTTAGTGATATGCTAAGGGATGTAAAACGTAAAAGTCTGATGAAAAATCATTTTTGGTAATATAAAACTTTGCATCATAATTAGCATGAGATATCGACGTGACGTTTGATGAGAAAAACATCTTTTAGCAGATCTAATGGCAAATGGCCAAACTCAAGAAAACTGAGGACCAGGAGCAATCGGCTCAGAAACCTGATCTAGAAAGTGAACCAAGTCGGGCGGGTGGCTGAATGCGTGGACAGTCTCAGAGGCAAACGGCCTGGGCCCCCACCCTCCCGTCAGCATCCCAAAAAAAGGAAAGCGTGGAGAGGAGGGGAAACGGTGTGCGGGATGGAGGCGCGGACGCGGAAGGGGGGTCCCGTCTCGGCGCGGGGAGCGCTGGATGGACACTTCAGCTGGGGAGGAATGCCCGGGCACCGGACCAGCAGCCACTGTGTTGAGCCCTGTGGCCCAAAAGGCGCAGGCCATTCGGGCCCCCTAACACACAGTCCTCCCTCCCCGGTCTGAGGGTGGGGGGGGGGGGGATGGCCCACCAACCGGGAGAGCGTCACCAAACAGGAGTGTTTTTGTGAGGGGGAAATGGGAGGACGACGGGTGGGTGGCTTTGGATTTTGAGGTAGGGGAAGAGCTGCATCTGGCAAAGTCTGGGAATTATCGAAATGACGGGCGGGTCTGTTGGTGCTCAAATTCGAGGTTAGGAGAGATAAGATAGTAGTGAGCTTCAGATGGTGATCTGCCAGACGAGCTCGGGTCTAATCAATAGTTGGAGTCGGGCCCGCACAATCGGCAGATAACAGACGGGGCCGGGTAGTTTCGAAAAGTCGGCATTAATGGTTAAACGGGAATAAGTTAGAAAATTTATTCGAATTCTGGAAATTTTTGGGCACCATTTTTTGTACCTTTGGCTAAAGTTGGACAACCAAACTGCTTTCAAGATCTCTAACTTTTACCGAAATCTGATGGTAAAATTGTTGCGATATCGAGTCATTTCGAACTATTTTAGCTAGTTAAACTGCTTGAGACGGCTCAGAATAGTATGGTAAGCTGCCCATAATAACTTAATGAATTTACGAACTTAAAACTTAACTTAAACTTTAGAAAGTAACGAAATTCGTAACTTCAAATAAAATATACAAGTTTTAAATAAACAACTTTTTCACGCAAAGTGCCTATTTTAGAGGGGAGCGCGCTTAAATTAGAGGAACTACAGTAAGCCAGTGGAAAAAACGACCCGAGGGTATAAGCACAAGAAGGAAGTCTCGACGATAGGATACGGTACAAAGACCGGTCCTCGGGAGTGCGAGCCCAGCGGGGGGCGCGAGGAGTGTGGATTGGGCGAGCGCGCGGTTGACGACGGTAGCGGGAGGGGGTGGAAGGGGGGATGGACTGCGCGAGGAGGAAGCGGGAGCCGGATGTGGGTCCCGAGACGAGTCATCGGGGGATGGGGAGGAAAGGAGGAGTGGAATGGAATGGAAAGAGAGGAGGGGCTGGGACTGTAGAGGGAAGGGAGGACTGTGTGCTAGCGGGACATGGACGGTGCTCGACGGGAAGGGCCTTTCGCGCAACCATGTGGGCCCCAATCTCGGGTCTCAACCAAAAATAGGCGCACCATCGGGGATTGGGAGGAGTGGCGATGCTTTTGGTTTTGGAAGGAGTTGATGGCAAATGTTTTTTTTTCAGGTACATTGCCGTACTCTGACAGAAAAGTCCCGGCTTCACTGGGACCTACAAATTAACAAAAAACCTAGCGAACGGCTTTGCATAAAAAATGGATCCGATAGAAGCAAAGCCGAAGCTTCCGAACTTCTGAACTTGCAAGACGTAAATCACAAAAATTATAAGCGTTATTAGAGCATCATCAAATTTAGCACAGACACAAAGTCGACGATACTAATCAATTTTCCTCTCTTAAAATTCCGGGACTACGATCTTTAGTTCTATTTATGTAAGCTAAAAATGGATTTAGCCTCCGGAAACGTAAAATCTTGTCTTGCTCAATTTCAGCTGGCATAATCCGAGCTTGAAGATAATTGCAATGTTTTAAAACAGGAGAAGTCCCGCATTACTGTCTCCATATGAGTGCCAACTTGAGCACGAGCTTAGTCCAAGCCCACTTGCCACCAAACCCAAAAATTATGATAGATTCAGCAAAACAAACAGAGATCTGGATAAGAAGGATAGTCGAAAGTCACCTACCCACCTCAAAACCCAAAAAAAGAATGCGTGTGAGAGCCGGGTTAAAAGGCCCGGTGTGGAGCGGGGAGCCACACAGCCCTCAGGGCGAAGATGCCAGGTGGCCCAAAATGGGGAGGGCCAGCTAGGGAGAGGCAGTGGAGGCTGAGAGAGCACTGTATCTAAGGGTTCACGCTGGATATAGAGGAAGCAGATGGCCATGTCCATGAGCATATAATAGGAGCCCCGGCCCCCACGGCTAACCCCGATGTCGTGCTCAAGGGTCGAGGAATAGCCTCAGGGCTTTGACCTTTTTATGACATATTGGTTTAGTCGGGCGAGGATCAGAAGGGGGGATATGAGCTACAGGTGGATGATCTATGGATTTGAATATTCATCAAAGGGCTTAATAAATACCGAAAGGCGGGCCCTAAATTTAACGATGTTGTCACATTCCCTTGAAATAATACGTAAAGACTGGCAACAAAAAGTAGCAACCATAAAACCCGCCATAAGTACATACTCGGGCTATAAAAAATTAAGACAGCTCTTTGAGATAATCTGCTGAATTGTGTAATCAGTTTTTGACCGGGTATGGACACAAAATCGATAATTCATTCGCACATCAGGCGCCAAAAAAGGGTTGCCCTTTCGCGCAACACAAAGAAAAGATGTCAGGGGGCCAAGCTCCTTACACCAATAGTGACAATGGCAGGTCATAAGTACTAAAGGATGAATTATTCAAACTGAGAGTGCCGGGATTAGGTAAAATATGGACAAGTATAGTTCGATCTTAAGCTAGTTTTATATCAAAAGGGCAGACCCATCTCTTTAAAGGTATAGGTAATCGTTATTCCGATAGTAAATTCGAAGACTTGTAGATCATTTAAATTTAACGGATTTTCAAGAAAAATAATATCTCTATTAAATTCTATATTTATTTTGACAAGGTTGAAGCAGGCCGAGTAATTTGTGCTATTGTCTAGCTAATTTAATTTTTTATTTTTACTGATATAATTGTTCTTTCTCACTTCATTAAAAAAGAAGTTACGGTAATATTTGGTGAAGCAGAATAAAAAGGGAGATACTGCAGTCCGGATAGTTGACAACCCTTTAAAACAAATAAAAACCATTCAAAACCCCCTCAATTAGTTAATCGACTGTTGAAAGCAAGACTGTTGAAGAAGGGGGGAAACAGTGAGAGCCTTCGGGGACCCGGTCTTGGGGGTGTGAGGGGGGAGGACGGTGGTGTTTGCCAGAGCGGAGGCCCGGGCCGAGACCCTTTCCTCCCTTCTTCTTCTTCTTCTCCACCTTCTTCTTCGTCTTGCTGTCCACCAAGATAGGAGACCTGACCGGTCCCTTACCCCCGACGGCGGGAGCACCAGATAAGAGCCCTCCCCTCCCCCCAACACCAGCACACCCAAGCCTCTCCTCCCCAAACCGAGACGACCCACCACTCGACCCACAGTCACAGACAGTCAGCTCACTCCATTGATTGAGAGCGGGGGCCCAAGTGAAATGAGCAGCTCTGCACTGGGGGAAATAACAAGTCGCACTCACGAGGTGGGGTCGGGAAGGCTGGTTCGACTCGGTTTGGGAGAATCATGCGAAAAGTGGAAGAATTTGAGGGACGGGTTACTCTAGTCCTTGGTAAAGCTTGTACAGTAGCTTGCTTACCCATTTTTTTTTGCTCAAGAAACGATCAAGTGAAATGAGCATGTTTGCACTGAAAGGCCCAAATGACAAGTCGCACTCAAGAGGCGGAGCTGGCCCGAATTCTTTTTAGGGGAACATGCGAAAACTGAATCTAAGGGACAGCGCCATATAGTTTTTGCTAGGTAGTTTTGCAAGATTGGAACCTCCTATGCAGAATTTTTCGTTGATTCAAGATCTGCTTTGCCTTTTTGCCAATTTTTTTTGTGAGCTTTTTGCTTGCTTTGGCTGGACATCCAAGACTCTCACCCAGTTTTAGCCGATCCCGAGTCAAATCCCGAGTCAATCAAAAATTTTGCACATGGTGCGTCCGCTCCCAATACATTAGCTTGATCTCAAAACATAAAAAAATTTAGGCAATAAAATACAATTTTTTTGCACAAGAATTAATAATTTTTAATGATGACAAAAACTGAAAGAAAATATCTCCGGTTCTAAAAAGCCCTCCCCCAATCAATTAATCGAGTAAACGTAACCGGGGGCGGAGGTTCAAAAAAGGGAGCTCCGTTCGGGAGGATGAGGAGGAGACGGAAGAGGAGGAGCAGCTGAGTCTCATCTCTCCTAAGCCCCATCAAAATCGCGCGAAAGACTAAGATTTCCCGGAGAAGGTGGAGAGAGATTGGGAGGCTCGCTCAGGCTCCCGCTCAAAAAGGAGTCTCTTTTTTTATGTTCGGGATGCGCTCAAGCTCCCCATTCGCTAACAAAGTGGCTTTTGGTCGTCATAAATGAAGGATTGGGTGCAAAATGGTGTAGTATAGAGGGGATTATGAGATATTGATAACTACATCATCAAAATGGGATATTTCTGTGAGCTACACTTGTGACACTTTATCAAAAGAATTTGGCTCATAAACCTTAACAGCCCTAGCCGGCTATTTGCGTCTGACGAATTAATATTCATTGAAAATTTTGACCCTATTGGCAGCGATCGTTGCCGTCAGTTCTCAGCTTCCACTATAAACATCAATCTCAAAGGCCACCCGCCCGCGGACCCCATTCTCCACCATTTCCGCAAACCCCTCGCGCTCCTCTCTCTCTCTCGATACAATCCTCAACCGTCTTCCGCCTCCCGTTCGTTCGGGACCCATGGATGGCGGGGAGGAAAAACACAAACACACCACTGACGGCCAGTGAGGGGACCCGAAACGGGGGCCCACAGACTGTCCATGGGACTCACCCGTCCGCTTCCTCATCGTCCTCGTAAGTGCAACTTTTGCCATCGTCACTGTCCCTAGGAAATCACATTGTTAATGCTACAAAAACAAAACGGGTTTTGACAAAAGTGTCGAACTTACGATGCTGCCTCAAGGGCTGCTGCTTGTAGAAGGGCTCTGGTTTTTGCACGAGTCCCGGACATATACTGTAAGATATATATTTGTAAGGAAGACAAATTTAACGAAAGCGATGGAAAAAAAGAACACGGTATGAAACTGGAAAGCTAATCGAGGGATTCTGACACTCTAAAACCTAGAAGACAAGAGAAGAAAGTCATAAACATTGATCAAATCTGTTATACACTATCGCATTCCTGCCTTCACAGCCCCTTTAAAACCAAATGCAGGGTCGTGCTCTCAAACAATTCAGCCCGATACGACGTGGAGCCGAGGGCTGGCTGGGGGATGGTGGAGGGTGAGGCGAGTCATTCCGTGAATCAGAAGGACCGGGCCAGGCCCTTCTTCCCCCAATGGCTGCTTCTTCGTCTCCACCTCTTGCAATGGCCGAGACTGACTGACCTGACCACAAAAGGCCCGTCTCGCCTATATTATCAACCGTTCGAAAGCACGCCGACAAGGAATGTCATATTGAGATGCAAGGGGTCAACGAGGAGACATTTTTGTTGGAAAATGATCTTTCCGCAATGTTGTCTTCATACCTCAAAGCGTTAACATTTGCATCCTCGGAGGTTAGACTATAAAATGTAGTTAGATTTTGTGCAGGACACTAAAAATTTTGCTCTATACGAGTTGCGCCTTTTTTCAGGCCATTTGCACCCGCATACCATACCTCTCGGCCTAAAAATGGCACTGTCCCTTGAAATTTGTAGCAGAAAGAGCATGATCACGAGCTTTTCAAGAAATACTATATCCCAAATGCGTTTTTACAGTATCTACGAAACGCTTCAAAAATGAGCATGACCTTCAGACTATACACATCCCTTACCCCCAAAATCCCCCAAAAGAAGTGCGATCCGAGCCCCAGGGGTGAAAAGGCATGATGTTGATGGCGGTGGGCACATGATGAGAGTGTTAGTTGGAGCGGGAGAAGCCAAGGAGCCCCAGCCCGTCACCAGGAGCGGGGGCCCTATCGGGAGGAGCCGCAGCTGGGCAACCGACGGGACCTCCTCTCCCTTCGACTCCTATCCCCTTTTGCATCCACGCACACAGATGTAGACAGAAAGACATACATACGCACACGTACACACACCGTTGTTAGGCACGACCTGGGAGGATGGGAAGGGAGGCGGAGGATGGACCATTTGGACCCAGGTGCCATACCAATCTAGGGTCTCAGCAACGGATTAAAGGGATCGACCTAGGGCGGTTGAGGTGCAACGCTAACCTCAGGTGCCGACGTTGCAAAGGATTAAAGGGGATGGGAGGGGAAGCGCCAATTTGGGCCTAGGCAGAGATTAGAATACGACGCGTGAATGAACAGCATCTCGCGAAAGGAGAGCGATCTCACATTTTGGGGCACGAGCTCTGATGGGACATAAGAGTGGGGAGTCGGATCTAAAGACAGACCGTAGATCAGAGCTTGGTGAGCATGAGGTGCAACGTCGCGAAATTCAAAATGGTATAACTCTTTGCAGAATGTGAGATTTAGAGAAGGGTACTGTACTGTACTGTACTCTCATAGGATAATTACGATTATATTCATCATCCCGAATCCCAAAATAATTAGCATAAAAACGTTGATTTGCATGGAAAAATAGCGCATTTTCTTTAGTATTCCTGATTTTGCACGAGCATTTTCTCGGGTTCAGTGCCATATATTCTTTAATATCATGCGGCCAACATCAGTATAAAGCTCCAAAAAACACATTTTTTCTAATTTTGATATTTTTGTCCTCCTTAGGAACGCTTTTCTTTGAACCAGTCTGAAGACGTCATGGCAATCATAGACAAATATCACATACATTCCCGAGCAAGAAAGTACAATAATGAGATTCTCCTGTCAGTTTCCAGATCAAAGCTCCAACTAAAAAATTAACTGTGCTAACACGTCGATCTAGCCACAACCCATACCCTGCTTTCCTAATCCGACAAAAAACTCGAAGCGTTCCGGCTACAGCCGATCAAAAGCCCCACACACGATCGATGTACACGAGGCTCATTCGGGCAGCCCGGGCTCCACACCGCCGCCTCAATTTCCAAACAATTCATTTTAGGGTGAGCCAGCCGGTGAGCTGGCCGAGCATGAGGGCCAGATTTCTTCAAATCACAATTTTTTGAATTTCTCTCTGCCATTTGTCACGTCATTTCCATCGGTTCGTTGCGCTAGTTAACGTTCCAGGAGCTTTCGGATTTTTTAGCGTTCAGGCACTTTTAGGGCGCCCCTACAAAAGGGCTGACCGAGTGCATGGAAGAAGAGATAGTGAGTGAGTGACAGATGGATAGAGAGAGAAAGAGATGGATTGAAGAGAAAGGAGGACCAGAGGCACTGAGCAAACAACGACACACCGACAGGGCCGAGGGGAAGGCTCCTCCGCTCGAGCACCACTCGGTCCGGGGGTCTTTGACTGAGCTAACGGGGAAGTCACCTCAAAGCATTTTTCGGCGAGTGAGAGATTCATGAGGCTATTAATTAAAAAAATAGACAAATCAGTTTTCAAATATCTTTGTTTTAGGTGTTAACTTATATGAATATATGGATGCTCTAGTACCCAGACATCATTATGTTCATTTCCAAGCACCATATCACAACATCCACTCACAAAGGTATATCAACCATCTCACTCTTATCTTCTTTAACTTCTTCGCCACCACGTTGCACAGTCCATCGAGCCGGGCTTGCATCGGCTACCAAACAAAACACCAGATTTGTACCGATCAGAATTGCCGAATGCAATAGAAATACATTCCTCCACCCGCCGTAACTAAAAGGAGAATTTTTAGCTTTCCCTTTTTTTAACTACCCCGCTTCTCCTAGGATTGGGGTGACAATAAAGGGTTCTACGAGGATACATAGGGCCCAAATGTTGATGATCTAAAATAGGTAATCTGAGGCAATAATGGGGTATCTTTACCTGTGTCATTACAAAATGGCTGTACTGTCGTGAATGGAGTGTAGCACATTTATTAAAGCCAGCTGTGTTAAAACCGATCATACTTTCAGTGAATACCTGAAGACCAGAAAATAATAATTTCCGTACGGTCTATGGAATTTAAATACCTACCAAAATTATAATATTTAAACTCGGATGCGCATTGTCGATAAATGCCAGCAAAATAAACGTCAAGCCCGATACCCCCAATGCGCAGGTGTTGAATATTTTAACTTTTAACGTTTCGGACAGGCACCTAAAAAATTAATACATAAAAAAAATTAGACTTACACCAAGGAATCGGACAAGATCCCGGAAATCAATTTTACTGCAAATTGAACGATTACGGGCAATGCTGCCATGAAACCTAAAACATCCAAAAAAATTTTAAAACTACCTTGACTGACCTGTATTCAATATATCATATTTTAAATAGTCTTTCATATACTGTGGATTGAACATTGTTACCAGCTGAACGGAGAGCAGATCTCCCAACGCGGCAATCCATACTCCCCAGATTACTATTGAGGTCATGATGGATTTGTATGGGACTTTTGAAGCTTTTTCCTAGAGTCAATTTTTGTGGGCAAAGCTTAATATTATTGCCTGATTCTTCTTATTAGCTTGAATTCGCTCTAATTCAACGGGGCGAACAAATGGATGAATATTTGGATGGTCTCTAAAATGAATATCGAAACAACCGATCGGCTTACCTGTAAAAAATGAAAAACAATGTGAAGCAAACAGCGGCAACGATGGCATGAACGTAATAAACGGCTGGCCAGCCCCAACTTGATGAGCATAATGCACCTAGAAGCTAAGGTTCAATAATTACTTTGATTTGACCCACCAGATACAGGCATTGTGAAAATATTGCTCAACTGTGTAAAACCGGTGCATAAGGCCAGGAAAAGGCCATGTTCACTAAAAAATAACATCTTTGTTGTGATACCGTACCCTATTGGTGCCCAAATAGCTGTCATAGCACCTATCAAAGGGGAAGTAGCAGCAAAGGCAACACCCTAAAACCACATTGCTAGTATCCAAGTTATATTTTGATACCTGAATTATGCGAGCAGTGAGAAAATAGCCAAAACCAGCTTGATTGGCTAGGGGAATAAGGGCTGTCGATACTAAAATTTGTTATTTTTACTCAAGATTTAATTTCTTAAAAGCATAAAAACTATATTAATCGAGTTGTTACCATATTTATGGCATTTTTGGCACCATTAGAGAACTCACCAGCCGAAATAACACCCGCTGATAAGAATAGATATCTATGCGAATATTTAGAAAATAAATAGACATATGGCACACCGCCAACTAGCGTCCCGACGGCAACGAAAGACTGTAGTAGGCTAAAAAAATAGAAATAACACTTAAACACCCCAAAATTCATACTTTTTCTGTTGTTTTGTATAGTCCTGTCGATGATGGCTGGACGAAGTATCGTTGGAAATACAGATTTTCGTAAAGTTATAAGTCGACATATTTGATAGGATCATTGTTAGGCACATTGTGGTAATTACAAGAACCTTAAAGCACTAGTAAGGAGTAATGCGTACAACCTACAAAGTGGCGAGCACCAAAAAACTGCAGCATTTTTGTGACGGGTGCGCTTCGGCAGTGATTTCAGCAGGTAGCCAAATTTGGGAGAAATGGTTGAGATAAGGGAAGAGCGCTGATCTTTCGAGGCTGAAGTTTTGGTGTGAATCGTCACTGAATGTACTTTGTTATAGTGTTTAGTCACGGCGTTCGAATTCAATGGAACAATTTTTGGGCAGGATGGAAATCGTTTTAAACGGCGAAACAGACAAAATTTTTTGAATTTTTTGGTTAGAAAACTGTTCGAAATGGCCGTATTTCCCGAATATTTGGGCTGAACGTATTGGATATTGTGTTTCAGGTGATAAATTCCTTTTTATTAACTATAAACAGGTATTAGTGGTGTTTGCTGCATAGATGGGTGCATAGGATGGATAGGTGTGTAGGTCAAATATCCATGCCGCCCATGTATTCATATTTAGAACTGTGAAGAAGATGCAAAAGATGTTGAGGAAGATCCCACATGATGCCTCAAAAATTACATATAGATTAAGAGATGGACAAGCTATTGTTAAGCAAATTAAATTACTTACCATATCCATTACACTAATAGTTTTCGTTTCATAGACAATGGCATTTGAAGAAGTAGCCATTGGAAGCATAAAAGAAAATGAAGGTCCAATGGCGCACGGTATAGCAAAGTATAGCGGATGGGCGCCCACTTTTTCAGCCTAAATAGGCTGTAAATTAGCAAAACTAAAAACGATACCACATTGAAGGCAATCGGGATAAAAATACTGGCTGTCGAAGTATTCGTCGAAAATTCAGTCATCGTCACCACAAGTATTGAAATTATAACCTGGAAAAAATATAATCATTTTCATATTAAAAATGCTTACCTGCATCCAGACCAGCGGTAAATGGCTTAAATTATTGTCGATCTGACATGCAATCCAACTTGCTAGACCTGACATCTAAAATTTCGGTATGCTTATTGAAATCGCCGTCTATATTTTAACTGTCCAAACTTACTTTTACGCTTCGGCTTATCGCAAATCCCGCGCCTAGCAATAAAATGATAGACCATTGAAACCTCCGTGAAACCATCGACCAATCAAGTAAAGTACCGTGCGACAAAACTGCAATTTTAACAACGTTTTTGAACGAATTTTGGCAACATACTGTTTTCACTATAAGATTCCTCCCTTGAGAACCCTTGGTCAATAAACCTCGGCTTCCGCTTTGGCCACACGAACATAATAACGGCTATCATTATACCAGCCAACGCATCTGAGGCATACCCCCTAAACATCAAAGACTATCAAAGAAGTGTTTTTCTCACTTTTCGAATAGATTAACCCATCCGGGTACCACCTTCGGATCGCATGATATCCATAAACCAATAGTTACAAGAAACCAAAATAAACACGATTTTTCGGCAAAGCTGAAAATGTTGGCTTTCTCGCTGAATTCGCACAAAACCTCATAGGTTCCAATTCTTCATAAGCTTTCAAAACGGCGCTTCTTGTTCTAAATTTTGCTTGCCATGAACAAGGTCTGGGGGTAATCAATACCGTTTTTCCTCTTCCGCCTCCTCTGGGGTCACCCTATGAAAAATTCTGAGCACGTATTTAATTCCGATAAATTGAATCTGAAAAGCATTTAAAGTTTGGAGTTCTGTAGGACTTTCAACCTGCACTACCAACCAACTTGAGATCATGTAGAGAAACATTGGAGGAACCTGGAAGGCCATCCACGAAAAGTAAGTGACACCTGTTTCCTCTGGCGGATAGCGTCTAGAAAATCGATTTGGATAATAAAATTAGAATAAAATTACTCATAAAGAGTTTGTCGGAAAATTAGGTTTGGTCCGGTTGCGTTGATCGTTCCGGTGCCGCCGATGAGAGAAGCATGGGCAACGATTAGCATCATGGCTTTGCAAATTCCTAGGAGCCAAAGTAGCTTGATTCAGTTCGATTTTTACCTCTGTCTTTTGGGGATAGGCGTTTCACGTCCAGTTTCACCGGTCCTGAATCGATGATGGTATTTTGAGTACCGTCTGGCCATATCTCCACGATTTCTATAAATATATTAAGGAAAGATGTCCTAACTATATGTAAATTTTCTACCTTTCATCCTGGGAATCATAATCGTTTCTAAAAGAGCATAAGCTATCGGTGCCATCAATGCGGCTGTTGCCGTATCGGAGATCCATAGAGAACTGTAAAAAGGTGTTGAAACTCCTAATTTTTGATGAAACTTACATAAAGGAAGTGATCACCATAAAACCAAGCATCAACCTGAAAAACCTTCTAAAAATAAGCTGCTTTTTGAAATACCATTGCGGTCTCGTTCCGACATGTGCCAAAAACTTCAATGCAACCCTTCGATGCAGCCCGCAATCCTCAACGGCAAGTGCAATCAGCATTGAACTCATGAATAAAAAGTTTGTATCCTAAACCCACATTTCAAAGCGAATTTAAAGCTTACATTCATATAAGCTGTACTTGTCTCGCGGATCGGAATTACTCCAAGGATCGGTAGAACGATTATTGGTAGAAATGCCGTCACACCAAGTGGAAACACCTCCACAACCCAATAGGAAGACATTAAAAGGATGCAAAATGCACATCTTGCCGCCTAGAAGTTCATAATCATTTTATAAGTTTCCCCTGTGCTAGCTTACCGCGGTGCCAATGAACAGGATTGGACTGAAAACTACAGGCGCAATAAAAATAAATAGTAATCGAAAATTTACTTTAAAAAATGTGAAATAGTTTTGGAGGGACATGAAAGGGAAGGGCTAGACCAGAAAGGCAGCAATACTGCAGTCAGCGACTATGGGATGAGATGCAAAGCTTCGTCTCGCTGTACTCGATCGGACGGGTCATTCGGTGGAAAGGAGAGCGGCAGTGTTCTCACACCCACCATAAAATCGTTGCCCTTATTGGTCAAGCGTAGAAAAACGGGTGACTAGGAAACATTGTGGCAATCATTAAAATAAAGCGTTTGGCAAGCTTGTGCAATAAAACATGAAAATATCATTTTAATTTTGAAATGTTAGCCCCTCTTAAATTTCTCTTTTAGAAATTTACAAATTCCAGACCGCAACTCCCATAAAAGAACGAATCTTTTTGGGAAAAATTCAGTCTGTTCCAGTAGCAGATCATATAGATAACTATCTTTTTCCCGCTTTTCTTTAACAATTTTCCTAATCCCTATAATATAAGTACTTGTTGATACCATCCACTTATTGATATGATTTCCGGTCAGTCGGCACTCCCGTTTCACCATTCTTATCTCTCGATTCCCATATGATTTGCTGACCCTCCCGTCTCCTCTGCCCATCGATGGAGTCTCATGCCCTGGTTGTTACACCATCACGTCGCGTTCTCTGTTCTTTTAGCCCCCCGTCACTTTTCCTTTCTTTTTACGAACCCACTTTGCAACTCCCATTTGAGGGCAATTTTTCGTGGTTTCAAACCAACGGTATGAATTCCTGAGTTAGAAACCGGTCACAAACTTTAGAAAATTTCTGCCCATTGGTCCTCCATAAGGCAAAAATACCGCCAAGACGTCCAACGTTTTACTAACTTTTTGATTCTATAAGCCAGATTTTACGGAAAATATAATGATTCAATTTCATAAAATTTCTCCGCTTTTTGTTCGATTTAATTTATGCGAGGTTCGAAATTGAGATTAATTTAGCCCTACGCAGACGGCATTTAAAAATGAATATTCTACCACATTTTTCTGGAAGCGTGCTATTTAATACCGTTAGGCGTCAGGTGGCTTTTTATCCCAAGTCTGTCATACTTATTTTAGCCAACATTTCTATCCAGCTTTGTCACCATCGGCTCTAGAAATCATAACAGCGGTCAGGTATTCTTTCATTTAGAGTGTCAAATTTATTTCAGGTTAATATCTCCGAAGACCGACGAACCATATTAAGACAAAAAATACAGCAAATCGAAGCATTGTTGGTCCCTCTCAAATCCTATATCCTGATTTAGAAATGATCCCCTAACAGATCGATTTCATCGACGGCATACCTACCTGCGGATTTCTTTAACCGAAAAATGCAATTTTCGTTGTAAATACTGTATGCCGCCTGAGGGCGTCGAACTAACGCCAAAGAGCCATTTGCTGTCTAACGACGAGATTATCACATTAGCAAAGATCTTTGCAAAGCGAGGCGTCAACAAGGTATGACTCGGGTATGGAAACTTGATTTCTAAGCTTTGCAGATCCGGCTGACTGGTGGTGAGCCAACGCTGCGTAAAGACTTAGATTATTTAATTGGTAAGACCTGGATTCAGGAAGGTTATTCGTTTCAGCACAATTAAAATCCATTCCCGGTATTGAAGAAATTGGAATAACGACCAATGGCTTAATTTTGAAAAGGATTCTGCCAAAATTAAAGGTAAGCGGTTCCTTAAGTCAAAATTATTTTTTAGGAAGCTGGCCTTGACAAGATAAATATCAGCCTCGATTCACTGATCCCGGCGAAATTTGAGAAAATGACTAGAATATTTGGGTTTGAGAAGGTGATGGCCTCGATCAAAGCAGCCGAAGAGTTGATGGGTCGAATCAAGGTATTTATGGTTTTGCGGTACGGAAATCTTGATTTCAGATAAACGTTGTTGTAATGAGGGGTTACAATGTAAATGAGATCGTCGATTTCGTTGAGCTTACCAAGAAACGAGTAAGTTATTGGCGTTATTGTGAACTTAGTTTTTGATTTTTTGCTCTATAAACCGTTCAGAACTTGGACATACGTTTTATCGAATTCATGCCTTTCGGTGGTAATGAGTTCAGCAAGTCAACATTTGTCAGCTATGCCGAACAATTGGCGCTGATCCGCGAAAAGTAACTGTCAAAACCAATAAGTTTTATAGATTTATAGGTTTGGTGACGCTCTGGTTCGCCTCCCAGATGGGGAAAACGACACATCAAAGGTGTACCTCTTAGACTAAAAACAACTTTTTATAGGCATATAAAATTGAGGGCCACATAGGACAGTTCGGATTTATTAGTTCGATGAGCGAGAACTTTTGTTCTACCTGCAATCGGATACGTTTGACGGCGAATGGGAATCTTAAGGTATGTGGATGGTATGCGTGGTTTTTACTGAAATAGGTAGATATCTAATCCTCATTAACAGGTTTTACGAAAAAAAACCAAACTAAGTGAATATAAAAGGTGTGTCTGCACAGCAATGCCGAGACGAGCCTTCTGAAAGTGCTGCGAGCTGGCGGAACGGAAGAAGATATCGAGAAGACCATACGAGAAGCGTTACAAGGAAAGCATCGCCAGCATGCAGGTATTTTCTTCAACATAACTATACATAAAATATGTAAATTCCACGTTCAGGCCTCGACAATCTATTACATTTGGAAAATCGACCGATGGTACTTATCGGAGGCTAATCTCTTCGAATGCTGGTATGGAGCTGTACCTTAAATTTTAAAAAGATCGTGTTTAGGATTAAATTTTCTGACATTTACAAAATCTACCCCGCTAGCCATTCCACATAGATCATATTCCACAAAAGGTATAGATTTAATAATTAAATTTACATGATCCCAAGCACTTACCCATGTATCGTCTACCGGTTCTGCTCGCCAAGTCGATGTCTCTAATAAAGTACCCACACGACGAGAAGCTACTGCCCAAGCTACCATAAAAGTACAGTACACCAGTGCTAACCCAAAATACGAAGCTTTTAGGTAACTCCCGAAATATTCATCGCAATCAAAGAAAACAACCTAAAAAAGGGTGATGTGCTAGCTGTTGCAAATATTGCATGTAAGTTCAATAAATTTTTCTAAAAATTATTTTTAGCCATACAAGCTTCTAAGCATACTTCTAATTTAATTCCGTTGTGTCATAATATTCCGATTTCGCAGTGCAAGACCAAATTCGAAATGGACGAGGTGATATATTTTCCAGGCCTTCGTGATCACCGATGAGAACAAGTCTTGCTCTGCTAAACATCCATAATTTCAGACAAGCCATACAATTATTATTGAAACAAGTGTTGTGACGGTATCGCAAACTGGTGTTGAAATGGAAGCTCTTACTGCGGTTACCATTGCTGCGCTGACTATCTATGATATGTGTAAAGCTATTTCGCAGGTACGAGCCGAAGCATTATCATGATTAAATGTTGGTTTCAGAATATGCAAATCAACAACGTTCGGCTGGTTTCTAAAACTGGCGGCAAATCTGATATTTCCCCGTCGACTGTCCACGAAAATTAATTGTGGTTGTGTGATTTTGTTGATTTATTGATTTTGGGTTTCTGCAGCTTGTGAAAAAATAATCGTCGTTTTGAAAGGAATAAAAATAGTCTATCTAAATCAATGAAATATGTTGTAAAAGAGTGCTATAGCACGTAACGCATGGGAATATGAATTATCGGAAGCAAGTAATTTTCTTACGCAAATTTCGGGATACTAGAGCGAAATTACGCTTTTTTATCAAAATCTCCCATACCTAAAAATAGTTTTTGGACGGACCTACCGCATTTTTGCGGTAGGTCGCTCGCAAGGTGGTCCCCGGGTGGCACTACATTTTGGGTCTCTCCTGCCGAGAACAAAGCCAAGAAATGGGCCTATATCCAAAAGTTTTTATGTAAATTTTAAGGTGGCATTCTTAAAGGACCTCTTTGAATAAAAGTTACAAAAACCTTGATGTGTACGCTATAAATTAAGAATTTTTGTTTTGATTGTTATTGAATGTATTTCCATGCCTTTTTCGCGCGTAGTCTAGCGTTACTTCTATACCGTTCGTGCGGTCAACCATTGCTGTTTGCCATTATAATGTAATGTACGTAGTTTTATATTCCAGGTAAATTTCATCATTTATTTTTATCATTATTATTCACAAAAATAAATAGCGCTCCATCCGGAGACAATACAGGCACTTCGAGATCATAACACGTGTCCTAATCGAGGGTGAGAATGTTTGGCTTTTGGGCTTTGCTTTGTTGTAGTGTATGGAAGATCAGATAGGTCGAATCAGGTGACAATTAACTTACATATTAAATTCGGGAAATGAGGAAGTGGAATCGACTGAAAGTTGCGCCCGAGTCATAAGAGAATAAATTAAGAATAACAAGCATTGTATTAAGACTGATATTAAGACTCTAGTTGGTTAATTTTGGTATTGTGGCGTTTTTAATTTCTTCCACTCGTTGCGCCAAGAAGTCATCCATTTGTCGGACAGGTTGCGCGACCAGCATTTCCATAAATGATCGAGAAGTATCCGTTGCGATCTGAAGTTGGGCTAATCGTTAGATTTTAAATGATGAATTTACAAATCCAGCTACATACCTTTTTCAATGCCGGCTTAACAACCTTGTCAACAATAAAATCGTCTGGTGACGTTGTACTATTCGATGAAGCCATTGTACTTGTTATATTGTGGCTTGGAGCATCGTAAATTGGCCTGAAAAATGTGATATTACGAAAAATTCCCAATATAGCTGCAGCTTACCGTAACATTCGCATATGGCCAGTCCCGTAATACAAATTTGGCCGTCTTCGCTGGTTAAATTTGAAATTTCTGGGGCTCAAAAACGACGGCTGAACCCTTGGGAACAAGGGGAAGACTTGGGAATAATCGATCATCTAGAAGGACATTTTGTATGTCATTACTCTATACCTCATTTGGTAAATTGTTGACGTATGGTTTTTCCATGTTATTGTGATTTGACCTGATGATCGGATTGGTTCTAGGCGTGAATGGCTGCTTGCCCGGGACACCAATTCTAAAATAGGCATAAGTTTATAAATGTTAGGGTCACCGCTGCCATTGTAGATAATCAGGGTGATCCAAGTCGTTGCTTTCCACAAAGGAATTCGGGATGTTCTAAAAGAGTTTATAAAGATTGCCTAAAGAAGAATTGTGAGTGATAAAAGCATTAATAGCAAGCTGTGAGAACCGTTATGATGCGTGGTGTAGTGGCGGGGAGGAATGTGAAGGGTTGTGGAGTTGTCGTAGGAGTGCCGGATGGAGGCTCTGATACAGCAATAACTGGCTGACCAGCAGCTAGGAGAGCAGCCTGAACGGTTACGGTAAGGGGATAGCCTAAAGCTAGGGGAAAAGCTTGGTCAGAGACCGTTCGACTACGCTCCGCAACGAGCAACGCTATTTTCCATTGTTCAATGGGGTAAGGTAATTTTATGCCAAGCGGATGAAGCTAAGATTTCTTCTATTGTCACCCCCTTTAAATTAGACTAGCGCTTTTGCGAAGACCCATCAGTAGCTTCCCATTTAAAGCAAGCATATGGAAAGTTCAAAAATCCAAAACGAAGCTGACGACCAGGGTAGCCAATGAACAGAGATTTACATACCCGAACTTCTTGCTTATCGCATCGATCCCCGATAAAAACGAGAGTATCTGGACAAGATCGCTCCGCCCAAATCCCGCCTCGGAAGGACGTTGGGACACATTGTAGATAAAGAGATGGTTGGCTTAAACCAGCTTCTACATTAAATCGCATCTTCACTTACCGTGGATGCTCGCAAAGCAATTCAGAATCTCCTAACAATGGACACGAGGTACCGATAATACATCCTGTCATCAATGTCAATTCAGCTGGCGCTTCCTAAGGTTAAGAACATATAGTTAATAAAAAATGAATAAAGGATAAATAAATATGCATAACATCATCCTCATACACTCACCGTAGTCTCAGCCCCAAAATTAGGCGGCGGCTTCCAGCTATTCGATGACGTCACCCATTCCGATTTCTCCACTTTTTCTTTGCTAGGGGATGGGGTGAACCGGATGATGTCAAGCGGGGGTTGTGTGGTAAATCTAAGCGCCATAAATATTAGGTTAAAAGGCATACCGTATGATATCAGGCGTGGAAAATCCTGGATAAATGGGTCGAAGTGGTTCCGGAATGTTGTTTGGATAAGGATGGACCTAAAAATGATCCGAATGATAAATTGGAATTACTTTTGTGTAGGGTTCTTCGGAAGATTTGGTGGTTTGTATATGGCCGCCTTGGGTGACGACTTCGACCTAAGAATTGTAAACGATATTAAAAATATTTTCAGACTCATTTCGATTCTGTCATTTTTCTTTAACGCTCCATGTTCTTTAATTATTAAATGTTGTTTTACAGTTATTCCTATTTTGGGCTTTTCCCAACAAACCTCTTCTTCCGGTACGTGCGTCCAACCGGTATTTGGGATAATCCTAGGGAGCATTTCCTCGGAATTCCTCGGCGGGATTACCAGCGGCCGGCTTAGCACCATTTTTTCAAGGATCTAGTGCAAATTTGTTTTTCTAGACCATCAAAGAGACCTGTCGCTGCCGCTCCTTTTCGATCTTGAGGGCCTTTTCTTCGGCAGTCTTTTGCGAGCGGACCATTTCCATTAATTCCTAGGCTCAATTATGATTGTTTATAAGAAAGAGCTACTTGTAAGAATTCGCGATCAGCCATTGACAGTCCACTTCGTGATTCTGTTGACTTTTCATCAGCACCACTCTTACTAAAAGTTAGTGTGTTTAATTCATTACGTACCTTTGAATCAACATCCATCGGCTTTCCCTTGTCCAAAATATATGGTGGATAGGTCATCAAAGTAGGATATTGGGAAGTGGTATGGATCTGGAACTAAATTTTTGACACCGAGCGTTCAGAAAACATACCACTTCCCCGGAGATCGGTTCGAATGAATCGAATTTTTCCGGCGATATCTCATTTGAAGCAGATTCGGTGGCAGCCTGAGTTGTTGGAGCGGTAGTGGTGGTGGTAGTGGTGCTCGGGGTTGTTGTTGTCGTGTACTTCACTGGCCTAGTTGTAGTTGTGTAATAGCTATAAAAAGTTTTCCTTTAAAATATGATTTAGAACCTGGGTCTATCCGGTTTGACCCTGCCGGATGGGGGTAGGAATGGAGGTGGTCGTCTTGGAGATGTTGTTGTCGAGTCACCCATTGGAGCTGAAAAAATGCTAATATAAAAAATTAGAATTTGATTACCTGGTGTTCTAGTGGGGATGGTCCCGGGTGGAAGTCTTGGTTGTGATGAAGAGGAGAGTGGTCGAATAACGGTCGAAGGATATGTTGTAGTGGTGGATTGGATCCATAGGGGTGGGGTATTACTAAATTGAATTTTCGTTTTGTACCAAACACTCGCTGTATCAAATGTATATGGAAATATATTTATATAAAATAATATAGAATGACATAAATATGTAAACTTAAATATTTAAAAACTACCTTTCCATTGATCCCTGTTTCGAAAGCTCCCAGCTTGCGCCCATTTCTTCATTGTGATAATCCTCATCAATACTATTACCAAACAAGTCTGAAATTTGAAATTAAATATAGAGAAAAATGAGTACCCGGCGCCATTGTCGTGGTCCCTTTCCGATATCCAACTGTAGGTACATGTTCCTCGCTCAGACTAGCACTACCACTTCCCGACCGAATTGAGGGGATTTCGACTAAATGAATCCATATTAATAACGCTTGCGGCCTACTTGAAGCGGGTGTAGTTGAATAATATGACCATGTTTTAGTAACGGTAGGTCGAGGGCGTCTTGTCATAGGCCTAAAACAAAAAAATTAGGTAAGAAAGATAGAAGCAGAAAAGTACCTTAACGTCGTAGACCATACAATTGGCCGCATGGTGGTGCTCCGAGAAAAGGAGCGTTGCGGCGGAGTAAAAGCCGGACCAGATCTTGGCCTAGACGTCGTTTGCATGGAAGCTTCTACAAAATTGATAAAAACGTTAGCTTGATCACCCACCGCCTGATTTCTTTGTGGAATATGGCGGTCTCCTTGTTCTGGGGCGAAGTGTTGCAAGGGTTGTGGAAGCTGTAATATTGTACGCTTATCTCGAGGATTAACGAAACCTTGAGTACTCGTCCGGATGCGTTGACCATTTTTTATTCTATTCCCCTTTAAAGGTCGTACAGGCCGGGGTCTCCTCGTTGTAAACAAAAATTCTTCAGCGCTAGTTGTCCCAAAGGCCGGGATCTGAGTCTTTGGTGGATTGAATTATAGAATTTTCTTACCTGCGTAATTCCAATCGCCGAATTTGGCGTTGGTTTGTATTTCTTATGCTAAATATAATCTTTTGGAAAAGGTTAGCTACCAACCAAACTATTGATAGGGATTTCGTCAGCTCTACAAACGCGGTCAACCGGGTCAAAAAGCGTGCCGGGCTGGCAGGGCACTATCCAGACGACACCGGACCCTGAGCATTGGCGATATCTAAAAACCCATTATGGAAAGGGAGTTCTCTTTGGGTATTACTTGTGGGGATTTCCTTGAACTGGTTGCAGACCTCCGAAATTATCGGCTGAACAAACTTCGCGGGTGAAAATGACGTCACCGGCCACTAAACAAATATTATTGGTAGGCCTGAGATTGAAAATCAGTTTCTCCTGACAGCACGTTAGCTTTAATTTAACTTTTTGATAAAACCTAGCTCAAATAAAAAGCACCTTGCAGGTAATTAGATTCTTATTGAGGCTGTTTGGTTGCTACATCCTGCCCTCAAGTTTTGTATTATTGCTCACTTCCCGTTATTCTTCGGTGCCGTAAGGTATGCCAAAATACTCAAAAGACCAAGACGAACATATTCATTTACTTCACAGCCATATAGGCGAAATAGGAGACAAGGTAGAAAGGTTTAAGGTTGACTGCGTGAGGAGACAAACTGACACTCGTACCCCTTATTCATTCACTACAAACGATCCTATCTGACTGCCGATCAAACATGGCCACCGGCATCGCTCCCTAAGAATCTCGCCTCGTGTAATCGGACCCACTGACGAGCCGGTTCGATTCGAAGGGGTGCGAGCACGCGGGATTGTCCGACAATCGCCCCAAGCAAACAACGCGATACCCGGAGGCGACGTGGCCCATGACGGAATGCCATTCCGAGAAACACCCAAAGAAAACACATACGGAAGCCATGGGCCACTATTGAACTGACATCACGATGTGATACTCATCAGCATCTTACCAGGCTAAGATTTTTCTGCCATCACTGGCACTTGGCATGCAAAAAAATGGGTGCTGGACCCTCAGACGGGGGGGATCGTCGTGTGCAAATAGTGGTGATAACGATATGGTTAGGCTAGACCAAAGAACATTCATGGGATCTGAGAAGTCTAAATAAAGATTTATGGCGAAAACAAAATTGCTTAAGCTTAAAAATCTTGAATTTAATTTTATGTGAATTATAGAAACATCTTATATCGTCACGTAGGTTGACTCCACATAAGTTTTTATTATATCCTGTTTACCAACCTGTTACAATAATTACGAACAGGTGGATCCATGGCGGCATGCCACTGCTGGAAAGGAGTGTCTCTTTCGAGAAACAGCCTGGAAGTAAGGTTTTTGAGTGACGTGCTAAGTCCAAAATTCCCGAAAAAAGCACGAAGCAAAAATTCGTCTGCAAAAGCAGCCCTCGAATTTCGTAAGTATTTGATTTAAAATTATCAGAGATGATTAAAATCAAGCTGTTGAAATGTATCAAAATAGATCTGCAAACTTTTTCAGATCAAACATGAAATTTGTCACAACAGGTACGCATTTGCTGGAATAGCGGTTTGGCCCTCCCGAAAATGGTGCAAATCCTAAAGGTAAATGTGCGCGGGTCGGGGTTCGGAAAGGTGGGAAAGAGCCGGGTCATCCAAGAACCGGAATGTGGAAGGGAACGGACCGATGGTTGGGGGCCATCACGGGAGGCGTGAAGAAGGTATCATTAGCTCGGTGAATTGAGACAATGAACCCGGACAATTCGGTTCAGGGGAAGTGGAGTGGAAAATAGCAGAGTAAGTAAGGTTTTAAATAAGTAGCATTCATGTCCTTGGACGCTTTATAAAGCAATTAATAAATAATAAAGTCAAAGGAGGACGCAGCTATGTCTCTAAGAGATTTTAGGTTAAAATTTAGTATTGAGTTTTACGATTTTTAAGTCCATCGGAAATTTTATTAAGACATACTGTTGGCAAATCAAACCAAATAAAAACATTTTCGACAAAGTCCGGAATCGCAAGAAGCAAGATCGGTGGCAGAAAAATGAGAATTCAAATTTCCATTGCAGTAGATAATCCGTTCCCGTCCTCCTAAACTTTGGACCATGATACACATGCCACAAATTCCCGGGATAGCTTCTCGCAGAGAACATCCAGCCTTGACAGGTCTCAACCGTGCTAAATAGCTGATAACTGGAGTGTAGTGGAACGTCGTGTTTCAAAGTCGAGAACAAGACAAGATGCCGGGAAAGGAGTGTCCACATGGAATGGAAAGAAATGGAGGGCGGGGGTATCAATGGCCTCTAGAAGACGATGGCTGGAAACGGTCCACTCGTGGGCCCTCAACAGTCAGTGGTGACCATGTGGGCGCCATCTCTGGACACAGTGTCTCTCTCTTCACCCATCCCCACCATTTCTCACTCCAAAATCCGATACCCCTGCGGTGTGCACAACAAGAACACGGCACGCGATGGCCACTCCAGATGTTTTTTTTTGTTAGTCTGGCTTCTGGAAACTAAGGAAACAGAGTTTTCTTTCTGTGACTCAGTCACACCTGCAGAAACAGACAAGAATGTATTTTAAGGGAAATTGAAGTTAGATGAAGGAGAAGGTTGGATAATTGCCGGCGTAGGCTATTCAAAAAATTCTATGAAATTCTTCTAAGAAAATGCAGACCGTGTTCCGCGTAGAAAAACATGCTCTCAAATTTCACGAATCCGCACCTTAAAGTCTAATGTCAAAAATTCAATGTTTCTTGCGGGAAAATAATTACAGCAAAGGCGACAAGCCGCGATTATTTTTAACGGTCGATAACTGATACAGCTACGCTGCAGACACATTTTTTCAAACGCGAAACTTGCTTCCAAAAAGATTTTTGGGGCGCGAATTTTAGCCAATTTAACGCGATTTTTGGCAAAATGCTATGCAAATGTGGAAATCAGGCTTTTCCGGAAATCTGGAAACAGCTTCGTTAATAAGAAGAAATTCCGCACAAGATGGACTAGGTAACCAATAAAGTTTGCAGCTGTTATGCAAACGTATTACGGTCAGATCAAGAAGCGTTGATCCATATCGATTAGTTGCGTACTACAAAGGGATGATGAAGTAGTGGTGGGGGAATAGGTCTCTCATACGGAAGTGGTTCCCCCCTACGGGTGGGAAGTGGCGGGTCCGAAGGGGGGTAGATAAACGGAGCAATCAGGTAGATCAAGAGAGAGGGGGGCTAGAGATAAAGAGAATAACGGACAAACAAGCACATAGCCCCGGGCGGAAAGGAAGAAGAAAGAGCCCCTCTTCTGCCGGCCTTGGATTCGAGGCTTCGATGGGTACACAGGAAACTGTCAACTCTTCTCCCCGCATCCCCTTTAGGACTAACCGAAGGTATAGAGGTTGGTAGGTAGAGAGAGAGAGAGAGAGAGAGAGAGAGGGTGAGAGAGAGAGATAGTGGTCCTAAGCCACGCTCCAATAACAATCACTTGATCCGCAGCTTCGGGGTGGTACGGGAACGACGAAATGACTCAAGTGCAGTGGAAATATGGAGCTTGATAGGGCGGTTTGCATCGATCGATCAAATACCGACGTATACGGTATTTACCTGATCTTTGGGGTTCGATCCGCCATAATTATGATCATGTTTCAATTCATCGTCCTCTTATTTGACGATTTTGTTGATGGTCGGATCGTCGATTTAGCTAGATAGTTTTACGACATAGAGATTAAGGTTAATACAGGGTGTCCCAATAAAAAAGGTCACGCTGGCATTTTGCTATTTCAAATCCGACCGACTTAAAATTTTGCACAGAGGTGCGGAAGGGAATTTAAAATGTTCACAGAAACTTTCAGCCCGATTGGAACAGTTGTTTTCGAGTTATTGTAAAAATACTGTTTTTCCCACACCTTATTGTTAGCTTCATTTTTTCGGCTATCTTTTTGGATTTTGCATCAATTAACATAAATTTCCGGCTCTAAATCCCTTATTCTTCTTAACATCGGCGTCCTTAGCCCTTGTTAAAAAAAATTAAATAGCCTATTTTCGACCCGAATTTTGCGAAATAAAAGAATTCCTAGGATAAAAAAGGGTCGGCGCTTCATTTTCTCCATACATTCCAGGGCTCAATTCCGGCGGAATCCAGGTTAAAAACGTAAAATAAAGTTTTTTTTCCATAACTCGAAAACTACTGTACCGATCGGGCTGAAAGTTTCTGTGAACATTTTGAATTCTCTTTCGCACCTCTGTGCAAAATTTCAAGTCGATCGGATTTGAAATAGCAAAGTGCCAGCGTGACCTTTTTTATTGGGACACCTTGTACATTCGCCTTCCAGACATGTATGCAAATTTTCTTATACCTTCTAGTATAGCCATTACAGTATTCGGCTGTTTTATTGACCGCGGGACCGCCGAACCATAAAAAAAATCACGAGATTGTTCTCATAGAATTATTGAAAAACCAATGATTTTAGAATACTAAGAGTTACATTAACTTCCGACTTCTATTTATTTTTCCGCGCAAATTGTATATCTTTGGGCCTTCTAGACCGGACTGAACCGTTTTCACCTGCCCTCCATCGGGTCCCGAGCTATCATAGCCTTGCCCGGCAGTAGCCTCTCCTTTAGCATGCACCTCTTACCTAGATGGTGAGTTTTTAGAAACTAATTATTTAATAATAGGTACAATTCTTGTATGCCAATTTCATTAGTTCCTGCAAATGAATGAATATTGGTGGCTTCATGGCCAACGTGTACGTTGAAATCAGAATATTTCCAGAAGCGATTACACAACTATAAATAAAGGGATCCATTTCCTTCTACTATTCTTGGATACCCCTAAAAACCCCGACTTCCTGGCTGCGCCCCCATCCATTTCCCCTGACCTTTTATCCCATTCGCCAGGGCCGGCCGTCCAAAGGAATCTGGTTAATTTCTTATTCCTGAGATTCCCAGCCACTTAAGGGGACCCAGGGGAGGGTCCCGAAGCAAGAAGGTGTGTGTCCCGGGGAGACTGAGTGGGGGGTGAGGGGGGAGAGTGATGTGTTTCCTGCCAAGGCTCCGTGTTTCTTTCAGCACGTCTCCCCCGGCTTGCTCAATTCACCAGGCGGAATTCATTTGAGGGGGGAGGCCGTGGTTAGGTGGTGGCCACGGCGGGCCCATGGCCCTCTCACCTTTGGCATCTGCGGGGGGCCCCAGGCTGCCCGTGCTGCGGGAATCAATATCTGGCAGTGGTGTGGGGTGGCCAGTTGATGCTTTTTGCTAATTCATCACCAAGAGCGAGAGTGTGTGTGTATGTGTATGTGGGCGTGTCTCCCGGATTAATCGGTGTCGAGGGCCCAGGCAGGGCCCTAGAGGGCAAGAACAGGGGGCCCCCCCAAAAGGCACGAGTGTTAATATGGAGGGCCTTTTGTGGTAGTACTCCTCCGTCTCGGCACAATGCTTCCATCACTCGATTTCAGCCTGACCAATGCTGGTGCAGAGGCACGGGTTAGTATGAATCGTGTCGAACAGGAATATGTCCAACAGGTATTATAGAAAAACCTGGTTTTGAATGTGTATTCAAATTTTCGGTTTACTCACGCTTGGCGGCTTATTCAAAGACAGAGACAAAACCATCATCACCAAGGGTCTGGCCAAAGGTGGGTGATTTCATTAAGTTTTTAGAGTAACCAAAATCGTTAATTTACCCCTGGGGATTGAATATTTTTTTGGTTTTAAAACTGCAACTTTTTCTTAAAACTTTTGTTCTAGACAGTTGTTTTTAAATCGTAGCAAACTAAATTGAAAAGTGTATCTCATCTCAAGCATGGATTTAATTCGAGAATTCCGACTGATTTTTACACAATTTTTAGGTCCGCGTCTTCCTTGAGCAGTTAACAAAAGGTGCAGTTGTCGTGGATATCGGTGAGCTAATTTCTAATATTGAAGAGCGCGTATTTTTAAGGGTGTGGTGAAGGCAAGTATCGAGTACCCGGCGGTGTTCTTCTAGGAGTAGACACTTGTGCGGAATTGCTTGTCAAGGTTTGACATCTACTGCTTTTTCTAATTCACCAGCGATTGCAGGCTCTCAATTAATCATTAAGCTAAATAAATAATTTAGGTCCCACGATGCGGGTCAGTCGATTACGTTTTAGCCGATGCACTTGAGATCCCATTCCGGTAGGCTTGAATTAGCATCGTGTATCCCAATTATTTTAGAAAAGCATCTGCGGATGCTGCTTTATGCGTGTCGGTGCTTCATCATTTTTCGACGGAAAGTAGACGACGGGAGGTTCTTCAACAGCTAGCAACGGTGCTTCGTCCAGGAGGTACGAATTTTGAAGTTTATGAACTCGTTTTAATTTTTTCGAATTGCGAAGTTGTCATCTTTTTTTTAAATTAACTTAGATTGCACTTCTCCACGCTTGGTTTATTTTTAGGGCTTGCAATAGGTCTTTCTTTCGGAATAATCATTTTCCTTTTCTTTCCTCCTCATTCCACCCAAAAAATGATGTTACTATTGATGTCAGCTCTTTCGTCAAACCCTGGCCTATGGTCCGACAAATTGGCGCCTTCCCCCAGCCTCTATCGCCCATTTTTTATGACGTCCCTTCCCCCTCATAGCCCCACATCCGTAGAATATTTTATATCCGAAAGTAATGATCTTTGAGGGAATACAATCCTTGCAATATTTAGCTTCTCCCACGCCTGGAAGCTGCCGGGTGATGTCAGTGGTACCTAATGGCATTTTGTACACCTTACGTAGTAGTTTTTGGCTTGTTTCTTCCGACACTAGGAAAGAGTTTTACTTATTGTTTTAGTTCAAAATTGATTATGTCCCCTAAAGCTGCACTTTTTCAGGCAAACTTCTCATCTACGTTTGGGCGTATGAGCAGCCAAACGGAGAGTTTCCTTCTCAGGTATCGAAAATTCAATAGCTTCACTGCAATTTGTTATTCGAATCGCAGGATGTGCTCGTTCCGTGGAATCTACACGAGACAGCTGTAAATGGCCGTCTGCCTCAAGTCCGTTTTCACAAAGATTCGACGAAAGAGCAACGGATAATCCAGGTATGGCCCATTTCCATTCCTGAATCCACTGGGCCCCTCGTCTTTTGGGATTAGCCGTCGGGGTCCCTTGACGACCGAAAGAAAATCCCGGGGGCAAACCCTTAAAAAAATGATCTACAAGGATTAGAAACTCAAGTACAAATCTTCAGGGGTTCTCAGGGATCAGTAAATGACCGGAAATTGCAATTTCGCTAAAAGGGGGCTGGACTTTGGGCCCGGTTTGAGGGTGAGGAGCATAATTAAAAATGAATATTTCAGAGTTCGATAGCGGTAAACATTCAAGCAGAAGAAGCAATCTCATGCCCCTCGCCATCTTGGTTGATGACGATTGTTGAGAAATTGAAATTTATAAGGAAAACGGCTGCAGAATTGCCACCAGCAACACCCAGGCAAAACTAGGCTAATTTTTCTCATCACTAAACTTTAGCTTTAACCCGACCCCTCGCAGTTCTTCTACAATATTGACTGGAATCCGAAAATGGAGTCCGATGCTTGGTAAGAGAATGAATAGTTTATGTGTAATGTGAGAAACAGGAAAAAGGCTGGCCTCATTGTTGATTCCGATCGAGGAACAATTGGCTGATGAGATGACGCAAGATATTATGCAAACAGCTTTACAGGAGACACTTGCTACGTTACGAAAAGTTAGTCATTTTTATAAAAACGCAAATGGGAAATAAACAAAAAATTATTATTAAATTTTAGGTGACGTTTTACCGTTTCTACCACGTCTTCAAAAAGGGTGAACTGGAAACGTTGTTGTCTAGTGTTTCCGGACTGCGGGTGGTTTCATCGCAAATTGAGCACGGGAATTGGTTGGTTTAATTAGTTTTAAAAATTTTATAGAAAAGCTTTACAGTTTGTGGATCTAATTCCAGCATGAACACTTTTTCTAGGTGCGTTGTGGCCGAGAAACTACCAGACGCGTCGAAATTGCGAGTAATATGAGTCGACAGCTTGCAGCGCGGCCAGGCACATTCCCTAATAGGATGATGATTATACAAGATATCATTTTGTTACATATACCTTACGAATACGTTTTTTTTATGAATTTATCCACATCGATCCCCTCAATCTATACTCAGTTTTATATTATTATTGATTGAAGAAAGATAAATACGTTTTCGGATCATTAACTTTTCAAGATATTGTAAATACCTCACTAATGAAACTTAAAACTGCTCTAATGCGGGAAAGTAAAGCTAAATTAATACACACTAACGTCATTAACCAAATAAAATAAAGAACCAAGGTGCTGTGAGCTCATAGAGGCTTGTTGCCCCGCTTAATTAACTTTCCCAGAGGATTTGATTTCAGATTTGCTAATTTACAGTAAAATAACCGAAAACACGGGTAAATAACCGTAAATTCCTCAAAAATGGGCAAATTGGGCGGGAGGTAACTTGGCACGCTGAACAGGCATGTTTCATCTATGAACTTTTGTCGCTCGCCGGAAAGGGCAAAAAAGGAACATAGTACACAAAAAATCTCGGATATTGGGCATCCAGTCGATATCCTTGATTGATTTTTGATATCTAGTGCCCCAGATTCGTTTTTATGAGCAATGACTTTTAAAAGATGTGAAAATATTTTCCGTCTTTAGTTGGCTTTACGCCCAGTATTATTCATCAGTTTTGAATTTTCCCTCGGCGCTTGAGAAAACTCGGCCGAGTTCCAAGAATTATATGATTTTTTTCAGCGGATTACCTAGCTCTTCACGAGTTTTGATTCATCAATTAGTACGCTATGCTTTTCAAGCACGGCGAACTTGAATCCAACCTCAGAATATCTTTCCCACTACATTATCAACGAGCCACAGAACGGCATAGGGACCAAAGCGGAACTCATTACCTTCCGCCGGTTTACCACCCAACCTTTTTGGCCAGCTGCGCCCTTTTCCCCTTGTCGGGTAAATTTTCGGCTCGCCCACGTACCCACACAGGTGTTAATTTTATCTGTTCGTTTGGTATTCTGGTCGGGATCAATTTATCACATCTTACATAGAATTGCGTGCAAAAAATGAAAACGCCAAAAGCATTCTACGAGTTACCTTCACGGAAACTATTTTTTTTAAATAGGTGACTGTGGGTCATATCGCCAATTCGGGGAAACTCCGTTTGGTCGGAAGGGCTATCTCTTTTATACCGAGATCGTATTTACATCCATATCGTCTGTAAAATTGACAATAATAACATACGATCTGTAACTCTCTCCGTATTTGAGCTCAAAGACGGGTATGATTTATTGGTTCCGCCCCCACACTCTTATTCCCAGAGAGCGTCATCCGAGGCCATCACATCCTAAATTCAATTCCATTCTGGGATGTCGAAAAACCGGTGAGCACACTTAGGTTTGCTATATACAGCTGGAAATAGACAGGTGATCCGTAATCCGCCTAACCCCCGAGAGCCGCGTCCGGCTCCCGCCTTCATCCCCTCAGTTTTTGCCCCCGCTCACCAACGAAGGAACTGTCCGGAAACATTATTCCAACCCGCCGTATATTTATTGATCCAACTAGGCCGGACGACAGTAATTCTCGGTTCCGGATCCGGAAGCTTGACACCCCAAAGCAATGCAATATGCGGAACCGAATCCCATGCCACCCCCCATCTCTACTACCCCCATTAGGGCTTCAACCGAACAAAAGGAAACGTAAGTTTGCGGTGCGGACGCCCCGCTTTTCGCGTTGTCAACCCCTACAACCCATCAGTTCACCAAACTCCACCAAAGTTTTCCATCAAAATATTCCCATCGTATGGCTCGTTTTAATCCTGAACACCAAATGGGCCGCCTTCATGACGTGGTTTATATAAAATATCGAAAAATCTGGTTTCCTTTACAAGCCTCCACTTTTTGCAATACACTAGGGATTTTATGTAATGTACCAAAATTTAGTTCTCGTATTCAGCCGCCCCTACAGAAAATCGCAGCTTGTTGTAGTTCGGTCGTTAGACTATCGATTTCGGTTACGAAAAGCGGTTTTGGTGGACTCTAGTTGTTCGGCTATAGAGATCAGTAATTACCAGTTATGCCCTTGCTCATTACCCAACTCTAACTGGCAGCGAATGGCTGCCTCTCCAGAAACCCCTAATGAATCTGTGGGGGTTGTGTTTCGGAACCGGGCCATTGATTCGTGTTTTTGGGGGATGTCTATTTTGAAGCGTATATAATGAAGAAAAATCCGGTTGTAAAGTGTAATTTTCAGGCGGCAGTTTGAGGTGGTGACCGGTCCTTTGCCAGACGTCGTATATCCTTCACGATTGGCACAACAGCAGAAGGCTGCACAAGCTGCGAAGGCTCCGAAGCGTAGGAATAAGCAAGGCCAGGGGTGAGTGGTTTTTTTTATTGTTTTGTGTTTGATCTATCGTGTATGTTTTTAACGTGTATTGCGCTGTTAGGGTAAGTGAAAGTAAATAACTTCGCAACTTTTCAATCCTCGGAAAATTTCTAACAAAAGCAAAAACTTAATTTTGAATTAGAAAACGCTTTTCCGCTTTTGCAAACGTATATACTAGATCAGGCGTTTTATATTTAATAACGTTCTTACATACTTTAAACGATTTTTAAGACATTCTAAGACCATTTAAGGCTGGTCTCAAATATTTTTAAGGCATACCGTTTTAAATAGTAATCACTTTTCATTCGCATACTCAGGTTGTTCAAGGTTAATTGTGGGGTGTTAGGACGTCTCGTAGGGCACCTCTTAGGGCCACATTTCCTCCAATCCGCCCTCATCCTGGGCCCTTCCGGTGGGTACCATCAACCTTATCCGCCCACAATCGCCCTAATCCTCCATCTAGTAGCCGTCTGCTTACTAACATCCGGCAGCCCAAGCAGACTCTAAGCCCCTAAAACTAGTAATTTCCAATATCTGAAGTATCCACAGTTTGCAAAACAAAAATCCTACTTCCGAGAATCACAGATGCTAAAAGAAATACTGCAACTCCCTCAAACAACGTTATTATTAATTTTGAATCGCCGTGGGCGTGTGGGGGGAACCGTATTCGTGAACGTAAAACAGATTTAGCGTTGGAATTAGGCTCGGAAATGTTCGAATGGAAAACCACCCCAGAGAGCAGCGTTGAACCAGAATTTCCCCAGAGCGCCCTGGTTAAACCCTGGGATCCAGCAAAAAAATTGGGGTAACCGCGAAATTCGCGGGGTTAGTTCCCAAATTAGGCCCCCGTTACGCAACCTGCCATTTGGGAATTTCATAGGGGCCGCAGGTTCACGCGGCACCTCTAATCCGCCCCACTTTCTTTCCCGGATGCAATTGGCGGTTGTTTTGGAAATTGGTCGACGATTTTACTAATCGTAAAGTTTAAATTTTATATTTTTACATAGGACTTACTCTTGTATTGGATTGGAATTTTTGTAAGCCTGAGTTAAGAATGACTCACTACAAATATTGATTTGACTTCAATACCACTTTTTCTTACTCGATTCCGTCCAAAAAAAATATTTTTTTTGTATATTTTTTATGGCATAGTCATTCATTTAGCACTTCTAATCTTCTAATTTTCACGTTTAGGTCGAGCTCCAATTCGGCGATGCCCCTATCGAACGACGTGAAATGCGAACCGGATGTGAGTTTTTATGGGGGATTTTCTAAGTAAAATTGGGGCCATTTTCCCCGGCATTATAATATTTGGGATGGGTCAATTTTGTGGGTTTGCAATGAGCAGCATAATGGCTGTCCATTAACGGACAGAATCGAATATGAAAATTGGCTTCTGGTCACCCGCGTGCGGCCCACTCTTCATGCATGGACCCCTTTCATTTTTCAAAGAGGGTTTTGATAATTGACCTTATAATACTGTAGTTTTAATAAGCACAAATGCTCCGTCATTTTTGGCATTAGAATTTCTTTGCGTTTCATTGATAGCGTTTGCGATGATGACAACGAAAATTCAGACCACCAATCGAGACATAATAGCAACGTTGCAGCAAATTTTCCTGCGATTTCATCCCGTTAAAACGCATTTTCTTTCCTTATTTTTTTAATTATTCAAATTTAATATTACGACTGTAAAATCCAAACGTTTTGCAAATTGATAGTCAAATATTAATAATCTTTTAATTTCATAACGGTCGCAATGTAGATCAATTTAGCTTTGCTTGGGGATTTCACGCGGTTTTCTACTTCTACATTATGATTTTGTAACTTCTACTAGATATATCCATTTTAAATTGTAACCCCGAATGATATCAGAAAAGTGAAGAATGTGATCGCGCCAATGAGTGTGAAAATTACCTTTTCGGCTCGGAAATACAGTTCACCTAGCATCATTATGAGTATAATAACACAGCAATTAGCATAATCCTATTATCATAATGCATCCCGAAGGATGCTCTCCAAAAATTGGTGGTGTGACCATCTTTGATGTTCACCCGGTCAGAGGGGGTTACCCGGGATCGCCGGTCCCTTAATACACAGAAAAATACCAATTCACACTCTGACATCTATGGGCTGGAGATGGCCTGGGTTCATATAAAATAGTGGGCCAGGTGAGCGTCTTTTACTGTGAGGTAGATCCATGAAGCACAAAGTACACTATCGGTACGAGCATAAACCATCAGCAGCCGTTATAAAATGGAAAAATGGCTTGTGCTTGTTTGATGAACGTTTCTGTACTGTTTCCGGGGGGGCGGCGGGCGAAAAGCTATTTAGCCCAAAACTACCTAGTAAAAGCTTTGGCGTCTCTTTTTAGCCGTCTTTTAAGTGTTTGTTGATGTTTTTGAAGTTTTTGAGTACGGAGAGCCGTAAGGTTCTATTTAGAAATGAAAACAATTGGCCGTTGCGGCCATTGTTGCAAATTTTGGAAGAAATCAAAAAGCTTCCCAGATTCTCAGAATTTTGACCTTCCTGGGCATAAAAACAGCGTAAGAAGCTACATAAATGGTGTGATTCTCCTTATTGCGGCCTTCTGAGGTCCTGAGTTAAAGTTAAATCTCCGCTAAACTTACCCCCACCCCTTATAACAGCATAGAAGCAGATAAACCACAAAAAAAGTTAAATAGATGGTTCGTCACATTGATGGTAAGGATATGGCTAATCGCCCAAATAATTGTTTTCAGGCCTTTTTGGGGTGGGAGCTTCGCTGTTTGGCATATAAACCATCAATCGGAATAACAATTTCATTAGGAAGTGGAGTGAAATTTAAAAATTAATAGTTTTTTCTTATCTAAATTTCTTGTATTTTCGATTTGCATGCCCGGATCTAACTGCAAAAGGTCCTGGTGGTGGTGGTGCTAATATAAATGGTTCGATGAGTGTCAATTCAGCGCTAGTGCCAGCCCCTTTAATCTTCAACTCGCGCCCTCTAATTTGGTTTATTGGGCCAGGTGGCCCGGGCCAGGGGAGCGAAAGCTGCGGCGTTGCTCCCCCTGGTTGCCCACGTGAATGGATGGGCGGAGTTCAGGGTCGATTCCTTTCCACTGTCAACTCAAACTTTGTCTGTCTTTTTGATGTGTCTGTCTGTCTGTCTGTCAGTAGTACGTTTGGGTACTCCTTCCAGCGGGGCATTCGAGTCTCCGTTTGCTCTCATGCCCCCCATACCTCGCGACCAACCCATCGGGTCCAATCCCCAACCCGCCACTGTTGATCACACGCCTTTTTTGCGGTTGCCTTCAGTATCCCCCATGCCCCCCATACTCAAATATAAACTTCGCTCGCAATCTTTCTCTCATATTTGCTATTGAATTCATGCAAAGATTTTTGTACTATTTACCTAGAGTTTAATTAAATTCTCATCCTTATCTGACCGCCGAAAAGAATTTGTCTCGCCGTTCTCACAGTGCCTGTCTGCCGTACTAATTGCCCGGTTGGCCTTCATTATTTTCCGGGGGCTTGCACCTGGCGATGATACAGGTTACCCAGGGTTGGGCAGAGGATTAATGGGAGAGCTCTATCCATCGCAACTAGCAGATAGGCTTTAAGATAATTGTCTTTTAGAACGCAGACTTACTATGCCTAAATGCTATCAAAGATTCTCCCACCCGAACTCCACCTTATTTACCGTATTTATAACCGATACAGTAGTTTCATTCGAAAATTCCAAAATTTAGTAACCGGTCAGCCATCATAGGGCTATTTCACAACTAAAATGTTAGCTTATATACCTTAAATTGTGTCCGCTGGCGAGATATTTAGTATGAGCGCGATGACGGTAATTGCCTGTAGCGCTAACGACAAGACACTATTCTCATAGTTAGTAAGATTACTGCCTTAAATCCCATTTAACATTCCTTGATTCTCATCTCGCATCTATCAACAATGCGCAAAAGGAAAGTAACATCCGCACAATTCCCCCCTTCTCGAAGAGGTCCCGTTGGTCTTCCCCCCAGCTAAATAAACGTCCCACCCCTTCCACTTGCCCCACCGTGGCCTGGTCGACACAAAACAAACGCAATGAGCGCCAGAACAGCCCTCCCGAATCTCTGTCTCTCGCCTGGCCCTGCGAGCGGGCCGGTGGGCCAATACACATACAAACACACCGACAGACCGACACACAAAGTTGAAACAATTCGCCCGACGGCGTGGACCAGCGCATTCCCGCAACCAGGGCTATATATGGGTTCTTGAACAGAATTTAGTGCCTGTTTCCCCTTTATGTTAATCTTCTTCGTGTAAAATAGAAAATGATGGCGGGTTTTCATTTTGGTGCATTCTAGAAAGCTCTTAAAAATCTGTTCTTACGAAAGTATCGTGATCGCCTTTGCTAAGTATTATTAGAATTTTACCAACGGAAATTCGGCAATTAGTTTTCGACATATTGATATTCCCATGAAGTGCAACTTCAAAAAGTAGTTTCTCTAGAAATTGCATTTCGATATTGCGATAGAAAATCGAATTTTCTACCTAAGGACACCAAGTTTTTCGTGAATTCTGAAACCCTCAGAGATCTCGTCAGATTTCTTTCCCATGACTTCCCCACACCAACGAACTGCGATCTTTAAGATGAATCCATCCCTCCATTTCACTTCCCCCTCCACCCGTTCCAATCCATTTTGCATGCCCCGTAAAAAAATCGCCCCCAGGCTTTTCCGAATTTCCGGCCCCCGGGTGAAAAATCGATCTAGCTGAGACTCTTGGCCTAATTAAATTGAGCGAACTGAGGGGGGGTTGGAGGCCTGTTGCATTGAACCCCGACAGGGTCGCGACAGAATAGGCGTAGAGGTGGTTGGGTTGTGTGTGAGGGGGAGGTCGGTGTTCAGAGGTGGAAGGGAGGGGGCGAGAAATAGGGAATAGAAGACGGAAAAGGTGGATAATAGGGCAAGGGCAGACCCCCTAGGGACCTCCCATTCCATAAGTGGAAGAAGGAGGAGAGAAGGAGGAGGAGGATGAGGGGGATGAGGAGGCGGGTGTTGCACACGTCCAGATCTACAAGCCTCTGTTGCTTTTAAAGGCCAACGAACGTCTCAAGTATCTTTTTATTCGCTTCTAAAGGTTCCAAAAATTACTATCGTCTAGCGCGGGGGTCTATAAGTACCAAATGTTCAAGTTACAGGTATCAATCGAATTCTTTCGGCATGTATGTTAATGGTCGCTTTTTATAATCGAAAACCATGAAAAGGGCCAAATTATCGAATCCTATATTCTTGGAAAATAGCGAATAGTCAATCGATGTGGAAGTAACCGCCCTTTTACCTGAATAACAGTAACCCAACTCCTTCTTTATGTAACTTTCAATATTCCATATTGAGAGGTATTCTATATTAATCGCGCCCCCACAAAGCAATCTGCAAAACCCAAATCTCTGCCAAAGCGCCCCGATCGAAATTTGTTATTCCGCAGGGCTGAAGACTGTATCCTAGTCGGGCTAATCCACCGTACCTCCCCTTCCCACCATAACCTTCTCGCCCTAAATCCAGACATCCGGCTCATCGGCGTCGAAATCCGTTTTTTTCCGCAGGTTCAGTCGTTATTTTTCATGAAAAACTTGGTCCAGCCGCACGGAGCCATCAAGGAATTGGTTTTCTGAGTCATTGAGGAAAAGCTGTGCCCAGAGCACAACATTTCTGGATTAGGGACTAGATTTTTGGAAATGGTTTGCTAATTTGGAGGGGGGGGGCGGGTCGTAAGTAAGAATGTTCGTTACAGCGCCATAACTTTTTATACTATTTTCTTGCCCCTCAACATACATTTAAAAGAAATATATACAAATTTTAGATTGTCTCTGTCCCTTTAAATATATTAGCAATGTAACGCCATACCATTCCATTATAATATAAATTATCCCGTCCATCGATACGATAATGCTATTGGCCTTTTTGTGGCGGTGCTTCGACAAAATGTGGTATGCATAGATGTGAATGTGAGTGGGGGTATATGTCGTCGAGTTCTTTTTCCCACCAGCCATTCCTCCATTGGCCAGCCAGCCATATAGCTCTTTTCTCTTTCTCTCTTTCTCTCTCTAACTCTCTTTCTTCTGCCCTTCTCTTCTCTTCTCTCTCCCGCATTGCCGATCGATCCCTAGGCTTTCCTGGCCACCCCCATCCCCCCTCCATTTCCCCCTTTCCCCCCACATGGCACTTCGTTTTTTCTGTTTGTAGTTTTTTGTTGCAATTTGTAACCGGGAAAGAAAAAATATCAAATTTTTTGATTTTGACCTTTGGAATGCCAGAAGCTCTGCCAGCCATCAAAATAGTGGAAGAACAACGATATATCATAAAAATTTGTACCTGAAACTTTTTGATCTCTATCTCATGTGCCGTGACACCTCAAAAAAATGTTGCTAAAAATTTTTGCACTGTCTTTATTCCATTTTGCTGTCATCAGTAGGCCGTATTTTCGATACAACCTTCTTCAAAAAACGTGCACTTTTTGATCCCGCCAGACGCCACTCGGGCGGAAATGCGTAATATCCAAATCCAAGAATTTTCCGTCATTTTCCTGTTGTTGCCGCCCCGAGGCACCATTTTGCACTTTAATCGTCTCTCCGATCCTCCAAATAGATAGTACTTTAAAACATTCCGATGCCCTTTGCTCTACTATAAGCATCTGTCCTATCCTGAGGTCCATATGGTCAATAGCTAGCGGTCACTGACTGGGCATAAACAAGCAAGTCGCGCCGCTTTTTTGACTTATTATTGACATCGTTTGTTTTCCTTAACCGGCATATACCTTGTATTTTCAATCCCACTTCTGGATGCCACGATTTCTGAAACTCAACCTTTTTCAATTCGGGTGTATCCCCTAAACCCATGCGTGCCAATTCCAGTCTAAATCTTGCCCTTAAAAAATGCCATCAGATATTTTCTGTGCCCCACCCGCACTAGCTCATCACGAGATCTAGCAAGCCAACGGCCGAGATCTCCCTGGGCAACTCTGTGCCCCAAAATATTAGGGTTCCCTAGCAAATTTCTGCGCTCGTCGGCACCGCCGTTTTCGACCTGAAAATTCATTACGAGGTGGCCCAGTTCCCAGCGCTTCGTTTTTCTGTTTTTGCCTTGCCCCATCGCTGAGGGCCAAGGGCAATGGTTGGGGGGAAGGGGAGGACGAGACTGGTGAGGGAGGGAATGTGGGGGGATGTCCTCTTTTGGGTTGTACACCCCGGCCCAAATCCCTCATTCATCAGCCCGTTTTTCTGTCAATAGTTGATGTTAATTGCGAGTGCAATTCTTGGACTATATGAATAGAAAGGGTGAGCTTTGGCGGTTGGATCTTCATCCCTAAATAATGGGCGACAATCCCAGCACCGTCCTTCGAATAATTCCCCGTCCCTATGTGAGCCAAGAAGACCTTGGAACCGCTCGGCGCACTTCACGGCTGACCGATTTTGGTTGAAAGCTTCTAGGGCGCTCGGTTCAGTCAATTTGATTTGAAAATCTTCGAGGATTATTGTAGTTACTATATCGAAATTTCAACGTCGGGCTTCGAGCCTTCGCTTCGAGTGTAATTTTGGCGTGGCTCAAATTTCTTTCAGGTTTATTCCGGGTTAATTTTACACATTTTATTTCTTATTTAATTATATGGCCCTTTAACTGAAAAATTTTCAGATTTAGGTTTGATATTTTTGCAAGAAGCGACTTTGTTTTACAACCTACATTTTTATGCGTTATCTCAAAACCCCAGTAGTTTTGTCTAAATCATCAAATGATTTGAAATTTTTGGAACAGGTTAACCGCACGATGTTAAGGAACCTTCCGTATAGCAGCCTCACTTTTGCCGCTCAACCACCGCTCTCCCACTTTTTTTGGCAATTTGCCCGTGACCACCAAAACTATCTGTACATTGTGGTCGTACATAGGTTTTGAGGTAGGATTGGGAGCGAGGAAAAGACAGTGTGAGAAGAAGATGTGGAAAGGGTATGAACTCGGCCGCCTGCTCGGGTCAATAGTGCAAGAAAAGGAGGGCTGTCACTTGTCGGGAAGGACCCTCTCTCACCCCCCTTCCTCCCCACCTGACTTCCATTTCCCACTCCAATACCCATTCCGTTTTTCAGCAACTCGCAAAAAGGAGTGTATAAGCAGCAGGTGGGAGGGTCAAAAAGTGTCTGTTATTAATAGGGAATGATGACGGGTAGACAAGACGTGATTTTTGGAAAGCAGGTGGCTATGAAGGGAATCATCAATTCCTAATTTTTTTTGCTTCTGCCGTAATCTCCCAATGTAAGAGTAAAATTGAGGGCATTTAATCGATCCCTTAGTTTTGAATTTCCGACAACCTAAATTTGCTACTAATATTAACCCAACAATGCTTGTTAAATTCCGTAACAGTAGGAGCCCATATACGGCCAATTTTACCGGTAAACCAGGCTTATATCATACTATTACTTTTTGAACAGCCTGGACGGGTATGTTAGTAAAAAAGGATTCTAATAGAGGAATCTAGATTAGATAAATACTGTCATTACCGCCACATTCAATTTTTTTGAACCAGACATCGCATTTTCATTACTCCCATATACACTCCTGTCGAACACTGCCCCTGAAAAAGCAGAAAATTTCCATAAACCCCGCCAAAAACCCGAACATTTTGTGCGTGGATCGAACCATGTTTCGGTCGCCCTCAGTTGGTGGTGCGTGATCCGTGCCAGCCGGACTAGATTAAAAACCGCGGACCGGCGGGTACACCCGGCTCCCCACCTAACACGCATTTTATTGACCAAGCTGCCCAATCACTGGGTAACAGCATTTTGGCGGAGGATTGCTTATAATGCGTCAAGGTGCTATTTTGAGAGCGTCTTAGGTCTTAGTTGAGATCTTGAGTTAGAACTACCAGGAACGTGAAGGTGGTAGGAACTCTTCCAAACCTTGCTAGTCCCTTTACCTACCAAGCTTTAGCTCGCTATACCGAATATTTTCACAACTTATTAATCCCTTCCCATCCCCCCCACATAGGACAAACCATCTGATCGGGAGGGCGTGATAAGAAAAGAGTCCATTCTTGGCAAGACGCTGTATCGACCCAGCATTCCTTCCTCCACTCCCCCTCTTTTCCCGTTGCAGGTACTTTCGATCCTCGACAACCCTTTTCCCTCAATCCTCACCCCCTTCCATCCTCAACCCGATCGGCCCGGCTGACGGACGATGCCGGCGGCAAGCCGATTCTTCGATGAGATCGATCTCCGTTACAGAGAGCTTTTATCCTCGTCTTCCTCCCTTCCTTCCTTCCTTCCTCATCTACACCCCTTGGCAGCGTGGTCGCCTTTCCAAAAGGCCTGCTACAAGCCCTTACCGTTTCACTGGCCTTCACCCAGATTTCGAGATAGCAATCTGCCGAGGCGCCATGTACTTTATTTAGCATTCAGATAGGCATGACCTAGATTTACTATAAGTTTAGATTTAGCATAAAAGTTAAAACGGCTGTTTTATGAAATTATGGTCTCCCTCCCGAAACGACACATCGCGAAGCCATTTGTATACAAAAATTCATTTGCATCGCAAACACATTTTTTTTCGGAATGGACGCTTCGGAACGCCTTCCATTTATTTATTTTATGCTTCTCCGTTCTGGTCTTACGACTTTTTTGCCAATTTTTGAGCAAATGATTATTTTACAACAATCTTTGGCAGCTTTCTGAGTGTCAACCGAAAGGTCTACCCCAAACGGTCATCCATCGATTTTGTCCAGTTGGCCTGACCGTAAACAATTTTTGTGTGTGCCAGCGGATACTCGCTATCGGTTTCCCGGATCACGATATTACTTTTTTTCACCTCGCCCTCCAATCCGATTCCAAAATTATTGTACCTAGGCTTATAAGTGGGAATTAGTTACACTGCATGCATATTTCCGAAGCCGTCTGCATCAGACAGACCTACATCCCGATTTTCAATAATTCTCTTCAGTTTCTGCCAATCTTTTTGGGGATGAGTTAACGTATTCAACAAAAGCTAAACAAACACGCGGCGCGTGAACCCGGGTCCAATTTTTTAGCCATTCGGGCTGTGCTTCGGGGGGCTTCCCTGCGCCTCTCCACGTGGACTCGCGCCTTTGGTTCACAATGGGCTGAGAAGAGGCAAAAGAGAGAGAGAGAGAGAGACTGCAAAAGAAACAGAAGTCGGGATAGAGGCAGGAGAGCAGGACTGCAAATATTGAGGAAGCAATGGAAGGGAGGTCCGAGGACGGGATACCCCATACTAACAGCCAGTCATTCTTCGGCCTTAGCGGAACAAAATTGAACTCTTCCTATTGGATATTAAGTTGCGAAGTTGGTTTCCTTAAAATCATAGCTTTCTAGGCCTTTTGCTTTATCAGGGTTTTGGACCTTTTTTGTTCGCTTCTCTCGTATCTTCTTGTTTATGCCGGAACAAACCATGTAATTCTGTGCTTTCTGCTCATCTTAGGGACCCCGGAGAACTTGAGAATCGTTTTTCTACATGCACTAAAACTTTTGTCAAGATTGTTTGGATACTTACTCTCAACCAGAAATGTAACATTCCCATCATCAACCTGAAAGTTATAGGATCTTACCAAATTCTTGTGATATACGATTTTTGTGCCTACAAAAGTTTTATACGAAAGCTCCCAGATGGCAATTTCGGTCGTTACCTCTTTCAACCCCATGATTTTCCCCGAGGGATCTTAATCCTTTCCTCATACGCCACCCCTTAATTGTAGATTTAGAAACCTATATTTTCAACTAGATATCAAGAAGCGTTAATTACTGTGGAAAGTATTTGCGGGTAACAAGTGAATATTTTCGGCCCTTGTGGCGATGATCATGAGTCAAACTCGTGCCTGAACTCCAACAAGTGCTATTTTGGAGCTCTTGAGGGTTTTCGCATCCATTTATTCTGTCATATGATTGTTTTGTGCCACTAGATTATCCTATGTTGGAATTATCTTTCATTATTCGTCGCTCTCCATATCCTTCCATATGTAAATTGCGGTATCTGGATGATTTCAGGGGAATTACTTGATGCTGGTGACCTACAGCGCTCGCTGAAGCCATAAGTGTTCCTCAAGTGAGCTTTTTTTTGGAAATTCGGGGATTATTTTTTCGGGATCCCTTAAGCCGGTGATTTGAATGAAAGTGCATTTTTAACTAAACATCCTGAAGTGAAATGCGGGTGTAATTGCTGCAGAAAACCTTACTTTAGGGTATTCTCACAATCATTCGATCGTTCGTTTTTTTTGCGAACAGGGCTTAGCCATCACTTCGTTTCCATTTGATACCAAGTGAAAGGGTTGTTTCTCCCGTAAAGGGCAATCTGCCTCCAACGCCCTGCACGATCCCAACCCTTTTCCAATGCACTTTCAATCGCTGACCACCAACCTTTTTTTCGTAATTTACCAAGCCCAAAATACTTCCGGTCCAATTTTTCCTCCTACCCTAAAAATTCGCTAACGTAACGGTGCAGATAGTTTATTCTCCCGCCAACCATCCGTTGTTTACCACAAAAACCTATGCGTAGCCGTAAATCACTTTTTATCGCATCAACAAACCTAAATTCATCTCTCCCCATAATCGATCGGACTTTTGGGCCGGAAAGTGAAAAGTGCATACCTTCCATATTGGCGTCGTACCGGGTGCTGATTTATCGTCTCCCACCGTTTTTTTATGAGCATCAGACCGGGTGGAAACGGTGCATCGGGTAGTCGAATGGAGGAGACCTTCTTTATCAACGTATTTTTGAACTGATTAGACAAGTTCGGATCCATTTTTGAAAGGCCGCTTGGTTGCTGTTATGCTTAACTTGATACTTTCCATGATTAATTAGCTTCCAGGTATATCTAACATTTGCTTAGGTCCCTCCTTAAAAAGAATTTTCAACATTTAAGTTAGGAAACGTGATGTTTTTTATAAGCCCGTGCAGTTTTTTTGTATGCTTAAAAATTTGAGGCCTGACAAAAATTGCATAATTTGTAGGGTGGAACAGGATGCTTTTGACTTTTGAAAGGACAATTCCAGAAATTTCGCCACCTGGGTTTGATCAGTCCAATCTAATATTCTAGGTATCGCCTTACCTTTACGACAGGATTGCTTTAGCATACGGATATGTTTTTAATTTTTATACCCAAATCCCACGATTTGTTGGGTGTGTTTCGCTCGACCAATCGATCAATTTGTTCTTGCCTTTTGTGGGGGTGGGGGGCTATGCCGAAAACTGACCGTGTGGATCTCTCGCGCCTCGTGAACGGACACATCTCGAAACCGAAGTGATCTAGCGGAAAGAGAGAAAAGACACGTTGATTCCCAGATCCGAACTTTTCGGTGTCTCGTTTCCATTGATTAGCACCATCTCTCCGCCACTGTATCTTTCTTTTTCCTTTCCTTCCGCATCCCCATATACCGCATTCTTTTGATAACATTGATTTGTGGATATCGCGGTATGTATTGCCCAAAATCCCCCGAATAGGCGATTGGGAGTGTATGAAATTGGGGATCGACCTGACAGGGCGACCGGCCAGTTTTTGTAATTGTTGGCTGAGAAACGATAAAGACTGTACTGATAAAGCGGAAATGCGTGAAAAACGAAAAATTTTGGAGTTAAATATTTCTAGTAGTAAACCGGCGAACTAATGGAACATTTTCATTGCATTGCAACGCATATAAATTTGATATTGGGAAAAGAGGATATGTTTTGTACGTAACCGGAGTATACCAAAAATTTTCAGCAACGGCGTTCTTTCAGTAGCTAGCCCCGGTTTTCTGCAAATACAATTTTGACCTTTTTTGCCGTCGATTCCATTAGTGGTCACTCTACGACCCCTACCATTCGATGAGCAATGCTTGTATACAGTGCCCACAACCGTTGTCCCCCTTTGGCCATCTCCTACCAATATTTCTCACGAAGCGAGACCATTAAAATTTGGACCATGGGTCCGGTTCATTCGCACGGGCTCTGTACCGCCTGAAAAATAAACCTTTTTTGCCGGTCCCTATGCTCATGCTCAAAAATGCGGTCGAATGGACGGGCTGGGAGGTCCGGA
Source organism: Mesorhabditis sp. LJ9110 (assembly GCA_038088335.1). Classification (NCBI taxonomy): domain Eukaryota; kingdom Metazoa; phylum Nematoda; class Chromadorea; order Rhabditida; family Rhabditidae; genus Mesorhabditis; species Mesorhabditis sp. LJ9110. Next base: position 239,728 of record JBBGBA010000011.1, on the reverse strand, counting down.
CCGACATCCTTGACAAATCACCCGCGCCAGATTGAGAAGCCGCGCCGTTGCCCCGCATAGATACCCAAGGCCAGACGGTGCAAGATACCGTAACTTGACGAGCCTTTCCGCCTCGCCCACATCCTGGATGGATTTTTTTGCAAGACTGTGGTCAAGTGACATCCTCACCGAACCGGTGTTGCTTTGGTTACTGATTTGGAGATAGCAAATGAAAAATATTTGTCTGACCGATGGGCAGGATTGATGAAAAATTTCATAGCAGTTTGGTTGTTAAGAGTAAAAGCTATATCCAGATCACACACAAATTAGAAAAATACCCAAAATGTTCTACCTGATCTTCAAAACTGCAAACCCTCCGTTTTTCCAGACAGGCTTCCAATTCGCTATTGCAACCGCTGCGACATAATTACCGCCAGAACTCGTATCCAAAATTGCCAGCCCTGATTAGTCCAAGGCATTCAAAGTCTTCTCAGGCTTTCAATTCAAACAGCTTCCCCTTTCAATTAATAAAACCCTCCGCCCTCCCCCATCGCTCTCAAGTTTTTTAAACCGCGCAGGCTCAGCTGTCTGTCGAATATTTCAGCTTTTACGTACCTTTTTCATTTGTCTTTTATCCGAAATTACTACCTATAAACCTGCCATTTGACGCATTTGCCGGGGAATTAAGGAAAAACCTAGGGTAAAACCGGAAATTAACGAAAAACGGCAATTTCAATACGGCTTCTCGATTCCGATCGTTTAAGCTGTAGGAGTAAACGTCAGTAGAGACAGTAGAGTTAGACAAAAATATTCTCTATTTCTGGCACATCTATGCTCCCCGTGGAACCAATCCATTCACCTGTCTCCTCTGGGTTAATAACTTCAAGTTAAGGTCACCATTTTTGTGAGCCAGAAAAAACTCATAATCTCAATTCCCACGCAGGATCCCTGAAAGGCAGGTGCAAATTTTCAGTCTTTGATGAAACGCTGACAGGTGGATGGTGACATGGGACAGCTGATTATAGGACCTGAAAATGATCCCCGTGACATTTGGAACAGTTTGTAAATGCCATTCTGGCCAACAATCAATCGAGCGGAAAAAGCCAGCTTTTGTAACTTACTGCTGATGTTTGCTCGTGGTGGTGAGGGTGATAGGCTGCTGCTCAATTGCAGAAACTAGGAATCGCGCGCGGCGCCCATATCCGGAACCCAAAAACTGCGCGGAAGTCTCAAAAGAGATTGCGATCATGCACAAGCCTGACACTTGATCTCTAACCGTGAAGCAGTTCTCCACAATCCGCCCTCTGGTGATCCATTTTCTGCGTTTTGGAGAGCAAAGAAATTTTGGGCTGAAATCGGAAAAGCTCGGTGAAGCTTAATCTGACAATAAAACTAAAAGCTGGGCGCTCGCTTTATAGCTTGAAAATCCGAACAAACGGCGTTTTCTCTTTTTGTCGAAATTCTGTAATTGGGTAGGATGTTGCCGACGCTTGGCTAGGCCATACCGCAAAGCACAGGTTCGAGTTCTAAAAACGCGCCGACAGGGATAAATCACAAGGTCTTGAAGAATTATTCGTTCGTTCCCCTGATCATGGTCAAAGCAAGAGGGAAGGGTTGAAAGAGAGATGGTGTTCGAACATTGAAGGTTGCATATCCAACGCTTTCCCCCTTTAAGCCGTAAGCTTCCCACCATCAGCACCCAGGCTTCACCATAACTCCCAATTAACTAGGGGTGGCGATGCGAGGAAATGGCTTCCCGTATCGGGGTGCCGAGGATGTTCCGGCTGCCCCCATATTTGAGGCTCAAGGCCCATACCTAATGGCACCTGGCCCCCAGTATAGTCGGGAGAGCTGTTAATTAAGAGCTTAGCCTCGCTCCAACATTTCCTTCGTCCAGTCGTCAATGCGGTGTCTGGGGCACCTTTAAGCCGGAAATGGGTGCAAATTGGGCATCATCGAAAAACTAATCGTCTGCTCTTTCCCCCAACCATCTTCTAAGCCGTTGCACTGTTTTTTGGCAAACGAACCAAAGCGTGAAGTGAATCTCTAGCTTGTGAAGTTGAAAACCTATCCATTATAGGACAGTTAATTAACGTGTGGCAACCTTGCCCGGCTTCTCACGGTTCTTACCATGTATTTTTAGGATTTTAGCACAAAATGTCCCCGACGAATCCTGGTTAACTAGCTGCAAAATTGAAAATGCTAAAAAAATAAAGCACAGTTTCCGTTTGGTAGGGGAAATTTTGTTCTTTTCAAAACCGTACACGGAATTTTATTGCAGGAATTTACTTAATATTCAGCGTAGCTTGAGAATTACATTCACAAGGCCCTCACACCTCGGCACCCTGCGGATCCTTGGCACACAGAGCCCAAAAAGGCATATATAGCTATCTTATAATGCGATATATAACCAGGACTAACATACCCCCCGCGTCAATCGCATTGATTTCCAAAACCCCCGGTTTCGCCCGTTTCTATGGTTCGGGGGCTTTTACACGAGGTATCTCGGGGGATGCAGATGGGACACGACGATAAGCCTGGTGCGGGGAGGGCAGGTGAAAATGCGAGCCCAGCCGATGCAACTAATGGCTTTTGTAATTATTTGGACCGTTTTGTGGAGCGGGCAGGTAGCGAGAAGGGCTTGTGACGGAAAAACATGGACAGGGTCATTGATGGTAATTCGATGAATGATATTGAAAGCGAAGAATCATCGGTTTTAAAAGCGCTACATTTTTTGTCGACTAGGTGAGAAGACGACTTTATCCTCGATCGCGGAGTTTGGGGAAACCAAACCCGAAATAATATCATAAAAAGTTGATGGCTTTCCCAAAAAGTTACATTTTCTCTAGTTCCGGTCTCTCTTTCGCTTTGACCCTGACTGTGTGTTGGAGGCTGGTCGCCCCCAGGAAGCTGCACGATCCCCATCATCCACCCAAAAGAAAAACTGAAAAACCCAGGGCGTACGCTTTCCGCAGCTAGCAAATAGGCTCGCAACCACATGAAATTCGTCCAGGAATGAGGGCGATCTTACGCTTTTTGTGCGGGGATTCCCACCTTTCAACTGAGTCGGCAAAGAACAAGAACTTTGGGTTTGCATTGAGCCATCCGGAAATGTAAAATCAAGCATAAAACGTGTTGCTTAGTGGTTTAGTGGAATCGAAACACCTAGGTCGCCTTATCTAGATTCACACTTACTTCCTAACTTCAGTTTTAGCGCTTCCGGTTATCTGGAGCATAATTTTTCAACTCACATGACCTCAAATCCTCTGAGACCACCCGCCCCCGGCAACTTAATCCCGGATCTCAGAACCAGGACCAAGACCGCTTGCCTGGTTGACGAGTTTTTGCAATCCTCAAAGCGGATTAAGTCCTGAAGGCGTTGGTAAATTTATACCTAGCGCAGCCAAACAGGCACCGTTGAAAAACGCAATATACCCGGATTTTCCCGAAAAGCGGATTTATCCCGTTTTTCTTGAGCCCAATGCTCCCACCAAAAAAAAACACTTTCCAATAATCATAATTAGGTTACTGACGCGCGACAGTTCAGGGCATCTTTTCAACCAATTTTGAATTCCCAGGGTTGCCACTAATCAAGAGTAGCAGACGAAAGAATTGGGATCGCCACTGCGAAAGACTCATAATTAAAAAAGCTATATTTTTTACATACAATGTCAAAATTATAACTTTGAATCGGATGTGCGGGCGCGGAGATCAAAGCCCATCCCGGAACTGAAAAACCTGTCTGGTAACATTTATCTTAGACAACTACGGATTATCAACTGCGGATTGCGGAAAGATTTTTGAATTACAAAGAAGCCCGGTTCCAACTAGCATCGCGAGAAAGTGAAATATGGAACCACTGCAAGCTTTTAAAATTTCCGGGATTCAAGGTCCATAGATAGTCCAAAAAAGTCTACTCTATATCACCTTAATTTCTCCCGGAATGCAACGTAGCCAACAATTTCCGCACAGTGTTCGCTTCTTCAAAAGGGCATCGGCAGCGGCCCTTCTCGCCATTATAATTCGGCCACGAAAAAATGTCCTCGGGGCGCCATTTTCGCGGGCTAATCCATGGACCCACATCCCACGGAACTTCATTTCATCCACTCCCAAAAAGTCAAGCTATGAGATCGGGAACTGGCGATAATCGGGTGTGTATGTATGTGTTTGTGGGCGGCCCGCGACGGCTCCTCCCCCCTTTTGGTGTTGCCTGCTTGAAGGGGTGGGGCCAACCGAGCCAACCGATTCTGCAACACGCCTATAGCCACACCCTGCCCGTTATATAAAACTACCTGCAAATCCCGTCATCCTCTTCAACATCCCCTGAAAAGCCATGGAGCGCCATCCCGTCGACTTGGAATTCGACGACTTGTGCCTTTTTAATTTTGAGAGGGTCCCGGAACAGGGCCTTCCCTATCATCATTATTTGGATCAAAATCCTAACCCACCACCTAATCAGCACTATTCGGAGGCTACCATGCAATTCCACGAGCCTATGGACCAATTTTCTGCTATGGACGTACCAACGACTTCACGCCAGCTACCTCCTATTCAATTACCCCCTCCTGTTCAACAACATCAACCACCACCACACCCGCCCCCGCAATATTCTCAACACTATCAAATGCCGCCGCCACCTCATTACCAATATGAGCCACAAGCGATGCCTTACCAGGTAAGTTCCTTTTTGCAGGCATCTAGATCTGTGACCCTTGTTGGAGATGTTTCTAATCTTTTGAAAATTCAACCTTACAGACTTTTCTGCTGGCTTAAAATTTGTGAATTTTATTTAAAAATCGATATTTTTATTACTTTCGCAGAAAAAATGCCTACCTAAATTTACTCAAATCGTCTTGTGTTCAATAAAACGCGAAATCGCGTTTAATAAAACGAAATATTTGAATTGGGTTAATTGTACCAGTTTAAAACGCATGTTCAGGGAGCTGGATCTGGATAGAAAGCTGTTTCTCTCTAACTCGCTAACTCTCTCTTTCCATCTCTCTCTCTCTCTCTCGCTCACTCTCTCTTTCTCTCTTTTTCTCTCTCGCTCTCTCTCATTTTCTTTCTCTTTCGCGTTCTCGCGCTCGTTGCCGCACTCTCTATGCTTAAACAGTGTACACGTCCAGCTCCAGTGCATGCGTTTTAAGCCTGAAATCATCTAGGGCCCAAGACACATTTTAAAACAAAATCCAACGAGTGGAAACCAAAATATCCAACAAGGGTCGCAGTTTTGACGTTTTTCCAAAACCAATCGAAGTAAAAATCGATTCTTAGAGCTACCCAGCGGGGCCAGAATACTACCAACTGCCACAGCACCAGCCGTCAAATGCGCCGGTGCCGCCACCTCCAATTCCACATCAACAAATGCCCGCCGCAGCTCCGCATCAGCAACAGCTGCCGCCGCAACAGATGATACCACGTGTTGCACAGCAACAGCAACAATTAAAACAACTACAATCACCACCACAACAACAGTGCCAGCAGCAGCCGCAGCCTTCATGGCCGCAGAAGCAGCAACAACACCCACAGCCACCACTTCAACAACAAGCACCACCACCACAACAACACCATCAAGCTTTACATCCTCAGCCACATCAACCCCTACCTCAACAATATCAGCAGGAACCCCTACCTCAAAAGCCGCCCATGCAGTCGCAGAAATCAGCGTGCTCCAAGACAACTGTCGAACCAATCTATCCGTGGGATATGCCCCGCCGAAGCCCCCCACCTAATGTCAACCTTGGGCCCGACACTCCTGGACATGTTCTGATAGCCCTCAAACCTGGCGAAAAGCCCCCGCCCATCACGGATAAGTACTACAAGTTGAACATTCAGTCGTATGCCCCAGATGTAGTCGTCCCTGGCATCACCGATCAGCCAAATTACAAGCCTGCCCCTGAACCAAAATTCCCTCCAGCACCCAAGTCCCTCAAGAAACCGTCTCCCTATCCCCAATGCCGACCGTCAACTTCTCGCCAAAAGCGCTCCGCATCTATCGATGATGAGGGGAAATTCGCCAAGCCGATTCTATACCTGCGGCGCAAATCCCATACCCCTATATCGCCACTGGCCAAGCCAACAACCCCTGCCGATGCACAAGTTATTTCGCTTCCTCAAACAAAGCGAGCGCCTGGCCAGCAACCTCCTTTGCAATTATCCATCAACAATATGCCGGGCGGGATTCGGAAGGCAGCTTCTTTGGAATCTGGATCTGACTCGTCAATCTCACCGGAAGGCACACCGTCACCACCTCAGAAGACTAGTACGTCAGAATCTTCACAAACTGCCAATAAGGCCGAAGCAGGTTCGTTTCTGCGAACGCTCATTGCCCAGCCTGAAAGCCCTAAGCCCGGGCCCTCGAATGCGACTCTAGCTCGCCCTTCCGAACTAGCGAATCCCGGGAAAAGAACATTTGAGGTAGTGGATGACAGTGAGGTCGGGCAGCTTGTTAGCAAACTCGCGAAATACGACCAACGCGTCTTGGAAGCTGCCTTGGCTAAAAGTGCCGAATTGAAGAAGCAGCAAGGCCAAATGCCTTCCGACGCTCAACAAGTAATAGAGCCAGCCGCCGCTGCAAGAGCCATTCTTCCAGCAGCTGCTCCAGCACCAGCCCCCGCTCCAGTCCCTGCGCCACGACCACCTCCTCCAGCCCATCCTCCTCTGAACGCCTTCACATTCATGACCCTTGCAAAGCGATGCCCTCAAGCGCTGCTAATGAACAAAACTCTCCTCCCGGCAACTGCCATTACAATGCTTAAACAACAGTATTTTGTGAACACCATGGAAAGAGCTGCTGAGTTCCAACAGGGATCTGGAGACCAAAGGCCTTTAGAGGAAATTGCCGTAGCGGTTCAGGAGAATGATGTGCGCCTGCTTATCGCTCACAGAGCAAGAATTGGAGCTCCGGTGGAAGCCAATCAGCAACAGCCTTCAACGTCCAGACAGCCGACTCCAGCTGATAGTGCTGCGAAGCCAAGCTCTACGGAACCTTCGCAACCAAAAGACTCAGGTCCCAAGGAAGTGATTGATTTAACCGATGAACCGGGCCCTTCGACATCCCGGCAAGATTTTGACGGCAGGTATGGAAAAGGTTTTGAGTTCTTCTTAACGAATCTTATTTGGAGAAGTAGCTGATGTGGAGCTTCGGTTTCGGCTCCACGGGCCCTGTTCCAAATCTTTCGTTTGGTACGGTTGATGCTGCGGAATGGGACCGACCGATGGATTTTATAACGAGTAAACGCTCATGGAAATTCTAGCAGATAATATTCCTATAGTATTAATTTTTAGAAGGTTAAGACAACAAGCTAGACAGGCTTTTCCTATTACTGGTATTCTTCAAAACAAAACTATGACTTCTATTTAGCTGGGGCACGGCGTAAATTCCGAATCCAACCAGATTAGCTGCCGCCATCTTTTTGCGAATTGAGTGGTAATTCTTGGCATGCATTTCGGGGTCAGCCTCACGAGTCTTCCCTTTATCAGTCACTTTATCATGCCATTGGGCTTCGGGGGGTTGCGGCCTCTGTTCTTTTCCATCTATAATTCTCACTCACCTGTCACCGGCGAATCACTCCGATCCATTCCTATGTGCACCAAGTGAGGGGGTAGCCTAGGGAATCGATGGGAACCTTTGGTTTTTCAGCAATAACATAGCTTGGTTTAGTGTAGGCTTGGTTTTAATTGCTTTCCTCCATTTCCGCGAGGCTCCTACTGATTTTTGGACGCACGTGCTTTTCAACATGAATGAAACGGAGGGCTACAGTATACCCGACCTTTTCCTTTTTATAAAAAGTCGGCTGAATTTGTAATCACAGGATATTAGTGTAAATATTTTAAATAGTTCCAATTTTGCTTTCCTGCTTCCGGATACCAACAACCAATAGTGCGCCAATTCACGAGGGTCGCCTTCTAATCACTAGCAGGCCCTGGGGCTATTCTTGAACTCCCGCATTGATTTGAATCGAGCGCCCCCGTGACCTAGCTTTATATTCGTCGAACCTCAGATTCACTTTCATTTTGTTCCGTTTTATTTTATTTTTATCTGGTGTCAGTCGACTGGCGGAAAAACTATTAAAAAATTACTTCCTAAGTCCATAGAACCCGAGGGACCTAGCTAATGCATAGCCTTTGGGATTTGGATTCTAATCTAATCAATTACATTCTAGGCCGCTTACTACCAAATTAAGTAATTCAACATCATATTTTTTTTCAGCGCTACAGCGAGTTCCTGTTTGGGCCTTCCCTGGACAACATCTACGGGAACCAGCAGGGTTCTAATCAAAACCAGTCGCCATTTGTGAAAATGGCCACCGATGAGGACTGGCCATCTCAGAGGTTCAGAGATCATGTCATCAATCGACTGTAAGTTTTCACTGTTTAATAAGCGATCTGATCAAAAATTAGTAAATATTATCATGTAGAATTCCTAAATTCCTATTTCGCAAACGAATCAGGGTCGGGCAATATCCCAGCTTATCTTTCCGAAATGGCCCTTATGTCGTAAACGCGGCCGACCAAAAAGTATCGACCCGAACAGCAGTTCGGGTTCAGTTTTGGAGTAATGATAAATTCCAAAATATACAGTTTTAGAAGGAATACGATAACAAATTTACCAAGACTCCGACAAATAAATAAAAACATTAGCATTTTGATTTTCAGTGAACCCGAATTGGCGCGAAATCGTCAAAATGCGCCGAATTTGCCCGTTCCTGGAGATGCCCGTCAGGTGGAGGAATACGTCTTCCAGAAATGTGTATCAAAGGACGAGTATATGCGGACAATCGCCAAGGTATAATCTAAATACCCTTTTTATCAACGCTTTTAAGGTGATCAACGCAATCAACTGCAACAGCAAGTCAGCAGCAGCTCCCCCACAACTTCAGCCAGCCCCTTTCCCATCACCCGGCCAGACGCCAAACGGTGTTCCAGGTGGTCCTCAGGTATTGACTACGAAAATTTTCTGCTCCCATACTCCACTTCGATTAGCCCTCAAATATATGCGTTTTTCAGTATCGAACAGCCCCGGTGCCACCAGATCCTCAGCCAACACATGCACGGCAACAAAACGGAACTGCAGCCCTGTCCACCCCTCCTACAAGTATTCCGCCGACAGTCCAAGCCGTACAGGTATTTTCTTGCAGTATTTTGTGAACCGGAAATAAGGCATTTATGCTGAGTCTGTTATGCAATGTCCCAAGCAGCTATTGCTTCACACTTTCGAAAAAGGGTTTTATCTGCTTGGTTCAGCCTCCCCGGTGGTACGATGGGTCAACCTCCGCCTCAAATGGGTACCGGACCGCCAGTAGGCCCCGGATTTGGCCAAACGCCGCCGGCCGACTACAATTCCCAGATGATTGGTGGGCAGCCACCATATCAGCAACCATACCAACCACATATGGTTAAGCGAGAGGTATGTGCTTGCGTTTTGCACAAATAACGACAATAAAAAATATATTTTCCGCTCAATTAAGTTGTAACAGGAAATCTATAGTGGTAACAAAACCTTGAAATAACATAAAAGATACTTAATTTAGACAATGACACCAGCACCCTATGCTCCACCGATGGCAAATCCGATGCGTCCTATGGACGTACAGGGCCGACATTACCCACCTCCATCTACTCCTCACCAACGTATGCGTACTCATTAGTAACTCGTTATTATAGTTTTAGCATACGGTATGGACACCGGGTATGCACCTCCAAACCATGGCCGAAGTGTTCTTGAGAGCCTCATCAGCACCCCACAGGTAAGCCTATACCTTTTTTCACAAGAAAAAATTCAAGCAACAAAAGTTCTAAAGAGTAACGTCTAAAACAATATTTTACATGCTCCTCTAGGTTCAGCCGCAAAGCAGCTACCCCCAGGCAAACAACATGGTCGGTCAAATGCCCAACGACGGCCGAATGGGAGTACCCCAGCACTCAAGTCGGTTTTACCCCATCTAAATCTTACTTTTTGTACCATCTCCAAAATCAGAATGTATTTTTCTATTCTCCAGATGTGCGCATGGCCAATGGCCCCGGTCAACCGGCCCACGTTTCAAATGATGCTCCTTCAACACCACAGGAACAAGCCGAATACCAACGAAAGGTAAACAAATTTCTAACGTCTATCTTACCTAAAATTGATTTTAGTTGGAAACACTGAAACCTTACTGCCATAATCTACGCATCCGTGCGCATCAATGTAGGATGGAAGGCAATCCAGAAGCGGCTGGCAAATTGGAGGTGAGAAATTGTTTACAATATCGACAAACGCAAATGAACCTATAGTTTTCATTAAATAACCAACCCTTTTAGACGATGTTGGGTGTACTAGAAGCACGAAGAGTGGTCTCCTTGGAATACCTCTCCAACCTTGAGTCGTGGATCCACAAGAAGGCCGATTTCCTGGTGAGTACCCTTGATTCTCATCTATTTTCTATCGTATCGGGTTTCTGCTTCTACCCCTCTTTATCGTAATCCTAAATTACCACCCTCATTCACCCAATCACCTATGAGTTCGTATGCCAGCTAGTGTTTTGAGAAATGTCCAGTTATTTTGGGTTTCGGGACATCGTTCCATACCATAAAAAATTTCTAGGGATTTCACGTTCGAAAGGGTGTTAATTTTGTGTGTGTGATCTGGGCGATTTTGAGTCCTTACACACTAATAGCATGTGGGAAGAAATACCGTAGCTCAAGAAAAGTTGGGAAGTTTACTGTAGAAGTCTTGTATTTTGTATTTAGCGAGTTTTCTAATTGAAAAAATTGAGTTTTTTATGCCAAAGGGTTAGAATGAGCTGTCCGTTCGTAAACCATGTTCGTCTTATAGTACCCCCATGATTCCTTGAGCCTCTCCGTGTTTTTCGTTTCCTCCCCCCGAGAAAGCTTTATCGCAAGTAGTGTGTGGTTGTATAGACACGAGGAGTTCCCGCACCGCCTCCATCCGCTCCGATGAACGGCCATCCACGAGAACTCCCACCTGGCCGTGTCGACCCGGGTTCTCATCCCCCCGCTCCAACCACCTCCCGTCGCCAGCCAGCCGCCATCACAGCCGCCGCAACCAAGAGTCAGCCATTCGTCTATACGATTTAAAGGGTTTGGGAGAATTGAGGAACGGTTGGCACAAAGGAGAATGATTTTAGATAGAGCTTTTAGAAGTTTTTCGTTACGCCCTGTAACCGAACAATGACAATTGCGATTTAGGCCTTCTGGTAGACTACGTTCCAATTTTATTTGATCCTGGCCAAAGGTACAAAACAAAATTAATTAGATATGTCAGGAATACTCTAAGCGTTAAAACACTCAAATCGACCAAATTATAATTTCGTGTAAATCTGTCAAAATGCCAAGCAAACTTAGATAGATATACTAGAATTTTTTCAAATCAGTAAAAAAAACGCAAAACAAAATTACAGCATTTTCGTTTCACGTGTCGTTTAGGGCATCCCCGTCCGAAAACTCCTAAAGATCATAAAAAAGCTTACATGGCCCCTTCTCCTTATTGTCTACTTGTCGTCATGACCGGATGTGCCGCCGAATGGCTATAAATCCCTGAAAATTAATGCATATTGGCCCCGCTAGCCCGCTTCTCCAGTAGAAAAGCACGCACATTCCCCTGACCACTCACAGCCTGTTTTTTGTGCCGTATGATTGCGAAGGAGCAAAACGGGGAAATGCGGCGGATCTAGTAATATGCAAATTACAGGGCACGGTGCCGATGATGCCTCCTGGACCTGCAATGCAAAATATGGATACGATGATGCATGATCCGATGCAACAACAGTGAGTTTTATTAGGCTACTTTATTAGACTAGGCAGTGGTTCCATGATCTTGTGGACAATTAAAAAAAATCGAAATTAGATACGGCTACGGTATGCCGCCATCCGGTATGTGGGGCCCACCTTCTGGACATCAGATGATGATGCAACCTCAATATGGTCATCCTCACGTTGGTTTTTGCAATATTGTAAACCTTTGTTTTACTGCTACCGAATTCTCAAAGTTCCAATATTTAAATCGTTTCAGCAAATGGGACCCGGTGGTGGACCAATGCATGGAGGCTACCAACACGATCGGGTCGAACATCATCGACCATATCCAATGTCGCGACCATGTAGGCGAATTAATAATAGCATAATTATAGCATTGTTTAGCGCAAATGCCGCAAACTCATCCGATGAGCCAACCACAAACGATCCCGCAGAATGGTGGACCACCGGTTCGTTTCTTAATCTGAAATTATGAACCCCAACAAAAATGGGAAGGAAAACAGCCTGATATAATTAATGCAAAGGGATAGTTGAAACCTAAATTGTTTGGTTACGAGAGCTTTCAAGGGTCTGAAGGCACTTTATCAGTACTAAATGCACAGATCATCATGAAATATTGTGATCGTACTGTGGCCTCTTCCATTTTCCTTTTTTTGCAAAGAGTGTTGTGCGTTTGTCAGGTCGCATCACCGATGTCCACCGGTTCCCTGCCAACACCACCATGCCCGGTCCCCTCAAATCAACATTATCATCAGGTACGGTAACAGTAGCTTATTTTTACTCTTGCTTTTGGTCTATAATATCCCAGTCAATTTTGAATTGCCATTTTTTTATTTAGTTTTCAAATTTCAGTAATGTCTCGTGGCTCAAACTCTCTTTTTAAATCACCCTTAGTTTCTTTCACTTGCACCTAGTTAGCCTGTAAACTCAAGCTTTCTGACGATATCAAGCCTAACTGTTCATAATCGCTAGACCCTTCTAAACCGAAGTATCTTAATGTTTAACACTATTTCATTCGAGCACCACTCATACCTTCGTACCCTACCGTAGCCAATATCTTCACGCAGCCCAAATATTTGGTTCATTTCGTCGTAATTTCCGGTCTCTATTGGCCGTTGCCAACGTCTTTGGTTTTTTTTGGGAAACAAAACTGTACAGTGAAAAGTGTTGTTATTGGTCCTATGCCCATTTTCGCGGTTTAGAACGGCACCGAAGAATTCTACGGGCTGGTAGACGATCTGCTGCCCGCTCCACTGGAAAGCCGCGGCGGGCCCGGGGCTCAAAACAGGCAGCAATCGACTCAGCGGGTAGTCTATCCCATCATATTATATGCACGAGACACCAAAAATTACGTACCGCATCGTCTCCCACGGGCTGGCTGTGTTTTTTAATCTTATTACAAGGAGTTGTTTTTTAGGGTATTAGCGGAGTTTTTTACTCCGGGTTTAAAATTCTAAACAGGATCCGCTTTCAAAACTGCTCAAAGTTGATGGCCCTGGAGAAAATGAGTCTAAACTTTTTGCATTTGAGTACTGACGGATTTAGCTTTCAAGCGCTATCGTGAAACTATCTTATACCTAAAAACGACTCCTTCTTAATGATATTTTTCGCTTGTTTGCCTAAAAATATAAAAACGCTAATCCGCTTCGAACTAAATAAGGGCAGTTCCTGGAATTCTACCAATGTCCTTTATTCACCAATCCAAAAACACGCATAAAAGCATGACCCCGGTACAGCAACCCACGTAGGGATAATCCATATATATTTTCAGCTGAACCCCTCTTGCTTTGCCCCGTTTCTATCACCTTTCCTTTGCTCCTTTCCGTTCAATATTCCCAGAACTACCCACTGTTTTTCAGCGGATATGGTCATGAAAAACGGATCCCCTGGTCGGATCATCATCCTTTTTTGGACTCTAGACCATTGACCAATCCTATAGAAATTAGAATTTTGGTGTTGCACAAGTTAGGACGGAATGTGAAAAACAAATTTGATTATAGCCGGCTGCGATGCTTCCCGAAACGGCACGAGCAGAGTTGAACGGGCTGCGCGATAGATTTGAGGCTGACTACAATTCGATCGAGGCGCACGACGGCAATTCGGTGGTTGTAAAAGTTAAGCTGAGTAAGTTGATGATTTAAGGAAAGTATAAACGAATTTGTTTCAGAGGCGTACCAGAATTTGCCTCTCCTCCGTCTTGTCATTCCGATGCACTACCCGAACGGAATGATTTTAGTGCAAAGGGCAGCATTAACGATAGGTATACTGTTGCTTAAAGACGCAGGAATTCTTGCTTTGTAGATTCATACTTGTACGATGATCTGCAAAATGCTGTGCATGAACGATTGGGAGCACCGGAGTTGAGGACGATAACACAATTTTTGGAGACTTGGGTATGTTAATTGATTCCACAAGTTGTCAGCTTAAAATTTTAATTTATTTTAATTTAATTTTAATTTTCAGGAAAACACGGTGTACTACTCGATGAACAACCAAGGCGCCCAATCAACAGCCTTTGATGATATCTTCTCAACCTATGACAGTATCATCAGCTAGACACCCCCACCCCAAAGTACCCAACCCCTCTGTTGTTACCGTAGTACCCTGGCGACTACGAACTGCTGCTCTATACACTCGCCCTCCCCATCGGCAGGTCCCCCCCACCCTTCCCTCGTTACAATGGCAGGACTGTACAGAATGACCTCTGCCTCATGGAAACCGCTTGTAGCGCCCAGTCCCTTTTTATGTTGATCCTTGGAGTCGTTGCTCGCACACAGGTACCTAGCGAATGAATCTGTTAGTTCAGGATTTTCCCCATTCCCCCGTTATTTTCGGCTCCACGATTCCTTGTTTCTGTTGTCGGTGTTCCGCCAAAATGCGGGGAGACGCTAGTATTTTACTGCTAGGCATCGGCTTTTTGGGATTTAGGCTTTGAACCAATATCAACAAATCCCATAATGCCTCACCTTCGGCCGCCTTACAATGAAATAGTCGTTCAAATCTGTCGATAGTTATTCCCCCTTACCGGAAAACACCCGTTCTTCTCTTTTATTCTTTTGGCCGTGGTCCGTCAGCTGAGATACCCCCTCCCTCCCTTATATTTCTTCTCGAGATTCCCCCAAATTATATATTCCCCCTTCCAATCCGTTACAAATTATACATATTGCGCTCTTGTCAGTTAATTTCGCGTTACGGTATTTTGTTCTTCGGTAGTTCCTACTGTATGTTTCAGACCAAAAACCACATTTTTTTGTTTGTTTTACCCTGTACTTTGTTCCACATATAGTTCTCGATGTTCCACTAACAACATGTGATCCCCCATTACCCTATTCGAATCGTCTTTTTCTCGTGTGTCTCGGTCGGAATGCTTACTGTTTATTGTTTTATATGTGTTCTTCTGGGTTATTAATCCCGTTTTTTTCTGTATGATTCGAACTACTGGAGTATGCCCAAGTTATCCACGCCCTATTTCTTTGCCCATATGCGAGAGTCTATTTGAAATGTAGATACACAGTTATATTCGTTTCCCTTTCCAACCACTTCATCGGTAACCGTGTACGATAAATTTCAAGGACATTATATGAAGTCTACGCCTTACAAGTATCGGGTTATTAAAATACCATGACAACATTGAAATAGATGGAAAGATCTTCGGAAAAAATGGCATGGTAAGCATTTTAATATCAAGGTCTACTTAGATTTGCATAAAATTGACCATGTTTATGTCGATAATGTGATGACAATTTGTGAAATGAAACTTATTAATGCTGTGAGGCTTCCAAGGAAGGCAAAACCGCTTAAAACATTACGTTTAAGGGTGTTTCCTGTTATTCTATATACTTCAGTACTAGTGCATATTCCCGAATTCAAATCAATAATTTATTAAAATACCACGACATCACTGAAATGCATCAAAATTCGATTACGGCAGAAGTGTCGACATGGAAAGGGTTATGGGCTAAGATCACAGAAGGGAGATGAGGAGGGAGAAGGTTTCTTATTTTTCCATTTCTATTATGATATCCGTATCGAGAGTCAAAAGGGGTTTGAATTTGTGTACGGGTTTTGGGGTTCCCGGAAAGATGATGGTTAGATTGAGCGGAACGGCATTCGAAATTTTGACGATGATGAACATCATCGACATTGGAAACAGAGGGCAAAGAATGCACCTCCAAAGAATCCAACGGCAGCAATCATCCCCGGGCTAAAATATAATTTATAAAAAATGTAAAACAACTTACATAACCCAGAAACGATATCGATGACAGCAGTCATCGCCACAGCATTCGTGATAGGAGAGAAAGTCGGAGACCTGGCTGCTGCATCTGGAACGGATCTCACGATCAGGAAGCTTTTCTCATACATAATTCAGCTCATCGACATGTATCTAGCCATGACTGCACGGATATCCCCCGATGTGCCTTTCTCATTCATGCACTTCAGAATGTGAAATTACAGAGATTCCGGTTGGGGAGTAGTTTGATGAAAGTTTCATAGGGTTTCGGATGTGAACTTTACGGATGCCTAAGCTAACTGGAATTTAAAACTTCGAGCTCTTACTCTATTTCCGCTAACATAAAGGTGGTTTTACGGATGAAAGCTGTAAATTATCCCGATATTCTCCCTTAAAGGTGAGTGGAAAATAATAAAGGAGATACGGAACATCATCCTCTAGAATTTGGTAACATTGACATTATCAAATGGTTGTCCTCGGCCCAAAAATGGCCAAACCTCGAACTTGAAAGCCAGACTTCCTTATTGTGTAGCTATCAAAAAGTTGACCCCCCTTGTCTGCTACTACGTGTATGCCTCCTTTTTCTTCTCAAAATCCTTTTTCATCCGGCGAGCATCTCCCCCGAGGGTCCGAAGTGTCCTAAGTGTCTTCTTCTATCCCATCCCTCGTCTTTCTCCGACTTCTTCTCCGACTCAACCGGTCCCGAATTCCCGTAGGAGCCGTCAAGGACCTCTCCTCATTCAGAGTCCCGGCTTTGCGAGCTCAATCCCCGACACCTACTCCCGAATGTATTGCCCCGCACTCTTTTTGGCTAGCCAGCGCGTTAGCCCCCGGTCAAATCAGCCGATGCATCAGAACTCCCGTTCTCAATTTGTCATTAATTATTACTGCAGTGGATGGGACCTCCAAAAATGATCATTCGATGGTTGAGAAGAGAAAAATTATGAACTAATAAAAAGCGATCGACTATTCGTCAAAAAAATTTAACACGGGTTTTCGGTGCTAGATTTAATTGATAAAATGTTTTTTAATTTTTAAAAAAATAGATATAAACAGTTTTAGGATTAATAGGTTACCCCAAAGCTCATTTCCTAAATAGCAAAGACAAAAAACTAATTGAGTTAAACGATCCTGCCAAACCCATTAAAATTCCAACCAACAATCCCTTTAGCTTTTAGGGCGATATGTATTCCACGAAAGAGGGCTCCATTTCGGACTCTTTCAGCTGAGCCCCACTCCACTCGCTCAGAAATATGGGCACTTTGTGGAAGGAGCCTCGCCCTAAAATGCAGTTTTGCCCCGGCGGCCGCCCGGAAAATGGGCATTTTACGGGATCGGGCACTCGGCGCCCTGGCCAACATGGAGAGGTGTGGCTTTGTTGGTTACTAACCGAAGAAAAAATAAAATTGGATGGTTAGGCGAGTGTTGGAGGGTTTGAAAAGGCAGATACCTAGGTTTATGGGATGTTCTGATGCTGTGACGGCTAGAAAGACGTGAAACGCTTTTTGTTCTCTGAATATAAAAATTCAATGAACGGTTTTTACGCGCGAGAACCATGAAACCCCCATTTATGCGAGGTCGGTATGATAATTGTGAGTTCTACTTTCTGACCTTCTTAAGAAATTTCTGGTAGCAAGAAAATCGTCTCGATCCTAGCTTCCTGCGAACGGCTAGAACTGGTTTTTTTGGACATCTAGTTAATTTTTTTGTCAGATTTTTACATTATCTGGAAAATAATAAATCTTTATATCCAGCGATGCAAATTTGTTTGAGCCCCCACCCATTTTCCCAAGACGCCTACTATCAGCACCAACCGAAAAACAAGTCGGGTATTTGGTGCGCGGCCCGTTGTAAACGACCCCCCTTTCTAGAACACAAGTCATCCTATATAGCCCTAGCAGCCCCAGCCAGAGCATCGAAGCGCTCGGTGACGCTTGCCAAAAGGAAGGAAGGACGGGAAAGGCATCGTCTTCGAAAAGGAGATTAGAACGCCGTCCCCCTTTCACCCCATACTCAGCGGCCATGGATTAGGGAAATTGGGCTTCCCTACTGCAGCATCAAACCGTTTCCTGGATTTAAAAGCAATCCGGAAAATTGGGTTTTCTAAATAAATTCAAAAGGTAAAATGATATCAACTATTTGCGTACACAACCACAATTTGCCAGTAGGGGCGATGCTTGTTTACAACTAGGCCCTGCACCTATTCCGGTTTTTCGCTTCTCCTTTTTTTGGTTTCACTCTCGGAAAAGACCCCAAATCCCTGACCTGCCCAATAAGGCTCGAAGTGCGCGATGAGTAATGGCTGCTCGGGGTAGAGGGGTGGGCCCTCCAAACCTTTTTTTGGTTTCGAACTCGCCCTACGCCCGTAAATTTGAAGGGACGATGGGCTTATTTTGGAAATATGAAAGGTATGGAGTTGGGCCCAACCCGGCTTTTTTATTCTTGGAATGCTGCAAAAAGGTCCAAATATTTAAACCATTAGGTTAAATCATTGGTTCCATAGGGCCTCTAAATTTTGTACTGTCGTGGATATAAGGGGCCCCGCAGGCCACGCTGCTTTCACTTCCTACCTCCCCCTCCGCCAATAATTTGATTTTACGCACGGAGTGTCGAGGGGCGCTGCTTGAAGTAACACGTGACAAGCACCTACAGATTCGGCCTTCGAACTGCGTCAACCATGGCGGAAACGAATTTGAATCATGTTAGGAGCGAAGCGAAGATGGAAACAAATTGAAAGGGTGGCCTCTTCTGCATAGTTGAAAAACATTGCGCTCAGGCAATAAGCTTTACCCAAAGTCGAACCAAGATTCAATTTGTATGCCTCTATTCTTGTGTTCCATCCTCCAACCCCCCGTCTTGATTGCCCCCTCTTTTCAGAACAGGACTTGGACTCAAGCCAAACACCGCCGCCCTCAATAGGGTCAGCCGGGGGAGGAAGAAGATTCTGAAAGGAACCTCATTAGTACGGTAATGACGCGCAGTGGTCCAGTAAATAGAAGACTTCCTAGGGACCCACCCACCTAATTGATTGCTGCCGGTTCGGACGCGGCGGTGAATGCTACCCCCTTCGGACTGACGAAGCCAATTCCTGGACACTCACAGCCTGCCGGGTTAGAGGGGAAGGGGGTAGGCTAATGAAAAGTCCGGTGACCGGACGCCGCTAGGGCCGAAACCGAGACCCTTCTTCCTTTATTCTGTGAGGGTCTCGTTAGGGGGGCTCCTCTCTTTTGGCCCCCTCCTGGCTCGGTGCCCAGTAGCGCATCTGCTCAGATTGGAGTAACCATCGTCCCCCGAATTCCCGTCCAGGCGCACGAAGCTACACAACTTTATAGCTCTCGTTGTGAGGGTGCGCCGGGTGGAGGCCACGAAAAAGTAGCACATCTGGTTGTCGGAAATGGCGGGTCTAATTGGTGCAAAAACGGCAGGATATATCGTAGGGACGCGATGGTGAATTGTTTCGCCCAAGGCATTTTGAAACAGGAAATAAAATTTTAGCTGGATTACGATTCCTAGTAAGTTTTTACACTACTGGAGCCCCCGAGGCTACAAATACCTTTCAACGCGAATTCCTAGCGAACCAAAAGTTAATTGCCGGTTTATCGAAACCCCCTGCATCGGCCGTTGAAACCGGCAATTTTCCAATTTTCCCACCTTGCCACCGATTTCACGGGCTCTTGCTCCAACGCCTTAGGGCCCCCGACACCTCTCCGGGGGCCCTCTATAATTAGGGTGTGTGCCCAAGAGAGCGAAAATGGAGCCGGAGCTCGCGGCCGAGTGCTTGCTATGAGGTTGTGATTTGAGAGCGCAAAAAATTGGAAGGAGTTTCAGAAACCATGTACTAGTTCCCAGGAAAAGATGGATTAGAATTGAGCAAAAACTGGAAATTGGTTTTTTGTGATTTCTCATTCATCTAGCGTTCTCAAGCTCAAACCGAATTTTATCAAAATTATTACAACAATTTCAGATCCCATCGAAAATAACATCGGTAGTATTTGCAACCTAGTTCCTTCCATCCCCTAGTTCTTTCACTGCCCCCCCCCCTTTCACTTATTCATCACGTCTCGCTAATTTTTGAGGAGGGATGCCCCGGGTGGAATGATAGAAAGGATGGGCATTAGGTAATGGGTATCATACATCCCACATTTTTCCAGTGATCCATCCCATAGCCATCCGTCCCTCAGATCAATGGGAATTGCTGAGTAGCAGAAAAATGCGTTGAAAAAGGAAGGGCTTTGAATGGGAGGCGACCAGCCCGAGAGGTTTGAGTATCGCCATCCGTAAACAGGACTCGTACGAATTCTAGTCGGAACCGAGAAAAGGAAAACAAAAAGTTTTGTAATCGCAAAGATTTTGTTTTGGATGAAAAGGGGGGGAAAGAAGGTCCATTCGGGGAAGGGCCTGATACAAACACGGAAATAATTCGGCGCTGCATTTTGGTCAAAGCGCCAAAACATGTCATCAACAGGCGCATTCGTAATTTGATGGGAGTCGTCGGACAAATAGGAACCCAGAAATCATAAAACTGGGGAAAGAGCTGTAGAAAAGTTCTCTTCATTGCTTAATTTTTTGGAAAATAGAATCACAAATAAGTAGCAGGTTCTACGTTGCGAATAGGATTTTTGAATTTGTGAGCCAAAAGTTCGGAATTTTCTTGCAAAAACCACAAGACCCGTGAAATGGATCCGAAAGCCGGAACAGATCCGGAAATAGTTACCGCTTCAACTACAACCGGAACCGCTAGGCAAATAAACTTTGGAGACAGAGGGCTCAGGGAAAGTGAAACCGAGCAATTTTATGCGAATTTGCAAACAGAAACAAATTTTATGCTAATTGGCGCGCACCTTCCAGGTCCCTTCAATAAATACCCCGGAATTAAACCAAAGATCACCCCAAAAACTCACTCCTGAGTGCAGCTTTGTGAATTGAACGCGTCAACCGGATCGCCATACGGATATGCATGTAGATAGGCAACCAGATGCAGCAGTATCAACACGCCGAATACCGAAAATCGGCCCACCACCGCGGACCGTCTCGACATCTGAAGGCCCTGAGGGCATGAAGGTGCTGGCTGGTTAGGGGATGGGGGAGGGGGAAAGGGTCCTGGATAGGAGGACGAGGTCTCTAGCCCCACCCCTCCCCCTCCCTCACACACAAACATACACACATACGCACAACCAAAGCATTCCAACCCCTTTTGGCTATTGCCCTCACTCTACTCCACACCTTAAGCACCCGAGGCTTTGAAAGGCTTGGAAGGAAACTACACTTCAAGATTGAAATCTGAGCCGAGAAACACCAATCGTTACGTGGAAGATAACAAAGTAAAACAAGGTAAAATTAAGGGACAATGGGCATCAAAAAAAAACTTGTTTAGGCGTGCCCAATGTCATACTGATGATCAAGGTCCAAAGAAGCTAATAAATTCCCCTAAAGCTCTCCGCAAACTGAAGTCGGGATTTTTGATTCTGCATAAAGGCAGTAGGCAAAAATTTAGCATGTCTAAATCTAGAATAGAGACATTTTTAAAATCCAGAAAACTTACTTGTCGGTGGTGAAAAGTATGCAATGCCTAAATTCAAATTGCCGCATTTAATACTATAACTATATTGGTCATTTGAATTTAGAAAATCAATCATATTTATGAATTACGTACGAAATACAAAGTCCGCCTCCCTATGCAGACACTATGAACTTATGTAAATTCGGCCTTCCGAACTTAAGCGAAAATGTATAATCAGAATTGAAGCATTAAAAAACTATGCATCTGACTGAGTCATTCTAATAGCAATTTTTTGGGAGTACGTATAAAATTCGCTACAAAAACTACCAGTTCGTGCAAAAACTTAGGCCGGCCCTGGAAGCCTCGTGGTCCATTCCGCTGCCCAATGTGAAGCGCGGCCATGGTGGCAAAATTGAATTGTCGGCCGTGTACCTGCTGGACTGGCATCCTCAATATGCCCGAAGACGAGCCCATGCTAGCTCCAAACAACTTATTCGTTCTCGCAACATTCCTGTGATTAAACGGGAGACGGGCCGCAGTATGAGGATATGAAGTGTAACCCTCCCTTATAAGACACGTTTAACATTTAGGTCAGCATCTGTATCGCATGAGGTTGGCTTCACCTGAAACGGAATTTGGTCAGAATTCACAAAGGCATTATGACACTGACAAGGAGACGTTTTTAAGTATCATCCGGACTTGGGGATTGGACCAAGCCTACCTTGTGCAGAATTTTGCGCTGATTCCGATTATCGTTGTCGTTTTTGTGGAATATCCATTTCTTGCAATTAAGGAACGATTTAAACAAAAAGGCGACCAAAATAGCTACTTCCGTTCGACATAAAAGGCTTCGACATAGGTTTTATAGAAAAACCAATAGTGGATCTTGTTGAGGACAAAATTCCCTATAAAATACACAATTATAATCACCCTGAAAAATAAAATTTTCGTTTGCATACTGTTCAAGGGACCCAAAGAGTTGGCCTCTATGAAAAACGACCACTTACTGAAATGTAACAGCGACGTCGGACTAGCTTGCGAAAAATTGCAATCATCAGCGTAGATGCACTCGAAAGAACATCAGCCCTCATCGTACTCGTGAGATAAATGTTTGAAAATTCCATTGGGCAGGCTATAACTATAGCTGTCGGGAGCGGTCCGTAGCCTGCGCCGCCGCTGTGCCTAAAATGGGGATTTTTAAATTTCTTGTTTAAAAACGACAAATTAACCATCACCACATAACGTTTCATCCAACTATTTAGAAAAATGCGTCTGTGTGTGTCGGTTCCACTTCCGTCCAAATTTTCCAACAATCCGTGCTTGGGAAGAAAATTTAAAGTATGCTAGATCGGTCAGTAGATACATGGTGGCCTCGATCAGCTATTAGGTTTTTATGGTGGTATTGGCAATGAATCAAAATTTTAGTAAAATCTCGATCACTTCTTTGTTGAGATGTACCGGCAATGTTGGTAGCTCATACGTACGTGTATAAACGGAAATAAGGGCGCTTTCAAGATTTTTATGATTGAAATTCGGCAAGAACGTAATATGCGGTAATCGATATCAGCTAGCCCATATCAGGGCGCCGTTTTTCCACAATTTGTTATTATTTCGCGCAGGCGAGAATTACGTGGATACAGGAATAGCCTGAATACGCGTTCTCATTAGTACGCTGAAACGCTGATAAGGGCTTTTTGGCACACAACGTCTGCCAAATATGGCAAATCTGGCACATCGCGAAAGCACAAATCCATATGTGACGATGCGGCTATGGCACAATCAATAAAAACAATCTTACCGCAAACGACAAAATTCTGTATTTCCTCTCACGCATGGCTGTTAATTTCTTTGTTAACAGAGAGCGGGATTTTTATAAGGCTGTATATTAGAGGAGGTACGGCTTATACACGTGCACGATTTTTTTTGAAAACGAGCGGGTGATTTTTGAACCTTACCGAATAGCCACGTAGCATATTTTTTACTTTTGAGCACCCGTTTTCTTCAGCAAGCTTGCCGAACGGCGTGACGTGTGTCTGGGTCGAGAGCGGCCGATGTTGCATACTTCCCCGGAACGCCGTCGACCGCTTCAATCAAGCAGGCTTCATTGCACAGAGCTAGCTGAGGGTGGAGGTCGAAAGGTAGCGTTCTTATTTTTTGCAGATGGCCGAGAAGTTTCGTTCTCTTAACTGCATGCTTTCGTTGGCAACCTCTGAGAAAAGCTAGCTACCATATTCCCTGCAACCTGTAAAGCCACCGGCTTCTGATTTTTTTTCAAACAACCCTATTGGAGCATTTTTAGACCGGGAACAGCGCAAAAGACTAAAACAGAGATGGTTTATATGTTTTCGATCATCAGAGGTATCAAAATTCAAGGCCAAAGCTGATCGATTTTGACTTGTTCAATCGGGTTTTGACCACTTTATGTCTTTCATAGCTGCTTAATATCA
This sequence comes from Mesorhabditis sp. LJ9110, assembly GCA_038088335.1. Classification (NCBI taxonomy): domain Eukaryota; kingdom Metazoa; phylum Nematoda; class Chromadorea; order Rhabditida; family Rhabditidae; genus Mesorhabditis; species Mesorhabditis sp. LJ9110. The sequence continues at coordinate 215,811 of JBBGBA010000011.1, read as the reverse complement.
AAACCAGTCATAAACATCACTAATATGCAAAGTTATAAATATTTCATAGTTTCAAAACTGGGTTTGTATAAACTTTACCGGAGGCTTATATATGAAGGAAATACGGCTTTCTGCCGTCGAATCTTGGCTCTGTGAGCGTTTGCATCGATAGAAACGGTTCCGACCTTAAATATTGTTTTTCGGTATAAGTTAACTTTCTCTCCTAGTCCAGAAGCTTCAAACGTTCAAAACACCCCATCTCCTGTGTTTTCCATACCCTAAGAGGACTTCTTGACTTCTTTTTAGGGAGCAAGTTTTACCCATCCGTTCACTTCCTAATTCTTCTTTCCAGCCGGTGTGCGGAACACATTTTTGTGGGGATGCTCCTTGTCGGTGCGGCCCCAAGGGGGCAGCAAAGAATATAATGATTTTTCAAGGGAGAGCGGGGGAGGGCGCGGAAGAAGGCTGTGGCCGTCTCTAGTCCATCGTCGTCTTCATCCAGCCGCCTCTAACGGCTTTGAAGGACATTTTAACGCAATTAGGCCTCTTTCAAAAGAAGGCTTCTTTACTCATTGCTTCGCTTCCGGGGGGCCAATGGGTTGTGTAGCTCATTCTTGTCTTTGCTAGACGACCACTCTAACCTCACGTTTCAAGGGTGGGTGATCGAATTTTTCCGTCGTCATGCCAAATCGGAAGGGGAGGAGGCTGGTGGTTCATTTTTAAGACTGTAAACCGATTAGCGAGTTCTTTTTTCATTTCCGGGGTGACACCGGCGTATAATTGCATTCGGTCATAGAACCAAGTCACATATCAACAGGTACGAAACCCTCCACGCGACAGGGCCCTTTTTTCTCAATACATCGAATTCTATAATAACGAATTGTAAGTACCGAATACCGGAACCCTGAGATAAAGATCCCCGAACGCGCAAAATCCCTGATTCCATCTCCTTGAATTCCGAAAATCAAATTAAAATCATCAAATTCGAGTTATGGTACCAATGGAATCACATTTTTTTCTCAAGTCTTACCCCGAATTCGACCTGGCTTTTCTTTGCATTTTCGTGGCCCGAGCATAGTTAATGGTATCCACCAATCCCGGAAATTCGTTGTTTAGGAAAAATGTGATGCTTCATGCTCAATTAATTTGAATCCGGTGATTTGGATCTTGGACTATGAGATTTCGGATTATGATCATTTACTATGATTATGATGTTTTCGTAGTCGAGATTTCTGTAGGTATTAATTCATGTATTACCCCCACACCTGCCGCATTTTTCCAAATGCTGCAAGAGGCTAGGCGTATTTTTTAAGACCCACTCCTGGCAGAAAAAAAATGTTAGATTGCGCGTAGTAGCCTTGTGGTGGACAAATTGCTTGAAATTGGATCAGAGCTCGTAACCCAACCATGTAGAAAATCATTCATTCTATCCCGTCCTTTACGAGTAGAAAGCTGTTCTGGTAGGCGATACTAGTAATTTTTGCGTATGTAAAGAGCTAGAAAACAAGCAGATGCCCAGGCTGACAAAAGTGATTATTTTCTACCTTTTGTTGTTGTATCACTTTTAATAGGCGGGGGGGTCTAATTTTCGTATGCTAAATCACAGCACCGCTCTGTAAATTCCAATCTATTTTTAGCCCCAGACTTCCAATAATAGAAAAACTTTATTCTCCTGCTCCCCCTATTTTCCTCCGTGTTGCCAATCTGGGACCACAACGGCGCCTCACAAGGCAATGCTATCAAATTGAATCTTCGGGAGTGTTGTGTTTCGCGTGCGCGTGGCCGATTTTTCATCGTATGGCCCCCAGAGTCCACGCGGATAATTCGTGATTTGCACACGCAATAATGATGCTATCGTGCCGAATCTATTGCGGTGCTGACGGAAATCCGCGCTCATATTCAATTTCAGGTCGTTTTGTTGGGACATAAAAGCGTTTTATTCATGGTGGTCATTACGGAATCTGCATGGCTCTTAAATAGCCAATAAACTGGAGCTGGCCTTATTTAAATTAAATCGACTCTTAAATCAGAGGATTTGGTTATCGTTTATGCTTGCGGTTTTTGTACAAATTTCCAGAATTTTGTACGAAAATCAGGTGAAAGCGGTTTCAACGCATGTTAGTGGGAAGATTTGATCTTAATAAGACCAGCTTTACTCATTTGATCTTGATAAGGCCAGCTCTACAATAACCCATAACAAATTGAATTTGTTTATTAATTTCCTAAAAGTATTTTAAGACTTTCGATGCATAAATTCCAAGGAGAACTAATGCTGCTGCAAGGGAAGTATCTGCACAAAATTCGCAACTTGTATGCCCGAACACATGCCATTGGTCCATTCTGGATACCTTTTCTTCTCCGGCTTCCCCATTCGCAACTTTTCTCTCCCGTTGAGAGGTTTGTTCGTGCGTTCGGTGTACTTGTCGAATATTTGAGAGTCGTGCCCCACCTCCTCAACGAATCTTCAATGAGGCTTTTTTTGTTTGGCTGAAAGCGGTTTGGGTGTGACCCGGCTGGTGCTGACTCTAGTAGGGAAAGCAGAAGCCGAGATTAGCTGCATTAGGGCAATCTTTATTTAACTTTCTGGCATTTCTATGAGATGCAGCCAAACAAATACTGTTATCTAAAAATTAAAAACTAGCTTTTTTATGACGAGTTTCAAAGTTTTTTCTTAGCGTTTCAGAGTTCTTCCTTCAAAACTAATTCCTTCTGGCGCCATCCAGCAAAGAACGGCTGCCAAATATAACCTCTGGTTTCAAGTCCACTATTTCACCCATTCAATTCCACTCTACAACCGATGACGCTTAGTACCCTAATTTCTACGCCCCCTAAATGATGTCGGGCCACCCCTAAACATCACTTTCCGTAACGAACCGCTCCATTGGCGTGCCATTTTGGGCAGGGTTTAGCGGAATTCATAGGGCGGTTATTGGAATGAGACACTTTTCATCAAGACCCATCCATCTGCCCTGTCTTCGTCGAAGTGGGCTGGCTCACCGGCAACATTCAGAAGGCCAACCTGAAAAGGGTCGATTATATGCCCATCACCATCCCTTCGCCCACTCAATGGCTTGTGAGCAGATGGCTCACCACTTGCTCCCTCAATTCATCAGTACACTTCGTTTTTCGTCTACAGGACTACTCCAGGGTTTTCGATTTGTTTCGGCCTACTGCGTCCTATGAATTTATTGTTTAGGGTTAGTTTTTGCTTAGTTGATTGCGTTTCGGTTTTTGGGCCCCCTGCAGATTCCGATTTACTTTGGGCGTCTGAAGTGTTTTGGAAGGACTGTTGGGTCTGAGACACTGCTCGGAGCTAATGCATTTTAAGTAAAAAAATGGAATCCCCGAGAGCTTCGGTTTACGAGATGCATGGGTTATACCAACCACACTTTCTCAAAAAAATTAGCCCATTTTAACATAAAAGTTGGCTGGATTTCTTTGAGAATTCCTAAAAATCCGAAAAATATTTTTATTCCTTGCCCTAGCATTAATAGCGGTTTTATCATAGTTAAGGTGGCATCCACCCATCAAATTCGCTAAAATCGATTAATTTTACTGCGATTTTCGGTGTTTCGATCAAACCAATAAAACTCCCCCCAATTAGAAGTGTCCTTCTCCTAAAATCTCTTTTCCGAAAATATATAATATGAAAAATCGAAATTTTTTATTAATATTCTAGAGAAAATGCGGTAACCCACATTTTATATTTAGTTTAGTCACTTAGTATCCCACGCAACCTATATCCTGCTTGACCAAACCTTTAACCTACATCCCGGAGCCACGCAAAGCACGTGCGTCTACAACCACCCCGCTGTGCAGCTTCTGTTGATACGTGAAAGCTCTCGATTCCCCCCGTAGCCAAACCCCCTGCCCTACCAGATTGGCAGTTAATTAACTAACAGATTCGATGCCGTGATACCCTAGAATGTGGAAAGACTCTCGCTCTCCCCACTCGTGCAGCCAGCACGTTCTTTCGTCGATGCACTACCTAGGCTTCCCCCACTGCTTCAAGGCAAACCATCGACGTCACTTTGGCCATTCCAGTTACTATTTTGAGCGCCTCAAATTTTCGGGACGATAGGCACGCAGCTTTGGGGAAGGGGCCTCCAGAAGAGCTTTTGTTGCTGGCTTTAGGGGGCGGGCTGTCTGGAGCGTGGGTGGTAAATGGGGAAGGATGTTGCGATGGATCTTCTTTTTACGATAATCGAGGGTTTAATACGGTTTGCAAGGGCATAAACAATAAAATTCAAGGGGACTGATTTGATTAGGACAGTCGGCAAATAATTATATCATATAATGACTAGAATATAGCATAAAATCTAAAATAAGTATTCCCAGAAGCGCAAACATAAAGCGTTAGCTAAATTTTGACATATCGATAACGTGAAATATAATATAATAACAATGATTGGATGCTTCAATCAAAAAATGCCATAGAAAAACTTTATAGCCTGGTATAAAAAGAATCAAAGTTCTCCCCAAAGCGTCCCATTCGGTCCCAATTTAGTATCACGTCAAGGGATGGGCCAGCAATAGCCCAACCAAGGGTTGCATGCCCTGCTTTTTTACCTCCCTAAAGTTGCCCGGAAGGCGAACGGGAATAGCTGTATATTTGGGCCGTTGGGTGAGAGTGACTAGATGAGACGGCTTCCGGCTCTTGGCAATTTCTTCGCGGCCTCATTTCGGTTCCATGCCATACCCCCCAGCTCGTTCATTGTTTGTTTTGTTGACCGTCCCGGAATTGTTTTTGGCTGTGAGTCCACTTCCAATGCTTGCGGGCCTTCCTTGGGGCAGGACTTTCTAGGCCTCAGTTGTGGGTCCTAGCTAATTAGAAAGAAGGGCAAGCTTAAGGCTCCCTCGCCTACGACGCTACCACGTTGAAAGCACGGCATCCCGTCTGATCTGCCAAGTTAAGCAACGTTGGGCTCGGTTAGTACTTGGATCGGAGACGGCCTGGGAATACCGAGTGTCGTAGGCTTTTTGCTCGATAAATTTTATTAGCGGATATACTGACTCGTTTTACCACTTTTCCATATTTTTTGGCATTAGAAACGCGTTTAAAATTTTTTTTCATCCTTTACCCGCCAATTCAAATCCTCCAAGAAGTACGTGCAAAGACTAATACACTTTCCACCGCCGAACGCTAATTCCCCCCGATAATTTGTTTCGGTAAATGAGATTACTCGAAAATTAGCCAACTGGTTTGGAACGCCATCCAATTTAGGAAGAGAAAGCAAAGAACGAAACAGTTTAACTACACTAGTTAAATATACAAAAGAAAAGCGGGAAGAGCTGAAGTTACCAAAAACTACCAGCATGTAACTATAGGTTTTTAAGAAAAGTCACTCCTTTTTCAATTGGTTTGTAACATCAACCATCATTCCCAAATGCTCATACTCGAGCTCACTTCCTCATATTATCTATTAGTCGACGTAGTCGCTTGGTCACCACCCGGGTGAGTTATTTAGCGGCATTCGCCATCTATTTCATCGTCGCGAATTCCGCTTTTGCCCAATTTACGACCACAGTCCCCCGTCATTGTTGCCGTGGATGGGTGAAAGGCGGAGGATGGAGAGGAGGTGGATAGATAGCCAGAGGGCAGTAGTAAAATGGCTGCATTTGGATGCGGTCATTAAACCCAGCAGCGTCGCTTTTGTCCCCTTTTGTTCGATGGGCCCTGCACAGAATAGCAGAGAACATCCGCCTACGTGTCCGGTTCACGTAACGTTCGCCCACACTCACCCGATTTCGGATAGAATAGGGTTGGTGAGTAAAAAACGTATTTTGTTTGCTGATTTCGTGGCTTCGAGGTCTCGTCATCACTTCAATACCTGGGGCCCTCTGTATCCGGCGGGTGGGGGTGTACAGCTTGCCGCTGAAATTTGAGCGCCCCTTTATGGGTTTTTGGGCATGCTTGAATTTGACCTTACGCAAAAAGCTCAAATTCTCCAGGTAACTCGAGATGAAGGCGCCAAGCACATTTGGCTAATCGTGAGGCGCTGCGCATTAGTGTTTCGCGACGATTTCCGGCCGGCAGTCGGGTTGGGCGTCAGAGTTTTGTTGCGGTTAGTTTGGCTCTCGGTAACTTTTTACCCGACTTTCCTTTATTTCTGATTTATCTTCACTTTGTGAGGGCTGTCGACTGCAGAATTGGTTTTCCGTCAACGGAGGCCGGCTCGGTCGATCAAACCTTAGTCTTTCTCTTCTCCTTAAGGCCAATTATCGAATCAGCGCTGGTCCACCCTCCCCCACCACCCAAACAAAATAAAGATTAGTTTTTCGCATGTCGCCGCCGATTAAATTCCACATTTATTTCCCGTCGCCAAAGAGCACAACCCGCTAGTTACAGAAAATGGTAGTTGCCCAATCGGGAGTTCCCCTCCAAAAACTCGCTATACGCAGAGCAAGGTACGGGTTTTTTCTGGACTTACGCACAATAACGCATCATAACACTCACAAAATGATAGGAAATTATGATGCGCGAACTTGCACCTGCCTCCGAGCGTCAACAACTCAAAACAGCTGCTCCGAATTACTTATTTTTTGGCTTCGTAGGCGTGCTAGGCGTCAAGTTCAACCAAAAATTATCTTCTCTCCCGGAGGTTACGTAGTGGCATTTATTGGTAATGACCCCAGGATTCAGGGAACGTTCGCTGGCCTCACCCAGAACCCTCATTCTGATAGTACGGTAATTTCGCTCAAAAACGGGACAGGAATAGAACGCCTTACTGAAGGACGCTTGATGTTACTTTTGTTAATCATTTTTTATGAGGACCAACGTTTTTTTGGTGTCGTCAGGGAGGTGGGGGCTGCCCGGGGGGACGCGCCAGTTGAGGCGCCTCGATGCTCATTTCGGCCATTTTCATGGGTTCTTTTTTATTACTCCCCTCTCTTTCTTCCCCTTTGCCAAGTTTTTTATTCGTGCATCACTCATGAGGGGGGAGGGTCACGCTTGGATGTATAACAATGATGAAGCTGCGTATGGTCGGTTTATTATTGGCCAGGTGTTCGGCCTCGTAAATTGATGGTAGACCTAATTTCCATGATTTATTGTTTGAGATTAATTTTGGAGCCTATGAGAGTCGCCTATATCGTTAGCGTTTTGGTTCTAAACCTCCCCAAAATTTGTAGCTGCAACGAATCCACGCAGCATTTTCCAAATCCCAGCATATCCGCGCTAACAAATGCATCGGTCGGCGGCCAACCGCAAAACATCACAACAATCTTTTCCTGGATTGTCTGCTGCTTTTGGAATTCAAGTCCAAAAACTTAGCGTTATTCTAACCTTTCCAGCTCTATTTGAAACAACATTCGCAAAATTTTATGTGTGGATTGTCCATTTGTCTCCGCCGGCCACTAGACCCTCGTCCCCACGCGATCCGGTTGCAAAATTTACCCAAAAAAATCGGAAATGTAGCCCATAACGAACGTGACCCGGGATATATCCGTGATGTTGCCAGACGTTACATAATTGCTCATTTCCGTTTTTCTCAAGTTAAATGGCCAAGAGAAATGGTGGTGGAATGGCTTTTGTTAGATGAAATAGGGAACTAGGCGGTTCCTCGCCGGAAATTGGCTCGCCAGACCGGGTTAGTGGCATTCGGCCAAGCGCTCCTTCTGGGTTTCGTTGAAATTTTCGGGTCTTAGGTTTTTTGCAATGAAGATACCATTCTACCGGGCAATGCATGATTTGCTATTCAAAAGGCCCGCGTGGCTAGCGGGCATTAATATGCGGTTTGAGGAACGGATTTCTGCGCGCACGCTGTGAACGATGTAGTATACATTTCGTCGAGCGAAAATCACGTTTGATCTTACTTTAGGATGCTCATTACTTGAGTTCCTGGTTTCAGGGAAATCCATTCAGCTGCCTGCGTTCGTAGACAAAATTCCAAAAAAGATTCCTCTCATTCCGGGTAGGCGGACAGCTGCTTTCTCAAAAGCGTATGGCCGGAAATTCTTGGATTTCTTTGGCCATTCGTCCACCTGGCGGTGGTTAGATTGAGAAGCTTTGCCGAATTGCTGTATTCCCGCCACGTCACAATTTTCAAATCCCTCTATGGTGTCGATGAGAACCAACAAAAACAGCTATATTTTATTTTTACAGGTAATCCAGAGATCGCCGCCGAGTGTCTGTGCAGATGGAGCCGCGGTCGAGATTCAGCCCATGCTCCTTGTTGACGGCTTTCCTGATCCTGCTTCCAATCTTCGCATCCGTCATTTCATCCCTGCCTGGTATGTAGATTTCAACAAGAAAAAACATATTGTTGAGGTTAAGGTAGGTCATTAGAGCTTCAATAGACATAAGATCATATAACGACGCAGTTCCGGGTAGATACTCAATTATTGTTTACTAGGATAGACCAGTCTGGTCCGCAAAAATTGAAAAAGCCAAAATGATAAGGAACATATGAATTTAATTTAATAACTCTATTTCAGTTTCGGGTTCTGATGACGACTTGCTGCCAATGCTCGATTGGGCTTCAGACGAGGATGTCCAGCCGGTGAGTGGAAGGCATCAAACAAAGGAAATGATGGCATTATGGCCACCAACAAGCTGTCACTCAAACGCTTCTTTTTTCAGATTTACGTGGCGGTGAAGAGGGCCCAGCGAATGCCATTTTCCGGCGGCATGTATGGCAAGCGGGCGGCCATGCCTTTCTCTGGTAAAATGTTATCAAAGACAAAAACGAAAAGTTACTACAACCGAACGTCTCGTTAGAATCGATATGAAATTCAATTCCTCTTTTTTTTGTCTGGAGAAGGGCCATTTTTGAAGGTTAAAGTTGGACTGGCTGCACAAAAAACGGCAAACATTCTTGGTTGCCCGGCAGAGAGGCATAATATTTACATATCCCGTCACGAAGCGCCATCAAACAAATTAGAAATTCTAGGCGGCATGTACGGGAAGCGGGCGGCGATGCCGTTCAGCGGTGGGATGTACGGCAAACGAGCAGCCATGCCATTCTCTGGCAAGTTTTCAACTTTAAAAATTTGTGACGCCAAAAACATGTCAAAATCCTTAACAAAAACAATTTTTTAGGGGGTATGTACGGCAAACGTGGCGAGCGAATGCTGCGATCAATGCCCCTGAGCGGCGGAATGTACGGCAGATAGACGAAACGAATGAAATATCCTCGGATAATGTATCGTACCCAGACCAACGGCCCTCATCAACCCAAAACCAACAATTTTTGCATTTTGCACTTCCCCGGTCCGCACACCTATCTGCTAGTATGCCAAACGTTTAATATTTATTTTTGAGCCCTCATGATGAGATTTTCACCTAGTCATCACCCCTCCAAAAAGCGTTCCCAAAGCCCCAACACTTTGAAATCGCCATTTTGAATAAAGGATTCCGTGTTTTTCGCAACCTCCAATGCTAAAACTTTCAAGAATGCTGATTCAGCAGTATGCTGACAAATTCTGGAGGGCAGGTGCCCGTAAAGCGGCTTTGGTCGATGGTTCTGAGTAGCGGCTGATAAAAGTAATTGGCAACTTTTTCGAGAAAATTCAGCTGCCTGCCGAACGAACTAGAATCTACAGAAAAAATGGAGGGTGAATAGGGGAACATAGCTCTAGGCAACACCTGGGATAGAAGCGTCATTGCATCCATCATCATTGGATACCAGTGTGCTTTGATGGGAGAATAAAATAAAATAAATAATATGCCTATTAGACGTTACATCGAGTTGCGGGCTAGTCGACCTTATCAAAATCCCGGTTTAGCAACTATTGCACTAATGCACCGCAATTTTTAACACGCGTCCCAATCAAGAAAAGAGTTATAGCAGTCCCCATTTTGTTTTTTCGTCACCAGGTTGCAACATTTTGGTACACCATTACCCCCTTATCATTCACCCTGGCTTATGGCTGACCTCTGCAAACACAACAAAATTCAGCCTCCCCTAAGCTACGCTGCCAACCCACATTGGTCAGGAACAGCGCCGATCTTTGCAGTCTATCTTGCGATGCAGCCCGATTCCCCGGCTTCAGACTCCAAGGAAAAAGGTTCGTGGCGTGATCGAATAGGGCTTATCAGAAGAAAGAGGGGGTTGGTGGGAGGACTAGACCGATTCGGTGCTGCCGCCAGAATTGTTTAATTTCCGAGTTTCCGGTTAGTTGGGACCACCCGGAGCGGCTCAGGGTGGCGCTTGCAGCCAGCTTTGACTGTTTGTACCTTACCGATTTTTGTAAGGTTTTTAGTCGATATCAGGATTGGTGACACGTTTCAAGGCTTTTGGTCCCTGGGCTCACTTCATCGATGACAGTATGCCCTTTGCAAAGTTCTTTAAAATTCCCGACGACAAAAAGATGTCAAAAAACCACCCATAGGTCATTTAAGCAGGCACTTCCATAACATTCCATTCCGTGTTTATACAAATTTTTCCTGACAAGCCCTGATCGACATTTTTGCAAATAAATGTCACGGAATATCGAAAATAGCTTATTTGCGAATTCTGATAGACGTGCAGCCGTCGTGAGACCATTACGCATCTAATGAAGTACGGTACTTGCCTTAAGTTCGTCCGGCTTTTGATAAAATAACAAATAAGCAAATTGACTTCAAATAAGTTCATCATTATAAAATATCGTTAAACTCAGGCACTTCTCTTTTTATTTTGCCCTTCGAACCGCGCACTAAGTTTATTAGGAAAATCGCCAAAGAAACGAGTCCAAATTTATCTCCAAAGGTCTTTCTCTTGATAAATTCCAATAGCGTACTTTGTACCACCTTGCACTGTACCAAATTTTCCAGATTTTTAAATGAAACTCTCCGGTGCCTTAGAATTCAACAAAGAACTTCCCACACTTTCCCTCGTACATTGAACTCGAAATCTCAATTTGTTTCGATTGCAATCCGTTGCCCCTTGATCCCAGCCACCCTTGAACCCTAAGCTTTCTGAGTGGCAGGCTTACCAAGGGCGTTATCGGAGCGAAAAAATGCAGGCCCGGCATTTTCCCGTCTACAAAAAGCCCCCACCGCTGCCCTTATCGATCCCATTGATGTCCTCCTAGACTGAAATATGACGAATTCCGTCTAGGGTTGTCAGCGTAAAAAACATTTCAGGGTACTCCGTGTCCGAAATGCATCGGCACAGTGTGGCAGAGACGTTCGATGGCAGCTGCGTCTTTGTTACCGGCTTTAGTGGATTTTTGGGGAAGGTTGGAGCCATCTCCAAACAAAATGATTATTCAAAAATTAGGTGCTAGTCGAAAAGCTGCTATATTCCGTGCCTGGCATCAAGAAAATCTACTGCTTGATTCGTCCGCAAAAAGGGCAAGCCCCGGTCACTCGACTGAAGAAGATCCTGGACGTAATGATTACCAAATCATTAACGAGGACTCGTTTTTAGGTGTAAAATGCTCATTCGATACAGCTTGAAAATCTGAACAAATTCTATTTTTCTAAACTGTGGAACGATAACGGTCTTAAGGAAAATTTGCTCTGAGGGTTGCCTCCGCTACGTTTACCCCGCTATGAAAATTTTAACTTTGAGAAACTTTTTCCCAAACAACATTATCGAGCGACAGTTTTTGAAATATCAGGCTTGCTCAAAATTCGAGCTCTTTCGACTGCGTTACAAGGCGTTAAATAAAGCCTAGATTTTTGTAGAGTTCACTATTCAACCGCATCCGCTCGAGAAATCCGGATTTGTTGACAAAGGTCTATGCGGCGGCTGGGGATATGACCGAAAAGGGGCTTGGCCTCAACCAGCATGATCATCAGGAGATTTGCGAAAACGTATGACTGGATGCCTTTGCTTCTACGGCAAATTCAGGTCAACGTCGTTTTTCACTGCGCAGCCACTGTTCGATTCGACGAAGACTTGAAAGATGCGGTGGAGATGAACCTCCTGGGAACGGCCCGCATTGTTGCTTTATGCCATTCCATCCGGAACCTTCGGGTATGCATTGAAAATCATTGTACGTAACTTCGCAAAATAGTTTACCAATTTGAATCATAAATCCGAGCTTTAGTGCTTGATGCATGCCTCAACCGCATATGCAAATTGCACCATGACCACCACCGAGGAAAAGGTCTATGATCCGCCAGTTTCGCCATCAAAGCTTCTCGAAGCGCTGGAATGGATGGATGGAGATATGCTCAAGGTTTTTCGCTCAACACCTTTTATTACGAAGTAATCTTTTAGCTTTTGACACCAAAACTTCTCGGCAATCGTCCGAATACTTACACCTTGACGAAGGCTCTTGCCGAAGTATATTTTGATTATATAATTTGGTCGCGTATCTTTGTGTGTGTGTGTGTGTGCGGAGGTCAGTTTCGAGGCCCGATTTGAGGGCCTTCCCGTGTCCAAAACTCCCCAATTTTCCGCCACTTAGGGGAATCGACCCTCCTCTTTTCGATGGTGTTTTCAGAATTCCGATAAAGTACAAGTTTACAAAGTTAAAGGCGATTTTATTCATTTTTGGGGTTCGGGAGGGCTAATTTGCATAATGTGAAAAAATAGAAATTTCCTCATTCTTGCAAGTTGCACTCGCGGGTTTGGTGGGAAAGGGAAGGGGTCCGAAGGACCCGAACTATCAGAAAGTCAAACTTTTCATGCAAAGGCCCAATTCCAGCGCCCAAGGCGCGCGAAGCGGGTTTTGGGCGCTGGTATTTTGATAATTCTGTTAATTCCAAAATTTTAGTCGTTCTTGAAAGAAGACGCTGCTCAACTACCAGCTATCATAGTCCGCCCTTCGATCATCGGTTCGCTTATTCGTGCGTGGGGGTAATTTCAAGGTTTCCAGGAGCTTGCTGGCGGGAGCCATTGGCTGGTTGGACCGACAATTACAATGGAGCTACAGGTGTCTTCGTGGCGGTATGTTAGGGATCGAGTATATCGCGGAATAATGCCTCGAAAATTTTCCACTAACGAAATTCGGAATTATCGAAAAATGTACAACTTTGTTAAAACTGCTTACGAAGCATACAGATTTTCCATACTTTTTATTTTTCAAAAGTGCTTTTACAACTTTCCAAGAATCAGGATATACTAGAAAACGATATTAAGCACTTTATGTATTATTCAGGTAACGGTGGAATAAGCATGCAGCCTCCCCCCCCCCCCGCTAACGAACCAAACCTTCAATCTTTAGGTGGCTACTGGAGCGCTTACAAATATGCGTGGCAGCATGACGGCCCGTGCCGACATCGTCCCAGTCGATATCGTATCCAACATGTGCATTGTTGCCGCGGCTCATCGCATGCAAACCAGGTACTGTTTTATTTTTATTAATCAAAAAATTTCCAGCTATGCCGAAATCCCGGTGATGCACTGCGCTTCCAGTGACCTAAACCCGATTTACTGGTCCTTCATCGTCAGTTTTATCGATCGCTTCTATGTGAAGGTAAAATGAACTTTTTCAAGCCATAAAAAACTCTCCACAGTACCCACTAACTTCGATGATTCGTGTCCCAGCCGGTACGTTCCATCAGTCCCATCTAATGTGGTGGATCAACTGGAAGGTGTATCATTACGTACCATCCCAAATTGGCGATTGGGTCAATGGATTGATGGGGCATAAACAACGGTTTGTATTAGGCAACCTGCAGATTTATATCTTTCTATTTAGCTACATGCGCCTTTGCATAAAAGTTGAACGAATGCTTGAAGCACTCCATTATTTCACTTCTAACGACTGGATGTTCCAATCGAAAGCTTTGCCAATGCTCTACGATCAGCTGAGCCACGAGGATCAACAGGTTCCCTATATATCCTTTTTAATACCGCTTTGTTAGACATTCAATTTTGATATCCGCCAAGTCAATTGGAATTCGTACATCTTCGACTATTTCATGGGCACCCGGCGTTATGTGCTCAAGGAGGAATTAGACACCATTCCCCAGGCTCGCAAAAACACCCAAACGTATAAAATTTGCGAAAAAAATTAAACTTGTCTATGCTCAGACTTCGTTATCGACGCTTTGCCCTTCAAGCCGTGCTTTGCTTTATCGGCGTTCGTCTATTTGGATGGAAGTTTGTAAATATACACTTTGCAAAACGTTGTTTAAGGGCCAGAACGAAACAACAACGCTGGACCAGCTGGCTAATCTCGGTCTTGGCAGCCCATTGGTATGTCAAGTGCTAACTTGCAATCCAACCTTTAGGTACACGAATCGACATTCTGGACAGCCCGTCAAGATGAAGTCTTTGGAAGAATACAAAAAGAGCGCTCTGCAGATCTGCTATTGATTGATAAATTGTTATCTAAGAAAAAGAATTATTGCAAAAGCATAACACAAAATGATAAAGTCGTTGTGTTCAAGACTGGGGTGCTATTTAAAAGCTTCGGTTCTATTTATCGATTATAAGTTGTAATTTATTCCATTAAAGGACACGTTCAGGGAGGGTTTATGGCGAGAAAGCAAAGATTTTTGCTGCGGCCGGGGGTCGAACCCGGGTCCTGGCGAGAGTCCGAGGGGCGCCCCACCCCGGAAAGGAGAGGGATGGCCTCCCACGGCACAGGCAGGCAGTGCGCGCGGTCCCAACGTCCATAGGGTGTACACGTTGGAGCGAGTACACGGCCCCTCCCACGTACGCTTTAAAGGCTGCATTAAAAAGAAAAGTCCATTAAATACATCCAATCCGGCTGGCGTTGGCTCCAAAAATATATCTGTTTGAAGAAATGCAAAGTTAAAAACATTTATTAATAATGAAACAACGTAAGCTGTAATGGTTAGTGTCCTTCCATATCCCCATCGCTATTCGCCAAATGGCTCTAAATACGCAGTTAATGCTTTTGACGTAGAATCAAAACTTACAATCCGATCATCAAGCTCATCCAAATATAAGTGCTGATGGTTTTCATGAACCTAAGCAAATTGAAAAATAACTCTGGTACTGTCGGACAAACCTGAAGATACGAATTGGCAAATGGAGTATTTTGCGGTGTTTCACATTCATATCGGGGTACCTGCAGACCTTCGAACACTCCGCTGGCAATTTCGCGGCTATGCTAAAACCTCCTTTCTTATTTGCCCGTTGTTTTACACAAAGTTACAAAAAACATCCAATAACTTGCCAGTATGCTCGGCTCAAATGGTGTATTCATAGGCGTCTCGCAGCCACGTGAATCAATTTCCACCCCTTCAGAATTTGCTTCTTCCTCATCTTTCCTCTGGGTTTTTGAATCGCGCCCTAAATAATCTACATTTATAGAAATAGATCTGTAACCAGTACCCCCCGAATCTCCCTCCGAAACTCGTTTCTCTCGGTTTCTGTAAGGGTTTGGGGTATCGTAAAGGCCGCGCCTCCGAAAGCTGTTGACCACATCATTAGCTTTGCTAATGATCACCGGAATATCGACTTGTTGATCGATCTAAAAGATATTTTATAATGATCTTAATGGAACTAAAAAACTCTAACTTTTAAGTCACAATTACATACCTTTCCGCTTCTTTCGAAAGCATCCAATGGATCGAATGGTGCGAGATTATAGTGCTCGTCATCCATGGGATGTAAACTCAAGTCCCTCATCAATACGGTTGTTGGTACGTGACTTCCTTGCGGCCCATCATCAACTTGCTGTTATAAAAGGGAGACTTAACATTTAGCAAACGCCCACCTCGTCATCATCTTCATAAGACAAACGCATCCGAACTTGACACAGCTAAAACAAAATATTTATTATCACGAAAAATAAGGCCTACCGCTTCGGAAATAATTGTTGCTGATATCTCGGTAATCCACTCCAAGGCTAGGTCGTCGTCCTGGAAAAAATGAAAGCTTTGAGGTCGAACCGGTAAAAATTGTGGAAATTTTAACGTTCGGGCCGCGATCCCTGAACGAATCTTCCTATCGAACCGGGTATATAACTTTTTAGTTTAGGTTATGTTGTCGTTAAAACCTTTGAGATATGGAGACCTCAATAGAAAACGTCAATCAACAAATGCGATTAAGACGAAAACGTGAAATCGCGGTAAAACGAAACCCAAATCAAATAAAACTTCTGCCTTTTTCAATAGAATAAAAATGACCCACTTCATTCTCCTCTTCTTGTTCCATCATCTCAACATCAAGATACGTGTGATGTTGCCCTTCATAATCCATTGAGACGTATGCCCCCTCGTGTGGATCATCATAAATGTCTGCATCCATTACCGACGGCTTTGCCTAGAAGAAAGGGAATTTCAATCAATTTTTCGACAAAAAGAGCAACGAATAGGCATGGAATGGGTCCCGAAGAGCCATTTTCCATTAGAGAAGACGGTCGGGCGGCGAATGGCGATAAGCGACACGGCACAATCAATATCGGGATAAAGGGAAGACTAACGAAAAAATAAAGAAGTCCGACCTCATCTTGAATTTGAATGAGTTCCGGTTCAATTGGTGGAGGTTCGATGTGAATCACAACGGGTGGTGGTAGTTCAGGCGGTAGTTGTGTTGGAGCTAGTGACACACTCCTTTTCGTCGTCTTTTTCCCCTAATCCGGCTTAAAATTCGATTAAGACAGCAACCTGTGGAAGCTGGTGCCGAAGAAGATAGACGAGGTGGATCGCTTCCGAGAGGTCGTTTAGTTCCTCCTATAAATCTTACTAGTTTCTTTGCTATCAATATTTGCATACCATCTTGGGTTTACCCAAATTTTCTGGCACATCTTGGAGTGCCAGAGTAGCATATTCATTACAGCCAGCCACCGATTCCTAAAAATATTTATTTTTTTTTGGGCAAAACGTACTGAATCGGCAACGTCTTTATAGCACACAAAAATTGCACAAAAATCGTGGCAGATCAGCAATGGTTCCTTTGAGCCAGGAACTTTCCAAACTTTAGAAATCTCCTGAATATCAAATGGATGCTGTCGAAAAGCTTCTTACTGGAAAAATACGCAAATATAATTCTTCTGCATCCTTCCAATAACCGGTACGAAGCCTGATTTCGCTAGAGAAAAAAGAAGATTTTACTTAGGGCAGCAAACTTACGATTCGACATCATGGGATAATGCTTCGATGTCTTTATCGAGGTGAGTATAAACCTCTCGTGCAAGTGTCGATAGAAACAGAAGATTTTCACCTAGCCCTTTTACCTGAAAACGTGTTTTTCGTGTAATTAATAATAAAAATCGCAAATCATTAGCCGCACCTCAACGCTTTTTAAAAATCGGATCCCTTCCAAACAGACGACTCCATTGACTTGAAAATCAAAATATGTATCTTGGAGTCGTTGATGAATATCAGAAAAGGTCTTGACCACCTAGGGGTTTGTTAGGTGTTAAGGGTAAATTGATGACCTGTTGAATAGAAGGATTCTTAGGGCAAGATCGTCGCTTTGAATACCTAGAAGAACGTCGCATTTTCCAGCCCAACTGCCTCTGTTTTTTTTCAGTGACGGCACGCACTGGCTGCTTATCTGTTGCTCTCCTATATTTATTGGTTCTGGTCCCGGGTAGCAATTTTTCCATTTGCCTATTTTTAAATAAAACAATTCATAAAATTTACAAAAATTTCGGTATTCTTATATTTATTCAATCCGCCGTGCGCACAACAAAAATATATCTTCAGCTTCAATGTATTTGAAGTCGTCTGTCTTCTCGATGTGGCCGAAGCCGTTTGTCTAAATATAGCATAGAACCAGTATCAATCCTGAAAACCATTTATTCATAGATTACAACTTTTTTGAGCACAACAAAAAGATTTCTTCGGCTTCAATGTACTTGAATTCATCCGTTTTTTCGATGTGCGCGAAGTTGTTCACCTTTACAGAAATAATTTTGCGGGTGTTGATTATGATAGATGCTTTGGAAATATTGAAAAGTTAGGAAGAGAAGGGGTTTATATATATAAAAATAATTTCAATGGACATACCCTTAATGCGTCGATGATGTGCGATTTATGAAGGCGATGCGACCGGAATTGTTTGCCATCAAAATTATACGAAGTGGCATCGAGGACTCCTCCCAATATCTGGAAATAAAAATATAATATGATATATGTTTTTATGCAAAATTTTCAAATTAATACCCACCAAATACCCTCCATCTTCTACCAACGATGCGGCACTAGTGACAGCCTCAATATACCCGTCATACGTCTCGCATGAATATTCCAAACAAAACACTGACGATACCACCTGCAAAAGCACCCGCACTACTAATTTGCTTTTCCAGACCTACCTGGAACTTTTTTGGCACGTCGACACCCGGGTCCTTTTTCCATTGCACCTGCTTTACAACGGGCTTTGCATGCACGTCGACCTCCAAAATGGCCTGCAGCTTATCCCGTGCCCCTTTCTCCATTTGTTCTTGGCTCTAAAAAATATTGAAAACCGGCTGAGAAGAAAATCCGTATCTTAAAATCCCAAAATAAAATTCACCTCATTTGAAGCTTCGATCGATGCAATCCATTTGCATACCTCGCCCCAATTAAATGGCGATTTCTGAAATAACGGCGATAAGTTTTATTAAGTCACACCTACATTTTCGGCCCACTCAATTAGAGCGGCTCGATTTGCTGGCGCATAATCAGAAGAGAATATCCTTTCAGCTCGATGCCTTATAGCGATTGGAAAATAAACTGTTGGTCCCGCTCCGAGGTCGAGAAACGTCGAAATTTTTCCGGGGACACGATAGAGGATGCCGGGAAGGAAGAAAAGTACAACCTAAGCATTATGTTGATAATATAGCCTACTTAAAACCAACCTGCATAGCCGTATCTTCTGTGGCAGATTTATAAAAAGCATTCAGATAAGCATGAGGGTTAAATTTATCGTGATGTTCTTCCGGTGCACATTCTTCATCTTTCTCATCCGGCTTTTTCTCTGCATTCTCAGCTTCAGGTCCATCCTTCTTCACCTCTTCCACTACCTTTAGTTTTGTTTGTAGGTCATCTGCTAATGTTTCCATCTGAAATTGGCAAACAAAAAGATACTAGCTTCAAACCGCCTTAAAAATAAAACGTACAACACATCCGGAAAAAGCAATGAAAAGCCAGGGGGAAATGACGGTGAAAGAAGGGCTTTGGATGGATCATAGAGATCAGGGAGGAGCTGAGAGCAAACGCAGGCGAGAGGGCCCATCTAAAAGACAGAAAGACGGAAAGACAGACAGACACATCCACTTGGATCCGGTCCCGTACGTTGTACACCACCATGCGGAGGGGCGGAGGGTCCGCACCACAGCCTACTCGGCACCAACAAATCAATGACTACACTAGAATATTGACTAAAATGGGAAAATAGGCAAAAGAACAATGCATCTTTAAAACTTTAACACTTCAGAAGAGAAAATCCAAGCAATTAAAGTTTGGGTTAAAATGACAGTAAAAAATATTAAAAACACACATTAGTAAATTTTTGTTCAAGGTTTTCCAAAAAAAAAAAAAAAAAAATTCAAAAACCAGCAACCCATTCCACACCTCAATGGGGTGCTCCGGTATGCGCAAATTCACCATATTTGAATCGCACTGAAAAGAAAAAGGTTTTGATCAAGAAAGTTTAGTATGGCCTTACTTTAGATATACTGTGAACGGAAATTTGCTCCAGTTACGCTTCCAGGCATGCTGTCCAACAGATCCCTGGAAGCTAGCCCGTTCAAAAATCCAAAGCAGCCCGACAGCCGCAAACAATTTCCTCCAGCAAACTTCAAGCCCACTCCGACGCACCATGTCAAGTGAAAAATTTTGATGGGTCGAGATGCACGTAAAATTTCATTTTTTTTTTCCTACGTTCCTTGGCAGCCGTCTCCACCCACAGCGACGTTGAAGCACCTAGAACTTCCGGGTAAACTCTATGCACCCACATATCCGGGGCTCCGGGCTTGGATTTGATACCTAGATAGCAAGCTGGGTACGTTGGGACTCTTGAGTTATTGATCGTAAACTTACTACATCAGCCACCAAAGTTCTTTGTTTTTAGAAAAATCAGGCCGGCTTTCTAGGACAGGTGCTTCTGTGTATTAATTTTTCAATAAATCTTTCTGGATGTTTAAAGAATCTCTCTGCTTAAAGTATCAACCCTCATTATTGAATGAAAGGTGGAAGTTGAGTTTCTGATACGGTTATGTACCGTCCTTTTCTGGATACTTTTAATTTAGTAAAACGCAGTTTATGCTTTTTTTCTTCCCTTTTGAGTAGTATTTCGTAGCTTACTATCGTTGGAGCCCTTTTCCACGTCGCCCCAAAGTCCAATTAGTAGAGGATTGGCTGCATTGGTTCGTTCGGAGTGTACCGTCCCCCTTTTCCGGTCATTTCACCCAGTCCATCGAAGCGGACTATGAGTTAACCTATTTTGCCTATTATTATTCAACCGAATGTCAACGCCCAACGGTAGAAATGGACAGGTGGCCCATGTTTCCCAAATACCGAACAAACGGATAGTCATTTAGACCCTTTTCACCTTCCTAGCCCTGTTATTAGCCATTCTACTAATCTACGATATTTACAGACAACTTGACTTGAATGGAGGAGGTTTGAATTGTAAAAGTTATGTTCTAGGTATTTAGGTATCATGAAGAAAACATATCTTGCGACTATTTTGGAGCAGCCAATGATTGTAAATGCGCATAAAAAATCGGCCACAATTACGGTCAAGAAGGAGCAAAACGTAAATTGAGAAACATTGACTAATGAAATCTTTTTGGTTTATCGAATCGCTCACATCCGATTGTCGACTAGGCAAAGGTTCAACCTGTCTTCCTCCGTTTGTTTCACGTAATCCAACATTTCTGGTCCGCTGCTCAAGTTATCTTAGAAAATCGTGTGAATTTAGACTTCAAAAGCTCACAATATCTCAGTGTGTAAGATTGAGAAGACGATGTCAACATTTCTAACTGGTATTATATGTTATTTGGATCGGAAGGAAAAGTTTATCAAAGCCAACCGGAATATACATTCTGAAGGGTGGTCCCAAAGGTAGGCGATACCAAGTGCTAAATAAATTTCCTGTTTCGCTAGCTCTTCTATTATTTCATTTTTCCAGATTCTGTGGAAAAACCATCGAATTCCATAAAAATCCTCTCGACAATAATACCCTGAAGGCCAATATGTGGAAGAATTGGCACCTTTTAGCCGTCGTTCGAGATCCAATATCGCGTTTCATTTCCGGATATATCAATAAGTGTCTTGTGTAGGTTGTTGACGCGTATATCCAAATATAAACATCGTTTAGCGAAGTCGACCAGCCGAAACGAAAAAAGAATTGCTACTCATGCAATAAAAATCTCACATGTTTTGTGGAGCATCTGTATAAAAATGCTCAAATGTTTATAAAAGCCGATGGGAAGAAATATCTAACCTACGAAGCTAAGCATTTCTTCCCGCAATCATGGTAACATTAATCTTCATATTAATATTTCCCTATTCTTAGGTACTGTGCCTTTAACAATTATTCATATACCGTAATCCATTATGGTGATGATGCCAATACTAGGCATAAAATGTCCACCGAAATTTTGCAGTTTTTAAAGAATGCAAAAGTTGAGCAAAGGTAAAGTATCTTCTCACTCTTTTTGCATATATTTTTATAGCAGTTTAAAATATATCGAGGATGAATTAAACTTTAAATCACCGCATAGTAATAAAAACAATTCATATAAGGTAAGTTACTAATTTTCCTTTAAATTATCTTATCGGCTTTTACAGGATTATATCCTGACCGAAATCAAATCAACTCCATACTTGATGAAACGCCTGGTTCAAATGTTCTATTATGACTATATCTTATTTGGGGTCCCATTGCCATTTCAAAACCAATAAATGGTGTTTATTTCAAAAAAATATAAACATATGATATGTGCAAAATATGCTCTGAAGAGAAACAGGAAGAAGCCTACATGGCCACACGTCTTTGAAGATCATATCTATCACAGGGTACAGGGAGGAGAAGCGGATTGCGTCGGAAAGTGAGTAGGGAGGGGGTCTCTTTTGAGACTGTCGTGGTTTTCGAATTGCAACATTTCAAACTGTAGAATACAATATCGTACTATAACGAGAAATTTGAGCATAGTCCAAGGCAACATGTTCCCATTTCACGATAGCAGGAGCGGAAGAAGCCTTGATCTTTTTCATCTTCTAAAATTAAAAATAACGAATTTCAAAATTATGCCTTAAGCAATTGTTAAAAAACACCTTAAATTAAAAATCCGGCAAGTTAGATAGTTTACCTTTTCCTTTTTCACCAGGCTTCGGCAAAGTCTTTACAACGCCAGGTTGCGTCCGGATCGGCGAAATTTTCTGTCCACGTCTTTCGCTAATGGGCGGGGGTGGGGGTTTGTATTGCGGTGGTTCATCGAGATCCACAGAAACTAGCCTTCCGTTTCTCATTTGTACCACCGGTGGCTCAAGGTGGCTGATGCGGTGTACCTCAAAACACTTGCCATGTACGGTAAAGCAGAGTAAAAGTTAAAAAGAGTAAGTACTTGCTCATTACAAATACCTGTGTATCGGATTTAGTTCTTTGATATCGTTGTGGATGTACAGCGTGAACTGTTGAAGCCGATGTGGAATTTCTACGCTCTAAAAATAGTGATTTTCTATGGCCAAGCCTCTCAGGTAAACGTTTGGGTGAGTGATCGTTCAAACCCAATTTCTTTGTAATTATTAATTATAATTTATCGTGCCGACACTCTCAACCTGGAAGGTCGTTTGGGAGGTATCCATTGGGTATTTGACCCGAGCCAAACCCCTCAGCCGAACTCGATGGAATCACGGATAATGATCGAGTCATAAGAGCTAGAAACTAGCGCTCATTTTACTTTTACAGTAAACAGGTAACCATGCTATTATACAAAACACGATACAACACACAAACTCACATAATTGGCAAGGGACTAGGATAGTCGCCTGGGAGTTTGAGAATGGGACTACAGCTGCTAAACATTTTTGGGAAATTCTGGTAATCAAGTACAGATGCGATGGATGGAAATATAGTGCGTTAATGGTCTTACCTCTATATTGATGTGGTACGCTTAGGGTGACAGTTCCGTCACCTTCCGAGTGAAAAACGGCCAACCGCGAACCGTATGGGGAGCGATCAAATGCTGCTTTTGAAGAGCCGTCCTCCTCTGAAAAGCGGGGGCGAAATATTTATGGCTTCACGCTGAGGGTAACCATCAATATAGATATTCCTCAATATAGCCAACGTTTTTTTGACTAATGGAAACCGGGATTTGGCTTAAAAAAATAGCGAAATCGAATCGGTCATATCCACAAAAACTGTTAGCTATGAACAGTAAACTTTGAACTCTGAAATGCCAACCTTTTCGGCAGCACTCGCATTCCTTTTTCGCGCTCATGACGACAAAAAGCTCGCCGTCCTCGTCTTGATCCAGCACAAATTCATGGTTCATAGAAAGCCCACTACCAAACAGCCTAGGAAATTGATAAATTCTTCTAAAGCAAAGAATTCACCATTTCAAAATCATTTCTTGCATCTGACTCTCTTCAAGTTCATCTATCTTACGGCCTGGTAGGACTACGGCCATTACGGCTGCTAGCTCACTGGCTTCTGAATTGGCAAAATAAGTATTTTTTTAATTCATATTTTCCATTGCTTGGTGCAAAAAACTTACTCATTTCTAATAATTTGCGCCGTGTCTTCATTATCGTAAGCGCTTCTGAAATCACGACCGTCGTCATTAGCACAAAAAGCCGAGGGTAGGTGCGAAGTGGCTGAGAATGGGACACCCGGGGTTGGGTTACTTGCAAAACAAGCATTTTTTTTAGAAAAGGTAGATATTTGGAAAAGAAAGCGGAAGAGGGGAGCTTGGTGTTTTTGCATCGGGGCCCAATCCATCTAGCCTCATTTTTCGGGTAAAAAGCCGCTGATGAGCGACAGCTGATCGGAGGTGGGATAGGGGAGGGTGGGGAAGGGGATGAGGTAACGATTAGTCGATTGGGTTTGGACAATCTAATGGGATTTTAGGATGGTTGGTTTAGGGTAGATTGGAAATTTGATGGAGCTCGTTTTATTTAGAAACCAATCCAACAATGGGTAAATACGGCTCCAGCTGGGCCCGATTCCTCCGAGGGTTTCTAAGTGGTGGGTATAGAGGGCGGTCTGGGTCGGCGAGTCTGACTCATCCTTTTACCCTAGTCAAGTGGGCTAGTCGAGCTAGAAAACAGGAAAAATAGGGTCTGAATCCCTAAACCGCATAAAATGGTCGAAAACGAAGCAGATCCCAAAAGTTTTTTCTTTCGTTGTCTGTAAAGATCATATCATCAAAGTAGGCATTTTTATGTTAGAAATCGCTTAAGAATTCTATTGAAAAACCGCTTGATTTATTCCCTTTTGTTATTGATTATAAACTCCTTTACTATTTTTTTCTAAACTACCCACAATTCCATTGGATGCTAATTTTTCCGCAACAAGGAACTAATGGCTTTAATTTGCTTACTTACGCTTAATTTCGCAACCGTTACGTCCTTAAGGATTGAGGAGTCATAAACTACAAATCTTCCCCTGGCGATATCAAATATATTTTCAACTTACTGATAAAAGATGCATGCAAATGCACAACTAACAAAACACTACTTTTCCAAATGCCAGAATTAACATTAGAATCACACGAAAAAACCGGCCGTCTACATCCGCCTCCCTATTTTTCCACCGCGCAATCGACAAAAACACAAATGATTGGGTTGGGTCTGTGGCGGCCCACCGGCTGAAATTGGGGTGAAAGCCGGGAATCGATGTGGCATTGGAGCACGAGAGTGGCAATATGCATGGGGTGAATGAATGGTTGTCGGGTGGGAACTGTTGCTCTCTATCAATCTCTCTCCCTCAAAATCTCTTGCTCTTTTTCTGGGGGGGGGGGGGGATTAGCTACAAAAGGCAGCCCTTACGCACGGTGGTAACCAACGGTGCGGATCGGGTCAATGCATTTGGTTGCGTGGGTGAGAAATGGGTGAGTCATGTCGAGTTTTCTGGTATTAGGTTTTGGGACGTAAGGTACTGCTAAAAACGATGCCAAATAAATTAGATGTCGTACTTTTTTCAGAAAACGAGTGGTTATTTTTAATGAAGAAAAAAATAATATTTAAAAAAATTTTGATTTAGTAAAACAATGCTTAAAATAATTGATCCTCAAAAAACTAACGGTGGTTTATTAAATTGTTCAAATTAATTGAAATATCAGCCACAATTAAAAAGCACATAACTGTTTATGACAAGCCTTAATGAGCTCGACCCAAATCAACATCAATCAAAAATCACCCCCAAAGATCACTTCGCCAGATGATGATAAGCTCAAAATAACGAAAAAAAGCTTCACACTGACAAGCCCGTGCTCGGATAAAAAATGAGGCACGCCCGGCACAGGTTGAAGGGAGGCCGAGAGAGAGGGAGCGGTTTTTAGGGGACCGAGGGGCTCTTTCCGGGGCCCGTCACTCCATTCAAAAATGCTTTACACATAGAGGGTAGGACGGGGACAGTGTGTGTATGTTGGAAAAAGAGAAAGGAGGCCCAGTTCCATTTTTCCATTGACCCCGACTTGTCCCCGCGATCTCTTTTCGGGCCGTTAGCAGCCCTCTTCACCCGAAAGTCAAAATAGACTCGGGTTGGCTGAGGGCCCAACAGCTTGGGTGGCCATGAATTGGATGATGCATTAATGCAGCAGTAAAAATGTGGATTAATGCCTGGCATATCAACTAGAGTTGTTCTTATTCTGATTGAGAGATAGCGAAAACTCAGAATATTCAAATCCGGTACCGGAAGCTCCAAAAAGTCCTGGCTAAATTGCAGCAAAAAAAAATCGAAATTTAGTCGGATCAAACCTCCCCTTAATGCATCCCGCCAATATTAATCGATACTACCTAGCCTTATGCTACAAAGAGATGACTACGGATCCCAACGACATGACGAAACCCACACCAAAAAAACCCCCAAACCCAAAAAATAATTATCCACCGCAACAGATGTAAGGACGAAACGTGTCGCTATGAGTAATGGCCCGTAAAAAGCCCTGGCGACGATGACCTCGATCTGGATGAGGCCCATTTGCATCTCTCTGCAAATTTGCCCCCATCAATCCTATCCCCCGCCACACGCATTGGATTTGGATAGTTTGTCAAATCTTGAAGAGAATTGCTAGAAAATAAAGAAATCTTGAATAAATTGAGGTTCTTCATTTTGAAAACTAGCGGTGATTAGTAGAAGTTTATCAACAAAATATACCCATAAGTTTAATGCATAAACCAATTCATCGCGTCTTGATATATTTCATTATCCGCTTCTGGAACTTCCCTAGACGACTTTTCGACAAGCGCCGGGCCCTGAAATTGTGTCAAAACGTGTAAGGGGTCGTTACATTTTTCCTCGTTGCGCCTCGTCTGTCTGGGAAACCGTAACCGATGGTGGTTTCGGGATAATCTAAAATTCTAAAGTTTTCTTTTATAAATTGAATTCTTACCTTTGCGCTTTTCACTCCCAAGCAACTCAGAATGCTTCTCGTTTTTAGGCAAATCTGAAATTTGAATAATGATTGTCAGCTCGCAAGTTGTAGGGCTTTTTCAAGGTTTTTACCTTGGAACTTACCTCTTGCCTATTCGATGAAAAACACAGTAAATTCAAAATAGCTACTGTAGCCGGTGTGTAGAGTAAGGTAATGTCTCTGAAGCTGATCCATCGCAAAAACGCATTGATCAGCCACATTTTCGTCTCGCTGGGACGTTCCACTAAATATTTAAGTTTATATTTGGTATTGGCCTTAACTTAAGATTCTCTCCAAATTTCCAAATTTTAAACTTACATGGCTGTTCAAATGATTTTTACCACTATTTGAAGATTTCTTACCTGTGAATAAATGCAAAAGCCCTGCAATAAATTGACCAACAAATGCATGAAAAGCCAGAATATCGAATAGCCCAGCCGAAACTTTTTGCTGGCGCCGATCATCAACAAACGAAGCAGAGCACTGACCAGCGTCTCGATATACAATAAAATATTCACTATATCATGGCTACAGTATATAATTTAGGGCTTACCAGAATATATCATCGTCATATTAAACAACACCCATTTTGGGCTGCGTGCAAGCAGATCTTCATCTCCGAGGAAGTTTTTCCCAGGTCGATCGTTGTCGGATCCGTTTGTATTGACGAGCTGAAAAATTTAAATACAACTTTAATAGATTTTTTCTATCTTGTCGCTAGCCCTCTGGTAAGTCATAGTTTAGTAGGTAATTTATATTCATAGCAACCCGTCTACGTGCGGTTTTTGGTGTTTTTCCAAATTGCAGGTGCTGAACGCCTAGAATAATGGGCACCTGGCGCGCAAAATTCTGCCGCGAGTCCACCTTTTTATAAAAAATGTGTTCTAGTCCCGGAAGATACAGTGTACCGCTGTTTTCGCGTTCTTGATGAACGCCTTTTTGGCGTTTTGATGTTTTTTAGGACCCACCAATTCCCATATCATCCAACCTATGATGTTCAGCGTGTGCCATCGTTTTGGGTCGGTGGATTTGGAGAAGAGGTTGCAGACAAATAACAATATGCAAATGGGGAGCGTTAGAGCCGAGATAACCTAAAAAATAGATTTGAGCATGGTTTTTTTACTACCACAAAGCTCCAATCCGATATTTCAGCGGCGGCGGTTGATCCGGATTGGCCCATTGGTGATTATTTAGCTGGAAATAGGAGGCTTTATTTTAGTTGAATTGTATCATAGTCATACACGATTGATTACATAGTATAATATTTTATTGGTGTTGGTTATATTGGCTAGTGTTTATAAAATTAGTAAAACTCTTAGCTAAGCGAATGTACTGAAACTCAACAATAAGGCAAACTTTAAAGATCATTACGGAATGTTTGAGGAAAACTTAAAGGATCTGATCCAAATTTAATTTTTTTTAAGTAAATATGAATGAAACAAGAATGGAACGCCCGGTTTTCCGATAGAAACCAAGTGGGCGAGGGCTAATAAGTAGCCAGGGGATCGGTAGGTCTCCTTCGGACCCCAATGCCAATTACCCGGCATCACCTGGATGCTAATCAGCCCTTCCACACTCCCTTCAGCCAACCGACCGTCCATCCAAATAGAAACGTTTTCCCCACAAATCGAAGTCGACTTTGAGTCACCGGGGCGCGATTGGGTCTGAAACAATGGGCATAACAGTAAGATTCCCTAAATGATTCCCATTAGGGAGTTATAAAGTGGCACAAATCAATTTGTTTTGATCAAAAATTACGTAAAATTGTACCTAAACGCGTCGAAGCAAAGAGTGTGCCAGTGAACTATTGAGGCTTAGACATCAGCACTATGGTGACCACATCAACGGCCGTATAATTGGATTTCTGACGCGTAGTAGGCAGATACCGCCCGTGGTTCGATGGAGATTCGTCTAAATGAGTAATATAAAACGAAATAAGGGATTGGTAGTTACAATCTAACGAATTTACAGCAGTTGATGCCTTTTCCTAAGCTTCCACTAAATAACACTTTACAAAAACCAAGAAGGGGGATAAACATTCCAATCGAAAACCGAACCCTTATGATTCGATTCCCCGAATTAACAAGCCGCCGCCTACTTTTTGTCAGCCTTGCAAATTATTACGCTATGAACCCGTCCACCTTTTTATGGGTGAACTACGAAAAGGGTCCCAGGGCGGGAAATTAGTAATTTCAGGAGAACTATGGGGGAAAGAAAGAATAAGGAGGCTGTCGTCATAGATATGTTTATTATAAGGTCTAGGCGGCAAATTACAGTTTAATGTTTTGGGAAAAATTTAGACGGGTTTTACGTATTTTTGTATGAGTTTAGCTTTTGTGGCTAGGCCGAATACTTTCTTTTCGGCTGGGTCTGCCACAATGAATGTTTGATTTTACCGTACAGGTTGTATTTAAAGATTCTGAAGTAACAATACCTTTCTTCGCAACGCATGAAGCCACATCCATTAAGGCCTCACTAAAATGTCATGAAAATACCATTCATCCCCCATTAATTTTCAAACCCCCCAACACGATGCCATTTCCGTTCTCCAGCTTCATCTCAGATTTCCAAGAGATTCCAATGATTTGTAGAGGGATCTTATCTCAACCGTCCCACATCCCCGGGGTCCCATTTGAGGGCTGTTGAGAAGTGCAAAGTAGGGACCATCTCTCCTTGTCAACGACTCTCTTCAACACAAAAAGCTTGTCGAGAACAAAGAAGAACTCGGGGGCGCATATCCCCCCTTTTCAAAACACCCATGGCAAGATCTCTTTTCCAATTCCAGGTCTGTCTTTCTTTTCCTTCCGTCTTTCCACTTCCCCTCCGTCATTCCCGCCGGGTTGTGTCTGTTTTTGCGCGTAAATTCGCCATGTTCCTTTCCCCTCACTCCGTCCCGAAAAAACACATATATTGTTTCTTGTTTCGTGGATACGGGGGGGGGGGGGGGGAGCGCGTACTAGATACAAGATTTTTGCAGATAAACCGGGCTTGGGACTAGGGAGTATCTGGAAAGATCTTTACATGCGCGTTCCACGGCCCGAGTAAAAAAAAAGTGAGAAACTAGGACTGGCGCGGATTTGGAGGTGTTGGGAAGATTGGGACCTGTTATGGGGTGTTTTTCAGAAAACAAGTACAAAATGGATACGCTGAGGTGTTTTGTGGGGAATTTCTTTTTGATTTTTGTTCTCTTTCCACGCGAAAAACTGTTGTATCCTCTTAACCGGCGGCGTTCCTCAACTCTTGAAACTAGATTCGGAATTGGCGAAAAATTCTTCACAAAATGTGCTGTTTCACATATCGAAATTCTACAGTCACTAAAAATAACAATAAGCGGCGTCGTTATCCCTTTTAATGTGAAAACCATAAGTGGATCGATCACCTGAAAAGTCGACAAAATTGTGTAGACGACGTATACAGTAACACAAAGATGCCGTTTTCTCAAACCAATTCCAGGAAAAATCATTCGAGATTTTACAACCTTCCCCACAACCGGATCGGTTTCTCGAAAATCTACTCTATCCACAATACGCTCTCGTCTAGCCAAATCGCCTCAACAAAGATTTGAAGACCTCCATAAAACTTGCCCCTCACCCGCGGTTGCCATTTGATCACTCATCTCCCGTCAGCCCCAAAAACAAGAGAAAAAGCCCCACACTCCCTCGCGATTTCGCGCAATCACCCACATCTGCTCACGTTTTGTCGCATTTCCGGCACACAACCCCCTGTGGGGTTGGACAGAGCAGTCTGTCCCATCCTCTCTTTCTGGTAAACATTTTCAGACCAAAGTGCAGCATCGTTTTGTAAGCAATTGTTGAGAGAAAACCCAAAAAAATTATGGTTGTGATAAACCGGTTAATGGAAGAGCAAGTGTGGAACGAGGGTTGTATTTTAGGGAATGGAAATGAGGACAACATGGTGAAGATCGTGCCTTACTATCTGATTGTCAAATTTTGGTTATAGGGGCATTGGATAATTTTTTAGCTGAAGAGTATTGCAGGTACCGAATTATTATTTGAGTTTTTGTGGGCCCGGCCGTTATGTAAATGCAACTTTTTCCGTTTTATCGATTTTTCGTGTTTTAAACTTCGTCCTGCTTAAAAATCTGGCATTGACAGACTAAAACAAGCTTCATTGGAGATTTTCATACCGGAAACTCTTTTTGATGTGTTTATTCCACTTTCCGGAAGCGAATTCTGGAATTTCCTGATCGTGTCACACTTAATACCACCTGGCCACACACGATGTTTTTTGTCTTGTCACTTTGAGGATTCCAAAAGAGAGAGGGAAGGGTTGGAAAGGAGGGTGTTGAGGGTGGGACGATGTTGGAGAAGCATGAAAATGCTCGGGATTTCTCTCCTTTTTTGGTGGCTAACGGGCGAGAGAGGATGGGAAAGTGAGATGAAGATTGTCCGTCTTTGTGGAATGGATCACATCCCTCTACCGCCCCTCCTTCCTACCATTTATAAGTCCCACTCGAGAAGCCGACCGACGAACATTTTTCGGCACGAATCCTCGGCAACTACACGTTCGTGGATTTTACGGGAATTTGCTGGAAGTTATTTGTATTTTGTTTTAGAATTTTGTCAGGCTTTCAGATTTGACAGACCATTCTTTACAGGGTGTCCCAAAAAAAACGACCCATCAGGCATTTCGCCGTGCTACATCCAATCGGTCCCAAATTTGGATCAGCGGTGTATCCTACCCTAAATAACACCAATCCTGACTTATAGCCCTGTAGCTATAGTAGTTCTCGAGTTATAGCGAAAACAAACTTTATTTTCCATTTTTCATAGGGTTTTCGTGGAATGAGACCCCCTAAACATTAAATGAAAATGATTTTTTTTATTTTTATTCTTAGATATTTTATTCTTTATTTGCTTAGAAGGTACTATTTTGAAAAACTCCCACCCTCGCAGAATCCTTCCGCTTTTCGAAATAATTACCAACAGTCATCCAGGTTTTGTTTGTGCGTTTCTACCCGATAGCCAGGCTCTGACCTTCAGCTGCCGAGCCACCGATAAAAACGGCGCAGCTCGGGCAATACGCTCCAATTCTTTAACAAATGAGCCGATCGGATCGAGCGGAAAATCGCTTTAGGAACTTTTTTCAAGCAGCAGTTGTTTTGGATTTGACAGCAGAGTGTGATCTCTAGTACCGGCTATCTAGTTTAGCGTAGTATTGTGACCACCGTATCCCAGCTTCACATTACCTGTAACCACATCTTTCTTTAAAAATCCTGGAAAGCCTTACTTTGTGGCTAGGATTGAGCTCAAAACTCAAACCCCAATTTTCAAAAGTATCGTTCCCACCCCACTCCATCACTTTCCCACCCACAGTTCAAGAACAATCAAAAATTTCCGGGTCGAACCGATCGGAATGCATGCGTATCTTTCTCTTCCTCTAAAGATGCTTTTTCTATCACCAATTTCCCCTTCCGCATCTTCTTTTTGCGCCCTCCTTCTCCACCCCCTCTGCCATCAATCCACGATTGAAAATTGACGAGCCTGTCTGATTTCCACAGGCTTTTCCCTGATCGTTTGGACAGAGTGGTCAGAGAATGGCTGAGAGGGGGTTGTCAGTAACAAAGAAATGTTCGACGATAGGTGATGAGCTCATTTCTAGCACCCAATCCTTTGGGTATTTCGGAGGGGGAAGGGTCTTCTCTCGTGCGCAAAGTGTGGAATGAGGATGGCTTGTGGGCTTTTGCTCTCTGCATTGCCAGCCCGCGGACAAAGCCATCTCCTTTTTTTCTTCCATTACCCGGTTCTGCTGCTCCCCGCCATAGGTATCGTCTGTGAGCCCGAGATTACCCGGTGTGGCCTTCTAGCTTCCCAATTACTGTCACTTTTCGCAAAGTTTCTCCGGCAAGGCTGGGTGTGTGGGAGATCGGTGGGAAACATGCAACAATCTGATGCTGGCGCCTCATACTCGTTGAAAGTCGAGTGTTTGTTGTCTGGTTCTTGCTTTGGATGCTGACCTTTAGCCTTGCGGCAATTGTAAGGCTGGAAGCACTTCCTGGCACGAGGTTTTGCAGTTTCTGTGTGTGGGATGCCTATCTTGCACCTACGTTCTAAGATTTAAAAATCCTTCCCTTTTTTTTTTGCAACGATCTTTCCTTCTCCTATTCCCAAGTCTTAATGCCATTCTTCGGCGATTAGTCAACGGATCCGCAGGCAGACAAAGGATGCCCCCCTTTCGCGGATTTCGTTTGAGGAGAACCCGGGCAGCGGATAGGAACATCCCAAATACCGTACACCGGAACGGGAAAAGGATGAAAACGGGGGAGGGCAGCTAATCCATTTTGTCGAAAACAGGCTAGCAGCTTTGACAAATGGAAGTAATCTAATTTTGGGTAACTCAGGTTATTCCCTTCTTTTCAGTTAGCTAGTTAGCAAAACCTTTGGTTTGAATTTTTCTATGTCATTAGCATATAGTATCACGGCCTTGTGAGTTGCAACTTGTTGACCTAAAGATTACAGCCCCAGTTTTTCTATATATTTTACAAAATTCCTTCCCACCTTCCTCTTCCCCGCAACTTTCAATCGTTCCATCCCATCCCAATACCCCCAAGTGATAGGCAACCCATTTCAGCTATTCTTTTCCATGTTGCCATCCCCTCACCAACTCGCTCGGTCTAGCAAAATAGCAAACAACAATTTGTCGTCCACACATTCCACACCTCACCCCTCACCTATCCATCCCAGATTCTCGCCACAAAAAGTCCCGTTTTGTCATCAATTTGTTTGGGCGATGGGTGGGGGGAGGAAAAGCACCTTGACTCCCTTTTTAGGTGGCTTTTGTGGATTATGACGGGGCCTGCTATTTTCTTTTCTTTTTTCCCGAATTTCCCGCCTCCCACCATGGGCGCAACAACAAATGAAATGACAGCCTGGGGTTTTCCCCGCTCGTGCTCTGGGCTTTTCAATGCCATTTCGGGACTGTGAAGCGGGGAAGGGGGAGGGGGGAGGAAGGAAGGTTGGGCCGATGAGGGAGTGCCATGCCAGTCAGTCAGTTGGTCGGCGGGTTCTTTTGTCACTTCTCCAGATCCAAACCTGGGATCGGCGGGAATGTCGAGGAGTGTCGACTCTCAATCTTTGTCTGCCTTTTCTGGATTGAGTTCGCCATATTGGGGCTCGGAGAATTCACGGAGGACCCTTTTTTTTCATTTTTGACACGCAGGTTTCAGTCCGTTGGATAAAACACTGTTTACTTTTCAAATTTTCCTAATTCGATGTAAAATGTTCTCTGCGCTTCGACCTTTATTTCGTTTGTTCTTATTACTAGGCATTTTTAAACCTTATTACCCTGCAGGATGAAGCTGACGGGGCTAAGCCTCGCCCTTCTGGCCTCATGGCTAGTCGCGGCGAACTCGCAGCAGCCTGCCCGCTCAAACATGCGTACTGCCCACGCACAAATGCAGTCGAAAGCCAGGTGACGATAGCTTAACAGTTTCTAATCCCTCTTTTAGAATGTCGGCGCTGGCCAGTAGAAGCCGACGAGAACCACCTAGGGACTGCTCCGATGCGCCAAATGCTGACCTCAAAAGTACTTGTAAAATGGTGGGTGGAAATTATCCTAATTTAAGGATATCCCAGAGCTTATGTTCCAAAGTAGGTATAAATTTGCTATGGCTAATTCACCCACGTGGGGGATGGCGTGGGAACAGCGCTTATTTGGGGATGGTTCGTGGGAATGTGTCTGCATGCCCTGGGGCTATTCCGACCGGTTTCTTTGCCATGGGAAGGGGAAAGGGAGTCAGACTCCCGACCGTTCGGGAGTGTGTCTCCCAAAAGAGCACGCAAAGCATCTAAAAATGCCTCGGAAAGGAATAACAAGATAGCGAAGAATGTAAAATATTTTTTCACAATTTAAGGATTACTACTTTGCGACAAGCGAAAAGCGCGCTTCTAATTTACAAAGCTTTTTCGAAAGTTCTTAATCTTTTAAAATCTAGATCCGCCACATGGACCATGTCGCCAGGAGGCGAGTTGCCAGACAAGCACAATTCGGAAATTCAATCATCGAGGATACCAGGCGAAATGGTATACAAAATAAAATATCAAAATCTAATTTTTCAGGTGCCCCTAACTGGCAGCAACCAATCCCATTGCCTCCAAACTCGCGTGGACATGCTGCGTACCATCCATATGATTGTATGACGCTCATCTGCCTCTGCCCATTCTTCCGAGTACGTTATTCAACTCCAGAATTGCGTGCGCTGCGTGCAAGTCCTGAAGGACCCAAGATACCTTCGGAAATGGCTAGATTAACCCTAAAAACTCAAGTGGTTTGGCGAATTCGCGACCCACCTTTCGTGCCATTTCAAGGATCCAGCGTTCATAAACCTTCTACGGGGAGATTCTCCGTTTTCTCGAGTGGTTCGCACGACCGTGAGGTGCAGGCTCGAACTTGCAGCTCCTTCAGATAGCACCAACACATCCCGACTAAATTCTAAGAGCAAGTGGTAGTGAAAATTTAGGGTACCGTCCAAAACGGAAACTGTATCTTGGCAAGTGGACAGCCATTGACAATGGCATACAGAAAGGAATATCGGATGATGACCGATGATGAGAGGAATAGGTTTGTCATCAAGATCCAAGTCGGAAACTGGGAATTTAGATGGCACAATGCTTTGAATGTGTTAAAGAGGAATGGGGAGTACGACAGATTGTCGGCCGAGCACTTGTCGGTTGGAATTGGATCTGGAGCTCATTCTGGACCTGGATTCTTGCCTTGGCATCGTGAATACTTGAAGCGGTAAGTCATACATACAAAAACACTTATTGGTGTTGCTGTAGAAATTTATTAAAGTTTTGAATCTGATACTTATAGTGTGGAAATCGCTCTTCGACTTGTCGACCCCGGAATCGCTATCCCATACTGGGATTCGGTTATGGATTGGTATCTTCCTGATGCTCGGGATTCGATTATGTTCTCGAATATGTTTGCGGGTATGCATTTTAAAATCCATTAGTATACATATAATGTTCAATGTATTGTATATTCCTATATAGTCACCATATTGTATATTAATATATAGTCACTATATAGATAATCCGATTTAGGTGAATCCGATTGGTGGGGCAATGTGGTCCAAGGACCGTTCGCGTACTGGAGAACACTTGAAGGTCGCGCTACGATCAACAGGTTAGGGATAGTTCCCATTCAATACGTTTTTTTGCAGGCAACTAGCCCGGAAAGGTCGCCTCTTCGATGAGCAACAGATCAACAATATTGTTGCCCAAAATGCCATCGAATTCACATTGGCCTATACTGCGCCAGTTTGGGGTGAGTGTGGTTTACCATGGAAATTAGTTCAAATGTTGCATAGGATGTCCTTACGGTAACAACTATGGAGCCATTGAATACACGCATTCGAACATTCATCTTTGGATTGGAGGTGATATGGAACCGCCGTCAACTTCTGGTAGGTCAATATAAGTAAGGAATAGCAAACCTGTGATTACCTTAGAGGAAAATAGTATATAAAAGTAGTAAAATATTTAAACGCGGCAAATTTTGAATATTCTAGCTAACGAGCCGATCTTCTTCATGCATCATTCCTTTGTCGATTACCTATGGGAACTCTGGAGACAGCTCAAGCAACCCAGATGGCTCCGCGAGCAGGTATAAATTTGAATATACAATTTAAAACAGTACCTTTTGAAAATTATGACCCCCAAGTAGCTTATGCGATCTAGTTTTAACCAAATCTACCCTATTTTTCCAGGCCTACGCCCCGGACCACTACAGCTGCGCCAACCAACAGCACTTCCGCAACGCCATCATGAGGCCATTCCCATACTTGTTGAATGCTGACGGTAGATTATGCTTACAAAATTATCAATTATTATCGATTCAGGTCTTCACAATGGATACACCGACCAGATGTACCGATATGCGCCCAGGGCCACATGCTCTGTTCAGGTACTTATCTAAATAAAATTTGCATTAAGTTTTTTAGAACCCGTCTTGTGGATCGCCATACTTGTTCTGCGACACTCGCGGATTCCCTCATTGTGTTGCGAAGGTAAATCGGATCTGGAGAAATTAGAATTTTGGGCGTGTTGTTAGTAATTTCGTCCAATATCCCATCCTCGTTAATTCTCTGAACGTTTCAGATCAAACCCGGCGGTAACTGCCAAGGTTTTGAAATGTTCAATGCCTGCTACCGTGGGCGCTGCTGGTTCGGCCGTTGCCAACAAGTGGTAGGCCAATTTCCGAGTTACCGTTAAAACATTAACGATCGTTTTTGCTCAGCGTCTGTTGTGTGCCTTGAGTGCTTCCTCTCTTGGCTACGTGAAAAGCTTGCAGTCAAAGTGGCCTGAAATCTACTCAAAACTAATCTAGGGTAGCCAAAATGCTCGGCGCGCCCAGCCGGAGCGGCGAGCGGTATCGGGGACTTTGAGGAGGGCTCGAGCTAAAGCTCCGGCTCGAAAGCGTGCTCTAACCTCTCAAAGACCCTCGCATCCGTTCGCCCAAGCTCGTGAGGCTATCTGGACATCTCCAAGAAGCATACAGCAACGACCTCGCGCGGTACAGAGCACCGACAAAATTAGTTTTTTTTTGCACATGGATCGGCTATATTCATTTTCTTTCCAAAACCTGCGAAAACTGAGCTTACAATATGATTCTAATCCTGAAATCAATAGCCGATCCAAAAACCACAATTGACACTCTTTCCCCACAAGTTTGAGCATATCATAATATACAATTCCCATCTATGCAACACACATGCCTCTCCACAATTCCCTCATACCCATATAAGAAAAAGCGAGTCTCCCATGATGACTCACCCGCTCACCAAAATTCTTTGTTCGCGAGAGCTCCATCTCTCGACACCCCCCGTTTGCCTCTCATCTTTCGGCATTTCGTCATGTCAGCCTGTCCGTAATTTTCAATTTGTACGCTTGCCAAAGACAATCCGTGTGCTTACCTGCAGAACCAATTTGCTGCTCCTGCTGCTCAACAGCCGCGATTTGCGAGGCCTCTTCTGGTCCGGCGTCAGCAGCCTCGGTTTTTCCGTGGCCTCTCCGGAGCTTTCTTTCCCTTCCGGAATCGCAGGGCCATCGTAAGCTTAGCTTAGTCTTGCAATCAGTGTCAAGCTTGGTATAATATAAAACGAAACAAAGGGTTTGTGTCAAAATTCCAAGCTTGGCTACCGATGCTAGTAAAATGGCTTCGGAATCATTTTGGTTAGTGCCGAATAACAATATATTCCGATGCCATTTTAAGTCCGCTTTTTGCACTAAATGTCTGGCTTTTGCTAACATCCTACTATATATAAAAAAATAGTTCCTGTGTGTGTGTGTGTATGTATGTATGTGTGTGCATTTGCATGCAACTTCCGTCAGGGTGTTCCAGTAGTATCTCAATAAGGGGGGTATTTAGGGGTATGTTTTATACGTCAATAGGTGCGTAATGGCCTGGAGATGACTGCACACTCATAAAATTACCAAAAATTCGCTGTTTTCGACGTTAAAATTAAGCTTTTTCTTGAAAAATCGAGAACCCTCTTTGTTAGGAAATAATTAGCATACGCTGGAAGTTGCGGTAGCCTATATAAGAGAAGAGAGCTGGCGTTTCTCATTTTTTGTCATCGAAATCGCGAGAATTATGCAAAGTGGCGAATATCATGGGATCAGACGGGGCCAGGGTTGAAAAGTCGCGAAGCGGCTTTTCAACCCTGGTAGTTTTAGAAAATTAGGGTAGATTATATAGTCTCAAATGCAGTAATCACAAACCCGATCCTATCCACGAAAATTCCACACGCACCCTCACAATTTTCCGGTAAATGTGACGGGCTTTAGATGGCTCACGCTGCCAAGACGCTGCATGTTGGTGGGAACCAGACAATGATGGTGATGAGACAACGAGCTCAAGAAGAGAATGCCATGGTGAAGAAAGTTAAGCCTACGGTAGGCGACCGATTTTTCCAAAAAAACGCTGAATCTAGATGGCCGCCCCACTCTTCGTCGACTGCTTCAATCGACATGAGTGCTGCGAATCTTGGGAATTGTTCAATGGATGCGACGCGTACAGTTTTAGAAAAAATTTTCTATATAACTTTTTTTTAATAGAAAGTATTCCGTTTTAAGCCAAAATTACGCCGCTTCTTTTAGCCAGCCAGAATACATGTCGGTGTACTGCCAAGCGACGTGTGGCCTCTGTGCGCCCAGCTACAACAAAACTGATGGTAAAAATGGGTTGTTTTATATGGCGGCGATGGGTATAATAGAGCACATCACATTTTGCACAACGCCCCAACTTACACAACTCCCTCGCCCCCCAGAATGGTGGATACCGTATCCCCGTTTCAGGCCCTAACCACTTGACCCCCTTCCACATGTTGTTGTCTTCCAGCCGGGTGGTGGTGCTCATCGAGCCCTGAGGGCAAAAGCCCGGGCCTTTAAATGGGATAATTTTAGACTGTACTGATCGCCATCCTCATTGCCCTGCATTCGAACGGATGGGACACTGCAAGAATCAGTATGCCGCGCCGTGGATGATGGAGAATTGCCGGTAAGGTAATAGTAATATTTTATAATTATTGATTCTGTCCATATAACTTCTATTTCTAGTTCGACATGTGGTATGTGTCAGCATGCAAAATCTGCGACATGTCTGCCCCATGGAAAGGTAGGAAAAGCTTAAAAGACGCTTGGAATATAAATCAAACTTCTAGCTACTTGAAAATTACACAAATTCTTCCAAAAGTTGGTATTTCTATGGAGCTTTTGCGGTTTGACACAGCTCGTTCGATAGCGTGTAAAATTCTGAACAACCCATATTTCAAAGAAAAAGCCGAATATTTGCCTTCGATCCAAAAAATTTCTCAAAGTTCATACTTTGTACGACTCTTTGTGAGCCATGATCACTCTCAATCTGTACTGCAAAGCTTTACACTCCGTAATCATCCAATTACAGCCGGTCCCAATCCCCGTCACCCCCAAGCTCATCCAACAAATCAGCGGTTCCGATGAGCCGGAAGTCGTCAAAAGACTTGCCGCCGTCCGTAGACGCCGTGTCTAAACCCTAACCCCCCCAAAAATAGCTGGCTCTTCGCAAAAGAACTGCTTTCTAGGAGCCCATCTTTCTCCTCAGCCTTCTGTTTCCCCCAACTCATAGTGCCTTGTACATTTGTGATTCCACGCAATTTCGTGTATATGCTGATCGTGTACTGCCTTGCCTTACCTTGCTTCCCCCCACCACACAGACCTTCAGGACTATTATGGGTACCCTGCAATTCTTCTGCCTTTTTGATGGAAATAACTGCCTATTATGAACGGTTTTTGATAAAGGAATTTTGTTTTTAGAAGAGAAATCGCAGGATAATGAATGTAAAATTTTGCCCATCATTTCCGCTCATAAATGCTCATTCCTCGGCAGCATCGGTAGAGCATGTCTCTAAAATTCAAAAAAATACTAATAAATACCGTTCTGTTCTTGTCTTGATGAATTATAACAAGTTTAAAATGGTAAAAAGCTATGGAAAAGTTCAGAACCTTTTTACCCCCTGATTTCGGCATTTTGGTCGTCGAAAAATACGAGATCTCCCTTTTCTTAAGCTTATTGGAAAAATAGAGGCTTATTCGAAAGGCATTACGGTATTTCTATAGAAACAGTTAACGTGACTATACTGCTCTCAAAGGTGTTGCGCCTCGTACCCATGACTACCACGTTTTTTCGGTGACTGTGGTGTTTCAAGGGCTAGAGTTTCCAAACAGCTCACTCCCTCTCTTTCTCGCTCTCCTTGT
This sequence comes from Mesorhabditis sp. LJ9110, assembly GCA_038088335.1. Lineage (NCBI taxonomy): Eukaryota > Metazoa > Nematoda > Chromadorea > Rhabditida > Rhabditidae > Mesorhabditis > Mesorhabditis sp. LJ9110. Next base: position 175,708 of record JBBGBA010000011.1, on the reverse strand, counting down.
CAAGCGAAAAAGTATCCGTGGTAAATGAGGAGCAAGACATTCTTCGTACAGACTCTATCCGGGTAGTGGATGGGACCTAAAGCCGGGGAGACCAGCTGGCACGCGGAAGGCAAAGGGCACTACTTTGTCACTCTCGTCGAGACACCCTTTCGTTGGCGTCTTTTCCTGGGGGGAACACCAGAAAAACCGCTTGTCTACCTTGAGAACACCCAGTGGCGATTCATAAGACCTCTACAGCACGAAGCTCGGTCAGTGGGTATACCTCATCCGCTATTGCCTGTCAACTCAAGATGCTTGGATTTGAGTAAGTTTTCTATTCAAATTTTAATAGCAAACCTCCGACAATTAGATCACTGAATTACGTCGATTTTGAACAGGATTTACTAAACACCAACTTAAGTAACGAATTAATTAAGTAAATTCGGGAACTGAACATTGAAAATCGTCCTTTGCACCTAATAATAAGTAGTTCTTGCGAAATTCTACTGGAAATTTGATTCCGGTCTGCCACATCTTAAAGTTCGGAATAATCATTCGTTTAATTTTAATTCTGTTTAATTTCCTCCAAACAACACCATTTGGAATTTTCGAGGTGCCCATTCGAGTAAAAGCCATTTTGCATACACTAATTCACTGATTTAATTCACCCGAAAAAATTGTTTACGTTTTGAACCTAATAAAAAAATAGCGTCCTGCATCTTGTGCTTTGCACGCCCCAAAATCAGTTTGAATTTTCGAGATGTCAATTAGAGTGAGAATAATTTTGCCTGAATTTCTATGTTTTAAGTAACTATTTTGCTTAGATGTATTATAGTCGATACCTTCTGCGTGTTAGAGGTCCTCGGCCGGTTCTTATTAGCCACAAGACTGGTCCCTTCCTAGCCGTTTATAGCAAATTTTTCAAATCCTTGAAATGTCCATTTCCCACAGTTTCTCCTTACAAAATCTTGTTAGCGTTATTCCCTTCCAAGAGTTGCCTAGCCAGTGCGGTGTCATGTTTACCTGCACCCCCCAGCTAGCCTGAGCCTTGAGGCAGAGCTAGCGAGCGAGGAGCACAAGCGGCTAGCTGAAAAGTTTGTCCCTCGCTCTCAACGCATTGCCCCCCGGGTGTCCAACAAAAAAGAGGTCGATCGGAAAGGATGAGGGCCAACTGCAAAAGAGAATAGGTTGGGGGGTCCCGATGGGGCTTTTGCTTGCTGTGGCTGTGGGTTCTGGGTTTATGACTACCCACCGACTGCCACCAGTCACCCAGATACAAGTTCCTGGCTGCTGTTGGTTCGGCTTTTGCTCTTTTTCTTGAACAACTCATAAACACTGAAGCCAGCTGGGTAATTGGGATTTTACTGAGTTACTACTGGGGTGATGGGTGTTCCCAGTGGGTGGTCGGAGAATAGCGAGATTTATGCCATAGTATCATGGTAAACCGCTTTAACCAAACTACCGTTTACTTTTACATAATGCCAAAATTGTTTTTCCAGCCAACGAAATTCGCGAAATTATTTGTAAAATGTATGGCTTTTTTTGAGCAAATACAACGATTTTAGCGCTCAAATTGGGTAAAATATTCATATTGCCAAGGCAAAGCATCAAAAAAGTATTCATTGCGTTTTTGGAACTTTCAATGCGACTTTTGAAACCCTTGTCCCCCTTTTCCCTATAGTTCTATTTTTGTCTTCCTTTTTCCTCCTTTGCTTAGAATAAAGGGGGGGGCTTATACCACAGGAAATACGGTAGATACCATTTACAAATACGTAATTCGGTCAGTACGTAGCCGTGTAGAAAAAATGTATGAGAAAAGTTTTTCCAAAAATTGCTTGGAAGATTTTTGTAAATCGTATCATTTATTTGCTGAGCGATTTTGATGTCTGCCAGCAAATCAATGCTCCAAAAATAATCCCCACAACTAGCTGGATCGAATCCTTTACACAGCGAATCCCGGCTGCTCGTTCGATGTTAAGGCACTCACTATTCCGAGTAAGCCAAGAGTAGTCCTTTATTTGCGTAGCCAGCAATCTGTATGCCTACACACGAGAAGCACACACATCATCCCCGCCAATCTTCCACCCCCAACTAATTGCTTGTTTTTACCATTCCTCCTTTCCCCCATTTTCTTAGGGTTGCCGCTGAATCGACCGTTGTAACTGGATATGTCTTTGAAACTCTATTTACCAGGTTGCCATTGAATTTCTAGACTAGTCTTTGAGGAATCCACTGGAAATCCATACCTTTCGGATTCGGGGCGTTTCCCCACTTTACATTGCCCTGTATTAAGATCTAATCTCTAATCTCGTTTTATCTGCCCTTCCAGTCAAAAAACTTAACGATTAAAAAATCTCCAAGGAATGACAAACGATATATTTCAGCCCAGCACGACGAAAGATGTTGCACCGATCCCAAACATATAATGAAGCTTTATTGCAGCCTGAAAGGAAGCGCTTTGCTTTAAATTTTGGCCTAAACCGTTCGGCGAATCGGTAAGACTTCAAATCATATCGTAACTCACACCACATATCGCTTTTCGACTAATTTACCGATTATTCAGATCTCTCGACTCAAGCGACTCAGATGACTCAATTCTCGAGGAGAAAAGCTTTATCTGGGATTGGCCCTTCTCGGCAGATCGTATGTGCGCTTCAAAACGTAAAATACCACCATCAAATTACAGGCATCGCACAAGGAATGTACACCAAGGAGAAATTTGTTGTGATTTTGCCCTTTAACAAAGGTGGCACTGGAGATAAGAATGGAACGGTATGGCCGCATTCCAGCTCATCATGGCGCAAAATTTAGACCAAAAAGTTCGATCGTATCGCTGAGAGTAACTTCTCGTGGTCCCTTGGGCTTAGCCGGTATATTCCATTTCTTTGGTGAGCTGGCCCGTTTTCAGAGATGATAAGTTGCAATCAACATGCTTCTGGCGGCTAGAAATCGAGATTCAAAGGGATTTGAATGCGTTGGTTTTGGTCGCCAGCCGGTAATTTTCTTATTGCAAACGCAAACGCCTAATTACAGAGACATTAGCCGCTACGATGATAAGACGAAACGCTTGAAGCGCGTGAGGAAGGTTTACAGGTGTGTGTTTTGACGGCTAAGCTAAAAGAACCCCGAACAAGCTTATTTTATCACAATGAACAAACTTGCAGATTGCCTGAATATTACGACGTTGCCACAACAACGACCACGATGTTTGATTGGGCGGTCGTAGTAGAAGCGAGGAAAAGACACATCAATCGCCCCACTCTTCGTCGTGGAACCACTCTTTGCTGATCTTCTACAATCCCGATTAGTACCGTCACATTCAGTCCAATAATTATTATCTAAAGCAAAAGGCAAAATCGGATTGCTGACTTGAAACGGGAATGTCTAGACCGAACTTCATGAACGTGGCCAAATCTGCAAAACAAGAAAGTATACCTTACAACATTCTTTCTTTCACGAGCGACCATAAAAACTAGCCCACATTGTAACATCCCATTAAATCCGTTGTGACATTATGAAAACGTGCCGATAAAATTTTATTCCGAAAGTGTACTCAGTAATATTTAGAATGTAGGTGGGATAAAAAGCAGGACGGCATTCAAGAAAACAAAAGATAAAATCAACGGCAAGAGCAAAACAACTAAACAATACAAATCAATCGAGGTCCGGCTACGGAGCCTTGTGCGGACAGCGGCAAGAGGTAGTCGGGGGATCTAAATCAGTAATATTGCAAAATGAGAACCAAAACTTACAGTCAGGGATGTCATCACCGTCCTCCCTGATCAAAGGGCCTGGAGGTACATCGGCGGTCTCGTCGACATAGCCATCATAGTCGTCGTCGACGCCTCCGCTCATTTCGCCGGTGCCACCGCTATAGAAGCCACGAAACTGTCGGAGGACCTGGAAAAATCAGTCATAATAGTGAGCACAAAATGTTTTATGATATTAGTTTTTATAAGCCGTTAAGCGGCACACATACAGGATCAGATCCCAACCACCTTCGCCTTTTGCGAATAAAAGCCAAATAAGAAACAACAAACCTTCACAACCTTTGCGTTGCCAATATAGTTGTGGATGTGGTCTGGGTTGCTGATGCAGTCAGAGAGGGCCGCCATCACCTCCGGGTCCTTGAACAAATCCTTCAGTTCAGCGTTCTAAAATTCCCGTAAAATTAAAGTACATGCACTGACGCAGGAGAAGTCGGCATTCTCAAAACCATAATACGGCGCCTAAACAAACTTTGGAAATAGCTTGAACGATAAACCTGTTCACGAGCCTGCTGCATCTCCTCTTGAGCCTTGCGCACACGCTCACGACGATCAAGAAGCTCTTGCTTGCGAGTGACACGGAGCTTGGCATTGTCGTAGGCAATAAGCTTCTTGGCCTGAAAGAAAAAGTAAATTGTCATTCCCACATCAGCCTTCGAGACAGTAGAGTAACTCCTCCCAAATTCCCCAGTAAAAAACCAGCATCAATTTGTATTATTTATATAAGCAACCTTCCTGACCCGTATTTCAGCAATTGAGCTGATAACATGTCGGATCAGTAACCCAGAGTCCCCAAGCCAAACGACAAACAGAGTACCTGGATGGATTTGAGGGGAAAAAGGTGTTTGCATTTCACTGAGGCTTTCTCTTAGTTTGTGGGGATGCATGAGGCGCCGACACATGTGCCCCCTGATGGTCGGAAGAGGAGGAGAAAAATCGACTGTGAGGAAAGGGGAGTGCCGGGGGGGGGGGGGGGGGCCGGTTGGCGATCGGAGGATCTCTGAGGGCACTCCTTGGGCCCTCTATGCCCTGCCCGTCGCTCCCGTCATCGCATTAGCCATCCACTAATTCACGATCAACAGGTACGAACAGCTAAATAACAAAAAAGCGCAGAGGGCAAGTAAATAGCTATGTTATGCTTCAGTTCAACTCCAACTTCAGTTAAACAGTTCAAAAGCTTACAGCAGCTATTTTTCTGCGAGCTAGCTTAACTTAGAAAATCACCCCTTTTGAAACTAACCCGACCCAGAAGAGAGAGCTGCCTAACTATCTAAGCCAATCTTTCAGCGATGATACGACAATTACTCCTGCTGCTCTTCGGCATATTCACCTTAGAGGCCAGCCAGGGTTTGGAACACTAAAATCAATTTACAAGATAATTTAGATACACGGGTACTTATTGTGGGAGCGCCGGACTATGCAGTGGCAAAATGGGATCTGGTCGATGGATTCTTCCCCCATAGCGACATCGAAAAGAGGGGTAATTTGAAAGCACTTTTTGACGCTGGGGATTTATTCGCCAAAAAATTCCAGCCTATTTTCAATTGCTAACTCTGTTCACAAGTTACTTTCGACTCCGGTGGTTTCCGTTCGGCTCCCTGACGCCAGGGGGTCGGGTTAAAAACCCCCTGACAAGCCGAAGCTGTAAGAAAAGGGAGACGGGGCATGGAACCCCTTAAGCTAATAAGAAGGAACAAAAAGCCGGGGCTGACAGCTGCAGCTCACCGCGGCTCAGAGCCTGGGGAGGCAGACATAGCTTGCCCAAAGCAACCGGAAAGACCCGGACTAGTCAAGGAAAAGTAAAATAATAACAAATTAGAGAACCCCGATTCCAGGTGAAGGCCATATGTGGAGAAAATGGGGCTGCGACGATATTTTGGAAAATTCCGACATATTCAAGTAGGGCAAACTAGCGCTACAAGACTATTTCCACTTCAGCCCGAAAAACTGCAGCTGCTTAGCCGTATCCAAGTTGGGAGTTGATGAAATGAGCTTGGATGAAATTGGCGATCTCTACGAACTAATGGCATCACCCGATGGGCTCGTGGTTGTTGAATTGGGCCGATCAACGGTCCAATTACGGGCCCTGATCTCGAAACTATCGGATTGTTGGGGTGTCGGAGAGTCAGACATCGCCACCCCAAACACTGTCTATCTTTGTGGAAAGGTGAGAAGCAAACATAAAGCTCTTAAAACGGGGTTTTCCGGCAGGGATTAGCATAATTTTAGTCTCTACAGGTGCATCCCAATCACCTTCCAGCTATTGGAATCTTCAACGTAAAGAATATCGACGAATTCAGCAGTAAGCTTCAGTCCCAAAGCAAAATATTGAATGACAGAGCCCACCACTGCGTCTACCGAGATTACTTTCTGGCCATGCATTTTTGCTTCCGCGGCATCCGCCGATAAAAAGCAGAAAACGGAACCAATCGAGGTTCGGGAGGAAGATATGGAAGACAACGGGGATGATAAGAAAATAGAGGTAAATAACCAAAATGCTTAGATCTAGATCAACAATCATCTCAATTTCTAGGCTAATACGCCAAAAGACACTGGCAAGAAGCACAGCTGCAAATATCGAAAGTCCTGTTACGAAAGCGGTGCATTGCCAGAAATCGAGGTGGTACAGAAATTTGTACGTTAACATTTTGAATCAAGGACGGATGGGATTGGTCATGGACTAGTAATGGTGCTGAAACCACGTCAAATCAGAAATTCGACGAATCTGATGAGCACGACAGCGTAGTAGCCCAAAAATTGAAATGCAAGTACAGGTGAGAATGTATATCCAACAAATCTTTGTTTTAGAAAAGCCTGCTACGAAGAAAAGGGGATCGATTTTTCAAAAAAGGATACCGAGGATGACGAGAAATTGAGTTTCTTCAGGTACGTACAAGAATTTCTTGCTTACGTCCATTTAGTGGTAAATTGGCAGCACCCAGTGGTCATAAAAGGACGGTCAAGGAGATCGCCGAGAAGACACTACAGAAAGTCAAGGAAAAGGACGAAGAGGCCAAGACTCGAGAGTTGCCCAATAGCCTTAAAGTATGTAAAAGTTTGAAAAGTATTCGCGCTCCGGAGAGATTCTTAACCGCGTACTATTAGAACATGCATTTTAGGTAGAGCGGCGACTAGAAGCCATTGATAAAGAAAACAATCGAAGACTGTCGTGTAAGTACAGAAAGTCTTGCTACGACACTGGAGAATTACCCGAAATTGAACAATCATCATGGGGTCTACCGGATGTGACCGCATACTTTGGCGCAGAAAGAGAAGAAGCTGATGAAACCGAACCGAACCTAGACGACTTGAGCGAAAGCCAGCGGAAATTCCGGTGCAAATATCGGAAATCCTGCTTCGATACGGGAATTGTCCCGAAGATCGCCGCATCGTCTTTATCGGATTACGGCCTCAATTTCAACTTCTTCGAGCCAAGAGAGCAAATTGGAACGGCTGAAAAGCTTATCGACGATCCAAACCAAACTCTGCAGATGAAGTGAGCCAAAACCCCCGATTAAAATAGAATAGAATTGCTTTTGATTTGCTTTCTAAATTTATCAATTACAGATGCAAATATCGCCTAAGCTGCTATGATACTGGAATTCTACCCGACCTGGCGCCACCACAGGTTAATGGAAAATAGCCTGCAGCAATTTATTTTAGGAAAATGCCCAATCCGCAAAAAGCGAAGAGGACGTATCCATCCCTACCAGTGCTGTGGCCCTTAAACATTTTTGCAAATACCGGAAGTCATGTTACGAGAAGATAGCAGCGTCAGATGGGATCAGTGCTGTCAAAGAAATCCGAAAAGAGAGGAACACCGAACGAGTATAAATAAAGTAAATCCTAATGACCTTCTTTTTCTAGACTGTTCCTTCGCGGTTACGAGGACGCCGCGTTCTCGATGCAGCCGGGCTTCTGAGACGCCAAACCAGGCGGTACCGCTACCGTAAAAACAATAAATAAAAAGGTTTCAGGGAGAAGCTCGCATCCAGACGGGAAGCAATGCTTTCCAAACGAGCAGTAGAAGCCCAAGTCCAGGAGAGCGAGACCCCAAAACAACAAAGAGAAAAGCTAATGGCCGAAAAGGTGAAGGTCGAAAAGGAGGTATACGATTATTCTTTGCCAAAATTAACGAGAATTTTCAGATCCAGCATAAGAGCAAGCGCTATCAAAAGGAACAAGTCCTAAAAAAGGAGGAGGATGCACCTTCCGACAACGAGGAACCTATCCCTGTCCCAGCGCCTGAACCCAAAAAGAAAGAACAAAAGAAGAAAAGCAAGAAAAGCCAGGAAATGTTGGATGAAACACCAATTCCCGTCCCAATTCCAGAACCGGTTAACGAAATCGTGGAGGAAGTTGAGCCCGAGATAAAGCCTAAAAAAACTAGCAAAAAGTCGGCAGAAGCGGATGTAGCAAAACCACAACCGGAATCAAAGAAAAAGAAAACGAAAGAAGCAAAACGTGACCCAAACCAAGCCCCTCCGGAAGCTACGGAAATAAAAACTGCAAAGAAATCCAAGAAGCTCGATGAGGTCCCTAAAGAGCCAGAGCCCGAGATTCAGCGCAACTATGAGGAAACCATACAGCACCTGGGACTCAACACAGCTTTATTTGAGACCCTTGAACAGCAGCGGATGACCTGCAAATATCGGAAATCATGCTACACTTCCGGAAAAGTGCCAGAAATCGACCGCAGCTATGCCGATGTCCTAGACGATTTCAATAAGCATGTGGAAAAGCAGTATGAAACTGGGTTACAGGTGGGAAGTACAGCTTTTAATTTGATATATGACTATTCGAGGGCATACGCAGCAAAAAAAATAAGAATAAAAACTGACAAATTTCCAGAAACATTTGAAAGAAGAGGACAAAAAGCTAGCCTGCAAATATCGAAAATCTTGCTATGAGACTGGAGAGCTACACATTGTCCATTCGGAGGTAATTTGCTTGATTGATTTAAAAGAAATTCAAAACCTGACTTCATAGCGTTTTTTAGGCCCCGCGACCAATCCCGCCACCAACCGCATCTTTTTCTGGTGCTTTCTCACCAAAATTAAAATGCAAATATCGGAAATCGTGCTACGCCGAGGAAGGCATTAATTTTGACGATGAAAGTGCTACGCCAATCCCCCCACAACATAAAGAGCAAAAGGTAAAGCGCAAGAGTAAAATGCGCTAAAAAGGCAACCCGGCCCACGCAAAACCATGTTTCAGGTGGAACCAGTCATCGAGAAACCCAAATCCGCTGAAAGGTCAGTGGAGCAGGAGAAGAAGAAGAAAAAGAGTGCGAACAAAAATGACGAAAAAGCGGAGGATGAACAATTAGAAAAGCATCGGCCCTCCACAGCAAAACTGCAAGGCAGTGACTATGACAATGTCAGCAAGGACGAGAAGTTTAGATGCAAGTAAGCTTTCATACTTTAGCTCTTGACTGGTCCTACTTTTAGATATCGGAAATCCTGTTACACTGGAACTGAGCCTCCACCAACGATAGAAAGAACCCCAATAACCTCTACGAAGCAAGCAAAGGTGGCGGCACCTATCCCAGCAAAGCCCAGAGCAGGTAAGTAAACTAAAGCAGCTCAAAGATTTTCAGCGGGTGAAAAACCACGAGACCATTGCCACCCGTATTGGTTCTCTTGCCGTGAATGGATGGGACTTCCCCCAAAGGTCAGCTAAATAGAGCGGTGCAAAACCCCGATTTCAGGAAAAAGCCCCAATCGGTCCTAATGGAAAAAGGTTATGCCGAAAGAAGAAAGCCGAATAAGCCGCAGTCTTACAAATTTCTTGCCATACGAGACTCGGGAATAAATAATTAAAAGAAACTGAAAGTACCAACATTCGGCTCCACTTCCTTCAGCCATTCGTTTGCCTGGTCATCGTAGTCGAGTTTGCAGGCAGTTACCAAATCCTGATGAGCTTTACGGAAATTGCCGAGCAAACTAAAAGAAAAAATCTTGGCGAAACACAAACAATAGGCATAGGTCAATGTAGTAAAAACGCACCGATAGGCGCGGCCGCGGTATTTGTAACCTTGAGCCGAATCAGGATTGACGTCGATCGCGTTCGAGCAGTCGGCGATGGCAGCGTTTGGACGGTTGACCTTGATCAGAGCACTAAAATAATACAAGGTAAACCGCAAAGCTGTAAAACTAACCAAGCTCGACGAGCCAGAAGAATGGCAGTCGCGTTGATCAACAGGGCCTCGGTGAAATGTTCGATGGCATCATTGAAGTTACCTGTAAAAGTTCTTCAAATTTTCCAAAGCAACCAACCTTCGCTGAAAGCCTGCATTCCTTTAGCCTTGGCCGCTTCGAACTTTTCACTCTCCTCATCAGATAGCTAATATAAAGAATAAGTTGCAAATTTTCAACAACACCTGCGATCTGTGATCGCCCGCCGGCAATTCTCCTTTGGGATCGGGCTCGATAACGCCAGACATGTCCAATTCCGGCTCGGGGATCTCCTCCTAGACAAGGCTAACGTGAAGAAAGCACCAAGCTCACGATATCATCCTCCTTGGCAGCCTCGGCTGGCTTCTTGGCCTTGCGTTTCTTGGTCTTGCGTTTTTTCGCAGACTTGGGGGCCTCGGCTGGCTCCTTGGCGTTCGGTTCTTTGGCAGACTTGGGGTCATCGGCTGGCTTCTCGGCCTCCGGTTCTTTGGTAGACTTGGCGTCATCGGCTGGCTTCTTGGCCTCGGCAGGCTTCGGCTCCGCTGGTTTCGGGGGAAGAGTGGCGCCCAACCTAAAGCAGAAATACTGACCAATTTACAATCACTTACTCGACAAGATAGTCGCGGAAGAAGCCCAAGCGGGGATGATGCAACTTCGAAGGATCAGCACGCAAGGTGCCAATGAAAGCTTGCAAAGTCGCAAATCCAGTATCCTCGTCCATGCTCACGTTATCCTGCAAGCGCTTTGTGTAAAAAAAAAGGAAAACAGAAAGGAGTGAAGAAAACCAGCCAAAAAGCCCATGGAAGAACATAAAAGGAAATCTATGAATCTAAAAGTGAACTAACTAAAGTAACTTAGAAAAAGAAAACTGCTCAAGAACGAGCTAAAGTGGGGAAATTGAAGTAGTAAAGCCTGTCTTTAACCTTGTCGAAAACTGCAAATTTACGCTAGCGTCGGCTCCTTAGCGGATAATAAAATAGTACAAGTTGTTGGAAAAGTATCTATAGGAAAAGAAAACTAGATAAGATAACCAGAAAGGAGAAGAATAAATGTTCGCCAAGAATACCCTACACTTCAGCGCAAACAAGGTAAGTTGAACAGGTAAATAAAGAAAATCGTTCAAACGCCAAACCACAGCGAAAGGAAAGATCTGTTGCAGCGTGCAACGAACGGAACAGAAAAGAGAAATGCCGGGAAATGATTGGAAAATGGAAAATGGAAAATGAAGCGCTCATTGCGCGGAGCAGCACGCAACACCGCGACGTCTATAGGAATGTCGGGGAACGACCGAAGTGTTGAAGGCAACATAACTTCGTAAAAGCTTTATATATTTGGTAAATAAAGTTTAGGAAGGCAATTTGTAAATAACAGCCGGTACAGCCAGTACAGCCGGTACAGCCGGTACAGCCGGTACGGCCGGTACGGCCGGTACGGCCGGTACGGCCGGTACAGCCGGTACGGCCGGTACAGCCGTTTCGCGGTATATGTAATTTACGGATTTTATTGTTGTTATTTATTAAAATTAAAGTAAATTTTACTATAATATGTCGTAATTAGTCATTTAGCGCGCCAGAGAGCAGTTTATAGGTGAATTGAGCTATTTGGGGCCGTAATATCTGCATTATACACCGTTTTTAGCATAGATTCTTTCATTCTTTTCCTTCAATAATTTAGTTAATACATATTATTGATTTCACTGACTTCATTCAGGTTACAGAAGCCTTTATAGTGTAGCATCGCTTGTCGGAGCCCAGTTTTGATGTTTCTGTGCCTTATTACTCGTTTTTAGCCTTTAACATATGGTTGCTCGAAGGCAGTACTGTTGGAAGGTTGAATTATGGTTTTTATCGTTAAGTTAATGTTGACAGACTTTCATTGTAGTGTGCTATTAACTCCAAACTATAAATTGTATGCTTAGATCAATTGTTGACGCAGGCGCACGTGGCGGGCAGTTTTGGCTCCAGGGTAGAAGCTTACTAGGCGCTTTGCTGAAATTACTCGGGTTTTAATTGAAACACAGGCTTAGCTTTGCTTTAGTATGCTTAACTGAAGCACTAGCGTAGCGGATCTTAGCTTTAATATACCGCGCGTCTCAAAAACAAGTAAGTTGGCGAGCTTCGCGTACAGCCCAGCGCAACGTGGCTTAAGCGACGCTTAGACTTGGTCATACTCAGGCCCGTAGCGGAGACCGAATTTCGGGGGGGGGGCCAAAAATTTTGGTGACCTCCCCCCCGGTCGTCACTTTTAAAACACCCGAAAATCGCTCGCCAATAATAGCGCCGCAGGCAAAAAAAATAGCAAAAAAGCGTTCGCTACACTCAAATTCGCGTGAAAACAAGGCAGAAAACGCGCCGCAGGCGCAAATTTTTTATGACAATTGATTCACCAGCGAAAAACCAGCGCCGCAGGCAAAAAATGTTGATAAAATAGGCTTCAAAAAAAAAAATTTTGTAATTAAAAATCATAAGGGTCCCCCCTTATGAATTTTTCAGACCTCGACCGATTTCGGCCCCCCCCTCCTACGGGCCTGGTCATACTAAAGTTTGGCAGAAGCTAGCTTAGTTTTCCCTTAAGCTTAGAGCTTAGAAACAGCGTCTGAAGATACTTGCGTTAAAAATTGGCTCTGCATGACGAGCTAAAAGTTTCTTGGCTGCTAAAAACGTTGCTGCTCGGCTGTGCTCATAAAGGGAAAAGCCCGAAACAGATGAGCAGAATTAGCTAGTAAGTTATAAACTTATAAATAAAATAGCGAATAGGCTCCATCAGTTTAGTTTAACACTTCATCCTTAAAATCAAAGCTTTAAAGGTGAGCCAATAGAAGCCAAGTCTACGTGGTGGCTTAGTTTCGCTGACAACCAAGTCAAGCTGCGTTAAACCTAGTTATAAGAAAACAATAAGTGCCAGAAGCTTGTAGCGCCTAAACGGTGTTTAGGCTTGGAAATTCGGCTGAGATTAAGCCAACCTCTTTCAAAGCAAAGCCGCCTAAGTCTGTCACGTAGCTAACCACGTTAGTGCTACCCCAACGCATACACGCTTGCCAAGAACAAACTAGCTGCTATAATTGATTTATTCTGCGAGGATTACAACGTATTTGCACTGGAAATGAATAATAATGCACAGAAAGGGCAGCAACTGGACTCCGACAAGCGATGCTTACCTAGAAAAGCTTCTGTTACGTTACAGAAAGAAACTGAAATCAATAATATGTATTAACTAAATTATTGAAGGAAAAGAATGAAAGAATCTATGCTAAAAACGGTGTATAATGCAGATATTACGGCCCCGAATAGCTCAATTCACCTATAAAGTACTCTCTGGCGCGTTAGCTGACCAATTACGACATATTATAGTAAAAACTAACTTTAATTTTAATAAATAACAACCAATAAATACGTAAATTACATATACCGCGAAACGGCTGTACCGGCTGTACCGGCTGTACCGGCTGTACCGGCTGTACCGGCTGTACCGGCTGTTATATACTAATTGCCGTTTAGGAATAATAAATATTCCCCATGGTGGGCCTACGGTTACTTTAAATGTCAAAAAGGCGCTATTTCACAAGCCAAGAAGCCGTTTTTCTTGACCAATACATAGACCGCGTTGATAACTGTGATTTTGCTAAAAAAGACGATCATTGTGACCGATGAAAGGAAAAGGAATTTAAGAATTGCGTCCATACTTTCCGAAATCGCGGCGAAAAAATTCGGGAGGTTTCTTATTTTCAAAAACGGGACGGGCCAGGGCTCGGCTTTTCACCACGGCATTTGCGGGTGATACCTTCCCATTGATGTTTTTACCTATTAGAAGTCTGCTAGCGCCGATATAAATAGTGAATCTGTAAATACAAACTTGATATGCGCTTCGTCTGAACGGCTTGCGCGGATCAGCTGAGAACGCGCGAAACGAAGAACCACTCGGTTAAAACCTGGTTACCGTCGCTTCGAAGCCGAAGTGTGGAGGACTTCATGGACGGAGGTGTGCTACCGATGCACCAAGCATCAAAAATTATCAAAATATTGATCTCGCAGGCGCAGTTATCTAAGTAAATAGTGATACATTTTGTACAATTTCGCAAGAAAATAGAAGAAGCCAAACTCCCTAACTACTCGTCAAAATTATTAGCTATTCTCTAAAAAAGTGGCATCTGAATGCTGCGACGTTGCGACCCTCGGGACTGGTCGGGAAGTTAAGCAGTTCCGGTGCGATGAATACAATGCGTTTTCGTACGATTACGTACAATGCTTTTGCGCAGCGAAAATAAATATTCATTTATTCGGCAACTTTGCAATGAGAATATCATCTTTCAATATAGGATTTCATAATTACTCTGATGGGCAGAAAACATAAAAATTGACTATCAAGACCCATTGGGTCGGGATGGGGCGAAACTAGAATAAAGTTAAATTCAAAAAAGAAAAAGGCCGGTCTAAAAGAAAATCAGGATTGGACTGGACCTGACTACGTGTATCGAAATGGATCTTCAAGAGCCGAGATTTCGAAAAGGAAAGGAGGCTGTGATGGAGTTGGCGAAGAAGCTGAAAGAAGCGGGAATTCCTTCACCAGCTCACAGAAATTATTTGAAATCTGGATATATTTCTATAGCAAAAGGCGGCGAAGTTCTGCTTTTTAATGGTTCAAATCATCATTTTTTGAATTTAACTACAAGCAGTATTTTCAGTTATGAATATCAGCAGAGGCAGCCGACGCCTTTCAATCAAACACTCCTAGAAGTTAGAAGCCACACAGAAAAGCTTATTGCGACGGGGATAGGAAAGAATTGTCTTTTAGGGAATAGAATGGGGGAATTGTTCCCTCTGGTTGAACGTCTCCTAATGAATGTATTGGAGATGCGAGAGGGAGGGTTTCAAATGGGGGACGACCCACTAGAGCAAGGAGGGCGGAGAATGAGCAAAATGGCGCTCACGCGGGATCGTAGGGGACGGGGGTAAACAAATTTCAGGAGATGAACTGAACTTCTGCAATAGGGGGGAATTGTGTTTCCATGGGGGGAGGGCAGCACCGCGTATCGGAAGGGGGGACGTCGTTGGAGGGTTTTCTGAAAAACTATATAATGCAAAATTGTCAAATGTATTGTAATAACCGTGAGTTTAATGAATGTGAATTAGTGATACCTACCAAATAAAAGTCGCAGCTGACTATTTGTGTTTGGCCACTGGCGTGTTATACATAGACGTATTCGTTTGGAACAGCTCCGGCTTTCGCGAGTGCTCGACCTAAGAAAATAAGATTTGAGTATTGTATAGCTTTGAGCACTTACCACTCCTGGGCCGCCCAACGGTGGCTGCCAGACCTCATAGCCCAGTTTTGACAGTTCGTTTGAGATCATTTCCAACAACGTTGGAGGCGTATCTGAATTAACGATCAGAAACGGATGTAAAAGGAATCGCCATCTGATAGAGCGTCAAAAATTATACTGAGAGACTCAATTTCGGCCCGAAAAACCTTATTTGCAACGGTTTTTAATTAATTAAACTTTTAAGCTTAATAAAGTAATAATTGTAAATAATGGTATTTTGGACTGAGATGAAATCTCTCAATGTATTTTTCCACGCTTTATCGAGCGACATTCATGAATCCCGACAAAAAAGTCGAAAATACCGAAAGCAGTCGTCACCTTAAGCCTATACTTGATAACCAGCTCATGTCTTTGTTTTTTTTAAGAACTAATTTATATTAAGTTACTTCGGGCTGAAAATAAATCTCTTAGTATATTTTTCGAGGCTTTAGGGGATGGCATTCACAAAACCCCGAAAAAAATCCCGAAAATCCCGAAAAGAGTATAATTTTCGATGCTCTACCCGATGGCCTGATTGGTTAGGCACAGCCAATCCCTATAAGACAAAAGTTGTTTCCACCCCCGTCATGGCTTTACTAAGGCATCCACCAACCAGGCTTCAAAAAGGCGAACACTGATCCACCGCCACCAGCGCCAGTCATCTTGGGGTGAATGCCATACCTAAATACTACTCACATGCGTATACCCCAAATTACCTGGCGAGGGTCGTGCAAATTTGTTCAACTTTCGGGTGTCCAACTCCGAGCCCGATCAACAGTTGATTGTTGATACGGCATAGATCCTATAAACGTTGAATTGGCGTCGTATTACTGTCCTAAATTCATAAAGCATACGTGTCCGGAGTCCTGATCTTTAAGAAAATTTCCTGCTAACTTTTAAGCCACTTTTGCGATAGCGAACAATCAAAAAGCAGTTGGTATTTTTGGCTACAATAGCGATATGAGCACGTGTCCACTTTAGCACTGCTCCAGGCACACAACGCGAGGGGAGCCGTGAGCGAAAATATATGGGCACATTTAATATACGGATTTTTGTTAGATCGAGCATAAACCGGATAAAAAATTTTTTTAACTTTTGAATTATCCCCCTTTTTTTTCAGAACCCTGTATTTTTCTGGAAAAGAGTTTAGTTTTCACAAAAGGTGCGTGTTCCGTTGCTTTTAGTTTTGCCATTTCAGTTAGCATGGACAAATTAGCACTTGCGAATCGGAGGGATCGTGAATTTCGGGCTTTAATAAAAAAAATATCTTGGGGAGATACTGTTTGACGACCAAGCGCGGGGGATCACGAAACACTCACATTGAGCTTGGTGAAGGTGTCGGCATGTTCACCCCTCTCAGAAGCAGCTGAGATGGCTGATGCGGATGAGCCTCGTTTCCCACCGGCCACGTACGAAGCCAGCGATGTTGATCGAACCGAACCGCCACGAGTAGGCTGAACAACGGAGCTTGTTAGAAAAGGACCACACTTTGGATAACACGGGTCACAAAGGCGGAAACAGATTCTAGAGGCTCGGGAAAAGCTGGGGTAATGTCTCTAATCCCCAGAAAATTAGAGAAATAAGGACAATTTCTACAAAAATTAAAATCGGGCGATCATTTTTGCGAAAGTCATTTTCTCATTAATAATTAGACCCTGATTCTTTTCAGTTCTGTGGTTTTCGAAAATTCGCATGGAAATCATAGTAAAATGCACCCACTATTATCTATGCTAATTCAACTACGTGTCAAAATGAAAAAACTTTTGTCTACCGATAAAATAACAACACTACGACTCTAACTAGAAACAAGGCTTCTGCATTTCCTATTTTTAACCAATGAAACGTCCCGCAATTCCCGAGCCTTAGCAAAAGCCTTGGATTCAATCTGTTCGAGGTGCGCACAGAAGCACGAGAATTTTTGGGGGCGTTAGCGGAACTGAAATTTCAAAAGCTGCTGGGACATTCCAATCAATTAAATAAACTTGAATAAAAATCTCCGAAAGTTCTCCGAAAGAAATAGCAGGAATGGCCCAGTTAGGAAGGTATTTTTGCTGAGAATGCCTACACTGACTGCCATCGAGCGCTGATTCGGCACCTGGTGAGGATTTAGGGATGGATTAACATTCAATAAAAAAGGGAAATATGTTAGGGGGGAAAGAGCACAGAGCCTAGACGTTCATCATCATTTGGGCGCCCGCTCAAAGCGATTGAAATTTCGTGCAATTATTTTTGGAATTTCAAACGAGGCTGCGTAACAAAACAGTGCTCTTTCGCGTGAGATTTTTCTTTGTGAACTGTCTATTATCCTCAAAGACTCCGCGGTACTGCTGTGGGGAGATTCGAAAAGAGGTAGTGGAGGATGAGGATGGAGCGAGGGCTAAGAATTTTGATTTTGCACCTGCAGTGAGTTTTGATCGCCATCAGATGAGAGACCTCCGTCATTCGACAGCCAACGCATCTTGATGGAAGGTATGTTCGCCTGCAACACCCCACAAACACTATTTAGCGCCGACAAAGCTGTGGTTGGCATTAGACCATTGAGAATTAAAGGGACTAGGAAGAAAGCCAATGTATAAATTAGCATAATTTCTCCTTCCTAGTCCCTTTAAAGCATTAATGAACAGCGGAGCCTTTGAGGAGAAACAAAAAACCCAAAGGTTGTGGCAAAACTTTTTGTTGGAAAGCTAACCAGACACAGGACAGACGAGGGAAACAATCCGAGTGGAAATACGTAGAAACATATAGGATAGACAGGAAGGGAATATCGTGAAAATCAAGCTTAAGATTATACCTGCAGCGAGTGGTGGTCATGCTCAGAGCATCCGCCATTTTCGCTTGGGCCACCTTCACCGTTTTCTTCCGGTCGGTGCAGGATTTTGGCCGCCTGAAATCTATTTTTCGAAAAAAGCTTTTGCAAAAACCTTACCTCTCTTGAAATCGCGTCTATGGACGTGAAAATAGCTTCGACAACCTCCGGAAACTAAAACTTATTCGTAAATTTGGTTTGGTAAATTCCTTACCTTCTTGAGCCTTTCCTTGACTGTCTGCACCATCCTCGACGTATTCCTCTCCACTTTTGAGTTCACCAAGATTACCCGTAATTCTGGCAAGCTAAAAAGAATTTCTTTAGAATTTCTCGCGCCACTCACTTTTTGAGATGCTCAATGGGTGTGCCGGGCTTGTAGCTGGCGACACCTCCTGAAAAATTGGTTTCAGCTTTAGGTTTTTTGATAATTTCCAGGTTACTCCAGTCTTGGTGGGGAAGCGAGACCCTGGGGAATGGCCCGCGAAAGGTCCCAGACAAGAAATAAGCCAGGCGGCAGCCAGAACAGAGAAGAAGAATAAAGTATCGGGGGTAGGGGCCGGGTAGAGTGAAGAAGCTCATGCCAGGGGGACCCGAAATATTTAATGTTGAATGAGTGAGAAATACGGCAGATCACGAAGGGTGTTAGGGGGGATGGGGGGAGATGACGTGGTAACTGGGGGACGTAGACAAGCCTCATTTGAATACTACGCCTCAGTCCTACACCCAATTTGTGGTAATCAATAAGAATTGAACTTGAAAGCCTCTCCGTCACCCTCGACCACCATCACATTTTCGACAGAAAAATTGAAGCACAATTTCCAATTACTGAGTGTTAAAATACAACATTGCAAAGCTGGAAGAAGGACCCGCAGGGTTTTTTTAATAAATCCACAAAATCCAAACAAAAAGCCCACGAATCCCGGCGAAAAAAGCGGTGCTTGGGTGGAGGGTGAGGAAAGCGAAGCGCGGCCGGTATAGCCAGGCAAGAGTCGAGTTCACACACGAGGAAAAACGGACGGCCACAAGAAGCCACCAAAAAACGACCGGGTCGAAGGGGCCCGGCACGCAAATTACCGTAGCATCCAACAAACGCGAGGTGGCTGATTGACTGCCAGCCATAATTGCGGAGCTTGGAGCCTGGAAGGGTACGGGCCTCGTCACACACATTCTTCTCCGGTATATTTTTTTCTTACATTTTTACTGTGCGCGCACGGCTTATTGTGGCCAGCCGGCTGGTTGTTATTCAGGTTTGTGGCTTGCTTTCACCTATTTACCGAAAATACCGTAATTCCTCTAATATGAAAAGTATCTTTAAACCTATGATATTTCCTCTAAACCACTCTTAACTAAGGTTACGGTATTAGAGGCAATACAGTGCCACTACAATAACCCAGTCAGAAGCAATGGCGGGCAATAATGCGCTAGGCAATTGGGTGAAACTCAGGATTAGGTGGCGCAGCGGGTGTGCGTGGCAATACAAACCCCGGGATCAAGTATTTTGTAATAAATCGGAACAACGTAACATTGGCTAAAATACTGCAAAATGTTAGCAAGCGCACTTGTGCAAAAACTAAACGATAAAAAATTTACCTTCACACCCCTCCCTAGCTAGAATAATTTCCTAGATCCAAGGCCAGTACGTCTAGAAGACCTACATTACCGCATTTTCAACACATATAATAATTCTCGTGTAATTTTAAGATCGGGGGTGAAGTTGTAAGCAAGTGGCGGCGACCAGCCAGTTGGCCATTTCCAGACAAACACTCGGTATGGGAAGCAAAAGCCACACGGTAACGATGGGGCAAGGGGTATGGATACTGGGATGGTGGGTGGAATAGAGGGGTCCGGAGAGAGAGAACGAGCTGATCAAGGTTTCTTTTTGGGCGAAATAGAAGGGGTTATTGTCGGAAAAAGGATGCGATAGGTAGGGGCCATAAGAATATAAGGTGTCGCTTACCATAGGTGCAGACGGCCGCATCGAGGCCGGAGGCGCGACCATGGATCAGGGATTCCGCTGAGGTGGCCCATTTTCGGATTGTATCCAGATCTTTTTCCTCCCACGTCAACGTACCATCGTCGTCGGTCTAGAACAAGGGATGGTATTTGGAATAGATATGTAAAGAAATCGATAAAGATAAATCTATCCCCTGGAAAAAATCGGGTAAGATTATCTGATTTGCACGCGACCCAATGAAATTGTTAGAACTATAGTATTCAGGTTTCACGGAAGTCCAATAAAGAACATTTATCCGACCTAGCGGATAGTAGGATTCTAAAGTTTTTGTTTCCGGTTCCAAGCAAATTTGGTGTAAATATGCAAAGTCTCCCGAAGGAACGCTATTTATCGAATTGCAGGAAACCTGTTTCTAATGCAAAATTTGGCAAAATAGCCCGGAAAAACAAGCTTACCGGAATTGATGGAGGAGGGATAAGGCCGGCAGTTTGAAGAAGAGCAGTGGCAATACACACGCAATAAGCACCTAAATGACCTAGGTTAGCGTACGGATCCGTTATATTACCCGAGCTTCCGAGACCCACACAAGATGGCAGTTTGAATCGTACCGTACACTTTACCGCAAGCAGGTCCCTGAAAGTCACATTGTTTAAAAGGTCCAATAAATCTGATAAAAAAAGATGCTGGTTTAATGGTGGATGGAGTCGGGGATGATGTTATTGCACTGCAGGAAAGCATGCAAAATAGGAATAGATTTAATTTTGAATTTTCCGCCGCTACCAGAAAATTTGCTACAATGCCTCCGAAAGAATGCAGCCCAACAAAATTACGCTCGAAGGTTGAGGGTGCTAGAAAACATGCAGAAACATGCATAAAGAGTGAAAGGAAGCAACACGAACTTGTTCTTGATTCCTGGTGCCTTGTCGCCGAGAGTGCCGTCCTTCTTCGCAGCTTTCAGACTGTCCGAGCTAAAAACACAAACACGACAGTATAGCCAGTCAAAGTACCACATGATAGAAGCATTATTAATTATTAGTTTTGTCTCAGGTTTGGCGCGTAGTCGACTCGTTTTCAGAACCGATAGACCCTAATTTTGAGCACCAAAAACGCTCTACATCCCTTAACCCCCGGAAAATCGTGAATTCACAAACAAATATCATGCATTGGCCGTGAAACTCATGTTAGGAGCCGTTTTGTAGTGGGCCAGAGAGGTAATAAGGAGAAAACGTGAAGCAAGGCTTGTCTACATACCTCTTCCGATGGACGACGCCGAGGAGGAGGTACCAAAAGGCGAGAATGGCCAGGTGCTGAACGCCACACTGGTCTTCGCAAGAGCCGGAGAGTTTTCGCGCGATAGGAACTAGCACTTCTAGCGAGGGAGCTTGATCCTCTTCGACGGGGTATTCGGCTGAAATGAAATAAACGAATATCTTTTTGAATCATGGAACGTTCTGGAGCAAACTTTTTAGCAAAAATCGTGTTTAAAACTTACATGCTAGCCGCTCGCCAGCCCTGAGAAGATCCTTGAGCATCCACGTCTTCTCGACCCCCAAGTCCGGCAATGACAGGTAGATCCGGCCATCAGCTGATGTGAATAGGGAGACATACGTGCGCAAATCGATTGATCCGGCAATTGCCGTCTGAAAAAATGCAATAAAGCTAAGCCTAAGTTCTATATATTCTAAGGATAATTTTCTTGACGCGTCCGTCTGTGTGAAGCCGAATTCAACTCGAAGGGGAAAGGAGCTAGAGCTTAGCTCTCTTCGGATTCGGATAGAGCGTGCTCAGAAACCCCCAAACTGATAAAAAAATTATGAAAAAGTTTTAGTTTAAATTATTAAAATCAACTTGAAAGTTTTTTCCTTAGTAAAAGGGGTGGGGGACGGAGGTTGGGGTGATTTTGGACATAGTGAGCCAGGTCGCGCGTTTCGTGGATGAAAATTTTCACGGGGATTTCATTTTTTTTTTCTCATTCCATCCGGTCGGTCGTTATTTTTGTTTTTAAGGGGATTTCGGCTAGGGAGGTATCTTAAACCATCAGGAAAGTATTTAGGTAGTTTTTGAAGGGGATTTCAGCCATGGGGGTATCTGAAGCCATTAGGAAGGTATTTAGGTAGTTTTTGAAGGGGATTTCAGCCATGGGGGGTATCTGAAGCCATTAGGAAGGTATTTAGGTAGTTTTTGAAGGGGATTTCAGCCATGGGGGGTATCTGAAGCCATTAGGAAGGTATTTAGGTAGTTTTTGTATGGGATTTCAGCCATGGGGGTATCTGAAGCCATCGGGAAGGCATTTAGGTCGTTTTTGAATGGGATTTCGGCTATCGGGGGTATTGATGGAGGTGGGAAAGGATGTGGTGGAGTGGGACATGTAGGGTAGCCCGAAGGCCAGATGGTTGCAGTCGCGAAGCGACTGTAACCATCTGGTTCTAAGGATAATTCAGGAAGTCTAAATTCCACGGTGATGAGTTAAGGGGTGTAAAATTTTGTGAATAACGGAGAGTTGCATTGTTTATTGTTTTTTTACTCGCCGAAAATTGCGAAAAATATGACCATGTCGGCACCATAGTAACCACTGATTTCCCCCGTTTTCCCTTAGAATTTTTAGATTGCCAGCCCATTGTGTCTTTCAATGCCATCTGCTCCACTCCCAAGACAAAACATTTGATTGTCACCATCCTGGCCTGGCTCCAAAATCCCAAAACCCACCCTTCCATAGACTACAGCGTGCTCGCCAAACAATATGATTTTTCCGGGAGCACTGACGTAGAGTCCACCAGATGCGGAGCTAAAATAAAATCTTTTTCTATTTTTCATTTTTAATCTACCTTAAATTCCGCATTGGCGACGCGTGTGAGGCTGGACGAGATGACGTGCCGGACCCACCAGGGCTATCGAGCCCTAGAAAATAGTTATTTAGTTAGATTCTAAGGGGAAAGGAAATTTTAAATATTTAAAGCGCATTTAGCTATATGCTTCTATACCCCTATAAAAGCTTGCCATTTGTAACAACCGGCTGGTAATTCTCTTGAACAGACTCGTCGGCTGTCATTTCGATCTGTAAAAGTATCAAAAACTAGATAATATCTTAAAAGTCAAAAAGGTAATTCTGAAGACAAAAGACCAGGAAAAGGAATGCCCTCGTTAGCTCTAGCAGTGGACGGCCCACCCGTGTGGAGGCCCAACAAATTTATGCAAAATCGCAGGAGGCCTTCGAATTTTTTTCGAATTGAGAGTGAGTGGAGGCAAAAAAGAGGCTTTTCCATGTTCGCTACATTCTCTGGGAATGATGGAGGGCAGTCTCCAGGAGACCGGTGAAAAGGAAGAATTGGCTTTTGAGGATGGGTCCTGAATGGACAATGGGTCACTGAACTAAGATCTGGGATCAATTTTTAGGGTTGGGTAGGGTGGAATGGGGGGCTTATATCGGTGCCGAAATCTAGGGGGATGGCTCGCAGATTTGTGGGGCGGGCGGGGTGGTAAACTGTTTCGCGTGAAATGTTTTGGCTGTGGCCGAGGGGGTTGTCGGATGGGGGGGGGGGGCAAGAATACCCTTTTTATCGCAGATTCGATCTAACAGGATTTGTATTTGGTCGTGTCACAAGGGGCCATTTGGCATCAATGACATCCGGGGCAAAGTGGCGAGACAAAATGACAGTTACTAACGTGGATGGGAAATCAGAAGGATGGGAAATGGCGAATCAGGAATGTGGTATTCGAATTCATGGCAGGGATGATATGAATTAACCAAAGGAGTTCTTTTAGCTACCTTTAGTGTCGATCTTTTATAGTTTTCTATCCATTGGCAGGTATCAACATCTGCCAGGGATTCTTGCGGACACTCTTTGAAAGGTGCTCACTAGACACTAATAAAACTCTTAAGATTACGCTAAAAAAACCTCTTCTCAAAAAAATCTGGCAGCCCCAGCATTTCCACCTAGTTCTTTTCCAACATCATCCATTTCCATACAATTCCCACGGCTAGCACTCAACCCCCCATGAGCTTCCATTCTTTCTCAAATACTTCTTGGCCGCTCTTTCCCTGGGGCCAAATTTCTAGACTTGGCCCCCAGCCGTGTGCAAGGGGGGCATTTGTAGCGATGGCAGAAGTTTTTGAGAGGAAAAGCGGCCCGGGGCGAGGGCCCTTTAGAGACGGCTGAGGCCCCCACAGCCGGTTAAAGGACTAGAGAAGCCGGAGGGCCATAGGGGGATCGATGAGTCCCAACAGCACAACCCTCATCCAGCAGCACGCTGGGCCCTTCCCCCCTCATGCTCCACACACAAAACCTTCACTAGGTGCCTACTCAACAAGAAAAGCAAAAATGGAACGTTCATGTCTTTCGATCAGCGAGAGTTCAAAGCGAGAGAAATAATCTTCGTTCTGGATCTAAAAGTGGAGGAGGGGCTAAGTGAAACCGTATAGATCCCGAATCAAAACGTCGGAATTCAGTCCGCCGAGTCGGAATCCAAATATCAAAAGACATTTATGACTCGATAACAAAAAGCTTTTTAGATTAAAGACAAAATGGCGAGATGGGTCCCAAGAACATGTGCGTTTAAAAACTGGGAATCCATCATCCAGTTCGGAGAATTATTTTGGTCACGTTCACCACCAGCTGCTCGAAATCTAGGATGATAAACGAAGCGTTTAGCTAGGCACGTCTAAGTAAAAACCAAACAAAAGTTTTGAACCGAAACGATGCTCGAAAGCGGGGAGTATGGTTGTTTTCCACTTCCGGGCCCTTCTCTAGTGTAGCCAATTTGGATAGCGAGGCCCTGGAAGAGGCGAGTGAAGGGCCCATCTTCGGTCCTCCTGGATTTTCGCCGAATGAAAAAAGGTGGAGCCCTTGTTCTCGGTTGAGCCGAACCTCGGAGAACTTGAGAAGCGGATTTTTTGGAACTGGCTGGAAAAGAGCTGAAGAGGATGCAAAAATGGCGGGAACCAATAGAATGTTCCCGGCTATCGAGTTTTTGTTGAAAAAGTAAATTTCTTGAAGGACCCCGATGCCGGAGGGGGGAGCAGTCTGGAATTGCGGGGCAGCGCCTGGACGCTTGGGGTTCAGGTTTCACAGAGGTCGCTTGGGGGGAGCCCCGTCTCAGGGCCAACAAACCCTCAATACCCTTGGCCAATCCAGGGAAGAATATTGGTTAGATATGAACCGTATTGCCATTATTGATCAAGTTTTGGGTAGGGTGGATCAAAGACTAAAACAGAAAGAAATCCATGGGAGTTTCGGATTTATTCGGGTTTGCACTGACTACTAGACGCTTTAAAAGTCTAACTGAGCCGTGAACCAACTTCATAAGCTACAATTCAACCCCTATCACGCTTAAATTATAAATTCAAAATAGTTTCCAGTTTTTTTGACCATCAGATCAACTCCGTGACCTAGAACCGCTAAAGCCAATATTTGCCAAATTTTTTGCCGCGCCTATGATGTATATGGCGAACGAAAAGTGACATCAACCGCATGCAGGGCTGGTCGACCCTCTTCAAACCCTGCCCCATTCAACCCCGGCCACTAAAGGACCAAAAGAAATTTGTTGAGGGTGTTGCTCGTAAGGATGGATAACCAACGACCGCATAGATCAACAATTCACGACAATTCTGGGAAAAATAACACTTCCCGGCCGGTTTTATGGCTGTATAAGGTCCAGGACAAAAAAAATAGCGAGCCGCACAAAGGGCCGGCAAAATTTGTAATTGGGAATTGTGAACAGGGCTTCCCAAGAAGCCATAGATTTATGAGAATTTGAGGACGGCTATTTCTGGCAAATCGGTTCGATATTGTGATTTGAGAGGGGGGCAGGGGTCACAAAAATTTAATCTGTCATTTTCGTTCGATGCTATTTCGCGCCCGGGTCAGCCTCCGAAAAAATTGAGAACCGGGGCGAAAAGAGACTGACGGGCTGACGTCAATCGGACAGGGAGACGAGCTAGTTCAAGGTGAGCACGGATCATTTTACCATTTTTTTCCGGGAGGTGTCATGGCCTGTTATTAGCTACACAAAACCGAATTAAATAGATTCTTGGCGGGTCTCCAAAAATTACAGTGAAAATGGAGGACTGTGGAGGGGTGGCATTTCGCCTAAAAGCCAAAGCATGAATCAACGGTTGACAAGCCAACGGAACATAAAACGGGCGTTGGGCCCATTTTTTGGTGTTTGGAGTGGAAGGTGTGGGGGGTGCTTGTAAGGCCAAATACGGCTTTGAGGTATGCGGAAAAGTGGAGCTGGTCGGATTTCGCCAGGTATCGTGTCAGCCCGGCTGGCTTAGCGCCAGGTGTATGGTGTCGAAATGACCCCAAAATATTGCGGGGGATGGTCGAATACAATTCGTCAGGCCGTTTGTTTTGTGGAGGGAATTTTACTGAATCATCGATACTTTGGTTTCTGAGTTAGAAATTCTACATAAAAATTAATGAACCTATTTACTTCCATTTCTCGATCACCTAAGAAAAAATTTCGATAGAAAAAATGCGGTAAAGGTTTAAAAATGTTTTAAACCATTTTTGAATCAAGTCGCTTAAAATCCTACCTTATATAATTTTGGCGTGTGTGTATGTGTGGATGTCACTTTCGAGGCCCGATTTGAGGGCCTTCCCGCGGCCAAAACGTCCCAATTCTCCGTCATTTAGGGTAATCGGCCCTTCTGTTTCCGATGGCGCTTTCGGAATTCCGATAAAATACAAGTTTGAAACAAATACAGAAGGGCTAATTTGCATAAAGTGAAAAAATACAAATTTCCTCATTCTTGCCAGTTGCACACGCGCTTGTGGTCGGTGGGGGTCCGCAGGCCCCGAGCTATCGGAAAGTCAAATTTCTCATGCAGAGGCCACAATCCAGCGCCCAGGGCCCGCGACGCGGGTTTTGGGCGCTGGTCAATAATAATTGCAAGAGACCAATCAGTGCCCACCGGAAAGTTGGGCATATGGGCGGCAAAATTGTGGCGGCTAGAGGGTGAGGGAGAAGAGGGGACACCCTGGTGGTGCAAAGGAGGGCTATTAAACATTTATTCCTGGCCCGCCTCGTCTCGACAAAATGCGGTTTTCCCGTTTGGCCGGACGGGCGCTCGGAGTTTCGTCTCCATGAAACATTTAGTGGGACGGGCTGTTGTTACCTAGGCTCTGTACATATCGAAAACAAAGAATTTCACCTCTAAGAACCCAGACACAAATCAGAACGGAGAGTAAGAAAATTCAGGCTACTTCCGGTCAATAATCGAGGTAATTACAATAGATTTACATTAATTAAATTTTTCGATTCAAAGATTTGTTTTATTAAATACTAAATAATTTTATTAAATCAATTTACATTGAACCTAATTCAATTTTCGCCGAATGTTGTCTAAGAATGCTAATTTTTACTTCAAATGAGCGAAATGAATTTTCGACAATAAAAACATTTTTCATTACAATCATTATTAAATATTCGACTTAAAAATATAATAGAGTCCAATAGGCCCCTATCACCCCTCTGAAGCCGGCTGAAAAGACCCCCGGAATGGCTGCCAGAAACAGAATTGGCCTTATTTAAGCCCTTCTCCCCGATTACACCCCTCTCTTTCCCTTCCTTTTCTATCCTTCTTTCCTTCTCTATCAGTGTTTGTCCCTTCACCAACCATCCCTCCCCCCAATGTGCGTAAATGGTGTGCCTACGTCTCCGAAAATTCCCTGATAACCCCAACCTAATCTGGGAGCGGCTGCAAGCCGATGATTTATTTTTGGGAGCTAGAAGCTGATTGGCTTTGATGGAGAGGGGTAGGGCAAAGAACGGACGGTTTTTGGGAAAGACGGTACTTTTAAGTTTTGAGATAATTAGCATGGAGATTAAGGGAAAATCTGTACAAAAAACCTAAAGTTTGGTCGGTGACTTTCATGTAATAATGAGGCTAGAAAATCTATTTAAAAACAGCAAAAATCCAGTCAGACAAATATCGCTGGCCTTGCGAATTGCAGTCAGTGTTTAACGGATTGCCGAGACAAGAAACGTGAAAGCAGAATAGGGGGGCTCAACGAAGAAATTAGGGGGAATGAGGGGATGAGGGTAGAGCCTCCCTCCCCGTCCGGAAATTGGCACCATGGGTGAGCTTCTGGTGGGGTGGCCTCGTGTGTTGACATGGAAATATATCCTCAAAAGTTGGCTAGGGTAAGGGAAGATAGTATGAATTTTTGCGATTCTGTAGATAGACTAAAGAGGGGTGGGGGGACTCGGAATCGGGGGTAGAAGAAGCCGTGCAATTAACTGGACACACCCCGGTGCCTTCCGGGTACGACCACCCATACCCCCCGTAACCCGGCGGCTAATTTCAGTGATGGATTGTGGAGGATTTTAGAAAATAACCTCATTACAATAAAAACGACGATTTGACGTCTAAATTTTAGAATAAAATAGTTTTCTATGATTTTCAGAACCCGCTGCCCGTATCTGGAATTTTGAAAAATGAAGCTAGGCCAATTAAGAGTACGGAATCCCATGGCAATAACGATAGCTTGCAAAATTCGAAGTAAATTCTGCAAAATGTGAAATTGGCACAGTAAAAAATTCTCAAAATAAGCCTTTGTATTTTGTTTGAAATCCGAAAATCCTGCAGAAAAGATTTATTTTCGAGATTTTTGTAAACTATGAATTTAACAATTTTGCAAATTTCGGCTTTTCATCGAATGTCACACCTTGGAATTCAGCTAGTTTTTGCACCGATTTTTGAAATTGGGAACTAGAGCATTCGTCTCGGATTTTGACAGCTACCGTGGAGTTCACTTCTTTTTTCCCCCACGAAAGCGCCTTTTTCTATCGCTCCAAAAAAGCTGCAGTCATCAGCTGAAACGGACGAAAAACTGCCACCCAATAGGGCCCCCAAAAAATGGTTTAGTGAAAGCCGGTTGGGCCCCCAAGGGCAAGTCGGGTTGATAATGGCGTTGGGGGAGGGGAATGGGATTATGGAGAAAGGCCTTCCTCCCTCAACCCCCCTCCTGTGCACACTACCCCCCTTTACCCTTCACCCCATCCTTCTTCTTCTTCTTTTTCTTCTTCTTCTGCTCCAAGAAAGGAGAAGGCCCTCCTCCCCACCGGCGACCGGGCCTTCGTGACGTCGGCAAATTGGAATTGTGCTCGTTGTGCATCTTCTTCCTCTCCACATCTCTACCTATCCCTTTTCTATACCTTCTTTTCGTTGACCTGGGCGCCCGGTGTCCGCCCAGATTCTCACGGACCGCTTCTATGGCTTCAGGCTGGATGAGGGGGTCTTTTCCGAAATTCCCGGGGCTTCGATGCCGTTTTTGCCTGATTCTTAGAAAATGGGTGGCGTCTAGGTGGGCGGACTAGGAGAAGGGTATTGGGTAGATCTAATCTAGGAGAGATTTCAGCTACATATTATGAGTGCTGCCGGATGGAAATTTTGAATTGTCCAGAATCAAAAATTAGCGCTGGCACGATGTCCTTAAATTGGGATTTTTAAATTTGCACTAATTTAGAAATATGTTAGTAATAAACGTCATAACCAAAAACAAGATACAACATGTATAATACTAAAACACCCAAATGTCATCCCGTGAAACTCAAGAATGTCACGCGGGTAGCTTTTCATTATCCTCGAAATGTGACGGCCAACCATCCCCTCATTTTCACCCCAAAAACCGAAAATAATGGGCTTCGCGGGGCCGCCGTTGAATATGTTAAAAATGGGAGGATTCAGTTCGAAGGGCAGGCCAAAGCTCTCGGGAGCATACCCTCCCGGGGGCCCCCAATTTTGGCCCTAATGGAAATGGGAGCAATGGATCGGCCTTCTGAAGCGAGGGCTGCTGCTCCGTGCGTTCCGATCCCGGTTAGAAGTGTAGCGTTTCAGGCAGAAAAAGAATTTGGGGAGATAAAGGCCTAGAGGCCAGACAGCACTTCCGGTCTGCTCTTTGAAAGTTAATTCTTTAGAGGTTAGAAAGAACTGATGTTCTGGGGTTGGAATGGGGATTAAGACACGTTGTTGCTAGTATTCAGAAAAAAATTAAGGTGAGGTCATTCCACTACTGAAAGTCCAAGAAGATTAGGGTATAGACATAACCAGCCGGTTGCTACATTTTACATCATGAGAACGTGGCAGCACTTATATAGAATTAATATAGTTTAAACTACAAACCTCCATCTGACCGTATCACCATGGTAGGGAAGCGTCACCGTGTCGGACAGCTCTAAAAATATCTATTAATATAGAAAACCTAACGTTAAATTTTTACAAATCCTTGATAGGCTCCAAAAATTAATTAAATTTTACAAACTCTTCAAAACTGCCAAAACTCCCGACTACGGTTGGCATCACTGAACAAAGAATTTGCCGCGAGTATTGCCTGGGTGAACGGGGAGCACTTGTTCGAGTGGGCGAGAAAAGGGACCCGGTGGGGAGTGTGAACGACGCCCGAATGAAATTATTACCCGACGAAGAAGCTAGACGCGAGAGAAGAAGGGCCCAACCAGCCAAAAGAAGACGGGAGAAACAGGAACCGAAGAAGAGGTAGACACACGGAGGCCAAGATAAATGATGTTGAAGCCTTCAGATGTTGAAGATGACACTAGTCAAGTACAGCAACAGACACCTCCCGCTCAAGCTGCAAACCCCCGTGCGGTCAACCTGAAAAATGGATCGGATTTTGGGGGTTTTAGGGCAATAAGGGAAAGGGGAATAGAAAGCAAATTAGGCTTTGAAAAATGAGGAAGATGATATATGCAATGAATAAAATATATAATGAAGATTGTTTTACGTAAAAATATGAGATCGATATCTCGATAGGGGAGAATTTAAGGTATTCTTGATCCAATGTCAGATGTCCTTTTCTAAATCAATCGTTTCGCAATTAAATTGGAGTAAGATTATGCACTAAAAATGGGGAGTATTTTATAAAACACCAGGGCTTACTTTTCATGGCGATTTTTTTAGCGCCACATAAATTTTTTATTAAATTTATATCTATTTTGGTATTTCATCATAGCAATTCAGGAAAATATGCAAAGCGCAGATTTTCATAAGTTTAAGACGAGGCAATCCATTAAAAAAACTTTAATCCCTAACTTGCTAAAAAGCGATAAGAACCAGAATAACTGAAAAATAATAGCTAATGTGGCGGATCATTGTTGTTGTCGTATCGCCATTTGGCCAACGTCTATGTGGGGCCACAGTGCCAACATTTGGCAAGTGGCAAAAGAAGTCGAAAGTCGTTCGAGCCGAAAACAAAGCGAAGCTCGGCCCCCGAGATGAGGGGGACATCACGGAAAAAGAAAGGGGACCCAGCGGACAGACAGACAGAAAAAGAAAAGCCCATTGACCCGCAGGGGGGAGGGGGAGGTTTTTTTCGGAGGGAAGGGCTTGTCATCTGCTCGACCAGGTCTCGACTGGCTGTGGCCTGCTCCGAAAGATATGCCTAGGGGCCCAGTGGTGGGCCCTCTGCATGGGTCTCCCCTCTCTCTCTCGGGCTCACACAACGATGCCTAATGGACAGCCCTCCTCACGTCGACTAATGGGCTTTTTGCGCTCCAGAATGCGGGAGGCCAGCGAAATTTTAAGAATTTCTTTAAAAGGGCTATGAAGTAAAAATTTACATTTCCGCGTGAATCTCTTCCAAAACTCCAAAACCATCGATACACTGCCAAAATCAGCAAAAAATGGATTTTGTGGAAAAAACGCAAAATATTATAAAAAAGAACTAGAAGTTTTGGGATACAATCTATTTATTGGCGCGCGAGGATTAAATGTCGTTTGCTGGGCCAATTTTGATAATTAAACAGCTAGAATTCGAAAAATGGCGACAGAATTAGCTTCTTTCTCTTCACCCCCTTTAATTTATGTATCCACTTAAAAAAAAAACAGGATTTCCGTGCCAAATCCTCCCCCCCCCATCTGATAAAGCTCACTCTCCTCGACCACCGGAAATTCCATGACGCTTTTGTTGCTCAAAATCATCGGAATTTATAGTGCTTTTCGAAAATCCCATGAATTTCTCCTCATTCTCTGTTTTGGCCCAGCAATTCAGGAAAGATATTTGAATCAATTTTCATCGACATGTCCCCCATGTTCATTCAAGCTCCCCTCAAACAATAGACTTGAATTAACGCTCATTCTTCTCCGACTAGCTCAAATACAAATTCCCCCACAACAATTCTCACGCTTATTTCGCATCTGTCTTTTCGAAAAAGTCCGGGACCGGGAAGGGAGATGGAGCGCGTGAGTTAGAAGCGGATATCATCGG
Organism: Mesorhabditis sp. LJ9110; assembly: GCA_038088335.1. NCBI lineage: Eukaryota > Metazoa > Nematoda > Chromadorea > Rhabditida > Rhabditidae > Mesorhabditis > Mesorhabditis sp. LJ9110. Next base: position 143,500 of record JBBGBA010000011.1, on the reverse strand, counting down.
AAATCAGGGTCAGAAAAGATAATTGCCTCTATGAAAACAGCCGATTTCCAGATGACTGAAAAGGGAGAAGGAAAGGGGAAAGAATTCTTGGCAGTATTGGGGGGTGGTGGGAATGTCTAGTAAAAACTAGAGGGTTAAAGAAAATTGGGGGTTGGGGTGGGATGGCCGGGGTGCATGTTGCTTGGGCCAGCTGTGTAGGGAAGAGATCCGGAAAGAGAATGAGAGAGAGAAAGAGAGAGAGAGAGAGAGAGAGAGAGCCGGGGGCTTTTGTGGTGATTGGAAGCAGATTTCGGCTGGCAGGGGGGGGGGGGGGGTGGTGGACTGACTTGAAAACGAGACACAAAGGGTCCCGTTGTGTTTGGGCGGTAGCACGTGTTTCGTGCTGGATGATGGGACCCAATTGCTGAATTTTTATGCAAAACTTAATAGAGTATCTCAAAATTTTTAGAGGGTACTGGCAATTTTGTGCAAAATTATGCAAATTTTAACTTTTAGCTGAGTTTCAAGTCTTTTGGACTCTGCATAGGAAAAGGACAAGTTTTTCAAAGTTTTCGAGGTTATTTTCCGAATGCTGCTTTTTTAAATAGTGTCCGGTTACCTTAAACCAACATTTAGGAGCCTAGAATGTTATGAAAAACAGAAATTTTCTTTCCGGCAACGAGAAACTTCCCAAAATAATACCTTCACACGCCGAGAACACCTCTACCTAACCCAGAAGCCAACGCGTAAGCAAATAGCGACCCCCGAAGGAATTAAGGGGACCCCCGTCCGTTTTCAGCGCCTCACCCTTCCTCCCCATTCCGGCGTGCAAACAGAAAATGGCATACGCTGACGTCAATTCCCGAGCTTGGCGCTTTGAAGTCGGCGCCTTGGGGGGTCCTAATACGGGGCCGCCACCACCTTGATAATTTGATCGTGTTCTTCGAGAACACAGTTTTGGCGGAGAAACCGGCGATAGAGAGGGAAAAGCAGGAAAAAATTATATGGTGGCTGGAAAGACTAAGCGGAGCGCTACACACTGGAACGCTAAAACGTTTCTTTTGGTGGGAGGGGTAGACTGGGGGAGATGCATAAAAGTTTAGAGGCATCGACGGACAAGCCACCGGCGTAGACATCAAGAAGACAGACCGACGGCTAACATAGGGCGGGGGCCATTTGAAGGTGACTGTCGGGCCCGATAAGCTGAAATGAAGGAAAAGGGTCGATCCGGGGCTGATTGAGTCAACAGATATCGAAACGGCCATGCAAAGATTCCAGCGCGCGATAAAATTCGGCGCGGCTCAGTGGCGAAAGGAGGGCCGTTGGGAAATTGTCTTCATCTTTTTTTAGAGGTTTTGTTTTGACTGGGTGAGGGAGGGGTCGGATGTCGGCTGGGGTGGTGCCGATGGAATTTTGGTCGTTATTTTAGGGGTTATATCTAAAATTGAGATTATCCGGATATAGACGCATTGTCGGAATAAAAGCTAATAAAAGTTAAGTTTAATCGTAAAAAAATCGGCGGGGGAATGGCTAATTTTTTTTGCCTTTCCATATTTCCGGCGTTGTTTCTATAAGCATAACAGCTCTAAGTACGCTTCAAAATTTCAGCTAGCTGAGAGAAGCACGCTATTATTAAGATTAAGTTAATTAAGATTAAAGTGAAAGTTTATTAAAAAAGCGCCGGAATACTCAGTATTTATTTCTTCACATACCAGTCGCCTAAAAATCGGCTCATTGCAAAAACGACACCAGACTATAGCAATGTCATTGTGTTGTAAGCTAATATCCGGCCACCTGGGCATTTTGCCACACAAGGAAAGACGCAAAATTGTGCAAAATGTGCATGGCAAAAACGTGAGCCGCCCAGGGTTGGCAAAGCGTTTGCCGAAGGTCAAATATCAGCGCCCTCCACCTCCCGCGAAACACACGAGGGCCCAATTAGTGCGGACGACGAGCCGGTAGCAAAGCTCTGCACCTAACGCATTTCTAATCAGCGTTTTTTTTAAGTTATCCGGAAACCGCTTGAGAGTAAACTAATTCGATCGAGAATCCAATTCTGAACAAGGCTTGGTGGTGTATTTTGTAAAATTCTCATCACGCATTTTCGAAAATTTAAAAGTGGCGCTTTGTGGTGACGCCTTATTAAATTTTTGAGTTTAATAAAATCGGTAATAACCATTTTCAATAATAGAGATGCATCAGAATTTAACTATCTGTTAAAAGAGCTATGCAAAAAGCCTCGGATGACACGAAAAATAACCTTATAATCTTACAAAATTACCTAAATTTAGTGATACTCGGAAAATGAGAATTATCCCCCCAAAAACCTTGCAGGTGTTAGTGTATAGGGCGAGGTTGTGATGGATGGCCAGGGTAGTGAGAGCGGGGAAAATGTGTTTGGATAGGATGACGAGGATCGATTTCGACCCCGGGCACCCGGTCCACAAAAAAAAGAGGCCCAATTACGGGCGGGACCCTCAAAATGCGGCTGCCGATTGTATGCCCAAATATTCCCTCCCCGAAAAACCCCGGCATCGGCATTCATACGTCCGGTTATGGACAAAAAACTGGGTGAGGACGGCCCTGGGAATATTGAAGCCGCGGGTTTGGTCACCGGGCCTTTTTGCGGGGAAATTAGCCCCGGAACGCCCTCCGTGTCTTTTTCTGTAAAATGGCTCTCCCCACCAAGGCTCATGCCCTCAATTTAGAGGCAATAAAAATGTGAGGACAACGCAAATATTTAGGCAGCCAGCATGGGCTTACGTTGCACCCCACAAAAATTGCGTCACAAAAACCCGAAAACCCCCCTGATTTCAAGTTTGTAACTCTCCCTCCGGAAATGCACATAAAAAGTTATGTCAAAAATGACAAGTGGTTGGGTGGGTTGCGCTACCTCATTTCCCGGACTGTCAATCAAACTCAGGGATTGAAACACGAACGGCAGAAAAAAAGAAGGGGTAAAGCTTTGAGGGGGCATAGTGAGGCCGATGGGACAAGGAGGGGAGGGAACTGCAGCCAAAGGGGGTGCGTGTTTTTGGTCTGGAGACTCAATGGGTGGGTGGGTTGCCCCTAATTGAATTCGGAATTAAATTTGTGACGGCCGGGTGAAGATGCGAACTGACCTCGACTGGGGGGCGCTACATCACCTAACCCAGCCACTTCAGGGGGTGTCTGTGCAAGTTGAATTTGTCTGGGCTAAAGTGAGGGAACGGGCGGATGCTGCAGAGTCTAGTCGATGTCGGGGTCTTGGAATGTAGATATAAGAAATTTTCGTTCTGAAATTTCCAATTTTCGCTTTTCAAACCGGATGATCATATTATAAGAACTGATTCAGAATGGGCTTCAGATAACAGAGATCTGAATTATCAAACAGAAGTTAACTAAACGACGTCAAATAAGGCAAAAACTGTCCAAATTAGAAGTCCAGCTAGAAATAAACGGCAACACCGGATATACCGCTAAGGAAAATCCCTAATCGCCGTATTTCAGCAGAAAAATGACAAGTACACATCTTCAGGCAAATTCAGATAGCTCCAAAACGCTGGTTCAAATAAAAATATTCTTATTCAAAACAGTTAACCTTCCTTAATTACGGAAATTCTTATTTGAATTTGGGAACTAGATTTAAATTACAATTGAGTTATCAAAATCCATATTAAATAAGAACACCTTTAGTAGACAGACTGGATGGGGGTATATAATTCCTTAATTTTGCTCACTGAGAAGTCGAGGGAATTTTCAGCTGTCCTGTCGTGGCTTACGAAACGGATGTTGGGCCTTCTGCAGTGACCATGAGTTGTGGCGTTCCAGCCCATTTTTTGCACCTGTCGTTGCCGGGTATACGACAGAGGGTCGGGAAGTGAGGGTGGTGTTATGGGTATGGGAGTGTCTACGTTAATTATGATAATTTAATGACTAAAAACTTTCCGAAAAAAATTGTTATTGATTATTAATTGCCCAAAAATTGTTTAAATTAATCAATTTTATGGAAACTATGCTAAAAGCCAGGCATAGAAATAAAACATAACCATAGAAAAGGCGCTGTTTTCTTATGCAAATTCTTTCGGGATGGCGCCCATGGTTCCTATGAATATTTATGTGAAGCATTGACGCTATGATAAAATGTCCATAAGTATTTGCAAAAGACGAAACTAGGGCTTCCGATGGCCATTTGAAGCTTATGGTACCGACTACATCTGATTAGCATAGTACACCGTCACCACGACCTCATCAGCTGTACCTAAATACTCCCTTATCATTTCTACACTGATTTCTACATTCCACAGAAACAACTGAGGTCAATGGTCCATACACTCGGCTTTAAAAGGGGTGGAGTTTATGACGCGACGGGGGGGGTGCCGTCGGGTCGGCGGCAAAGATGCAAATGTACTGAGGGGTATGTGCGTGTATGTATGTGTATTGAGGCTCTGAGTCCCAGGGGGAGCCCTGAAGCCATGGGTGTATAAGGGTTTGTGGGAACGGTGGAGGGCCCAGACTCCCTCTTCCCCTCTTCCATTTGGGTCCCGGAGAGAAAATCGAAGGGCCCGGTGGGCCTCCAGCAAGGGCCCTTCTTCGCCTTCTCGTGCTCCCATGTAGGTCCCAATCCAAGGGGCCCACGGGGGATCGATCCAGAGAGGGAGGACGGGCCCCCCACATACTCTGAGGCCCAGGCTCTCGCTCCATCTACACTCCAACGACCCCCCGACCCCTAGAGGTGGAGAGGGCCTAGGTATGGAAAAGTAGATTATAAAGAGATTAAGATTATTTGGGAAGAAAAATAGCCGGAAATCTATTCTGATGTTTCTGAGCCATTACGGTGAGCGCTCGGTAATTTCTACTCGACTTGAAAAGGATTTTTGTATCGCCGATTTCCAGGCCACCGAGAAAAATATTTAGAAACTTGGATTCCCGCTTTTTGACTCGAGAGAATTCATAGTTTCTGTATTCCAAAAATGATGCTCACTCCAAGAAAGAACTAATGACTTCCGGAAAGTTAGTCAGATGTATTTTAATTTTTGAGCCACAGCTTGCAGTTTACAAGCAACCGTTTCAAACACCTCTCCTCAGCGAATTCTCTAATTCAAACGGTGAGTTTCGGTAATTAGGTGTCTTCGCGCAGAACATTGTGTTTCCTGGGAGTAGTAGTGTCGTGTAGTTTATAGTGTGTGCTATCCTGATTGATAGAGCAATGAATACGGCTTCTATAGGGGCGAGGAAATTTAGAAATTTGAAGATGGAAGATTGACCGTGGTTGATGATAAGATTTCCCTATATTTTTAACACTCCCAGGGGAAGTGCGCTAGCTACACCAGTAACTGTCCAGTTTTCTATCAAAAAAATTAAAATTTGTTGGTGATCTACGAGCTCCGCAAAAATTCCAGGGGAAGCGGCATAAAAACAATGGTGGTGTCTGTAGGTGGGCCCTCTTGCGGGAGCCGGAGGAAGCTAGGGCCCAGAGGATTAGGAAAATACTTGCATTCCACGGCGCGGCGCGGGGAAGGGCCCAGGAGCGAGCGAGGAGGGGCCCAAAAAGAGGGACCCGCTGAAAAAAAGAAGGCGAGGAATTCGGGACGGCGAGGACCCGGGAGGGGGATTTGGGCCAGAGTAAGGGGGGGGAGGAAGCCATGAATGGGCTTCCCCCTCGCTTTCAGCTTCACCAAAACTTGTGTCGAAGAGAAAAAAAGAGGGAGGAGGAGGAGGACTAGACCAGGACCTCGACCACCACCACCAGGCAAAAGCATACGCCTCAGTGGATACCCGTCGTCCACTTCAGCTTCTCCCCCTCTGGCGTCGTCCCCTTCCCCTAGGGCCTCCTTCAGGTCCACCTCTTCACCCGCAACCCCGCACCTCGGTCCGTATAAGCTCAGAATCGTCGAATGTTTCACTACGGTGAACTTTTGGATTTAACGGGATAGGGAAGGAAGATGATGCCAGACCTCATCGTGATTTAAATTAGCACTTACAAGGAGACATTTATAGCGATAATTCCGTACGGGACCAAGCCGATCCTACGCAGAATTTTGCGCCAATTCCGAGCCTATGTCCAAAACTTGCGAAACGATCAGACTGGAAAAGTCATGAAGCTTCTTAGGAGCGAAAAAAGCAATTTTCCGAATCGGCTACCACCTTTGCTAGGAAATAATTAGCATTGGCCAAAAGTGGTGGTAAGCTTTTTGAACAAAACATCATTTTGCTATAGCCTAAATTTAGACAAAACAAACGACTGCACCCCACGAATCTATTCTATTCATAAAGTACGATTACCGCGTCTCAGAACTATACAGCCGGCCCAGCCCGGAGAGCCACTCATTGAAATTAAAAGGCGAAGATGTTGTGAGGATGCTAGCAGGTGGGCCAACTGGGTGGGGAGTAAAGAAGATGAAGGGTAGATAATCTGCCGCCCGTCGACACGCTCCAAACAACGGCCCACCCCTTCCCCCAAATCCACAGCCGTTGAGAACCAAACGGTTCGGACGGGCCTCCTCCCTCAATCCGGATATCCGGCTCTTCTAACCAACTACTGTTCTACGGGTTGGAATCGTGGCTGAGAAGCACAATTGGCCCGAAGAAATTTGTGATCTTTGAATTAGACAGGAAGGCAAAGTAATGTTGTTAGTGGTCAGATAAAGAAAGGTGGTCCAAGCTACGCGAGAAAGCACTTTTTGGAGATTTTGTAGTATTCAAAAACAAACAACTAAATGGTCTTAAAGGTTACCCTTCAATCCGCATTTTTGTGTGTATCGCAATTTCGTAAAATTCGAGCTAACGAGCTATTCCTGTTCTTCCGAACAAATCACTTCTATAAAAAAATAATTTTACATTTTTTTAGGTTTCACAGGCAAGGGAAAACCCATAAAGCTACCCTAGATGTTGTTCTAAATCCACAATTATTAGACTGCGCCAGAAAACTAGTCTCTAGAATTTCTACCTAACGAGCACTTTTTCCCCTACAAATCGCTGCCCCCGAAAGAAGCGTAACCAAATTCCATTTCAGCGGTTTCCGGTGCAACGCAAAAACCTAGAATTGCCGTGTGCACCCTGCCTGGAATGTGGCCAAACCCGCTGGCAACCCAATTTTCAGCAACCGAGCATCCCCCGTCTCTGGTGGTAATGGTTATCGGCTTCTCCCCCTTGGCTGAGTCCATAGAACCGGAAGGCCAAAGAAGGGGGTCTATCTCCTGCCTTCCCTCGGTTATTGAGCAACCAAATGGTTTTGTGTGGCTGCGTCTGAATTCAGGAACCCGAAACGATAGCTTCCGCCATGCATACATAAATATACATGGAACGGCTGGAGGGAAAACAATGTGGGAAGGGTTGAATATAGGTTAGAAAGCGTGCTTTTTTGCTTCTCATCCGTGAAACGGAGGAGAAAGTTAGCTTATTCGAAGGGGAATCGAATTCTGCAGAAGATCAGTAAGCCAATTTGGCACTATGGCGATCCCTTTCGGATAACATTCAAAAAATAAAAACGAATCGTACTGTAGGGTCGAATTAGTGGCCGCTAGCGTTTCTTAAAGGTTAAAAATCCTTGATTCTAAAGCTGCTTTCGTTACAAGCATTTCGAACTAACACTAAAAACTCGTAAAAGCCAACCGAAATCCTGCCCATTACTTCCCATAAATCAGCCACCGACGACAAATGAACACAATTGAAAACGAGGGCCCCGGCCGAAACAGCATTTGTCAAGCCGCGATGTGCCCTACGTTTCGGCTGGAATCCTCAAAAGAAATGGGGCGCAGAGAATGGATCTGCATTTGGGCCCTCGCTACGGGACCCACAGCAAAAAAAGAGGAGAAATTTATGGGAGGAGTGGTAGGGAGGGATTAGCTGACGGATGACTGGGATTCTTTTACTTTGCTCCAGACGGAAACGGGCAAGCAAAAAAGCAAAATGACACATGAAATGATGACTCAAAAATCTGTTAGTTAAAAAATAATGCCTGTTTGTGCATTTGCATGCAAGTTCCGTAAGTATGTTTCGCACCTAGAGCCTCGGAGGAAGGTTTTATTATGTCATGCTTGGTACGTCATTAGGTGTGTATTGTTTTCGTGATGAGCGATCTAGATCGGCGGTTTTCGTTATTAGAATTAAGCTTTTCCAACAAATGTTGTTAATTAATTTTGTTAATAACTTTTTATAGAAAACAGTGGACATAACAAAAAGAAATAGACCTACACCGGACAATTAAAAAACAGCCTGTATAGAACTAATACTCCATCCAATCGTATGACAAATTGTCTGAGAATTGGGGTTGTCTAGGCGGCATCCTCCAGCCTGTGGATGATCAATGAGGATAGCCGGAGAAAGAGTGCGGGCCCCTGGTGGTGATGGTGGTGGTGTTGGCTGTGTGCTACCTCAATGGAGCAACTGCTTCCTCTCATCCTCCCCATCTATACCTAACACAATCCCCCTCCTTGCCACCCTTTGCCTCCCCCCTATTGATTCGAGAAATACGACGTCACCATCACTTTGGTCGCCCGTTAAGACGCTCCCTAAAAGATAGTGTAAAGTCTCGCCCGGCTGACCGCTTTCACAATTGAACAGCGGCGGGAAGGGGCTGCGAGGTGTGTGCAGAGGATTCTTGTGGAAAATATCGAATATGCAAATTAATATTTAGAAGGAGGGGTTTCTAAGAACTAAAATACTATTTTAAAACACGGTTATGTATTCTCATATTTCAATTAGATTCAAAATATCGAGGCATAAATTCACGATCGAATATGTAAATCAGCATTTACTTAAAATTTCCCTTAAATATTAAAATATCACCTTAAGAGCCCGATAAAGATACTAATATTTTAGATAGATGGAAAGGACGTAGGCACAAACCGCATAAAAAAATTATGTAGCTTAACAATCGTCGCAAATATTATATATACAGATAAATAGCTATGGTAAATATCGAATATGCATATTAATAATTGAATGATTTGAATATTAGATACGCTTAGGCTTAGGGGTCTGATTTCAGAAAAACACATAGACGTGAGCTGAAAAGTTTGAAAATTATGAAACATTTACTAATAACAAGAAGATCGTTCAACTAATATAAGGTTGTATAAAGGAATACATACGCGCTGGCTAGAAATAAGCTTCTGAAACCTAGCAAAAATTTTTAGTTGCTAATTGACCCTAAAGCAGTCTTACTTTTTGCCGCATCTTGATACGTGTAATTTTCTTATATAAAAGTTATATAAATCAAATAATATAGATATAAATTCTGCCACCATTCTACGATATAAATGCTATCTATAAACAGGCACATAATTCTGCAGCCAATATCCCAATGAATGGACGATGGATGGATGAAACGGGCAACACACACAAAACGGCGCAACCCCCCATACTCCCAAGGGGATGACTAGAAAAGGCCCAGCCAGACCAGTCAAGCCCCTACCCCCTTCCACCATCACCAATGTGTCAATTTGTCAAAAAAGAAGTAGAGACGCCTAAAAAGCAGTGGCGAATCCCACCAACACGCGTCGCTCAAAACCCTCCGAGATACACATGTATACGCCCACTACGCCTCTAAAAACAGCCATGATGTTGCGCCCGGGTGGTATGGGTCGGTTTAGGGTTTTTGTTTGGATTCACCAGATGTTCATTGGATAGCATTGGCGGATTGCGGAGAAAAACGACGGAAACGGTACTGTCCTTTGATGCGGACGCTTAGATGTATGCCTATTTACGGAGTGAGAGAGAGAATGGGAGAGAAGAGAGAAAGACCTAAATATGGGTTCGAGTAAAATGTGCCCAACCGTGCGCTTTACAGGCGGTAAGCAGATTAGTCGGCTTCCCTTTGCGTCGATTTCTGGAAAATAGCCAACCACTTCCACAACGCGAACACGCTTGAATTTGCCGCTTCCCCCTGTTTTTTTCATGCAAAACAGAGTTTTCAAAATTAGTTACTTTCAAAATTAATTGAATTCTTTCGTAGATCTTTCACAATACCGTAGCTACAAAAGAATAAACATACGCAGTCGTTTCGTATTTTATGCCATCGTGCTTCTGGAGGAAAGTCAAAACTGTCAGGGGCCCCAGACGGAAGCCATTGTGAATAAGAATCATACGTACATTTATTGTTCGAATCGGTTGAGCAGATATTAAGGAAACTCTAAAGCACATTAGTGTCGAGGATCAACGGGAGAAGGAGGACAGTAGTTTGAGGAAAAAATAGTTTAACTGCCTTCGTTGCACGTCTGCGCGGTTGAAGCTTCGGTGTACGGCATCCGATTGGCTTTCAGGAGAAGGACAATCCAGAAGACTACGTTGAAGATGAAGAACTAAAGAGGGTAATAATTTCCGTATATAAATAATTGTACACTCACCGCCGATGGAAATATAATTCGAGCCGCAATATCAATATGGGAATGTCGAATACAGAATTTGCTGGGCTTCTTGACGATTGCTACGATTGATTGTTGAGCATTGCAAGTACATTCGGCAAGTCGAGCATCTGCATTCAAATTTTTACCATAATTTTGAGCATCTAGATACCTTGTAAGAGATCAGGTGTCTGAAGGCTGGGCGGCTTAAAATCAGATTTTTTCTGCCGTCTACGCCGATCCTCATTTTTCTTCTAAAACACAGAATTCATATCAACACTTTTTAAAATCGTAGCCCCTAAAGGTTAGCTACACCCGACAAAGCATTAAAACAAAAAAAAATTCCAAGAAAACCAAAGCTAAGATCTCGTGCACAAACCTTTCGTTCAGGCTCCTAGATAGAAAACTGGTATTTATCGGGGGTGCAGTGGGAAATGCAAAACAAAATCGGAATATAAGACTGATGTCACTCAAAAAACGAAGTTCTGGGTATACAAACCAATTCCACGGCAAGTGAGTGGTGTTCACCTACGGCAGTTTCATGCACAGAAGCCCTGCTCAGGGGATGGGACCAAATTCCGCAAAGTTTCCAAATGACACACCTTCGTGTAGGCGACACACGCATATTCGATGAGGGCGAAGACGACGAGAAGATAGCAAAACCCAAGATAAATATCCACAGCCTAAATTTTTAGCTTTTGATCGTCGATTTCTTTAATTACCTTGATATAAGAAACCGGGGGTAGCCGGCGATTAGTACCCGTCATGAGATGAGTCTCAGTAAGAACTGAAAGTCATCATTTAGGTAATTGAATTAATTTGAAGTTTGTGTAACGTGAATCCATAACAAATCCAATTAAACCTAACCAGTCATAACACCAATAATTGTTCGGGAAGGTGCCGAGTCTCTGTTGATCCAGAAGGATACCTAAATACAAAGTTAAAACTAGATTTTGCAAGGTCGTTCTCTGTATATTTACATTCTTAAGCGTATAGCGTAAAAAACTATAGTAAATTTTATAAATCGTAATTAATTTTTTACTTCTTGGTTTTGAGACTCACCCAGCTGATCCCGACAACCAACCCGGCTGGCACAAAAATTTGCAACATATAAAAACCGGATTCCCGGCTAAAGATGAATATCACGGCCAGCCGCGAATAGGAACCTAAACGTAATAAGCATTATACATCACGAAATGTTAATCTACGCCTTTGATTAGAGCCGGTTTGTCATTTTCACATTACGATCTACATTAGGCGGTACACAAGCGTATTAGCGGCCCAGAGAACAGTTGGTTTTCCGATACCATAATTGATCCGTTTTTATCCTTCGGGATCTGTTTTTCGGATCGCCAAGCTTAAGGTCTCATTTTTGTCGTTGTAGGTTACACGCAATATTTGATTCAGGCGCATTAAAATCGTTATTACAAAGATTTGATTTACACCGACCTATAACCATATTGTGCTTCTCAATTTTAATCTTACTTACGCTAAATTTTTAAAATAGTGCTTGCTACGAAAATCGGAAATCTATGCACCTATGCAACCCACTACGCACTAATGTGGAGGCTACGTAAAAATTTCTATTTACGCTATTTTACGTTATTTTACGTCATTTTCCGCCTAATACTCTACCGACTAATCGAAGCAAAATGGGATCTCAACCAAGTTTAATGTTTGATAAAGTACCGCAAATATCTTGGACGTTGCCCTGAGCTTTTCTACACCAGGTCCGAAAGATCAATCCTTCATAGTTTGATCGATAAGTAAAATTAGGCGTCCGATTCTATTAAATCTCGACGCATTAACATTTTTTTTTAATCACCCCGCTGGCATGACACGGGGAATTTTCGAAGGTTGGATGCATCTAGGAGAAGCTCCTTTAAGATACGCTCATTTCTCTACCGAAGCGCCTATTTAAATTGTTTGATCCATCACTATTCGAAAAAATAAGAAACTGGAGCGCTGAAGGGGCTTAAATGCACCATTAGTCCCCATTAACCGTTTGTATTGCTCTGCTAACTTTGCACCCAAAGAACTTATTTCTTATACAAAATTACCTGAAGCCGTTGTGGCCACTGTGCGCCCTACACAGTGATCGGAGAGCGTGTAAGAAGGGAGCTCGGCGGACGCTTCCAACTGTAGCAATAGGCTTACACAAAAAAACACAAAGAATAATTGGCACACCATCAATATCACAGCAAACCCGCTTTATTCAAATACATTTTGATAAATATTGGAAAGTGCGCAGCAGAATAAGATTTCGGACCAAAAAATCATCATCAAACTGAATTTTTGAACTTATAGTATACAGCACCATGCTGCGCACTTTCAACAACAATAAATACATATAATATTTTATTTATTCAATCATCGAATAATTAAAATTGTCACAAACCTTAACCGAACGGCAATCAGCAGCCGTTCCAACCCCGCACCACTCGTAGTTGATGTTCAGCGTCGAGTAGCCATCTAAATTTTTTTGTTTATTTCCATTCCAAAGAAAAACACAATCAGCATTTACACGCAAATAAAAAATAAAAGACAGGGATATTGTTTTTCATTACCTTAAAGCATGACACCAAAGCATTTCTCAGTTTTTTCGTTAAAAAAACCTCAGAGATTTTGGAAAAAGATAACTCATCCGCCAATTCCTATATGTACATATAAGAGGCACCAGCGAAAAACTATCGTAGCCAAAAAACCTTAATTTTTACTGAAACGGGGACGAAATTGTCGACTAGATTTTGTTGGGTGCACCGAGTTCGCGCAGCTTTCAGTTTTGGACACAGAAATTAGCATATAAAATGAAGAATGGAAAACATGTAAAAATGAGATTTTAAAATGGTACAAGAGCATTGTAATCACAATCGGGTGATAGTGCTTGCTTGACGGGGGGCTTTGGTGGTGTTGATGGGTGATTTCTGAAATTCTGGTTGGATAGGGAGATTTTTGCTCCACCTTTATTCCGGATCCTTAATCGGAATCCATGAATCGCTGGTGGCTTCGCCGAGTGATGCAAGGAAGTGCATTATAGACCAATAAATCACTGAAATTATTCTTTGGTTTCCATTACATTTACTAAATACCGTTGAAGCCGATGAAGATCAGCGGGAACGCGTAGCGACTGCACTTGTCGATCTTGGCTGGTGAACAGATTTGGCAGCACGATCGTTTCTTCTTTTTCGACTAGATTTTGGGGGTATAAGAATAAAGGTATTGTCAATACCTTGCCGAAGGGAGCTGGCCACATACCGGCTGCACCGGCTGGAACCAACCGTGGGTTCTGTGTGAACGGAATTGTCCGGCAATCACAATCCAATGGCATCTCCACCAATTGATGCTAAAATAAATTTTTATTACTTCTTCACTATTGTTGGAAAGCCTGACTAGTTTACCCATGCGTTTTTATCTTACTGTAATGTGCTTCTACATATCTTGGGGTTTTCTTTCGGGATTTGTGTAAAAACGTTGGCTGATTTCGTGCTTTGAATTCTCGGGAAACAAATTTTTAAAAATTGGGGCAGTTTTTGTTAGAAATTCGACCAAACGACTCATTTTCTCAAAAATTTTACACAGCTTGAGAGCTACCGTAAATCAGCAATTTTGGACGAATTTTTAACTTACTTGAAAAAAGGGTGCAATTAGAAAGATCTCACGAAACTAATAACAACATAGTTATATCTTCCAAACCCACCGTGGATGCATGTTCAGTGAGTAGTGCCATTTCCTTAAACATTTAGTTTAGTTAGCCGTAAAGCGCAAACAAAGGACAAACTGATTAAAGGGACAGGAACAGATTTGTTTTTGTAATTAAAGTGTGGAAAGCAACGGGTACACAAAGGCTGGAAATTTGGAAAGTGTTCGAATACCTGGCCGCGGTCGTAGCTTTTGGCCGGTGTCGAATTTTGGGACATGATCCCCATCTCGTACGACTGAAATGGGATGAGTGAGCCATGCAAATTAGGGTGTGGAAATGATAAGCACAAAGGGAACATCAAATCTTAGGAATATCGCATTGAAAACTTACGTTATTGTTTGGTTGCTTTGGTGAGAACATTGGGATCTCTTGCCTCTGAAAATAAAATTAGCATTTGGAGTCCAAGTCTTCAGCCAACCTGCTGCTGCTCGGCCTGCTTTCGCCTTTTCTCACGTCGCAACGCGATCCATTTGTTCATATAGGAAACGATGGCATATTCGACCAATGAGGCAAACACCATCACGAAACTAAACCGAACGTCGAATCGAATCAAAAGGCTTACCAAAAATTCAAAAACACATCCAACCCTTTGATATAGCTGACTTTGGGCATAGAATTCTAAAGTGGGTCATATATAGAAAAGATCTATGAATATCTTACATTTGTTGTGGTGATAAGCGTTGTCATCGTGAGCACAGTGGTGACGCCAAGGCCGACACGGGCAGGGCTGGCCTAAAGGAAGGGGTTAGTCCAATTTTTGGTAGGAGGTGGTTTACCTCTCTATTCAGCCAAAATGAGACCCATGAGATTGTGACGATCAGAACGGAAGGGATGACGATATTCATCGTGTAAAAGCCCATATTCCGGACCAGTAATACTTCGAACGCCAACCGATCATACGAGCCTTAATGGAACGGTAAATTTACATATATCCTTCTGAATTCAATCCAACCTCATTTTGGGGAAACGTATTAAAATGAAGAGTCTCTCAATCACAAGTATCTCTTCCCTCTCGCTATCTCTCTCACACTCTCCCTCTCTCGCTCTCCCTCTGTCTCACTCTCACTCACACTCTCTCTCTTCTCCTATCTCTCCCTATCTCGCATTCCGCTGTCTCACGCTCCTTTACCTGATGCCGTCGTTGCAATCGTCTTATTAATCGTATAAGCCGTCTGCTTAAACTGCGGCAGCGTGAACGGCTCGAACTTGACGGCATTCATCTCGGTCGTATTCCGGTCGCCCCAGAAGTACTGGATGTCGAACGTGCTGTAGCCATCTAAAATTTATTTTTGCATCCATTTCTTTTACATTATACAACATGGATAGTCCCCACACTAAAAACAGTAAGCTCTGAATCTGGCACAACCGAACTCAACTCCTAGTTGGTCTCTATCAATTTTTGGTACTTTCTGTTGTCTGGTTCACGCGGTAATGGAGCAAATATAGGTAATAGGTGAGAAATGAGCAGGGGGGTGGTTGCTGGAAAAACAGTCGAATCGAGAAGAAGGAAGACATGGAAAATATAATAATAATATCAAGTTACAGAATGGTAATTTATGGTTCAACGATGCTGGCTTCGATGCGAGACAGCCGAAGGAAGTGTGCCCAATATCCGACGTTAAAAAGAAAATATACCTAAAATGACCTTTTAACAGTAAAACAGGAAAATACCATAGGAAAGAATATTCGGGAGTATTTATCAATATTTGACGGTTTAATCAGTTGCTTCCAGTCAAATGGTTGTTTTGCAAATTCATGCTAAAATCATTCTTTAAGTGGTGTTATTGGTGTGCATACCTTGGTGACAATAATTTCTACTCGTCCCGGGGTCGTCTCCTCGCTTTGGGGTGCCAATAGCGGGCAATCACAGTCGGATTCCTGAATTTTATGTATGTGGTGGTTGCTTAGGGGTACCTTACCATGAAGCTAACTTTGGGGCGGTGTTGCTCGTCCAAAAATAGGGTTGATTTTCGGTCTGTAGATGAGTAGAAGGGACGGTAGGCTGTGTTGAAATATGCGGGTACGGAAATGGAGCGCATTGCCGGTTCTACAGGTGAAGAGAGTAATGACCTGGAATTGGATAGTTATTTTAATATGGGAAGTCTTTCTCTCTCTCTCTCTCTCTCTCTCTCTCTGTCGTTCTTTACCACTTACCTAACGGATGATTTCTTCCGAACCTCACACAATTTCAATCGTTTACTCAAATATCCAATTGCCGCATATTCCAACAATGAGCAAAACACCATCATGAACGATGTACCTGCAAAACAACAGATTTCAGTCAGTCCCTTCCCAACCTACCCCCCCCCCTTTCTACCCCGTCAATTGATGAGGTTTTGTGCTTGCGGGATATCAAGAGCACCCCCCTAAGAGCAGCTGCCACTCGTTTATATCTCAACTAGGGGGCGAAGACTGGCAAATTGCACTTGCAACACTCCCTCCGACGACCCCCCGACCGGTGGGACACGTAAAAAGGGGCAGAAGGCGATTAAAACGGCTCGACAAGTTGAGGATTAATGGCTGCCGGGCTGAGGAGTAGGTCCCAATTGTCGTCACTGATTTTTGAGCCAAGCGGATGGGGGCGGTAAGGGGGTACGGTAGGATAGGTGATTATGGTTTTACCACTATAATCCCAGAGTTTTTAGCAGGGCTGTAAACAGAACGCTTAGTAGTTACCTTTTTTACACAAAACCGCGGATTTGGATTTTTTAAACTCTGATACCCACCAGGCGAACTGGCGGGGAATTTATGCAATTTAAAAATCCGCGAGTAACTAAAAGCTAAAAAGACTTTTCTGTTTTCTACATCCATCGGAAACAGTCCCCAAGGCTCTGATGGAAAAACCCATACCTAGAAAGATATCAATCGACTTGACGTAGGACACCTTCGGCATCGCGCTATTTGTTGTCGTCATCAGTGTGGTCATTGTCAACACCGTTGTAACACCCAACGCAACACGGGCTGGCTAAAATACATAGCCATTCAGTCGTCTCTATATCCCATCCTACCGTAGCCTCTCTCGACAACCAAAATGACACCCATGAGATCGACACAATCAGCACTGACGGGATGTAAATTTGTAGCAGATAGAACCCAAGATTACGCTCGAACATGAAATAGCAGAGCAGCCGTGAATACTCTCCTAAATAATGACTTACACTTTTTTGTTTTTATTTCTATTACCGGAACTGAGCTTCTCCGTCACCCGATTGATGCGAACATTGGACAATACAAACTGTGGCAACTGCGGCTCATCGGTGCTGATCGATTGTGGGCCATGTGGAAATAGATAGTTGATGTCGACGACGGAATATCCATCTGAATCCGCAACTGTTAGCCCGAGCACTTGGCCATCGGGCACACCAAACACTGCATCCCGAATTCCTAGGCTCGCATCGGCTTCTAACTATTCGGAAGAACTAACTGATTTATCTAAGAGTATTATGGGGTATTTTTTTGATAGATCATATCTTCACAAATTGTTACCTAGGGCTACTGTATGCCGAAAGGTCTTAAGTACCATCACATGCCGTTCGAATGACAAAAATCACCTCACACTTATTTTGGTAGATTAAGATCTAGTGAAAAAAAATAAACTATAGAAGCTGAGCCCACCCAAGAATCCGGGTCAGTGGTGTGTCCGATGCCGTCGGCTGATCATTGCTCACCATTTTTGGTATAGGTATAATCCCTCATGCTCACAAAACCACATCATTTTTCAAAATCACAGTACGACAATGGCATGCCCAAAAAGCCATGCATCGATTAGAAGCTGTACTCCCGGTCCTTTACAGACCAATTTGTCATTGTTATTTGTTGTATGTTTAAAGGGGAAAATGATTATTGGGATGGATTAGA
The DNA here is from genome assembly GCA_038088335.1 of Mesorhabditis sp. LJ9110. Taxonomy (NCBI): domain Eukaryota; kingdom Metazoa; phylum Nematoda; class Chromadorea; order Rhabditida; family Rhabditidae; genus Mesorhabditis; species Mesorhabditis sp. LJ9110. Next base: position 125,638 of record JBBGBA010000011.1, on the reverse strand, counting down.
AAAGTGGAGTGTATATTTTTGGTGCAACTGAAGAGGTGCCATTGGCTCAACAAACCACCACAAAAAATCCTGGGCGATCCGACGAAAGGTGTGGATGTCAGATGGAAAAGATATCGGATTGGCTGCGATTTGTGGCCAATCTAAGTGCGTTTTCGAAAGATATCATAAATTATGCTTTTATCTAGTATTCTAACCAGAATGGCCCGGTTTTATTTCTCGTAACGCTTCGAAGTTATTGAGTCATAGAGGTTTGCAAGATTGCCTTTAATTTTCTATTACTGACACAGAAAAGGACGTTAGCTAGGCATTTTATGATATAAAAAAGTCCCGATACGTCGAAATACTCAGATGCAACCTTCTCTTGGCGATTTTGGTAACTTCAGCGATGAACACGCCGCACAACGCGATGGCATGGATCCGGGCTACCTTTTTCCTAGTTTATATAACATCGATAGCAAAAATTCCTAGCAATAACTTTTATAACATTAAATTAATTCGCCATTAATTAATTTCCTTAAATTTAATTCTGGCACAATAGAAGATGTTTTGTAGCCATTCTTTAGGATGAATTGGGTTGTTCGATTCACTTCACTAAAAGAGTCTTGAGCTACTTAGTTATCGCTAGATTATTGAGTCCGAAGCATTCGTTTCGGTACACTAATGTACCGACTAATGAACACCGGAGCGCTATGGAAGGTGATAACGGATTTTGGCGCGAAAGGTCTCTTAAAATCCGTTCGTTTTTCCTCACTCGCCGGCACGCATCAGTTTATTGGCCGAGCCAGTTGTACACGGCCGATTACTTTATTATTCTGGTTTGAAAGAAAGCTTAAAGTCCCTAAGCAATATCTGGAATTAAGGTACCCATTTCAACCTAACATCTAATCTATTTTCCCGATAAATTTTAGCACTTAGACTGACCACGTAAAAGCTGCATTTATGCGATTAGCAGCCCCAAACTTGCCTTTATAACGTCGGGAAGGGTAGTCGGTGATCATCTTTCGGCGCTTCTCATCTTCTGACTTACCTCGTCTAAATTCCCGAATCTTCCCCATTCCCCCGAACCCAAAAATCTTTATTCCAGCAAAGAACACAATAAAATGAGAGTTATTTGGGGAAAACAGAGGAGAGGAATCAAAAAAGAGATGCATCCATCCAGCCCTATGACTCATTTTATTTATTAGTCGAGTCAATATGGGTTGGGATGCAGATTGTAACCGCGCGAACACTCGGTGCACCATGTTGTGTATATTGTATACCCCCCGATATTCAATCTCTGTTGTCTACTGTTTTGAAAAATATGAATATACTTTACGTCACGGCTATGGATACGTCAAGCCCTGGTCATATTCCCAAAAAGGGCTACTACGAGAGTTCACACCGCACACTCTCATCGTCAGCTACGGTTTTGCAGTTTTTTTTTGTAGGTAACAGACTACCATTGAGACTTACAGCTTTCGATTTCCAGCTTGCACCTCTGCGAGTCCATGGGGAAGAGTTGGAGTTTCATTGGACACGTTGCAGTTACTGTCAACCTTAAAAACAGAACTATTATTGTAAGTTGAATGGTCTGAGAATTCTTTGCCAGCCATACTTTAGTCTAAAATCTGCCCCTTCATTTTCCCTTAACTACCCATTCCAAATAGCATTTCCCCCTCCCTATTTCGGGGGGTCTTCTGAAGAGCATCGCCGCCCAAATCCCCAGGTTTTAGCAAGACCCATTTAGCCTAGGAGCCCTCCTCTCCTGGCGGTGCTTTTGGAGAGGTGTAGTGGGGTAAGGCTGTGAATATTGGGGAGGAGTCGGGTTTGAAAGAAGCGGATTCGAGGAAGGAGCAAGAGGAGGAAGAAGAAGGATTCTAATCTCCTGGGCCCATTGTGTTTCTACTGGGCCCCGGACGCTTCTCCCGTATGTGAAGAGGAGGGCCAGGCGAGCCCGACGGACCTCTTTACCACATGTTTCAGATGCGATGGGTGCACTTGTCCTTCCAGCACTTCCGTTTCTGCTGGCTTCTCCTCAAAAGTTATGGCAAGAGTCATAGTCATTGGTGGACAAGTGTTCTTCCCCCCAGGATCCCTTGTGCCTTCCTCATCCTCGTGCTCCCCCGTCCAACCGATCAGTCAGACCTTGTCAACACGGTGGCTCGCCAACCGGGAAAGCCTATTCCCTAGGGGCCGTACGGGCACCTCATGCGCTTCATGTCACCGTGTATATCCAGACATACACACATACGCAACTCGGCCGAGCCCGACCACGCATACAAGTATGGCGGCTGACGAAATTTGGAATGTGTTCGCGCATGGGTTTCGGGAAATCTAATGTCTTTCTAAGTTTGGAACAGCGCCTACGCAAGTATAGAGCATATGCTTTAGGAAGTACACTAAGTCACCATAAACATACAGGGTGTCATAGGCACGATTGCCACGATTTAGGTATAAATCTAGCGGGTATCGTGTTTCACATTAACCATGATATTTCTCTACCTACGACCCCGAAACAAGAAGCCCGGAATTTGTGGAAGCTCTGCATGATAGTTCCGCATTTTCTTTTAGAGCTACCCTGAGCTTTAGGGAAAAGTCTGAATATCGAGCAACTATTAAATCATATTAGAAACAGCTACTCGCTTTTTACCCGGCTTTTTGACACCTTACTTTGTAATAGTATAAAAACATTCGATCCAAGCTACTCTGGACCCCCAGAGGGAAGCTTTTTCGGAATACCCAGTACCTTACTTGGTCGAAGAAGCTAAATTATCCATTTTAGCCCCCGATTTATAGTTTTCTCTTGCTAGGTCTTTTCGTAAGCGGCGTGGAGATACTGCTAGTATACGGATCCCCTTACCTTTCAAAAAATATATTTCCATGAAACATGTCCAACCAAGCCTCCACCCCAGGATGCGAGTTTCATGGAGCGCCTAATAGGTCGTTCGGGGGGTGGTGAAGGGGGGCCCCCAAGCGGATATGGCCATCCTTCCCCGGGGACCACTTTTCTCGATTCCCCCCGTCTAAACCCCCCAAACAACCCAGGGTCCATTCGAGACCGGTCAAAGAAAATCCACGGTTTTTCACACATTCATAGCCCTAGCCTCGCCCCCAACTTCCTTAACTCCCCCACCATCCATCCACCCTCATCTTGGCCCAACCAGCGTTCCGGAACATCTTCCGGGATTTTGTGGATAATTGCCCAAAGGCCCACCCGGCCACAATCTTGGCCCCCATTCCGTTTTATTGCTCGACGAGCCGACCGGTGGTGAACACGAGGCCTTTATGGTCGTTTCGGTGGAAATGGGGGGAGAGTCGGAGGCGATTTTTGATGGATTTTGGGCGGTAATGTACTCACCATATCGACTTCGGAAACTGCTGAGATCGACGAGACGTGAATGGTGATGCCGACATCGACGGGTTTATCACCGTATCTGGAAAAGGAAGTAGTAAAACGAGAAATTTGTGCATTTCAAAGAGAATGAATTAAAGTTATGCCAAGAAGAAACGGAATTTTGTTTATTTTTTCTGAGAAAAATGGCTGCTCTGGCAGTTTTACTGCGACCCATAACAAGAGTTTAGAAAAATCGAAAAAACCAATGCCGAGAAGCCAAAAAAGAAAAGCAAATCTCTCCATGGATAAGGCAAAAAATGCACTTACCTTGGTCGCAACCGCTTATCATAAACTGTGCGATTTGTAAGTCGATCGAGAATCGACGATAGCGCTGTTGTATCCACATATCCATATCCGCGCCCAACACTGAAAAGAAATCCCTTCAATAAACACACTTTCAAGTTTCCATACAAGCCAATCCGTTCCCCTTACGAAACACGACTATTGAGTTTACCCAGACCCTGAAAGAACAAAAAGGGTCCCATCCATTCCTGCCGGAAGTCATCACTGTTGGTTTGGACACCTTATCCTACCTTTTGCAAGGCTCCCCACTTCCCATCCCCCAACTCCCCCAAAATAAGACCCATACCTCCAACCCGAATGGGTTGGCGCTACGGGTCGACAAATGTTCCCCACCGATGACGTCATCCGACCCGCCAAGTAATTTGTCAAAAAGTGGATCCCCTCCAGAGAAGTCACATACTTAGGCTCTTCGATTGTGATCAATCTCTGTCACACGGGACGCTTTAGCAGGAGGCTTCTTATTTTCCCGCTTACAAAGGAGGCATTTTCTTGGTTAGTAGCGGTGGATGATGGATTGATTGTTATGGGGGGTATTCACAAGGGTTCACTAAGACCCGATTGCCAAATAGGATATCTTTTTGATTTGATGAAATTTTATTAAAGTAATTTTCTACTATGACCTCGCCCTCGAACTCTAGCCTCCCTCTTCAAGGTGACCAAAAATAGAACCTCCCCCCGTTAAAATTTTCTTTAGTGCCTAAATCTGCCATCATCCGGGAAAAAGCCTTTTGAATTCCAAAAATTGGCATAAGCGTTTATGCCTTCCCTGTAATTTTGAGGATGTCGAACAACTTTAGGTGTTAAAAAGCTCTGTAGAGCTTGAAAATCGATCAGTTTTACGTATTTTTTGATTTTTCGGATTTCAGCGCAAGATGTAATGTCTCGAAAATAGCCTCCCATAATAAAATTCCCCATTAGAGGTGATTGCAAAAAATTTACGCGCCATGCCTGGATACAAGCAAATAAAGCCTTATCCTATTAAATCCCAAGGTTCGGATAATGTCTCATCCCCTTCTCTTTGCTTAGAAAATTAGAAAGTCTCACGAAATTCGGGTGACCAGGTGGTGGTCTTTGAAATCGGAACCGACAGACAGGTGACTCGGTGCCGTTGGGCAGCGCCCCGGCACTGGCCACCGGGAAATCCGAACCGTGCCAACACGAAACCTCCTCATCTCTTCCGAAAATATACGACGCTACTCCACACCCACCCCCCACCCACAACAAATTACATCATAACCAAAAATTAGCATGAAAGAGGGGAAACCCAAGATGGTTTTAAGGTAACGATTAGAAAACCCACTCTTCTGCCCGCGCGACCAAATGTAGTGAAGCCAAGTAGAGGAGTGTGTAGCAAAGCGTCGTCAGTTCGCCTGGAAATTGAGTGGAAATGCAAATGTATTGGGGCTGGGAATACCGAGTCTCAGCATGTGTGCGTAGCCGGATACGGTTCGGCTTTGCATATTGCTTCGCTGAGGAGCGATCGGTTGTGTAGGGAGCTTGGCGCTCTAAAAGCTGGCCTTATAAATCTTTCGGTATGTTAATTAAGAAGTATGTCCTATGCTTTTTAAAAAAACCAGAAGCGTTATTTCGTTAAAATCTGATATTTGAAAATTATTATTGTTTTATTATAATTAAAAATTTGCATTCGACCTTTGAATAAATTGGTTTACAATTTTCCAATGACCATCTACGATCGAAAGATCATAATAAGTTGTCAATAATCTATTCCTTCTCAACGTACCTAAAACTACAAACGACGGATCCGCGGGGCGCGCGGCGGCTTGCGCCGCCCCTTCCTCGCCCTCGGCTTCGGTGGTTTGGTTGAAAGGATAGATGGACGATAGGGCCTCAAAAGGGGCAAACGAACAGGAAGGCTCACACGGTCTTCCTTCGCTTACTGATGACGGCATCCACCTAGAATTTTTAGAATTAGAGGTCAATATTAGTTAAATTACCTGGGCGTGTCTCCCGCCCGCAGAATAAAGTTCGGTCTGCTGCTGGGACAATGTACGATAGCGTAGTTTGGGTGTCTAAAAGTTAATAATATAAGATGATAACTGAATTAAGGAAGAGAAATATAATGGAAATATAAAAAATTATTTATGTTAGCTTTTTTGAAAGGGAGGGCCTTCAGAAAAATTGACTGGGATGGGTAAAGCAAATATTAAGAAATTGGGAGGAAGGGTTCGACGTTCTCCATTTTAAAATTTTTAGAAAAATAGAACATAGAATAAATCATAGCTGTCAAAGGATTCCAATTTCAATTCCAAAAATGTATTGCATTTACAGCCTGGCAAAGAAAAACCAAAAAAATGATTGGTCCGAATATAGCCGAATATCTTTAACTAGCTTAAATCTCGAATATGAAGCCAAAACATGGCAATTAATATAGAATCCAAGTGGCGCGACGCAAACATACAACCCCTCGATGGGACTCCTCCATGGCTGAACGATGGGCGATAAATTGGCGGAAAAACGGTTGCCACCCCGCCAACCCGATGGGTGATCATTCCAGGGGCGTTCCTTCTCCCCCATCCAATCTTTTCCCCCATCCTGTACAGCCCCTCCTTAGGACCCAAGTCGGGGAGGGGCCCAGGCCACGGCTCGGTGGAGATGGGGCGGATCCATGTGTAAACGGGGAGGTAGAGAGAGACTCCGAGCATCCCAAGACCTCTAGGCCACGAACCCACCGCCAACATGTGTTCGCCGATCCCTATCAAACGGTCATTTTTGCCCAGGGCCTTAGGAGCACAAGCATGCAGAGAGGAGGCCCGGGGCCCAATGCTAGGGGCCCGGCTTGGTTTCTTTCTTTCTTACCTCTGCGGTCTGCGGGCCCTAATGGACCTATGGAATGGGAAGGGGGGAGGAAGGGTTGGATCTAGGGAGGGGTAGACAAGGTGCAACAAAAGCATCTCTCCGAAAAAAAATAGGTGGTTGCCCTTGGGGGGAACTGGGGGAGGAATGGACTGTTGTTGTTGATAGGAATGTTGCGTTTTGTGAATTACAGTAACCCGCCCTTCAACGTTAATTCAGGGTATGGTTTGTAGGGATCACATCGGCATGGCTGTGAATTACAGTAACCCGGCCTTACAACGGCATTGGCAAAGCATTTTGAAGTATTGAAAGGTCGATGGAATTTATTACAATATATATAGGATTACCTTTTTGAATGTTGATATTTGCAATCCTGAATTTTATAAATCTTGAAAAAAAACTTGAAAAGCGTCGGGGAATTTCTTCTCTTGGCGCTTGTTCGAGTCTATGGAAATGTCGAAATTCTGATAAGTGCCGAAGATATATATACTCATATCCTCAACTTAACTACACTCTGGCCCTCAAAACATGCAAATTAACATCTCCCTTACTAAAACCCCAAAAAATATGGAATAATTTACACACCCGCCATCCCACCCTATCCAACTAGCCATAGATCTTCCTCAAAACCTTCCGGAAAACGTAGAAAAATTAGCACCACCCCGACCTCCGTCTCCCCGCCACGTAATAAAACGACGGCACACACGCAAATGAAGTGTTGCGTGGTTGAGGAGAGGATCGTGTGCCAGCATCCGCCCCTCCCCCCTCCAGATGAAGCTCCGGCAAGGGGGATTGGGGGGCGATATTTCATATCGCTTCTTCGGACTCTGGCCCCAAGACCAGCGGCTCTCGCCCATCCTCGGGGGAAATGCGACGGGACGCCTTGAACGCATTCACACCCCCCGTCCTCTCGTCGTTCAGCTTCTCCTCCTCCTCCTCAACTTCCTGCTCAATCCGGGCCCTTCGAACACCCCGGGTGGAGCAAAAAGTCGTGCTGATTTCCCAGAGGGCGTCAAATCCCGGCCGGGGGGATGGAGCCGCTGACCAGCTACCAGAAAGTTTTAATTGAAAGCCTCCGCCCACTGGGGGAGAGCGACAAGGGATTGGAAGGCGAAAAAAATATTCCGAGTTGCGGATCTCTTTGTTCGGGAGTGTTGGGATCAAAGGATAGAGAAGTCACGTAAGATGCGGGGGATCGCAACTCCAGAAGAGTTCGTGAGGGGACCGCGGTTTCGGGAAAAATTTGGGTGCGCTTGTTGCTAATGTGGCGTTGGGCGTTTGGCGGAATCCCCAAAGCCTTTGCTTTCTAAACACAGACTCGACCTAGACAGATGTTTGAACGAAGCGCTATGTTGGAGTTCTAAACCTATCAAACATAGCCATGAAATGCCAGGATAGGCTAAACAAAATCAGAATTACTTATCTAAGAAGCCAAGCAAAAAAACGTTTGTCGAAGCGTTGCGCTAAATTTTATCCAGAAGTTTTTGAGCTAATTTCTCAAGGTCATCCGGATATGGCCAGTTGAAACTTTGACGGTAAACTTTGCAAAAATCTTCAAATAATGCAACCCTATTAATTTTACTAGCCTTTCATGGCATGAAAAAATGGTGTAGGAAAACGTGCTAAGGTAGTAAGGTTACCACCAATGTCTGACCCCAAAGCCTAGACTTTATCCTTCACGCCTCCCATGAATTAAATTCTCCACCACCCTTTCTTCAAGTGGTCTTTGCCATTTGAAAGCGGTTTTTGTTCCGTCGAGCACCACTACGGCTTCCGATTCCCACCATCAGAAGTCGACGACGCCTGCCCAGACAAAGATCAGGAAGTGGGCCCCAACCCATTGTTTATTGGGGGTGGCTAAATGCGCATGAAGGGGAAAAGCCCTGCATCCCAGCCACCACAACGCCCGTTAATTGCCAACGCGTCCTTCCGTGTAACGACGTCACTACATCCGGGATATACAACGTAGGAGTATAAGCGGAGTCCGTTCATGAGCTGGCGACTCAGAATTTAAATGACCGTTATTGAGATTTTTGAAGCTCGTCCCAGGACGGCCTAAGTTAATTAGCATACAGATGGTTCCCCGGAAATTGTTCCTACTCCCTTTCCTGAAAGCGTTTTCTGACTTTTTGCATATCATAACCGGCCAGGTTGTTATCAACTTAAGCCTAAACCTGTTCTACGGCCGTCCTCTTCCTTGTAAAGAAAAATATTCTAGGCCTCAAACGGAGCCAGGCTGGTTTTTGTCGACTAGCGCATATTTTAAGCTTCCCCCCGACACATCCACCGGAGACACCATGGTGATAGGTATTCGTGGCAGGCGTCAGTCACCTCGCCCATTCCGACAACACAAAAAACCCGCGACGTGGGCTGTATGTGAGATTTCGGTGGTGGACAGAAGGGATGGCAGAATATTCTAGAGCGCATCCTATTCTGGCTCTCTCGCCCTGTCGACCAATGATGAAGACATGGGCTTGAGGGGCTAAACGCGGAAGCCAGGAGTTTTTGGTGGTTTTTACGTATCGGAATTCTAGAATGGTTGAAGGGATGGAGGACCGTCGTTTTGGGTGTGTTTTTATAGCAATTTCGAGCCCGGGGGCAGAGGAAATGTATTTAGGGCGTATTTTCGGGTGGTCAGGGTTTTACGAGGGTTGTTGTTAGCTACGAGGATATTGGTACAAAATATAGGAATTTAATTTGGTTTTAGGGAAGTTAAAGTAATTTTGATGCATCACGATAGATGATTTACAAATTCAGATTTTACAAAAAAAAAACTGTTTTTATAACCCATCCAAACAAACAAGCCGGGTTACAAATAAAACCGGAAGTCGAGGCAATCGTTCGTCTGGGAAGGGCGGCCGTCTCAAGCGACGACTCATCCCCTCGTTTGCGCATGTGGTTCCGATTAGATGGGGGTTCCCGAGACGAACAGCTGACCGACGCAAAAGCCATGTCTGACACGACTCACATCGTGCACTCGGTCAACAGACAACAAAACGACACCTGGGGGTATTGGTGGGGGGAACACATGGATAGATTCCGGTCATCTAGCCCTTTCCCACAGCCAACACATAAATTCGAGGGGAGCTAGTGGATCGTTGACGGGTTGTTGAGGTGGAAAGAGGGGGATGATAAAATCAGAACTACAGCTAGGGAAGTTCAGATACGAATAGTTGAAAACAAGGCTTTTCTGTTGGTCAATCCGATCCGTTAAGATGGTTACGCTGGATTAACCAAACCGGTTGAAGTGAAAACTGACGTCCAAGCTACGTGTACACCTTATTACGCGCGGAAGATCAGGGATAGATATGCGTCTACCGCAGATGTCAATAGGCGCGAAATTAGGCCGAGCCTGGCAGCATACGGTAGCTATCTTATAAGGCGTTGTTGGTGTCGTTATATATTGGTGTATCTAATCCACCGGAGAGCTGCACAAATGTTGATAAATATGAAACATCCCAGAGCAAAAATGCAACTTTTGGACAGCTACGAGCTACAGCAGCTACAAAACAAACCGGCACCGCCAAAACTACTCGGCGCAAGTGCAACCCCGCCCCAAGCGTACACCAAGGAGCATAGTGGAACCAAAGGAGCTCCGTAAGCCTTTTGGAGCCCATGGAAGGCTTTTTGGAGATTATAGGGAATCGGGGAGGAGGAGTGGGGGGCTAGCCCGAAAGGCTGAAGGGCCCTCCCTGGTGGTGGTAGGAGGGGGCCCAAAAGGAGGCCCAGGGGGTGGAGCCACTAGTCTCGCTCCTGGTGGGCCACGCCCGGGACCGCTTCTTCACAACCATCAACGCCAATACAACGACTAACACTTTCTTTGATCAAGTGTACGATGCGTGGAAAAAAAAACAAAAATGAATTATTTTAGATTTTTCGATCGGATCTTTAGGTTGAGATACAAGCCTGAGAAAAATTTCAGCGCGGGGTATACAGTAGCCTCTACCGTCATATGACAAACTTCGAAAATCTGAATCCGGACTGAAATTTAGCAAATTAATATGCAGATCTTTGGCCGTTCCCCGATGCAACGAACGCGCATCCAGAATTTCAGAATATATCATCAGATACTCCAAACAAAAACGCATTTCCTGGCTTCCGTGAATTCTAAAATTTAATCAACCCTGAGATTTTCATACCAAAGCCTGCCTAGCTTTGTATGATTAGATACATATGGCAACGTCTCCAGGGTAATTTTGGAAATGAGCTCCTCGCGCAGTCCCGAGTAATTTTCCACATCCCCTTAGATTCCAGCGCAACATCAGACCTCGAGTTTCCGCTTGGGATGATGGTGTTTGAGGCAGAAACTTCTGGAAGTTAGCGAACTGCCAGAAATCCGAGGCTAAAAAGAGGAAAAAAATTAGCGTCCAGTGACATCTGTTAGGCGTCTGGGTTTGGCAGGTGCGCCTGGTTCGGCTAAGGCTTCAAACACCTCTCGGAGGATCCTTGAAAATCGTTTCGAAGGCACCTATTTAAGCAACTCGCTCCCATAGGGCCCATTAGCAAATTTGTTGCCGAAAAATGCTGCTTCACGGACACCTACGCTAATCTAATTTTGCTTCTGGCCCTCACGTGAATGCTGCGCTCATCCAGAAGTCGATGGCCTCTGATTTTTGCGAGTTCACTCCCGAACCAGATCTGGATGCAAAGTCAAACTTGCGAGCGCACGTTTGGTACAGAATTTGCTCGGGTAATTATTTTTGCGCAAAATTGGCCCGAGAAAATTGCTGGAAGTTTTTGACGGTGAGAGCCGAATACAAAATACTTTCAACTCTATTCAAAGCCACTGGCGGCAACATATTCAATTAAAACCATCGATCGGATGGCAGACGATGAGGACACCAGAAGGAATCCAGGGGCCACCGAATTTGTGCGGGCATGTGGCCATCCGGGAATGCAATTATGGGATGTGGAGCAGCGAAAACAAAAGAATCTGGGGAATTCCGGGGGAGAAGAGATTTTGAGTGGGGGAAATATGGTGGCTTCCGGAATCCGTTCGCAATTGCTACTTACACGGGGACAACAGATGACATATAAGAAGCCGACCATTCGATCGTAAAGCCGAGCTGAAGCTCCTACCGGGTTAAAAAATATGTAAGGAAAGGAAATGCTACCTTACTGATCAATCCCCCCTAAACCACGCATCTTAAAAGCACATAAACCCCAGGACTCCATTCAAGCACCCCAAAAAATATGGGTACCGCCTTTGAAAAGGCCCAAGGAGCTCGGCAACCTTCCGGAGTATCAAGCTAATCCGGCACGTCACCCGGCAGGAGTCCCCATTGCAATAAAGACTAGCGACTCGAAACACCCCTCTTCTGCTGCTCAATTGCTCTTCCTGCTCCCTCCTGAAACATGGACACTACTCCCCGACCGCCGCCTTTTTCGGAGTTGCACTCAGGAAGTTGGGGGCTAGATGCCCCGAAACGAGCATAAAATTCAGGCCGTTCGCCAACGATTGCCGAAGCACAAGGGGAAGGATGAAGGCTTGGTCTGCTGATGTCCTTTCACTCCACCCTCGGCACTTGATCCGCTGCTGCTAGATAGAGATGCTCTCTGAGATGGGCTTTTGCATTGTCCAGGTGCGTGTCGCCTTGAGCAATGATCAAATTTTTTCGGGACTAGAAGGTTGTTGGCCGGAGCAACGGGTACGAATTAGGACGCAGGGGGTTCAAGGAGCCTCTCGAACCTTAGGCCCGCTAATTTTAGAAATGACGCCAGAATGCGTAACAAGTAACCCCCAGACAATCCATGAACATCTTTTAGACTAGACTCGCCGACTGCTTTCCGCACTTCCTGATCCCGAAGCGGCGCCTCACCGGAAATGGCCCGCTGACACGCTGCCCACCGCGGGCCCCTCGCGCGCGTTTTTCAAAACCAAATTTGCATTTAGATGCGCAAATCCTGAGAGGCCCGTCTGCCCTCTAGAAACGACCAGCCATCAAATCACAGGTAAGGTGGAAAATAGGTGTATGAATGGAGGGAATCGCTAAGAAGGAAAGATTGGCAGATTTCGTTATTGGACTTGACTGATATGTGGATGCACACAAACGATGAAAAGTCCCAACCTACAATCTACAAAACCAAAAGACCTAACTACGGCATAAAAGCGCAAATTATGCAGCACGGAACTACCATCCTTTGTCATGAACACTACGCCTCTGACACATCAATCAAAATCCTTCCGCATTCTCCCTACTCAGATGCAGCCCTTTGTAACACTCGTTCGGCCAAAAATCGCTCGAATCGAGGGGGAACTTAAAGGTTGACTGAAAAGTTGTAAAAGAAGATGAGTGAAAAGACGCGGAGGAAGAAGGCAGGGAGGACCCGTCGTCGACCCAATTCGATTCCGGGGTTTTGGATGAAGAGCGCTACATGGGGGTGAAGGGGCTGAAGTGGCGGACGAGGTGGAAGAATTGGACGACGGGCGAAATGTTTGGAGGGACGGTAAATGGGATTAGAGGAGAAGATGCGGTTGAGAAAGAGGTGAGGAGGGGGAGGAGATGTTGAAGCAGAAGAGGTGGCTGGGGCTGAAGGTCCGCCTGCTTGTGACAGCCTGATTGGCGGAGGGAGCTGTTGGGAGGGATGGGAAGGGTTTTTCAAGAACTCTTCAGGTCTTCAACCATGATCACTGGAAGGGTGTAAAAGCGCTTTCTAAGTGTGTAAAAATCATCACCATCCGTCCTGACGACGTCCGCCTGGCAATTCAACACTTTTTGGGGCACCGAGTATTATGCCATGTATTTTCCCAACGGACAACTACCGTGAAAATTTAGGTTACACCAGCGCTGACCCCCCCCCCCGTTTTAATTTTGAATTTGAATGCATAATTTGGCTGAATTCCCGGTCGCACGGACAGACGGAAATTAGAAATTTATATATAGTAGATGCAATTAGTCGACGTTAATTCCGCTTCATTCCTCATTTTATGTCTGATATCCCGGCTCCAATCCTAAAAAACACCTCCGTCCTATACAGCGTGACACGAGCTACCGGGGTCGAACCAATCTAGCAACTGGCAGTCGATCACCACCCCTCGTTTCTTCCTCCCCTATACGTTCCCCCTCTTTTCAGCCCACCAATCTGAGCAGGTGCTAGCGACTAGCCGAGGCTCACCCCTCAACGCTTTGAGACAAATTATTGCTAGATGAGAGTCCAAAGAGTTAGTGGGGGGATGTAAGATGCGAAGAGTCGCGCCTCGGTATTCCCGCGGCAATCCATCTTCATTCGTCGCTCCCTCCTCTAGCTGGCCCGGATCATCGGTCCTATGAGCCCCAAAAAATGTACACGGGCCACGTGTTTAGGGCCAGAGTGGGATGGAAAGGGATGGTAATTGCTAGCTTTAGGTGAGGGACTGATGATAATCAGAAAAAGACAGAGGGGTCGAGGAAGCATCGTTAACCTCCCAATTTTATAAAGAAGAACCTTATTAATTTTATTTGATATAGCTATAACGGTCATACCGTTTCTTAGAGGACAAAATTGGGAAGTGAATGTTTCTTGAAAAGCCTTATACTTGGTGGCCGTACGAGAACCGCTTACCGTACGATAATACCTGGAATGCAAAGGGTGAGGTAGGTCTCGTAAGGTTTATTACTACTCAAAAAAGTACTCCTTGTAAGCGAAAGTAGAAGAGTATATTGGCCCTTCGACATACGGTTGTTAGCGTAATTTCTATCCGAAGCAAGCCCCCAAGGCTTTCGAGGATCCTACCGTGAATTTCGATTCCAGCTTGTTAATTATTTGCATACCTTTCTAAATAATTCTCGTGGTTTTCAAAATTACTATCTAACTCTTGTAAGGCCGCATAATCCAAGTTGGTTTAAATTTCTTTGCAAGTGAGAAACCCGCTTTAGTTTGTTTTTGTTCTAATTTGCATATCCGGATTAGCCTATCCTCTCCATTCCCATTCCCGGGCGTGTTGCGTGTAACCTCTAGTGCCTTGTGCACAGCTCTGCAAGTGTATTGGAGTGTGGCGTAAAAGCGTTCCCTTCAAAAATGACCCAATTGTGCTCCGGTCATTTGCACCTTTCCACAAGCTTAACAAGCTAAAAAACATAGTTTTAAAACAACACTCATAAACGAAAATTTGTTCATTTTTCTGCAAAATTACGAGCCCAAGTCTAGCCATGTTTTAGAGAAATGCTATCTGACGAGGGGCCAACATTCCGCTTCAAAACTGGCCACACGGGTAAAGTGGTAGGTTGAATCCAAATTTCTGAGAATTCGTTTTTATTATTTACAGAATCATGCAGCATTCAACTTTTTCGGGAATCAATTTGCCACTGCTGGAAGTGATGGGAGCATAAAATTGTTCGAGGTAAGTGCTAAAAATGAAAGTGTTGAAAACTCGGTGTCACAAAGTGTTCTCAAATGAAATTTCATTCAAAAATATGTAAGTATTTTTAGGCTAAAGATGGAGCGGTGCCGATTTTTAAGGATAAAATTGGGGAACACCCTGGCGCTCAAATTTGGTGCATCAGCTGGGCGCACCCACGGTTTGGGCAGATGCTGGCTTCAGCGGGTCATGATTGGTATGTGTCAAGCTTTGATCTGCAAAATTAATGTCGATCCTTTAGCAAACTGATTATTTGGAAAAGAGACGAGCTTTTTGGAGGTGGATGGAAGAAGGAGTATGAATATACAGGACATCAGGCCTCCGTTCATAGTAAGTTACAAATTTTGTGTTATTAATGGCATGCCAATATCTTAATTTTTATTTTCTAGCTGTTGCCTTTGCACCATATGCTTATGGGTTGAAGTTGGTTGCCGGATCAATGGATGGATTCTTGGTAAGCCCAAAAAAAAATAACCTTACCAATTATCTAGTCGGTCCATTCATACAACCGAGAGTCGAAGGAATGGACGGTGGCCAAGATCCCGAACGCTCATGATAAGGTACACAATTTTCTGAGCGCGTTAGACCGTATTCAGGGCGTCAACGGTGTCTCGTGGGCTCCATCTAGATATTATACAAATGAGAATGGCCAAACTCAACTCACAGCCCAGCGTTTTGTCAGCTGCGGAAATGAAAAATTAGCGAAAATCTGGGTGTGAGTAAAAATCTGAAATCATAACCGGAAGATCTTTGCTTTAGGTTTGATCCGAACGAGGGCTGGAAATTAGAATATTGCTTGAAGGGGCATACGGATTATGTGACCGATGTTCAATTCTGCATGGACGCTCAAGATGGATGGTATAAATTGGCGAGCGTCGGAATGGTAGGTCCTTAAGACATTCATAAATTTGGTTCTGAAAAATCCTGAGCAACGTAACGAAATCCTTAAAATAATAATCTTCAGGACGACAACCTCTTTATCTGGGAGACCAACAACATTGAAAGAGCAGAATACAGAACGCAATGCTTGGTCGAGGTATTAAAAATAACCTTTCCATGCCTCGAAATCTCAGCTGGGCGGACCCGCTAACCGGATCTGTTGGATGAACCGTGATAAACTATTTGTCGATGGGGAATTTGAGGCGGTAATTCTGGGCCCGGCCAACTCAAGTTTTCTATATTTTCAGTCGGAAGTGTTCCAATTTGACGGCGAGAAGTGGGGGCGCGAAGACGGGAATCTGGATCAAAGTCTACCTCGACAGAGCTACGATGAATAGACATATCAGTCTCATTTTGTGTTCCGTTGTCCTTGTATTTTATTTATTTGCTAACCAACATGATAAATTATCCCAACATGCAAGGATGCGAACTATCAGATATTATTCACAATAATATGGAGGGGCTGCGCGGTTCTGTAAAGAACTAGCTATTGAAAACCGAGCGCAAGACAAAAGCCTAAATTCTTCGTCCTATCTTCCCAAAAGCTGTCGCGAAGCGGCAGAACCCTGGTACTCCAAAGTTGTTTTCTCAAACTCTCAATGTGGAGATCCGAGTGCTATCTGGGTACATCTCAATTCCTTTAAAAATTCCTCTACCGCAATAAAACTCATTAATCAAACTCTCTCCTTCCCCCTCCAGTCACCCTCATAAATTCCATATTGCACGATTGGCGCCTTTCGTCAACTTTCGTCGCATAATTATTAGGCGCCAAAATTTGTCTGGGCCAGTTTTCGGTGGATTGGCGAGGAGCAGAGGAGGAAGAGGAGCATGAAATGGAGAGGGAATGTGGAGGATGGTTTGGGGCGCGCGGGCCGGGCCACCTGCGCGCTTCTCCGAATGTTTTTCTCTGGTTAGGGTGTTTTGCCGTGGTCATCGTCGACACGCATGTTGCCCAACATCTCTTACTCTATCTATCCGACACCCTAGCACCAATGCCCCTCCCCCCTAAACTGCCTTTATTTAGCAGGCAGCTGGCTGAAGCCCGGCAGAGACTGTTTTCACTCCTCAATTCTCGGAATGCCTTTTTCGCTCTTCGATTCGGTCAGTAGTTTCTTGATTTTCTAGCGATGCCGAAGCCCGGGAAGAGTGGTGCAAAGCACGGCTTAGATGAAAAGGCGATGGATCAAGCGCTTGAACTGGATCTTGCTGCCGACCGCCGTCATTTTGCTGCCAGCGTTTTCGAGGTACAATGCGCTATTTTTGTTGGTCTTCACTTTGCACTAACTGCTGTTGCTTCCACTTCGCATTGAGTCACGCCGCTATCCATTTTAACGCAATCTACCTTATCCCAGCCGGCCCTAACCTAAGCTTTTACCTGCTAAACTCGTATCGCTAATTTTTTTTGCAGCCATCTCGGCGTCCTGACACACCTCCGCCAAGCCATATGCGCTTCTGCGTTTCGACCTCGTGCCGTCACCACCGCACCCGTTTCGACTCTTTTTCCACTATTGACAGCGTCGAGGGCCCAGGGGATGCTTGGAAGCGGCAGCTTGGTGAATGTTCGGGAAGGTAATACGCTTTAATCAATCATTTCACCGAGATTCCTAGCGGTAGCCACCTCCGATCGGGGAACGTCGTTTGCATGTCGGAGGCGCATGGAGAGACCGTGGAAGAGACAGATCATGAGACTGCCGTGGAAGCTGTGAAAAAGGAGCCAGAGCAATCCACCGAAAAGTTAGCTAGCTTGAAATTCAAGTTGCGCTTTTGAAGGGCTTCTAGGAAGCGCATGGCTGATCCTGAGGAGGTTGCTGCTTCTCCGCCAAGCTTGTAGGAGTTTTCTTAGTTTAACGTGGCAATTTGCTAACTGCTGTCCATAATCACGGCCATCACAATTTTAAATACTCAAGCTTGAACTGACAATTTTAGGGGAGAGCGCTTGAAGGCATTTTTCGAGTGCTGCCGCAAGCCGTCGAAAGATATGTCTAACGAGACGAAGGAGGTCGGTTTTTACAAACAAAGATACCGACTTTTGATTTCTAGGAACTGAAACACAGCGTGGAAAATTTGGTTCTGGGACTGTCTGAATTGGAGGAAAAAGTGTCGAGGATTCGGATCTGGGAGGATGGGCGGAAGATGACGACTGTCTACAATGCTGACCCCAATGCTGACTCGGTATGGTTTCGGACGTGTCACTCTCAAAGTTATGATTTTAGGATGAGGACGAGGAGCCGGAATTCGGGGATGTTTGCTATGAACCCGTTTGGGAGAGTGAAGAGGACGCCGAGAATCGTCCGGAAATGGCTTTCGACTATGGCAACGGTCTTCCCCCTAATGACAGCGCCAGGGAATAGAGGCTTTGATTTGTGCCTTAATTTATATAACCTCACATTGTTGCCTTATTGTTCCTAACGGAATTTATGACAACATCTTCTCCCTTTACGTTCCACGTTCCTTCAATTCGACCTTAAAAATTTCACGCATCCAATATCCCCTGATTCTCATCCTGAAAAACGCCCATCTCTTAACCCTCAAATTTTCTCAATTTTTGACAAAGCTACAAGCCGTTTCCCGTAAATTCACACCTCTTCCATACCACAATTGCTTCGGCGAAAACAACCTGAATTTCCCATTATTCACATGCCAAGTTTTTCTAAAAAACTCTAGCTCCTTTTAGCCACCTCCTCCCCCCGCCCCGATTCGTTCCCATTCCATTCCGGCCATACAATCCTAGCATCCCCCGGTTAGTTCCCATTCCCCAAGTAGTGCAATAAAATTTTAGTCGACACGGATGGCGCCTAAAATTACACACTACCTGCTTTTTAGTTTCACCACAGCAACATGCAATTCCCTATGGAATATAATTACAGTGTTCCCACCGCCAGATGCGCATGCTAAAATTGGTCCAGCCTACGCATATATTTTGGGACGATCTTGGCTGTCACGCTACACCCCGAAAGTTCGAGCAACATTTTTGTAATTGCACGCTTACCAGAAAGGTGGCTATTTATATTTTTTCATGTTGTTGGCGAAATTATCAATACATTAATTGGGGCCTTCATTCAACATTTTGCTTCACAATGAAAGTCTCTTTATTCATGGAAAACGCACAGGCGGTCTGATGAAAAGCGGTGTGTTTTGAAATAGGGAGTCGCAACAGGGGGATTATTCGCACATTTTTCTCGATTGGCTGGAAATAAAAAAATGGCGGATGTACGGTATCACAACGGGTCTCATTCGGGGACTAAAGTAAAGCGTCCCAGGCTCGGGATGGAAGAAAAAGCAGCTTTTGGATCCAAGCTGAGATTTGGAAATGATGGCGGGACACCCGGGTGTGGGCGCATTATAGGGTTAAACAACTTTGAATTTGACTCCAAAGTCCACCACCCATTTTCGATATTATGGGGCGAATTTTGGAGGGTAAATGGCACCGGAATGGCTATAGATATGGAAGTCTAGAGAGAAAAAGTTTGACCGGATAATGGTGGGGTGGAGGGGTCAAGAGATCAGGAACAATTTTTATTTTATTTAGTTTTTATTGTGGGAGCGCCTTGATGAGGGATGAGACCTCTTGGGCCACGCATGCATAGATGAACTTGAATTGGGCCGATGAGCAGACCATCTGCTCACGTTGGTCGCGCAGATGTTCAACGGATGCGACGACGTCGATTTCTAGAAGTTTACGTAATTTTGGCGATTTTTCACAACCCGTAATTAGAGATAATAGCTTGGAACTTTGAGGCTGTTTCAGCCACAATAGCCATTAACTCAAACGTTCAAATGTTCAAACATTACCTTTGACGCCTCGCTGTATCCTGGCACAGATCATATCCAACGCACAGTAGGTGCCAGTTCGGCCGGCTCCTTCGAACGAATGGACAAGGATTGGTGAGGCACGGCCCTTGTATGAGCGGTTGACCTTCCTAAAATCAATTCATAATCAATGACAAAGAATTCACGTTACTCACCGCCTGAATTCGAGCAGCGTCTTCGGAAGCGCAGGGACCTCTCCTCGTTTCCAGTTCAGATAGTGGAACTGGGTGATGGTCCTGAAAAATGACGTCAAGAGATGATTGAAGCAATGGCATACCTGGTCTGACCATTCTTCAAGTTCTTCAAGTAGAATGAACGGACGATGTAATCATCAGACCAGATGTGCTCCGAGACGAGATGAACCTGAATCTTCCAGTTTTATCTAGGTCGTTGCTTTCAAACCTCGAATGCTCCAAAGATGGTAGATCCTTGTTCGGGCCAATACAGTCCTTCGCTCTTTGCTTCATCCATTGTGGATAGATTGACGATGAGGCACATATCGTGTTGCCAGACGGCTGACCACCAAGCTGCCGCACCGTCACCACCACCAGGGGATTGGGCTGAAATAAGGGTTTTTCTATAACACCATTTTACAAACCTGCGATGAACATTGGCTGACGCGGATCATCGTCATAGATGAATGATGCATTCAGATAGGCTCCCTCTTGACCATTCTCGCCAGTGATTTTAACAAGATTCTCGTCATCTAAATGCCCCTAATTGACACTGATTTTCGATGCTCACATGGCGTGACTGCCTTGTTCTTCCATGCATTCGCAGTACCCACGGTTGTTGCTTTGGCCTCATTCCTTAAAAGGGCAGAATTGGAGAGATCAAGGATCACAGATCAAAACTGGAATCAAACAAAAATTTTGTTACGCACTTGTAGGTTTGCAATCCTTGCCATTGGGCCTCCATTCGGTTGGAATCGTTGATGTACTCTTGGAGGAAGTTCTAAAAAAGGTAAACATCAAAAATAATGTTAATACTGACCAGAAGAACGTGGCCGGTAGAGATATCGATTGTCGGTTGAGCGGTTCCCTCCTCACACCTAGTTTAGAGACGTTAGAAGCTTTGCTATTTTTAATACCATGAAGAAGTGCTGCTGTGTTTGCTGCCGGTGGCGCGTTCGAGTCCTTCCTGGGACATTCGCTGGCGGCATAGTTCTTGGTATTCGCTGCCAGCTTTTGCTTCAAAGTCTCCAGGCACCGAGGTGATGTTGGATTTATAGTAGCGCTTCTGGCGATAGACGTGCACACCAAGGACTAAAAAAAATAATTTTTTCTAGGTTTTAGTGGCCTGTTTTTATTTTTCCAGACGCTGACGTGTGGGCCAATTTTTAATTACTATACTTCAGTACAATCTTTCTCAGCATTACTGCTAATGTGATGATCGCATTGCAGTTTTCGATTCCCCAAAGGGATTAAAACTCAAAATCACGGCTTTTCAGTTTTCACCACCTTTTTAGCTTTGGCTCCAGAACTCCGTAACTCCTTACCCGAAACAAGGGCCGCAATGGTGAATGCACAAACGAAAAGCAATGGCATAAGCAGCCAGTCCCTCTCCGTTGACTCAACCGGAACGGAATCCTGAAAAAAAACGACCTAATTCCACCGATGGCTGTCGCCTTCACCCAGAGCCCCCCTCCCAAAAAGGCCCGTTTCGAATGTCGTCCAATAATATAATTGGCCGAATCTGGAGCCTTCTACCCTGCTGTCTGTCCCGGATGGCTATACGATTATGTCTGCCTGCTCCCCTTCCGCTCCCCCCCCCCCTCTCCATCCACCCTCCGCTTCCAATTACGCTTTTTTATCTCGACCCCTCTCCTACGGCCCATTTTAGGCGTCCCGCGATATTGAAAGGAAAGCCGAGAATATAGAATGAAGCGCTTAATAGAACGGAATGGGCTAGTGGTGTATACCTTTTTGAAAGGTTAGCTAAAGAGTTTTGCTCACCTCCCCAATGCCAATGCCCGTTTCGGCAACTTCAGCACCAGATAGTCGGGCGATGTCCTTTCGGCGTTTGTCTGAAAAAACATGTTTGGATATAGGAATATGAGCGAACTTTGAAAAAATTAGTTTGTAACTTACAAACTGCCTTGGCGACTCCCTCAACAGAATCGATCGTCTTCTCGGCCTTCGGTGCTCGAGGTTGATCAATCAATCGGCTGATTCGAAGTGAAAGCTGCCCTTCATCGAATCTAAAAACCAAATTATTATTACACTTCCCACTTCTGCGTTCTTTTAATTACATTATCATGTTTTGGTCATATCCCATTCCATTCGCTACCCCCGCAAAATTTGTAGCTACCCATGACAGCCACGGCAATAACAGCCAAAATAACAAACCATACCACAGTCCGAAAAACCCCTGAATTCTTGAACAGAAAAATTACTGGAAATCGTCGAAGTACAGCTTGTTGGGGGTGGCGATTTTGCTTTGGAGAAATTCAATGAGTGGGTAGAGCTGGTCCTCATCTTTGATGTTAACCTGGAAAAAACTCCCTAATTTTGTTCACACCGTTTTCAGGAAATATAAAGAAGCTAAATAGTTGACCAAAAGCGAAATTACCTTGAGATAGATGCGGTTCCCAACAACACGTGAGATCTCGGGTTGATCGCCCTTCACGATTTTGTGTTCCGTGTTTTCGAGGCCTGAAAATGTATTCGTTTTCAGACTGCTTTAATCGTTTCTTTCCTTCATTTCAATTTCCTCGATTCCGGAACATGCACAGCAAAACCCAATATCCCCAAAATTAAGAAACTTATTGGATGGGGCACCGGAACCTGTCTGGCGAGAGAAAAAATGAATTTTGGCGCTCAACCCTATCGCAAATAAGCGTCGGAATTGGATTACACTTGAGTAGATTTGTGTTTCTGCGTAAGTATTAAAGCTCAGCGTCGATTGGTGACTTCTGATTTTATACTTCCAAGAAATATAGCTGTCGCCCCCAGTCTTCCGTTCCAACATCGCCGAGTATTCTGACAAATAGTCTTCCCCTTCCCCGTTCCACATTCCCAAAAAAGCTTAAGTAACCGAAGCCGTGAGGGTTGATTTCCAATTCTTCAGACTCTCTTCTCCAATGGCCACCCTCTCAACGATGAGTGGGGGATTGACGAATAAGAGAAAAGGGGTGGAAAGAGACAGGCAAAAGGTGACGTCATGTTTCGCAATCCAAAGGCGGCCCCTCCCCATATATGGCCTTCTTTCGCCTGTTTTCTCGGGGATGTTTTTAAGTCGGCGTCTGCATCTGGGCCCTCTCCGTAGGGCCCACACTATCCCGCGGTGGGCCCTTCTCTGGCGCCTCTCTGAATCTGGGCCTTTTCCACGTCATCTAGCATCCCCACGCACTTCCCCTTTTACCCCTTCTAGAAGAGAAGGAAAAGGAGGAGGAGGAGGGCCGAACTGCTGATGTCAATTCGCGTATGTGCACCATGAGAAAACCGATTTATTAGAATTGCCATTCATGAGGGCTATTTACGGGGGGATAGCGGCTAGTTTAGATCGCCCCCGTTTTACCCACTACAATTTAGAAACTCTGCGATGGGTTTTGGGTGACGAATTGATATTTTTGGGGTTTGAGCGCCCTTTGTCAGGATTGACTTTTTGTTGTTTACCAGCTTCGAGCCCTGGTGGATATGCGTTTGCGAAATTTTAGTATAACAAGGCTGCAAAAATGTCGGTAAAAAGGGTAGAGATCGATTTTCTGAGCAAAGAGATGCCTGATGATATTTAATTAACCTGACTTCGTTAAAATTAATTTGGAATGTTAAAGCCACGTGAAAAATGTAGGTTGTAACTTACCAAGTTTGGTTTCACCGACATGTTCCTTATCTTTCTTCAAGACGTCAACCGCCCTGCCTTCGATCGTCTCAAGTGGAACGGCTTCCTCCGCCTCCCCGGATTCTTCCACTGAAAATTAATTTTAGAATCGATATTTCCTTCTGCTCTCAACAACCCCAACCCAATTTTTCTGCTGTTGCAATAGGTCTTTGAGGCGTGAACTTTAGCACCAGCGCAACCTTCGTACCCTTTCATGTAATTGAGCATTACGTCACCACCCCCTTCCAGAACTTCTGTCCCAAAAATTGTGGCCCTGGGCCACTCTTTCTGCCCCTACTCAACCACCCAAAGGCCCAACCTAATTATATAGAGGCACGACGAATCTTTGCTTTTCCCTAGGCGCAAAAATGCCATCCAATTAGGCACCTTTCCCCTCTCATGATCCCATCAAGGAGAAGGAGAATGCGTGGCTCGGATTATGACGGTATGAGCAAAAAAATTGCGCCATATCTCGAGGGACACGCGAAGTGCTTATGATTCAAAATCTTTTGCGGCCGGACTCGTAAGACGGTTTAATTGGGTCTCTGGAGGGCCACTCTGGGTGAGTAACAAAATATTAGGGTGCAATAAATGTTGCGGGGGAAGGAAGGCGGGATGGCGCTGTATACTGGGAATGGGATATATGGGATACGTGGTATGTGGGAGAAGTTTTTTTGGGTACTAAAAGATTAAGGAAGCAGAGGTTTCTGTTTTGCTGCTTTCAGATTCAGGATTCAGAAAGCTATTAGTGCGCCGACGAGATAGTTTTGATTTATCAAAAGTCCCTGCCACTTGAAAATTCTTCTCCCGATCGATCCCAGCCAGACCCAATTTTTTAGATTCCTAAATTACGGGCAACCGTTCCTTCCCATCCCCTCATAGCCCCACATTTCTCTCTCGGATTCTGTTTTTCGGACACACAATTTGGGCCTCACCAGTCTGCCCCCCCCCTATCCGTTGGCCCTTAATTTGGGCCCTTCTATCGTCGACCCAGCCGAGACCACTAATGGATGCGCCCCATTTGAAGAGATGAAGGGATGGTGGGGGAACTAGTAGTTCGAGACGGTCCTTCCCCTCTGGGATTCCAGCGTACGATTCTAGGTGTCTGGTCCCCTCCATTTTGCTCCCTTGGCCCAACGAATCACACACTCGGTTATATTGAACCACCAGCGGGGGAGGTGGCCAATGTGAAAAACAAAGCTGGTGGAACGCTCGAATTCTCACGATTTGCGTCAAAGCCGGTGACAAAAAATGCGGGATTCGACTGGGGAAACGCAAGAGCATTCTGATCCGAAAATCTCTAAAGTGCTATTCCAAAAGCGATTTCATTGATGAGAAAGAGAAAGAAAGAATAAACCCCTTTTTCGCCATAGGTCTTTTTCATTTCACTAGATGGATCCAGAACCCCAGTTCCTTCATAGCATGCGCCTCGATTCAAATGTGCCGTCCTTTCGGCGGCCGACCGAAATAATTGGGTTTCGCCGAGGAAAAATCAGGGGTTTGGGCCTAGATGCTCTATGGATGTGCGCCCATTTCGCGGCGAGGGACTCAAATTGGCATTCCGGGGGGTTCTCTTTTTTTTGCAGAAAAGATGGATGGATGTCGTGTGGGTTTGGAGACATTGCTTTTATTCCAGGGGCCCAAAATGAATTAAGGTGGAGAAGGCTTAGCGGATTGAGAAGGAAGTCTATTCAAAATTTTGGAGGTAAAATTCGTTCCATTATATCTCGTCCCTAACTTTCATTATTTTGAGTAGACTGCGGGAATGTTGCCCTCGCGGGCTTTTTTAATGAATTCCTGAACATACCAGGTGCTTCGGTGGCATTGCGCTCGTGGGCTACACGTAAAGCGTAAACTGTAGCGATGAGGGAATCGAGTTGTTCGTCAGAGAGTTCGCTAGAAAATTGAGAGTTAATATAACTTTTTTAGTCTTTACCTCAAATCAGGATTTCCTCCTTCAAGCACTTCCTCAACAACCTGCTGGACAACAGGATCGATTTGGCTTGGTTGCAGCAGAAGAAGTTCTGGAAATTCTCAGGGTTTTATTTTGCCGCCGGTCCCCCATTTCGCTATTTTTTTGCCGGGGCTTAGGGAGTTGGGTCCGAGGGAGTCCCAGATGCCAATCATTGCTTCACGTGCTTGCCTAGGTCCCCAGGGTCACATTACTCATTCACACCCCCACAATGAGGGTCCGTTTTCCCGTGCGATAGTCGCGAATTAAAAAATGTCGACGTAGGCAATATCATCAGAACTTGAAAACAATTTGACTACGGTAAAGTTCATCAAATTTGGTAGAGAACGCGGCCCAGCATTTTTGTTACAGGACTTATATTCGAAAAACCAGGGTTTGAGACGACATTTCAACGTCACATCCTGCTATTCTCGGGGTTTTCTATCTCCTCGCAACT
Organism: Mesorhabditis sp. LJ9110; assembly: GCA_038088335.1. Taxonomy (NCBI): domain Eukaryota; kingdom Metazoa; phylum Nematoda; class Chromadorea; order Rhabditida; family Rhabditidae; genus Mesorhabditis; species Mesorhabditis sp. LJ9110. Next base: position 99,831 of record JBBGBA010000011.1, on the reverse strand, counting down.
ATTGTAAACAACATGGCATCAGCCGAGGAAAACCCTCCTCCCCAACAGCATGTCGACCTCCCCCTCAAATCTACTAAACAAAACCCTGTGATTTAAGGCTGGCCACTGGCCCAACCCTTCGAATCGAATTCCGGCCGTCGGGGCATCAAGCATCCCATCCCTCCCACCGCCCTTTCCCTCTTCACAAAACACCCTACTCGTTGCCTTTAGTAAAAAATTCCCCTCGAACTCCCATGCCCCCCTGTCTGAATTTGGCATACGGCTCGCGTTTCCCCGGATTCCTCTCGCTAATTTGGTTTTCCCCGGAAACAAAAGAGTCCCCCGCAAATTCTACGTTTTTCCCCGTTAATCGGATAAGGGGAACGGCTAAATGAGTGGAGCGGAAGTTTCTGGCAGGGTCAGTAGTTTTGGGTCATCCCTACTCGTACTCCTTTCGCCCGTGAAGGGCCCACACAACACAACCCAGCCATTCCTCTAAAGGGCCGGTTAATTAGGTTTCGACGGACCCTCTCTTTCGCTGCCCCCATCCACGAATGGGCCCCCAAAAATAACGGGACCTAAACGAGAATTAGGTCAAAACCAACTATACGATGCAGGCTGATGGGGTGGAAGGTTTTCGGACCTTTAGCATTGAAACAATAGTGTACTTTTTGTTTTGTTAACGGGTTTTGATTCGAGCTGGGGTGGCATGGGGTAGCAATTTCCACTGCACGGCTTCCTGTTGGCCCTCGACCAAAATTCTGAGAATAGATTAACGGCGGTCCGCCGCCGGGATCCCAGAGTGACAAAATTTATGAAACCCCGCAGGTGGTTGCTTGTGGGTATACAGCTGGATTTACCGAAAGACACGAAATCAATTCCCTCCCCGACGGCTGAAAGATTCAAACCAACAGCGCAACCGCAAAAAAATCAAAGTGGTACCCGGCACCAAAATAATTACATTTCACTAATGGTTTTTCGTATCTTGACGTCTTGCACGCCCAAAAAAAGCGAACAGATTTTTTGTTTTCCCAGTTTCCCTTCTATATACAAGCCTCATGCATAATAACGCGTTTTTGAGGGGGTGAAAGAGTCTCCAAGGCGCAAACAACAATCTGCCACCGCAATCTAACTGTCCCTGCTTTTGAAAGTCCCCTAACAAGAATTTACGAATTGCGGGTGCCTATATTGAGGGGGGGGGAGGGGGTTGCTATTAGTCTGTCGTTGGCCGGACCCGTATCCTGCCCTCAAATTGAGAGAGGAGCATGAAAAATGGATTGCACGGTCAAATATTCCGCGGGCCCACGCATTCGGAGGGGAATACGTAAGTTGTGGAAATGAATGGAGGGAAGTGGATGGATTAAGTGAATTTTTGAAAAAAACGTACCATCCTCTTCGATCTCTGGCGGGGGCTCGTTGAGTTCACGAATAAAATCGTCGATCGGGGCTTCGATGATCTATGAATTAATTATGACTTCGACAGGATTTAAATCAAAATGGTTCCTGGTAGTTTGTGCGATCTTTAGAATTTTAAATCCTTTTCACCCCTCGTCATAACCCTCAAAGCCCAAATTTCCGGTTAGAACGACCGAAGCCCACCTCAACAACAGGCCCACTTTCCGCTTCTTCAGCCTCGGCAAGGATCTCTTGAATAGATGGCTGAAAAGACGGCTTAGTTCCCGGCGAACGATGGCCAGTCACCTCATCGGCGTCTGCCAACTGGTCCTCATCCTCCTCTTCCGGCACAAACTCGGCTCGTTCGTCAGGCACTTCAAAAATCGATCGTTTTTCGATGAGACCACTTTCCTCGTCAGGCATCATCGCGTCAGCCTCTTGTTCTTTCAGGCTCATATCGACAAGCTTAACATAGTTCAGATTCAGAAACTATTAATTCTTTAGCTACCTGCACGAGTGCCCAGACATTGGCTGGTGAGCGGACCTCACAGAACGTCGGGTCATATTGCAGATCGTAAGACATAGCCAACTTGAAGTAGGCAAAGACACATTGGGCTTTCTAAAAAAGGGCCTTTAAAGTTGAAATAATATACGAAAAGAATAAAAACAGAAACTGACTTGATCAGGCCACTCATATCCCTGAGAAGCAAGACGAGCAACCTCGAGCTGTAGCAGTTCTAGCTGCGGGTCCTCTAGGGCTGGCAGGACGGAGGGTGGCGGGGCCTCGGACTCGGGCGACCAACATTGCCCGAATAGTCCGTCTAAGATTTTAAGGTATAGGAAATAATAAAAACAATGATTTATGTCATAATATGCCGGCTAAACAGCGACAGAGGCATATTCTTCATTAAATTATGTTGAGCTGTGATCCAAAGTGTTAGTATTAAAACACATTAAAACATTAACCCGAAAAATTTATATATTCCAATGACTAATTTGGGTCATGCAACTAATTCCACTCCCCTTTTTGTTTTTTTAAAGGCTGAATAAGGCTTTTTTTGGGGGTGGAACCGCCTCACGTAGACCACCCCATGTCATGGCCAATGCATAGCTGAACGAAATGGCCACGAAAAACGGCTCACCATTAACACAAGCCTCGCCTTCCTCGCACAGGTCTTCGCTCAGCGAACATCCTGAAAAAATGTAAAATAAACTAAACAGCTGTCGCTGCCGCGTTACTGTACGCTATAAATTTATTTTCCAGATATTCCACTACTAATCCCGAGAGCCAACCGATTGTTTTTTGCTGAAGGCTACCCACCCCCTCTCTAGTGTGTTGTTTTCAGGTGGCCCGATATTTGAAGCACACCCTTAAAATTGAGGCCCTTCCCATAGAGCATTGCCACAATTCACGGGGGCATAAAGTCGTAAAGCTGGGGTGAAGTAGGGGGGTGGGATATTCGGGTTGAGGGCGTTGCGGTGTTCTAGTTACTACTTTCCCCCACCCAACGTCTTCCGCCTTTTCTTGAAGCTGTGAAAGGATGGAGCTTTTGGGTGGGGGTGGTCGTCCGGGAGAGCAGTGAAGTGTGAATTGAAGTGCAATCTTCCGCTCGATCTTTCATGCTGCTCGCGTGAGCAAAAAAAACTGGGAAGAGTTAAAAAGCTAGCCATTTTTACATAGTTTTCTTCAATTTACTACCTAATATCTTCCAAAGGATCAAACTTCAGCACCCTATAAACCATCAGCTTTTTTACTATACCCTTTCAGCCACGCTACTCCATCAAAAATATGCCATTTCCTCCCGTCTCCGACTCCCCTCAAAAAAGGCTATAACGACGTATCATGTTTCTTCGTCGCCCCAAATATCACGGCCGCCATTTTTTCCCCAAATTCAATCTGCTTAATGCCCGTCGTAATGTTCGACGCATGCGATCCTTTTTATGACATTCCCCCCCACCTTGCTACTGTACTATATATCGGTTAGTAAATGGGTGGTGTGACTATAGCCTGGAGATATACACTCCACCCTAAACGGTCATCTCCCCCCACCCGCCGAGCCAAATTAATTATCGGCGCCCAAACCGGGGGTGGCTGGAAGGGTAGTGGGCCCTGTTTTGAAAGTGAGCCATGGTGGATGGATGCATTACTAGAGCTTGATACGAATGCCAGAATCCTTTTTGGGAGAGCGCTTTTTAGGGTGGATGCAAGGGGGAAACGTGAGATGAGAGGCTTCAACCCCCTCCCCCTCCTTCTTCTTCTAGACCCCTCCATCTAGCTGCGATAGAAATGGAAAACGCTCTTTTAGCCACAAGGGCCCCCGTCTCTCAACCCGGGACGCCCAGAATTACGACTAAAATCGGAGAGAATCGAGGAAATTGGCAATGCGCCAGGGCCGCTCGGCCAGCTAGGCAACGCTGCTGGGGGGTTGACTTTACGCATCAATGGTTATATACTAGGAAGGAGAGGCGGGTGGAGGGGGGTGGAACCTTTCGAGTTTCTATTTTTCGTTAAAATGACGATTGGGCAGGGTTATGACTTCATGAGGGCGAAATAACACGAGGCCTACAATATAGGCTACAATTTGTGGGTGTGGGAGTTGATGCGTGGTGCCTGGAGAATACACGGAAATTTGGCTAATTAGAGGAGAGGGGGACGCGGTGAAAAGGACACGTGTAATCATCTACAACACCCACACTCATTAGATTAGGGGGAAATGTTTGAAAATAATATTGATTTAGGTTGGTAGGGAAAGTCAATTGACGATGGAGTGTTTCATCTAATTAGGTTGTCAATACAGTTTTAGAACCCTGTGGCAGTCAGAAAAATAGTCACAAGCCCAAAACAAGAGCAATTTAGGGTCGGATAAAAAGTTTATTTTGCGATAAAATGCTATCTGTATGCGTCACTAATTGATTTGTGATATCTAGCTTGAATGCGCAATTTAAAATTGTAAATTAAAGACGCCATAATCGAGTAAAACAGACAAAACCCTTAAATTCTCAGTAAAAATTTGAAATACAAAGTCAGACCGCTTTTTCTGTCTACCTGATCCGCCAGAAAACCCGGAACTACCCCCCCATTTAATGAATATATTATAGCAACAAACCGTAGAGTAGGTTTGGTGCCACCAGCTGGGGTAATAGGGCGATGATGAGCAGAAGAAGCGTGAACAACGTCATCGCAGCTTCTGTGGGTGGCCGGCCTACCAGCCGCCAAGCCCCATCGGCACGAGAATGAGGGAAAAGGGGGCCCAGGCAGGGGCCCACCCCGGCCGCGAGGGCCCATCCCCGGGCCCTAGAGGGCGGGGCCCCGACTCTCTCGTCTCTATGCCCAGTGCGTGTTCTATCGTCACTATTTCTTACCTTCCATCTTCTTCAGCCACATCTCGTCAAATAACCCACAATATCGCCACGCAGCCCCTCGGCGGACACCACGCCAATGAGCATCAGCTGTATTTTTTTTAGATTGGAGTGGCGAGGGGTTCGAAATTGTGTGTGGGGGGGGAATGTTGGAAATTCAAGTAGGGAAGAACTATTAGGGGAGGTATAAAATGTCAGCAACGTCCAGACCTATCCAAAATCAGAATAGGATCAAATAGCAGAATATATTGTCGTTGTTATGACGCTTTCCGAAAACTTGTTCTAAAAGTTCGATTTAAAAAAATATCTTTTTTTCAGGGCTACTTTGTTTCAAGAACACGTATGACCAATTAGCATTGAGGAATTACCGCTGATATTATAATTGGAGCTGTTGATTCAGGGATTTTGGGACTGCAACTTTGGTGGCTCCCTATTTTATGCCAATAAATTACCACAATTCCTACATTTACACGCAAACTGATGACATCCGAATCGGTACCCAATAAGCTTCTTTCACTCCATGACTTAAAAAATTTTCCCCATGGCTCAAGGATTATTTCAAATTTCAACACCACAAACCGATCTCTAACTTCCCATAATTCACTGAAAGCTTTTTGCTTTCCTTGACGGCATTCCCCCAATCCCCTCCAAAAGTGATTCAATCACTCGCCCGCCCTCATAATCTAATAAAACGCGACCCTGTTATTTTTTGTGCGCACATCGAGTCAGGTTTCCCCAGAATAGCCGGGAAGTGATGTCATCTCTGGCGATGAAATGGAGGCGGGGCTCCCCGTTTCCGGGCCCAATTATTACTCGATTATGCCGGATAAGCAATTTGCGTGAGAAGGGGAGGTGTCGCATTTTGTGGAGTCCCATTTCCGGTGTGGGCCCCGGATTTCGGGGGCGAATGGGTGGATGATGTTCGAGCGCCAAAAAAAACGATTGATGCCATATCCGGCCACGGAAACGCTCGTATTTTTTGGCTTTTGTCTTTGCAAATCGGGGAAGCACAAATCTTTTTGCACTCGACGCGGACGGAATGCGGGGGATTATCCCCTTGAATCGTCATTCGGTTGCGTGAGAATAAGGTTAAAAAATTTACGGAGAAGCGCAGAGTCCTGAAGTCATATGTGGTCTCGACAATGACGCAATTTTTATAGTTATCTTACTACATATAAAAAATAAGGTAGTCATCCTAAGGCACTACTTTGCATGCAACCTCCGTTACCGTACAGGAGGAAACCATTTTAGTGGATGGTTTGAAAGGATGTGAAATATATTTGGGTGTCGTGATGGCCGGGAGCAGATTGAACGTTTAGTAGCATGCGTAAAAAATGCTAGTAGCTATTTGAAACAGTTTTTCTTGATTCTGGAAAAGCTTGTTTAAAAGTTATCCATTGAAAAGTTGGCAAAATTTGGTTGGTTTTGTTGAGGAAAAAGGAGAACAGTCTCGAGCATTGTCTTTCCACATAACGCTATTAATTGCCAATTGAAATCTCGTCGAAATGATTAATGTGATATTTTCCTGCTTTTTCCCTAAAATCTGAAAATAACCCTTACAACAAAAATAATAGCAAGCTATGTAATAGCCCAGCAATTGCTGTGCAAACACGACAACGATTTTTTCGATTGCGCGAGTGTCCGGATGCGGGATGCGGTTTATGAGCCGTTCCCCCCGACCCTGCCCTGACCCAACCATAGCTCAGTTGGTAGAGCGGAGGACTGTAGAGTCGGCAGCTATCCTTAGGTCACTGGTTCGAATCCGGTTGGTTGGAATTCTTTTGCTTTTTGGTTGTGGAGCAGGGGGATGGTTTGAAAAATATTGGAAAGCTGAAAAAACTACTTTTAATCCTTAGGGGCTTAGAAAAGCCACTTTTTACCGATTCCAACGATTTCCGATCCAATGATCCTAAGTTGAGCTAAAGAAGCAATAAGTATTCACCGGAATAGATCTATATACAAAATCGAAATCGAAGCGACAATGCAAAATTCCTTATTGAAATGTGCAGATCTAAGTTGGTTCTGAAGCTCCTTTCAGGAATTACAGAGCCAACACAAATAATAAATATGTTATGCACTCCATAGTTTCTATTTTCTCTTAAAAACCACTTTTACCCGACCATCCCCCCTTACCGCCCCGGATTGTAGACCGGCGGCTCTAGGGGCAAACTTTCGTATAATAATTGGTATCCACTTCACCCTCACCACCTCCTCCCTTCGGAATGCCCAATGGCAATGCCGGCTTTCTAACTCGAACCAATCCCCTCTACAGTCCACATATCCCCACATTCCCTTTAATTTACTGTCTTTATTCCCTAAATAATACCTAAACGGCATGCATGAAGAGGAAGCGGAATGCAGAACCTGGGAACGACTGGCGATTTCGGTTTCTGTGGTTTCACTTTCGTTGACAGCTCTCGGATATGTGTGGATTATTAGGGAAATTGAGACGCAGAGTGATAGTCATCGGCATGCTGTCCTTGAATATGAGGTTGAGTTTATGGATATTGTTGTTTTTACCTGTACCTGTTCATCCCGCGAAAATTACAAATTTGCATCATTGAAAGTACTTGCGAGGTAATTCAAAGTAAGCAAAACCCCGAAATTCTTAAAAACTCCTTGCTAAATCAATTTTCAGATGCTCGTTACCGATTCAATGCATTGGTTAGACGAACTCGATTACCATTCCCGCCTTCCCAGAGCAGCTCCAGATTATGTCATCTACGGAAAATACAAAACACACGGCAGAAAAAAGCAAAAACAGTCAGAAGATGGGGTAAGCAGTACCCGAAAATTCAGACTTTCGTTTGTTTTAAGTACAGCGAAGGTCCGCCTCAACGCCCAGCTTATCCTGATGCCGGAATCGAATCAGCTGACTACGGTGAAGACCAGGTACCTCCAAATTAACCTGAAGACGTCGCGTTTATAGAATGAGATCGCTCCAGCGATAATCGACAATGGACGCCCTTTTAATCGGCCTTCGGGAAGAACTCGCCCACGTATTTGTGGTATTCTTATGCCTATCCAATGTCTAATATCGATATTTATTCAGATTGCTCAAGGATACAGTGCCCAAGAGGACCACGAGGTTTACCTGGGGATGACGGACTCAATGGCGAGGTATTATAGAGACGCCATCGGTTAACATCCAGTTAAGAACGGTGAAGCCGGGGTTCCTGGCAAGCCTGGTCTGGACGGAATTTTCCAACTTGATACGCCGTGCGATCCATGTCCACCCGGACCCAAGGGACCACTTGGTCCTACTGGGGAATCTGGTTAGTGACTTGGGCCACACTCAAAACTTTTCAATTTATTTAGGCAATGAAGGAAAAGCCGGACGACCAGGGAGAATAGGTAGGGATGGAGTTAATGAAAAGGGACTGCCTGGCGAAGATGGTCCTAGAGGAAGGACTGGAAGACCTGGGAAAAAGGGAGAGGTTCGTTTTGAATCATTTGATAGTGAGGTCTTGATTTAGCAAGGAGAACTGGGTCAAGATGCGGTACATCTCATTGGTGTTCCGGGACCGCGAGGGAGACCTGGCCCAAGAGGATTTCCGGGGCCTCATGGTGATCCGGGACTTAATGGACGGAATGCACAAACAGGTTAGAAAATCTGCTGGAGATTTCTATTAATGAATACATTGCATACAATTGAAGCCTCCAACCCATACAAAAATTTTCCAGGAAAAGAAGGGAGCCGAGGCGCCCAGGGCGAACCAGGTATCCAAGGCGAGGCTGGTACACGTGGCCCGCGGGGTCGTCCGGGCGAAAATGGCAAAGACGGTGGATACTGCAACTGCCCAAGCAGGAATGGTAATCACACAACTTACAATGACAGGCTCCCGACCTAGGTGATACTCCCCTCGGCTTCAATGGCGACTTTGACCCCTCAGAATTTCCGGAAGCCGGTCATTATGAGCGTGAGAAGGGGAGAAATCAAGCGCGTCATCGACCGTCACCTATCACTCATTCAAGAGAAGAGTTCCGTTCTGTATCTGTTGCCGCTGAACAATTTCCGCCGATACGGACGCATAGGTAATTGACTGGGAAACTCAGATGCAAAATGTCGAGTCGATTCCCGCAACAGATTATATCTTCCTGAATTAATTCTAAATTCAAATTTAAGTTTTGATATTTGCAAGCTTTTTGAGAAGTTTCTGAGTTAGACAACATTTTCTAAATAATCGATTAATATATAGAATTTGGCTTGTTTCCTTTTTTTGTTTTGGTTCCCAGGACACTTTCCTAAAATCCAGGCCCTCGTCATTTCGCCCTCGACCAAAACCAAGACCGGAACTGGTTACAGCCCCACCGGATACACCTCGTTTTGGAGGAACCGCGGGAAGCGAGGTGTGGATCTCAAAAACTAAAAACCATACAATTTTTAGGCACCGATTGACGAATTCATTTCGTCGGCTGCAGAAGAAGATATTGGGCAGGAAACGGTAAATCAATTTTTAGTCCTCAAGCTTCTTTTAGTCGTACGAACAAAGCACAACGGAGAGCTATCAGGAACAGGTGGGCTCGGAATCGCCTAGAAAGATGACGTTATTTTAGAGCGAAGACAAGCAACGATTTCGGGGGAGTACGGATGGATATGTTTTGGTACGAGAACTGACAAAAAATATGATATTTAAATAATTTTCAGCCGAATAAAGTGCACGGCTCGCGGACGGCGCCGGTGTTGGGGCGGCGGCGGTGAAGTGGAATTTAATTTATGATAGGTTGAAGGGAATAAAGATTTTTATTACGATTCAAATACAATTGTTTTTAGTTACAGGGTTTTTTTGAACTTTTTAAGGTCGAAAAAGTCAGGACTATGGATTTTTGATCATGGATTTCTTATGGATTTTGTGCGCACATGATTAAACCGAAAATGCACATGAAAAACCCTGAGCTCTAGGAAGTGCTTGGGTTGCGTTACACGCTGCGGCAAAATCGGTGGACTCAGTTTTCATCTTTCAATCTACCGATCACAGCTCAACAAATTTATCCGTTCATCCACCCGACGTCTAGTGCCTGCTAAGGCTCAACCAATCATTGCCTCGGTCCCAATCCTTTTTTCACCAGCAAACAGAGCCCCAAATCTAAAAGAGCCAATGCCGGCCAAAGTGAGATTTTCTACCCAAGAGAAAAGGGATCCACAAACAGAAGACGAATGGGATCTCCCCGTCCCCTTAAAACTGACTCACATACTTCTCGTTGTTTACCCTCATTTCGCGCGCGCCCAATGGCCACTGTCCCATTTCTTTCTTTTCTACTGTCCCCACTGCCCACCGGAATTTGGTGATCACTTTCAAAAAACGGCGCAGTTAAACATTGCTCATCAAATTCTATTGAAAACCATTGAATTGGTCATCGGGTCTGCTTGAATTTGCGGTCATTTCTCAACCATACCTACCACTTCGAGCCCAGACCTTCTTAATTAGCTTTTAGGAATATTAGAATTTATTTTACATTTACTCTATAATGTTGTTTAGAGATGAGAACGATTTTCTTACCCTCTACAATATTCTTCTCAACGATTCTAACCTACTGCGCAGCCGCTTCGAACGATTTAATTACCGTCAACACAGCAAATGGTGTAATTCAAGGGAAACGCTTGAATTTAGGTAGGTAACCTATCATTCTTTACTGAAAATTTTTAGGGAATAACAAAAAGTCACTGTATACCGGAACTGCTGATGTTTTTCTTGGCATACCGTATGCTCAGCCGCCGGTGCGGGAAAGGCGTTTTATGGTAGGGCCGCTGAATAGATTAAAGCTGAAAACCTTAATTTTCGAGAATAAGTTTAATTTATTTGTTCCGATTCGAAGGACAAGCCTTATTAATTTATACAAAATTTTAGGGAACTCGAAGATTCACAGTGTTTCTTTCCTGGTGTTTAGAAAACTGGTTCGAAATGAGGCTGAAATCATTGATATATATTTTACTTTCCTCTTAACAAAATTCCAGCCACCCCAAGACACCCCGCCATCAAATACCATCCAAAATGCAACTATGTACCGATCGGTCTGTGTACAGCCGGGAAATGATGGCACACCGGGCAACACGATCGGCGACGAGGACTGTCTCTATTTGAACGTTTTTTGCCAAAATGTAGGTCCAGGGCTAGGAAGGAGTGGAAGAAACACATTTGTTTTATTGCTCAAAACAAATATCCATCGAGCAAACGTTTTATAAAAAATTTAGGCGAAAAACTATACTACGCTCTCGGCTGTGATCGTGTTTATTGATGGAAATCCACAGCTTTCGGCTGGAGGGTTGGGCCAACAGGAGGAAAAGGTTTGAGCTGGAATTGAGAACAACCTTTGAAAAAGCTTCGGGTTGGCACGCTTCTTGAAGTAATAGATTTATAGATTTAAAAAACGTGGTAATTCGCATACATAATTTTATTTTAGGGTATTGTCAGCAATCTCGTCCAAAAAGGCGTCATCGTGGTGACCATCCAATATCGATTGGGCCCACTCGGGTTTTATGCAGCGCCTAGTGATTTGCAAATTACGTCGAATGTCGGGATGTTGGATCAGGTAGCTAGAAAAATTGAATAGTTAATTTGTTACAATAGCAAAGAAGCATAATATTTAATTTTTTTAGGTAAAGGGTCTTCAATGGGTCAACCGAAATATTGCTTCATTTGGTGGTGATCCCCAAAGGTTCGTCGTGCTCATTTTTTATTCTTCGCTCCCTTGAACCTGTTTAATTTACCACTATTTTAGAGTGAGTCTAGCGGGACAAGCCGGTGGAGCTTGCGCAGTTGCTGCTCATACCTATAGTCCAGCTTCGCAGGGTAAGCTTCAAATCGAAGTCAAAGCTCTCTTCAGGCCTATTCCAGCAAGCAATCCTCCAAAGTGGCTCCCTCGACAGTTGTTACAGCGCCGATCGTAATTATAATGGTGTTGACCCAACCGCAATTGCTGCAAACAATCAATTACAATACGATCAGGTATTCCAAAACAAGTTATAGCCCTACTTCTTAGGGTCTATCTTATACTCCATTGAATGGAAATGGGCCTCCGGCAGCCACGACACAACAACCAATCAATCAACAACAGCAGAATCAAAATCAAGCTCCGATCACAAACCCTAGTGAACTTTTGGCTAATCAGGTAACTTTGCATTTTAAATTTTACATGAATTTCTTTCAGCTATGCAACATCTCCCCGGAACAATGGAGAAGCGGACAATTAAATGGCCTCAAAGAATGCCTACAAAATTATACTGTAGATGTTTTCACAAAAACTGATGGGGTTTGTTTTTCAAAAAAATTAGAAAATCTGTTTTTGACAGATTCATACAGCTACATGGATGATTGTTCGCGACAACCTGTTTTTGAACGGTTCTCTAGGTGATCTAGCGGCTAGAAGGCCACCGATTCCGCTGATTATTGGCACCGTACAAGATGAAGATGCGGATTATGGTAATTTAAATTTAAATATAAGGAATCAACCTTTTTTAGCTTTTAAATTGGTGAATGCAGCAGCAAAAAATAATGGCACTGAAGCTGATGCTTTTAATAATTGGTATGACTAATAATGACAAAAACACTTTATTTTGTTTAGGTTCGTTGATTTTGCAAGGAAGAATAAGCTAAACGGGACGGCAATGGAAAATGCCAAAAATATTATTGCTACCAACTATAATGTGACGTTACCAAGGGATCCGACACAGGTAAAAAGGATATAGTATAGCATTTTCCATTTAGATTCAGCAGTCCTCACAACAGCAATATAATCAAAATCAAAACCAAAACACCAATGGACGATATTTTGATCAGAGCGGTAAGTAGCAAAAAATAATAAGAAATTGAGTCATAGGCTACGATCAAAACTGGCAGACAAATATGGGTGCAACAACGCCGAGAAGTTATCAGGTTCAAGCTCTAATTATCTAATCAATAATTTGTTTCGACTACGCCGGCTATGATTTACGGACCGCCACAGGGGTCGGGAAATAATCAGCAAAATATGAACTATCCTGCAAATGCCGCCACATCGCAACCATTGATGAATGATAACGTAGGATATAAATTAAACCTCAGAATATTCAAATTCTAGATTATGATTATAAATTTCAGACATGACAGAACTTATATTCCAATTTGTATACATATTTTAGGGCAAAATCAATGCCAGTGCGATGTTCCACACCCTTGCGGTAGTCACAAATGTAAGTTCCAAATTTCCCGATCCACTCCAATACCATTAGGTCTCTTCTGATGCGGGTACTGTATCACAGGTGGTCACTGAGGTTGATTCTTGGGTTCAGGTAATCTTGGCTCAACCCCAAAGCTCATATACCTATATTTTAGAATGGTAATCGCTACGTCCACGTGTACCGCTTTGAGCACAGATCGAAATTAGGCTCGACAGCCGCTACTCAAATGCTGAAGGGATATGAACGTAACAAATTTACTTTATTCCATGATGATAAATTTTAGCGATCCAAAAGGGACAAGATAAGCTGTTCTTATTTATGAGGGAAGATGTATGGACCAAGCAGAAGCCTACCACTGATGATCGAGCAATGGCCGATACGATGGGGCAAAGATGGACTGATTTTGCTAAACAAGGGTAGGATTAAATATTTTTTTTAAATATATACATTGTTTATATTAGATCGGTCGATGGCTGGAATACCGTACAACCCTCTCAATCCGTTCAGGGACAACAACAGGTTAGATATATGTTGTAATTTATTGCGTGTTTTCAGACACCCTATTGCTCCCTCACGAATCAACCCCAAATGCAGACGGGTTACGGTAATCAGGCTCGACAGGTGTTCAACGACCAGGTGTACCCATTAGCGCAGGTGAGAATGAAGTGACAAAGAATCTTTTTTTAGAATCGACAATATGATGCCTCATCAAATAGCCTTGGAAACCAGATTAATCGGCAGCTACAGGGAAATCAACCGTTACAACCGCAAGTTCATGTATGGTATTGGGAGACTACTGTATTTTACCTCAGTCTAAGACTAAGCACCTGTTTAATGACGGTAAAACAACCCAACCCTTTTTCAGGTAAGCAACAATGGCGCTAGTGGTTCATCATGGAGCATGAGCTTCAGCTTAGATAATTTCCAAATGCCAAATTGAGCCTATATTTTTAACCTTTTCCAATTCCTATGCTTTACCACCAATGGGTCTGATTTTTTTTTTGCTCTTTTTAATTGTATAACCAATTCATCCCTCCCCCAATGATCTTTCAGCCCACATTTCGTGTATTGTTATGCCATCATGTACACTTTCTGTTTCGATACCTTGCCCCAAGAGCTACCCCAACATAAAACCTCTCGAATCAGACGGCACCGAAAATCGTCAAGTTGTTTGAGCCAAATTTGAGAATGTGGTTGTTTCGAGGGACAGTCTATTTCGAGAGCAAAAATCCCTGGTGATAACGTTTTACGATGGGGTGGCGGCTGTAAATTTTCCGGCTTCACAGTTCGCACAACTGATTCAAATTTTTCGGCTGCCATTTACCGGTTGGTCCAATGATTGCCCGGCTCGAAATAAATCGTCTACATTGGCTGTTGTTTGTATTGTGGCAGGTATAATCGAGTTTAATAGAAAAGGAAATAAAAATTGATATTATCAGATTGCCTTGGTGTTCTGTACTCAACAAATTTTTCCGGTTTTCTACAACTATAGTCCACGCTTGGACTGTGACGAGTTTAATATTTATGGTAGCATTTCTATGTAGACTTTTAAAGGTTTTTAGCTAACAGTTCGGAATGTTCTCTTTCTAAGAAATATGTTTGTAAAGCCCTGGAAAAGTGCGATCTGATTCGCGTGGACTCTGATCCGCCGTTCCATTCGGCCGTCGAGGAATTTAAATTGTTTTGTGATCGAGACGCATATTATGCTACAGTGGTAGGTTCTATAGCAAAAATATTGAAATCTGTGGAAGACGCAATTGAATATAACAAAATTTAGGTCTCAACCGTTCAATTTCTTGGGGTTCTTTTTGGAACAATTATCTATGGACACCTCGGAGATTATTTCGGGCGAAGAATGGTTTCAATTTTTGGCGTGTCACTTGGGATTTTATGTGGAGTTGCTTCAGGTTTCCATAGAAAAGTTTCCCAAATAATTATTAGGTTTTGCCCCATCTTGGCCCTGGCTAGCGGCAATACGTTTCATTGTCGGTTCATCCATCGCATGCGTGCTTGTCGTATTTTACACCTTCATTTGTGAGCTGATCCGCCCAAACCAGCGCGTATTTTTGAGAGCATTCTTCAATTGGGTAGACAAGAAATCAATAATGTCTGAATTCATTCTTTTGGGGCTACGCGCGTCTCATCTTTACGCTGATATGCTTCATTTGCAATCATTGGAGGAGTGCCGCGATTGGTAAGTATTGTACTTCAAACTTTTGATAGTATTTTCTTTAGCTACAGCATTGGTTGTGAGCCCTGTCCCGTTAGTGGCGATATTGCTACTTCCGGAATCTCCAAAATGGCTGATTTCGAACGGGAAAGAAAAGGAAGCTAGAAGTGCTTGTCGGAAGTTACAGTATTTTGCTGGGGATGAGACTTTGTTCAATGGTTTCTTCACGAAAAATCTTAATATAATACAATTCTGTTGCAGAAGATTTGAACCAACAAAGTGGCGGTCATCGGGTTCATACAATGAAAGATCTTTTGACCGACCGGACCATTGCCAAAAGAACAGTTGTGCTTTGTGTGCTATGGTTTAGCACTAGGTATATTTTTCAAGCTATGAAGAGACATATTGTAGTCCTATTTTTATTTCATAGTTTTTTGTTTAAATTCCTTGGTTATTTCCCCGAGGTCCAGTGCTCACTCTAGGCATTGTCAGTCTGAGCGCCTTCGGTTCCGACCTCAACTCCGGCAACCTTGCCGGTAATTTCTACGCGAATCAATTTGTTTCAGCTGCCGTGACGGCTTTCGCAAAGATTGTAAGTCTAATTCATTTTATTTAAGCTAAAAAGTAGTTTGTTTTCATCCTCGACGAAAAGCTACCGACATTTGATCGCCGGAAACTGTATTACTACCCGCAAATTTTGGTGGTATACAAATTCACGTAATGTCGATAAAAGTTCAACTTTCAGATCGTCTGCTATGCGGCTATTATGTTTCTACTTGCTTTTGTGAAAGAAGACGATTGCGATGAGGACTATTGGGCGAATTGGGCTGGTTGGAAAGTGCAAAGCCTACCAAAATCGTTATCTAGTTATTATAATCAATATTATTGGGGTATCACTCATTGAAATTACATGGGACGCTTGTTATTTGGTGGCTGTGGAGTGTTTCCCAACGCATATTAGGTAAGAAAATACCCAAATTTTAGAATTTTTAGGACAATTGGGATGGGAACGTGCTCCCTGTTGGCTAGATGCGGAGCTTTATTAGCCCCTCAGGTAAGTGATACCATAAAATTACCTACTTACCTATCTTATCGCAAAAATTATATATCTTTCTAGATGGCCTATCTCTCATCAATCTCCAGATGGGCCCCTTATGGTGTCGTTGTAGCCATTGGCTGCTTCTCCCTTGTCATCGCTATATTCTTCCTCCCAGACACAAAAGGAGTCGATTTGGGGAATATGGAAAAGAAAGATAAAGAACCTATAAACTAATAAATATCTTGTAATAAATGCGTTGCTTTTTGAATCATAACGAGCCTTCCATTTGTTATCTACTGGGCCCTCCAAATACCGGGCCGATTTGGGGGGATTTGTTTACGGGGTTGGCCCACCATGGCTCTCCCCCTATTCCTTCTCCTTAATTGTTTTGTTGATGCCTTTTTGTTTCGAAATGTGACAGATGCTTTTGGATATCCGCCCACAACGCCTCAGGGCAACATCTCCTTTGTCATCGTCGGCTTCTCCCCAAAAAAATGTCCTTCTCAGGACCAAAAGTGTTCCCAACGGCCAATGTTTCGCCCACGTATTTTGGGGTTCGCTTTGGCATGGCCAGGGAATATTCTGATTTTTGTGGGAGCTGACGGAGCCGAATCACTTTCTTTTGAGTCCCAAGGCCTGGATTTTCTTTGAAAAGCGATTCATCACTTGATTAATAGAAAATGTAGCTTCTTCGTGATCCTGTTAGGATGCCTTACCTATTTAGAAAGGTGCGCTCTAGAGCGAAATGTATGTTTTAAGTTATAAACATCAAATCCCTGTGAATCATGTTTATTTTAGTGAATAGAGTAAGGTTCATACCATCCGACTATTACGAAAATTTCATACCATGCAATTGATTTTTTTTTAGTCCGTCCAGAAATAACCTTGATCCGGAAAGATGCCCTCACGACAACCAATTTCATTTCAGTGCATTCCCCACCGGCTTAGCATCGAGTTGCCGAACAGCATTTTGGTCGCCAGTTTGGCCCCTTCAATCCAAAAAAGAAGCGGCCCACCGGATATCCGGATTTATTGCTATAGGGACAGCGGATCTCACCCGACGGTCTGTTGCCGTTTTCAGGAGCTGTAAAGCCGTTCCCATAAAACACCCCTCCCACAAGGCTTCGCAATGTTGGAGACCCACGAAATTGACATACCATAGTAAGCCCTTTTTGATTTCCACTAACGTAAACTTTGTTTTAAGCTTCAGCTTCAAGGGCCTCGCCCTTGGACTCCCGCTCTTTATGGCTCTACTCATTTTGATGTGCTTCTACGTTTCACAGTGCGCCTGCTATCGAGCCAGAAAGGAGGTAAGTCGCACATTCTTTCAAATAACAATCTTGAATTATATTTATTACCATCATAACATTACAGGTGGATCTCGACTATCACGAGCCCATCATTATCTCCTCCGACGGAAGCGGACGTCTAAACAAACCAGATTACTGCCTGGATCAAATGGTCTAACGATATTTGAATATTTGCTGAATCACCGTATATATTTATACCATTTGAAATTCCCATCCATTTCCCGTCAACCGCTCTTCCTCCTCACGTCTGACCCTAAAACCCGGCATCGTGTGGCTGAAGAGCGATTGTGACCTTATGGGTTTTGCATTTATTCCCATTTTTGTGTCTCCAAATCGTTTGTGTCTACATTGCATTAAAAGTATTTGATTCGAGGTCCTTTCATACCTAGCTCGCTTGCTTTGGCTATTGTGCTACTATATTTTTGACATTCTATTTAACAAATAAACATGTCCTATTGTGTTATGACGTTTGGTAAACGCACCATCTTCAAGCATTTTAAAAACTAAATCATTATCAACTTCAGCGATCTTTTTATTAATAAGTTATTGTTATTCAAAACTAATTCGGACCCGGACTTGTGTCATTAATGCAATGATGATCGCAGGGCGGACTGCACCTGCGGTGCTATCGCGCTAATGAGAGTCCCACGCTTTTTTTGGCGCCGATTCAAACAGTCAAAATCTATCGGCTGCCTGAACAAGGAAAAGAAACCCCCAATTGAAAAACAATCCTCGGTTGTTTTGGATGTCATAGGATATTAAATTGAGGCGAGGACGTCGACTCCAAGCAGCTTATGATAACGGTAATTGCATATCAATTGTCTGGATATAATCATCTTTTTAGCCTTCTGATGAGTCTGGAGACTAATTCAGCCGAGGTAACATTGTTTTATTTATACAATGCTTTTTTAGAGCAATGAAACATCAAAGTATGCGGCAAACAACGATGAGCCTCACGTCAAAGTCGAATTTTTCCGCATGGCCAACCAGTCCGCTGATCCAGCAACGTCTCATAAGGTGAATTAACTGATTTTTCGGTATTATTATTCATTTTTCGTTCACTTTTCGATATTGGTGTTTCGAAATCTATCAGTATTCTGATATTGTTTAATTTCAGGCCCCGGATCTCATCTTGCACCACCACCCGTTCGCCGAAACATTCACCACGGGGCTGCCTTCCTGTTCCAAGATATCCTTTGACGGTCGCCATGTTGGAATCTTCGCACGAGGTGACAAGCCAGCTTGTCCCTCTGCAGATGAGATTGATGACAAGCCAGCTCCAAAGAAAAAGCCATCCCTCGACCCACCAACGGTATAGTTTTTGTCTAAAACGGTCAATCCTTATTTTAGTTTATGTGTCCCGCTTGTGACCAACTTGTTTATCACGAAGATTATGCCGAGGTGAGAAATTCCTTTCGTTTGTCCAAAGAAAATTTCAGCATCTCGAAACCGCGGAGCACGTGAAGAAGGCGTTGGTTCATAACCCCGGCATCGAGGATTATCGTTTTTGTGCACCGGAATTTGCTGATGTGGTAAGCCATTTTACGTCTGGTTTTAAAATATATATTTCTCAGTTGCCCGAAGAACAGATGCCACGTTTCTTTCACCAAGCTCCAGAACCAGCACACTACCAGCGTCCAGAAATTTACGCGGCAAAGTTTCGGTAGGTATTTTGCTCTTCTTTAAATATTTATTGGCGTTTCATGACATTTTTTTATAGGCAAACCGAAGTACTTGGGCCACAGCTATACAAAGCGGAATCGAGACATTATTTGGAAAATATCAAGGTAGACCTCCTAACATTTGGATTCGTTAGTGTCGCTAGGCGTTTTTGGCTAAAAAACGTTGATTTTCAGAATATCCCTGATCCATCTCTTCAAGCCGGCTACCTCGCACTTTCTCATCGCAAGTTGTCAAGGAGAATGCGCCCGAAGCTAAAGAGATGTAACGACTTCTAATAGAATTTTGAAAGGTTGTGACTTTTTATTCTTTTTTTTTTGCTGTTCTTATTTTATATCGGCTTTCCTGTGATGAATTTTCCCATTTGATCTCGGCTGTGAATACTGGTAATTAGGCTTTTCACTTGAATTACATTCCATTGGCTTCTTTCACTAATTTTGTGTCGGGTGTTGATAGGCTACGACCTATTCCTGTTAACGGCAAACTGTGTTTATGTGATTAGTGTTTTACGAATTGTAATAAAGGGTTTTAGTTGCTTGTATAAAGTTTCTAAGTTTAAACGGTTCACTTCACTGGGCAACGCATCTTCAGATCGCTGCTTATTTGGTGTCTGGCTACGGTATTTAGTGTCTGCGTCTTGACCCAAGAATGGCCGGCTCTCTGCCACGTTCTCTTACTTTTATCGCCCTCCAAACAGCACGGCGTTGTTATTTATCAAAACTAATCCATTTTTGAAAGGCTGAATGTATAAAGGAAACCGTAGAAAAGAGAAGAACTTTTTCTGTCACTCCTCTAGCTTAACTCTTTTGGAACATTTACAAACGCGCTGTCGTATATCTTACGATTGATTTAAAAGAGTAAATATGCATCCCGAAAGATTTGTTGAGCTTGCCTTTACTACTAGTTTCTTTCATCTTGATTTGATTTTTGCACTTGCATTTCCCCTTTTCAAGACTCCTTTTCAGATGGGCGGCCGTCTTGGTGGCATTTTTGCCATCTTCATCGCCTGTGCCTTCTTCTACCTGGGCCTTGCTCACCAGCCATTGACGTTGGATGAGAAGGTGAAAACGCTGCAAGACTGGCTTATCAAGCGGCCGCTGATCAATCTCAACCAGGAACGGTTAGTTGTTCTGCCCAAGGTTTTGATTTTAATTCATGTTGCCGGTCGTAGCCTCAGACTAATGTTATTTTTTCAGATGGAGGAACCTTGTTCGAAGCCAGCCAAGGAACTATTCAGTATTCGTCATGTTCACTGCGCTATCGCCGGGTGTTAGCTGTCCGATCTGCAAGTGAGTATCTGGATCGCATTCGCAAAATATTTTTAGGCCCGCTTATGACGAGTTCCATATCCTTGCCAACTCCTACCGTTACGCTTACCCGGAACTCAAAAAGGCCTATTTCGCGGTTGTTGACTATGAGGAGGCTCCGACGCTTTTCCAGCAGGTACTTTTTTAGATCCTTTTGCGTCTGAACTCGTTCGTTACCATCGCGGTCTATTTCCATTGTTTTCCAGATGAATTTGAACACCGCGCCCGTTCTCTATCACTTTGGCCCGAAGGTCACCGGAAAGAAGAAGCCTGAACAGATGGATTTCCAAAGACATGGTTTTGATGCGGATGCGATGAGCCGCTTCGTGGCAGAATATACTGAAGTTAATGTGAGTTTATCAAACTCGATTTCCATTTTGTTCCCTATGTTCTGTCCATGATTGTGTTTTTACATTTGTCCCGATTTTAGATTCGTGTTCTCCGTCCACCAAACTATGCCGCACCAGTTGTCGTCCTTCTCCTGATCATGCTCATCCTTGGCCTCCTCTACATGAAGAGGAACAACCTGGAATTCCTCTACAACCGCAACTCCTGGGGACTCTTCTGTCTCGTAAGTTTTATTGCTCAGATTCGCGTCTAATTGACTGACATATTCTATCTGGATTTTTAGTGCATTGTGTTCATCTTCATGTCGGGACAGATGTGGAATCATATTCGTGGTCCCCCACTGATTATGACGAACCCGAACACACGCGAAACTTCCTTCATTCATGGCAGCACACAGTTCCAGGTATCTTGCGAATATCCTTGCCGAATTGGCGATTCCTTTGATCTCTCGCGAAACTTGCAAGTATCCGTATCAGTGCCGTCGGTAGTGAGATTGGCTGGTGTCTCTTGAATCCTTGGCTTTCATCGGTTCCGGACTATACTTATTATCGTTTTCAGCTTGTTGCCGAGACCTATATCGTGGCCGCCCTCTACGCGGCGATCACTGCCGGTTTCATTCTAATGGCTGATGCGATTGATAGCAAACCGAAGAAAGACACTGATGGGAAGTCGCGTGGAAAGGACAAGACGACCAGCATCTTCCCACCAAACGGTTTGTGCCGCTTTCGATTACCGGGCTTTTTGCGCTAGCGATTGCCTTTGCGTTTAAAGACCGCTAGAACTCTGAATTCCACAAAAAAAGGCAAGAAAAGTTCGCCGGCGGGGATCAAACCATGATGCTCTGCTCCTCAGCCCGACTCGCTAAATACCTTAGGCTGATATTTCGGATTATTTGGACCTGTGAAGATGCAAATCTCACGCACTGCATATAAATTACGAATAATGCATAATATGGAGACTACGCAGGACTCCAAACGACGCCGTAACCGCGCGAATTCTGCTTTTCTCATTTGCATTTCCGCCGCCAGGGTTTTCTCATTTATTTTGGTTCCAGAGTTTTGACGGTCTTTAAGGAAGAACACGAAATCTGATGCAATAAGCCTTTGTAACCCAGTCTTTTCAGTTGTCGTCTACGTTGGTCTGGGAATGGTCGCGGTGTTCTTCTCGCTCCTGCTGTCCATCTTCCGCTCCAAATACCAGGGTTATCCCTACCTGTTCCTTTTCTCCTAAATTTTCCGGGCTAAGCTTTATCCGCTAGGGTTCCTCCATCACATGTGATATTTTTGGGTCTTTTTTGTTCGCTCTATTCCTACTCTAATCCGGGCAATCACTTCCGCATCGTTGATCCCACCATTGTTACTGGGCGACCTTTGTCCAAAGACGCGTTGCCGAAGATCTTCTGTGTATTAGCATGTTTTCTCTGTAATTTATTTGGTCGATATATGTTCGGCTCTTTTTCCTGAGGCTGACTGTACGGCTATGGGTAATAATAACTTTTTGAGATGAGCGTGGATTGCACAGCAAAAATGCGGTGGCTAGACAAACTGCGGAAAGGGTTACCAGAGTTCTTTATTACACCTGTACAAAAGAGCATTTGCAAGAATCATACTTTTTTTGGATTTTTTGTGTTATGCTTGGATGGGTGTCCGTGAGGTTGGGCCATCCGTATGACGGGTCCGACGATCTGGAAGTGGAATATTATTATCGATGCATATTGCAGGATTATTCTTTTTCGCTTTAATTTAGCTTTAATAGCCTGAATATACTGAATATTACCTAGTCGTAGCGAACATTGTCTTCAGCGACAAAACGGCCATTATCAGCCTCATGGGCACGACCACGGCGATCCTCGAACACTTCAACACCACTGCGACGATCATGTCCAACCTTCAATTGTCATTTAATACAACCTATAGACTTATAAACTAACAATGTCATGATGATCGTTCTGACCATGCTGAGCATTTTGGCCATGATTCTCCCTTTCGTTGCCATAACGGTTCTCATTGCCGTGGCCACCCTGTAAATAGAAAAGGTAAAAGATTGCTCATCCGTACTGTAATATTAAACTAAATAAATGAAGAAGAGAAACACACCTCAGACTTGAATTTTCCATCAGCCTGATGGAGACGGCCAGCCTTGTCGTGGAAGTCGTTTCCTTGAATTCCGGGCATTTTGATTGTTTTGCGATTGCTGAAAAAGATTAATAAACCTTATTATTCAAACGTATGAGTCCCGAAGAAAATATGACATGAAACGAGGAGGATTGCAAGACCAATAAACGTTAGCAGCACCTTCTAACAGTGAAAGAGTTTTGATTTGAAAAAAGATGAAAGGCTCTATGGAAACAGTAAAAATGCGGATCCCCAATATTATTATTGTAAGGCCAGTATTCCGGATGCTTAAAAACAGTATGCTTCGATCTGACAAAAAAAACTTTACAACTTAACTTTATCGAATGTAACTAGTTCACCTAAGAATCGAACAAAGCCAGTTTGAACCTCGAACCGGAACAGTTCAAAAAGACTGGACAAACTTGTGTCCTTGAGCTTCGGCAGCATTGAAATACGAAATTTAGAAAGAAGCCCTGTGGCCATGAAAGATGGTCAAACTCTAATAAGTAGATGCTGTGGCATTAATATAAAGTTTTGGAAAGTTTCTAAATGCACTGCCGAGGAGAGATGGAAAGGGGGGGCAAAGCTATGAATTTTCGTGGCGACTGAGTGGAGGCTGATGCTCCGTGCTTCATGGTACCCTTTTTATAGAGCTCCAATCCGTGTTGACATGTATGTCCTTTGGTTGACACCCCAAATGCCTCAAAAACAGTCTGGGGTATGCAAAT
Source organism: Mesorhabditis sp. LJ9110 (assembly GCA_038088335.1). NCBI lineage: Eukaryota > Metazoa > Nematoda > Chromadorea > Rhabditida > Rhabditidae > Mesorhabditis > Mesorhabditis sp. LJ9110. Next base: position 76,243 of record JBBGBA010000011.1, on the reverse strand, counting down.
GGCCTTTGTCTATCTCGGCTCTCCACAATCTACAGACTGCTTCTCCCTTACCCTCGGCAACATCTAGTGATCAACATCTAGATGACAGTCTGGAGAATGTTGACATCGGTTCTGAGTGAGGATGCACTATCGTTGATCAGCTTTCGGACAGCTCATGTAAAGTAGAAGCATTCCTGAAGTGTGGTTTCACATAGAGCTGAAGATTCTCATAATTGGATTCAATGAATGCACCAATATGTGGCCTGACGTCGAATTCGACACCTAATTACGAAGGACCGGAAAAGTTCAAATTTTCTCATAATCATGGCATCATCATTTCCACACACAACGTCAAATTTAGCCAGGTTTCCAACCTTGGATTGACCGATCTGCTCAAAACAATAGTTTTTACCCCGGCTACCATCGTATTTCGTGTGTGTATTGGCGATTAGGTGGGCAGCAGCCCAAAATTCTTCCTCTTCATAAGGTATGACACGGATCGTATCAACGGGGTTTAGTGCACCTCCACTTCGAAATCATGTCAGCATCCACAAGATTGTCGTCTAGCTGTTGATCACTAGATGTTGCCGATGGTAAAGGTGAAGCAGCTTCTAGACTGAGGATAGCCGAGATAGACACAGGCCATTTGCATACCCCAGACTGTTTTTCAGGCATTTAGGGTGTCAACTAAAGGACATACATGTCAACACGGACTGGGGCTCTATAAAAAAGGTACCATGAAGCACGGAGCATCAGCCTCCACCCATCCGCTCTGTTTAACTTTGCCTTCAAGCCCCACCGATAGAAACCATGGCGTGGTCTTTTGGGCTAACATTTAATAACTTAACATAGGCACTACAAGCACTGCATAAATAAAATTGTCTGTTCTTCTCACCGTTCTTTATACCATTTTATCAGCGTTCTACTAGAACTTCGCTGTTTTATTAAGACGTACTTCTTCCTAGGTTTTGGATTCCAACACAATTACCCTTTCCTCCCATGATCCATTACCGAGCCCCGAACGCTTGAAAACGTTATTCTAATTTTAATCTCTATCAATGGATCAATATACATACATTCGACTTTTCTCTCCCATGCCCCCGGAGCTTCGTATTGAAGACTTCTTCGATTTTAAGATGCCTTTTCTTCCAATATGTGCGATCCCAACAATTATTTTATAATTTTGTATTTCAGTGAAAATGCCCGGAATTCAAGGAAACGACTTCCACGACAAGGCTGGCCGTCTCCATCAGGCTGATGGAAAATTCAAGTCTGAGGTGTGTTTCTCTTCTTCATTTTTTTAGTTTAATATTACAGTACGGATGAGCAATCTTTAACCGATTCTATTTACAGGGTGGCCACGGTAATGACAACCGCTATGACAACGAAAGGGAGAATCATGGCCAAAATGCTCAGCATGGTCAGAACGATCATCATGACATTGTTAGTTTATAAGTCTATAGGTTGTATTAAATGACAATTGAAGGTTGGACATGATCGTCGCAGTGGTGTTGAAGTGTTCGAGGATCGCCGTGGTCGTGCCCATGAGGCTGATAATGGCCGTTTTGTCGCTGAAGACAATGTTCGCTACGACTAGGTAATATTCAGTATATTCAGGCTATTAAAGCTAAATTAAAGCGAAAAAGAATAATCCTGCAATATGCATCGATAATAATATTCCACTTCCAGATCGTCGGACCCGTCATACGGATGGCCCAACCTCACGGACACCCATCCAAGCATAACACAAAAAATCCAAAAAAAGTATGATTCTTGCAAATGCTCTTTTGTACTGTATGTGTAATAAATTTTTCGAGAATGTCGATGGCATCAACTATGGAGATAAAATGCAATCGAGGGGATTTAAAATGCACCGTAGCTAAACTCGAATATAACAGAAGCTCTCCTCCCAAGAAAAACGTTAGTCTCTGAAACGTTAACCAAAATTTTTGTCACCTTGCGAAACGGAGCCTGGAATATGATTTTTCGCGAGGATCCGGATGTAGACAATGGGTTTTTATTTGTGCGACCGGCCGGGTGATTCGGATGCGGGGGGTCCCAGTTGGTCAAATAACCCCTGGTTTGGTGGGAGGGCCACATTGCCGTTCCGTCAGATAGCTAGCTCTTTGGATATGGATTTACGACATATTCTCTTAATTTCGGGTATTTTTTTTAAATTGTAGTCTAAAGGGTTGGGCATGTTGCGGGGTATTAGAAGGGGTCAGGGAACGTTTTTAGGCGGTATTTAGCTGTTGAAAAGGTTTCAATGGGTTTTCCAAAAGAGCATGAAATTTTTTGGGAAATCGCAACGTGGTAGCAAATAAATTGTCTATGCCATTCGATATTATGCCTTTTAGTTTTTCTGGTATTTGCCAATGGATCAGCTATAATGTGCCCAGATGGAGGGATGCCATATGACTATGAAGAATGTGACCCAACAGCCCGGTAGTTTTATTTATCAATTAAAATCTAAATTATCGCAATTCGGGCCAGTTGCTTCAATAAACATAATAAACTAATCGCTAATTGGGTAATTTTCAGATCACAATGCCCAGAGGGCTTTACCTGCCGAGGTGGTACCCTTCGTGGTTCATCTGATGCAATAGTATACGTGTGCTGTTCGACAATAAATATGAGTATTGGTGACTGTAAGTCACGACGAATTACTTATAAGACAAATATTAGGGTTTACTGATCTTGACCTAGCACCCAGCCACATACCATACATTCCGCTGGTCAAGTTGTCATCGGTATCGATCTTTTGAACTATATTAATGGTCATTAGGTGTATATCGCGGATGCTTTGACAAATGCCTCATCACCTCCTATCCATGTTGGGGATGAGGTATGCGATTTGATGATACTTTAAAGGAGAAAACCAGTATCAACTTCAAATTTTTAGGTGATAGCTTTATCCTACCCTTCGTATGTAACTGCATCCCTATCGGCCGTGACATTCCCTGTACCACCTGTTGGTGGAGGATTTTTGCACATTCTGACAATCATTGGTAAGTAATCCGCGGTTTTTAATGCCAATCGAATCAAGATAAAAACTTGTCCACAATTTCCAGATGCGGATGCTTATCCATATGCACTTATGCTAACAGCTAACCTACTTACCCCATCATCTGTCAACTGTTTGGTGGGCAGTCAATCTCCTGATTTCTACTTCTTCATCTCCAACGGAACTGTCCCAGAAGCCCTTTCTTGTAAGTTTATATGCTAATACCCTCCTAATTACCTTGTCTTAGATCGGCATCAATATAGTATCCTTGTATTCTCAACGCCCACAAGGCTTCAAGCCTCCGGACTATCACAAACAAATACACTTACCCAATCTTCGAATTCGTTAATGGATGGCTGCGTGTTGGTAAGTTTTTAAAAATAACGTGCAAACTTTGTTTTTAGAACGATATCAGTTGTTTCTTCACAAAATCTACGATCGGTACCCAACTCGGATCACCACTGGCCGGATCACTGTTTTATGTGAGTGTCCTCGAAGGGATGCGACAATTCCTTTTAGTTAACGACCCTTCGAAGTCCATTCCCGATCGGACCGACCACAAATCCGCAACAGGATCAGGCAGCAAATGGGATTTCGCTATTTTTGCCATTGATTCTTATTCCGTTGCTTCATCTATGAATTTAAGAAGTCAGGATGTTATGTTGTTTGTACAAAAAGGATAAACCTTCAAAATCAGCTCACGATGAATAAACAAATAGTGTCTGTGTTCGTCACTTTTCATGCAAATTCCGGTGGGTTATTACAGTGCTTACAGAGAACAATTAGCACACACCGGAAGTGCGTAACACGATGACGGGAAGCAGACGAGACGAGAGAACCAAGAACAAACGAGATTTTAAAAGCCGAGAGGGAAGTTTAAACGTTAAAACCTTGGAAACCGGAAGTGCTATGAATTCAAGCTGGAACCCATCACAGCCAAAACGCTCTCCAAAAAGCCGGAACACCCTGAACCGGTCGCCAAATGGTTGACAAGTTGAGTCGACCGATCGGAGTGCGCAGGCTCTTTCCTCCTCCCCTCTCTCAACGCAGAGAGAAAGAGGTGATTCGGGGTATTTGTTTGTGCAAAAAGAAAGTGTCAATAGTGATGGAGAGGAATTGGGTGAAGAGGGATGATGTGGACGGTATGTGTGATGGTGGATAGACCGGAGGACCACTAGTAGACATTCCCTCTATCCCTTTGCCAATTTCGGTCCTCGCTCGGTGTTACCAGCCGAATCTCATGTATTGATCCGATATGGTTGCAAAACAGCTGCACGTGTCTTGATAATAGGATACGAAGAATTGATTAGAAGTTGGCTGAGGAGCTATCTGACTTATGGGCATTTTTTTGGCTAGTAGCACATGCTCATTATCGATATTCTCATTAAAGCCTCCAGACGTCTCTAATAAAACTTTTTATATAGATTTTGCCTTTCACGCCTCAAATTCCATGATTCGCCATCCACCATGAGAATGCTTTATTGTTCCGCTTTTCACCCAGCCAGCAATGCTTCATGTCGCCTCATCAAAATATTGCCGCTCTCGTTTCCCAATTTCCTAACATGAATTTCCTAAAAAACTATTTAAGTTTCAGCACAACATGAAAACGTTTTATTTTATGGTGCTCACCCTCTTCCAATCCGCCTCAACATTTTCATTTGGCTCGTTGTTTGGCGGACTTGGAACGTATGTTGCAAATTATTCGCGGAAGTATTTTTGTAGTACGCAAGCCGTTGGCGTCCGTGGTATTCTAATGTGTGAGGGGAAACCTGCCGCAAATGTAAAAGTTAAATTGTGGGATTCGGATCGAGGTGAATTTTATATATTCAAATAGTAACTATTTTTTCCGATTTTAGGCATTGATCTGGACGATTTGATGGATTCTGGAGTATCGGATAGTCGAGGACATTTTGAATTAAGAGGGTTAGCTAAATATTTCGCAACTTAAGGAAGGGTAATTAAGATATACCAGTGAAATTTCGACAATCGACCCTCAGGTTGATATTTATCATGATTGCAATGACGGAAAAAAGGTCTTAGTTATTTTTTATTTAATCTTGTAAACTCTTCAGCCCTGTCAACGCAAAGTTGTTCTCGACATTCCTGACACCGCTATTTCGGAAGGAAAAATTCCAAAAACGGTATGTAAAAAAGTTTTCTCCTGCAACCCCGCTTCGATTCCAGATTTTCAACATGGGAACCCTCGAACTGTCCGGACAAATGGGTGAAGAAACTCGAAGTTGCCTCAACCGAATGTGAACCCCCCAACAAACACCAAAAATAAAAATAACATTCGCCAAGACGGTCCAAAATATGAACACAGATCAGCGGCGGTCTGATCCTTATTTTCCGCTGTTGACTCATTGCACAAATATTTCTCTTCTCATCAACACCCTGCTATTTGCCAAGAACGCCGGGTCAAGTTGTCGGGGAAACGGTATGTAGACCTTGTATATAGATGAAAATCCATGATTTTATTTGCTGGAGAAACAGGATTGATCAATTAATGTTTTGGTCCTTTGTTTTTGCCCGAGATTTCATCGGTAAGGTCCGGGATCTTGGAGCAATCGGTTTTTAGTAGTTTGTCTTTCTTCTAAAAAGATATATAAATTTTCTGGTAGTTCAGGCTGACCTCTTTATCTTTTGCATCAAAACGCTCGATCATTTCGCAGTGGTTCACGCTGATGACGCCTTCTTTATCGAGTAGACCTGAAATTAGACTAAGCTTTGGATTTCGTACAAGCTATGGACCAGCTAACGAGGTCAGTAAAAGGTAAAGACGTCGATGCTTCTCAATATACAATTACCGTCATATCCACCTCCGGGTAATACGTCAAAACTCACGGATTGGCGTATGCAAGGGAAAAGCCCCAAAATGAATCCATGCGCCGTACTTAATCCGACCCCGAAAAATATGGTGATGGCATTCAGATGGGGTTAGGAGCGATTGTGGATTATCCATCTCTAGTGAAAGGTTCCTGACGGCATTCAGCTGATCTCCCCTCTTCCCCACCCCCACCCAGGGCAGATGCAGATTAGCGGGGGAGGGAGACGACCGGTGATGAATTTCAGTGCTTAAAAAACTTGCCTGGGCTTCGATTGTTCTTTGTTATCAACGGTATGCACGATTATTAATTTCTAAGCAATGTGCTATGAAGATGCAGCTATTTTTAGTGAGTAGGATACAAAATTCAATAACCAATTAATTTAGCTTTTCAGTATCATCTACATAACCAATTGAAATTATACCACTAAGGATATATTCTCCTTCGCGCAGCACAACACCGCAGAGGGCGGATAGAACAAAACTTTTCATCTTCGTTGGCGCTGCCTCACCGGTGCTGTTGAACTTGGTGTCCTGAAAACTTGTTAAATACCAGCAAATTAATGCCCAGCGGTACTCACCAAATTTCTACTTTACCCTCAATTTTTTACAACCTTGGTGTCAGTTCGCCAAACAATAATTAACCCATAAATGTCAATCCAAAGTCTCGGTTTCAAATGCAGATGAACCACCGGTTTTGTCAGCAAAGCAATGGTGACAAAAGGAGGGCACTTTAGCTATGATGACAAAGAAATACTCTGGGAAATCTTTCTTCGGAAGCCGGCGCGATGGAGGTAATGGACATACCCGAATTGTTGAGAGCAGACTGATATCGTAGTCAACATGCCGATCGAGCTTATGCCCGGTGGTGCTCCTCGTGGCTTTGTCGATTTTCAAGTGGACCACTGGAAATTACACTGAGTGGGATGATTCTCCAGCTTTATTGCTTCTCAAGTCATTTAAGCCAGGATTTAAGGATTGAAAAGCTTTGTTAGCTACTTTGGCTGTGGTGTTTTGTAATACTTGCTTCGTCTCATTTTTGTAACCTCGGATTTCAGCTTTGGGGAGCTACAGCGCTGTCACTGTTGACAGGGGATAACTTGGTATTAGAGGTTTTTGGGTCACGGTTTAATCCGCTACCACCAAATTCCCTAAAAGTTTTGGGGGCGGCGCGTCAGAAGTTATTTATGGAGGTGGATGGAAGTGTTTTGTTGCGTCATAAAGACATGCGAAAATTTACCATATGGAAGGTTGCAGAGCTTCTCAGCTGCTGAAAGTCTTTCGACGGCTTCATTGCAATCGCAGGCAAAAGTGGTGCCGATTACAACGATAGAATATATAAACAATAACATTTTAGGAAGCGGTTCCGGGGTGGCGTTACCCCAAAATGGCTTGGACAACTTTTGTCGGTGATGGGGCCGGGATCAATGGGTGATCAATTGGGCGAGTAGTTCCTCGGGAAGGAGAGACATCCATCCTCTTGCTGCTCGTACTTTTTATATTTTATATGTTCATTTTTAAGGTAGATTCGGGATTTAAAGTGTCTGTAATGATGGGAGAAGCTGGGCCCGTTGCATTGAAGATATTGTAAATTCCGATCGGAGCTGAAAGAAAAGATATAACATAATGGGTTAGGTCTTGTACACACAAAATTTTTTAGCAGGGATTACTTTTATTAATGAGGTCTTAGGCATTTTTATAGGGTCCTTAGAGTTTTCGCAGAAATGAGGTTCCTGTAGTTCGCAGAGATCTCTTGTTATTGATTAGTAACTGCAGTATTTTTTCTAATTTCACTACAACCTTCAAACTCTCGAGTCACCACGCCGCCATAAATCATCGTGGCCCTAGATTTCACACGAAATGGTGGTCTACCCCATTTAACTGTCCGCCACCAAATTTCAGTCCACCTGACCATCCCCCATAAAGACCGTAACAAATGGATTTGTGTCGAGACAGATCGAGCCCCAATCGGCGACGACCAACCCAATTTCTGTCTCTGTCTCCTTATTCCACTTCCCCCCGGGGTTTTCTCACCATCGCTCAAGATAGCCATCTTGCGGGCAATGGTGACAGCCACACGGAACCATCGCTTCATAAAACCGTACACACCCAAAAATTCGACACTACGAAATTTGGAGAATTTCAAAGATTGGAATAAGCACAACTTCAGCTGTACTTACTGTAACTCATAATGTCATTTTAACTAAAAATCCGAATGGCTTAATATTTATCAGACCTATTTAAAGCAGTTGCAAACCCTTAATACGGTGTCTTTCCAGTTATGAAGTTTCTGGTCCTTTTAGCCAACGAAAAAAATCGCAATAGTTCAGTCGTGTTTTTAGTCATTTCCCTACAAGGCAGGATTACCTGATGACAATGACAGGACCGGTACTTTTGCCCTAATTCGGGTTTTGGATGGTTAGTTGGGTGTCTCGAGGTAGGGGAGGTGCGGTGAGGAATGTGTGCTGGGTGGAGCAAGGGGGGAAAGGGTTGATGGTCGATTCCTGATGGTTGGAGGACTGTCCTTCAGCCACCAATCAGTCCTTCACTTGGCTCTTTTCGTCATTTCGGTCTGTTTGGGATATTTGTCGCTTCTTCATTTGCCTTTTTAGGGTTTTAGGAATTTTGGACGCTATATAGAAAAGTACGGATCCCAAAACAACTTGAAATAAAAAAAAGCTAAATTTGCATACAAAAATAACGCCGAATGGATGGTGCGGATAACTTTTTGGGTTGATTTTTGGGATCTGGTCTTTGCTTTGGTTTTTACTAGGTATCTTCCTATGGGTAGTTTTTATTAATTTTGACGCTTTCATCCAATCGATAATTTTGGGTGAAGATGCTTTCGCGGGTCTCGGCAGATGGTCAACACCGCTCCAAATCCATACATCAATGATAGCTTAACTTGACCCAATGTTATTCTGGTTTTGAGACTGGCATAAATTAACAAATGCCAAGGCATCAAATTCGTATGAAGCACGAAAAGCACCCAAATTACCCACTCCCCCTATCATCCAACCCATCCCCGAACCCCCGGTCCGTGGGCCCAATGTAACAAAGATGCGGGGAATTGAGTCATCAGTTCTTCACCGCCCGTCAACCGCAATCTGCCCTAAGAATCGCTGGCCGAGCCCGACGATCCGACCCGAGAGGAGGAGCAAAAGAAATAATGGAACGAGAGGTGGGGGAGATCCAGCCGTTCCGTTGGGCCAAAGGTGTGCCCCCGGGTCGGTCGAACAGATTCGGGCGCCCGATAAACCCCAGAGCCGATTGGGGAGGAGGAGGTGGAGGAGGATGGGATGGTGGATGGAGAGAATCACCTGAAATGTGTACACCCACAATCAGCCCCCCAGGCATTCCTAACAACATCCTTAATATTTCAGTTCAGGATTAATCCCTTTTCCAAGTCTTATGAACCAAATTTTGAGTTGTTAAATACATTCTGAGACGCGACTGTGAAAGTCCTACTGTTTTTGGCGTGGAAAATATGTTTAATAGCTTGTATTTTCTCTACACTACCGACATTTCTAGGGCTGTCCATATTATTAGGTTGGTCGGAAAGTAACTAGAACTTTTCGAGGCAGAAAATTTTAAGGAAAGATGCATTGTTTCGCCTCGATATGTTGCTGAGTGGGAGGTCATATGTTCTAGTATTTTCGGTTAAAATATGAGCATCGAACTCTTTAAACGTGCTGAGCTAGAGATCAAAGAACGCGCATCAATTGAATTCTGGTTTTTTTGGTCTTCGAGGGTACTGTGCCCACCGATCTGACTAACCATTTTTTCCAATGCGTCAGTTTTGTAGAGGAAAGTTTGCACTACAGACTGGTCAACACTAGAAATCTGGCTTCGGCCTCTTTAAATTTTCCTAGGTCGATTCAAAAAGATGTCGATATGGGTTTAGAGGCGCCAAAATCCGTATTCCCTTCTTCGACGATTTTATTCAAATCGCGTGGGTAATTTTTTAAGCCGTTGCGACCGAGTAAGGCCTAGATGCCCCTGCATAGAACACACAACTGGTTTCCGAGGAAAAGGTTTACATCTCGGAAAAAGGAGGAAGATATCACGATTTTAGGCCCAGTTCGCTGTTACGATTTTTCGACCAGTCACTTAAGGTTTTGAGTTATAATATTTTGCCGGCAGTACCCACTGGCAAGAGGCTATCATACCATAATACCAAAAGGATTCTAGCCTTGTGCAGAAAAAAAGAAAGAATAGAAGTTCAAGGATACCTTCGGGTCTCAAGCTCGGTCATTAATTCCTATAATAATTTTCAAATTTTTGAAAAACCCTCAGCCAATGCGGGTTTTAGACAATTGAATGATGTTGCCACTACTGTGCTTCTTCGAATCCATGGCCTACATCGGCACATTATTTAGGCATCTAAGTTATGCGAAGCTTCGAATCCGAAACACTCAGTCATCAGTTTTTGTTTCAAAGAAACTAGAAAATTCGCTGAAATTAAATTACGATGCGGAATGCAGCACGGTGGTTCGAAAGAGCTTCCCTTGGCACTGCATCATGTTTAACACCTCTCGCGCAGTGGCGTTTTTTCAATATTTCTGCGGCCGAAAAGTTTGGGGGCTCGCGAATGTCCGCGCGTCGGGTTCTTGGGCGCCCCAAGGAAAATTGTTAGAAATACAAGTACAGAGGTGGGATCCTCCAGATTTTTTTAGCGTCAATAGCAGACACATAGGGCTTTCTGGTTTAGGTTACAGCTAGTCTCTCGACGCTCTAGATAATTAAAGAAAAATTGCCGAAAAAAATTCTAGTTACTTTCCGACCAACCTAATAAAACTACTGGAAGCAAGTTTTTCGCGCCAAACCCAGCTTGACCATAAGTCACCCAAATACTATCATCCTCACTTATCAAAATCATTATCATCCTCGTTACATAATCCGTGCCTTACAATGACAAATTGCAAAAAATGTCACCTTTTGGATCGTCCTCCGGTACAAAAATCAAACAAAAGTCACATAGTACTCTAAACTGCAGAAACAGCCTCTGGTCCACAACTAAAATCTATTGCGTATTTCGCCTATTACGCAAGTAATTATTGCCAGAAATGTCAGGTAAATTGAATTTCCCAAAGTTGAGCCCCAGCTTAACGTCCTTACGTCCAAAAAATTCTAATCTGCGCGCTACTGGAAAAGTTCGTGGGGCCCCAAATCCGCCAGGGGGATTTTGGGCAGTCCACGAGGGGATGCCATTTTGGCCATGTAGGTATTAGGAAGGCCCGCCCATTTGATCCATCTACCGTCGTTCCTAGGAAATACCGAAACCGTCATACGCTCACCGGTAACGCCCATCTACGCGCTTTTGGAACTTGTATAAATATGGGGAATTTTGGGGCTCGGAAGCATCTTGTATATCATCACCTTTACTTCTCATAGAGAGCTCTAATTTTCTTAACATCATTGACTGTTCTTCAAACAACCCGTACTTCAATTGGAACTTACTTTAAAAATTGCAGTACCCTTGAAATGTCCAACAACATGCAGCACAACCTTCCAACCGCCCAATTTGATGTAAGAGTTTTTCAAAAATCTTTCGCATAAATTAAAAGAAAATTTATATAGTTATTTTTAGCTCAGTCGACTTCCCGAAGTCTTCGATGAACTGGCTCGTCTCGACACAAAACTTGCCGAATCATACACGACTATGACCCGCATGATACTCTCCTATGAATTCCGGCTACAGTTGGTTCCTTCGGATTGCGGTGATTTCACCTAAGGACCTATAGACAGACGACTATAAGTTCGCATCTTTAGTAACCTCCGCCAACGACTCGCTGCTGAAGGAGTAACTGTTGAGGAAGGGCAATTTTCGGACATTTTCAAGGGAGCCGCCGAAATATGGTAGGTTTTATTCTCAATTCTTGCAATCATATTTATTTAAGCTCACACGAGGGTGAGGACGAGCTCATTCGCCGTCTAGCTGATGCTGTGATTTCCAAGATGCGCGGGGTAGGCTTTCAGTATCAGAAAATTAATATCCCAATGTTTTAGGAAGAGCCCATCGAAGACCAGAAAGAAAATATTCTCTCGGCTAAAAATCACTAAATGCAATTTCAACAAATTCCTGTGATCTTCATTGATTCGCCAAAACGGTTTGTTTCCCATTTATCAATTTTTCATTGCGATATGTCTGTGTCTGTGTCTGCTACCCTAGTCCCTTTCTTGTGTGCATACAGCTATAGAGAGTCCACCAAAAACGTTTTTTTTTGCCGACGAATTTCTTCTTTTTGATTTTTTTGCTGCTTGTGGATAGAAGATCTTGTCTTAGTGGTGCTCATCCATTGTATCTCCTGTTTACATTAAGGTTCCAAAAATTGTTTTCTGCTGTAATATTTCCCGTGTGCATCTCCGTGTTTTTGCAAATCGTCGTCCTAGCATTCCGGTTTTCTAGTCCTTTCTTCGTAATAAAATAAATTGTATCACATTTGAATTATAGAAACGCTTACTAGTAGTAATACAAATGAAAGCTAACTCTATTGATTCTGCTCTTGATGGCGTTTCCAGCATCCCCTCATACGGCCGCGACTTTGGCTCCGAGCCCGACGCATCTTTTCACGAACATCTTCCGGGAGGCTTTCCAAAAATTCCTTTTCTTTGTCGCGACGCTCGCGGAAGCCCAGGGAAGAGTCCTTATGAATGGCTTCAAAACGTTCCTTAAATTGAGATAAAAATCACTCCATGCCGATGCGATAACGTTATTCAAAACCGTTTGAAAAAGAGCTTCATCACATGGAAAATAAAACACACCCGATCACCATCATCCAGATGATGTACCCATGGTGGCAATGGCGGAGCTGGTAGTCGAGCCCGATCCTCCTCAGAAAGACCATCGAGGATTGTCATAATCTTGTCATGCTTCTCCTAGAACTCAGCTTTCATCTCAACTATAACTCCCCACATGGCGACTCAAATTCCCATCCGCTTTAACTTCAGCCACTTGCGCCCGAGCTTCATCCGGTAGTGCTTCTTCGAATTCCGGTAGTATCATGAACTATGAAATATCCATGTATATTCATTCTATTCAGTTAGATATTACCTTTCCCGCACCACGGCTTTCGTGGGGCATTGTTTAGAGCGGACGTAAAATTAGAGAGCTGGTGGACAATTTGGAATGGCGGTTGGCCGCTAGCTCGGATCCCCGGACGGATCACCCAGACGACACCCCGCGCGACTATTTTCGAATTCTTAGCATTTTTCGGTGGGTTTGAAACTAGGGGTGGTTGAAGGGGACGGAAAAGCTTTTTAGGAATAAATGATGGATGTCAAACAAGGGGGATGGCCGGTTGGGTCTAAGAATTTGACGTAGAACTGTCAAAGAAGAGAGTTTTTGAAACTGTAACTTCTGGTCAAGCTAGCGTTGGAAAGGACTAGCTATGTTCTGCCACCTAACTTGCATTTGAATTACACCCTTCCCTTTAGTTCATCCGATTATAAATAAAAAAGAATGTGATTGTGTGGTGCGTTGCGTACAATTTACACCGCCGTTTTCTTCTAGTTAAGTGATATCGGGTCAAGGCGAGGTTTTCAATTTATTTTTGACCAGGGTTGAACAGCCGCTCCGCGGCTTTTCACCCCTGGGCCACGTCTAGGAACGATCACAAAAATACTTTGCATATTCTGCCCAAATCCCGCTGACAAAAATGGGAAATATCCTCTGTAGCCTGATTTTTATAGGCAATATCCACTTCCGGTGCATGCAAATTTCGCCTAACAAAGGTCCTTTCACAAAAACCTAAATTTAATGTCGAAAATAGTAAATTTTGAAAAATCTAATAAGTCGGCAGTCATCTCCACTCCATTACGCACCAAATGACGTATCAAACATGTCGGAAAACTTCTTCCCTGACCCGTTATGAGCGGAACATACATCCGGAAGTGGATGCAAATCTACACAGACACACACACACACACACACTATTTTTTTATATACAGGGTGTCCCAATAAAAAAGGTCACGCTGGCATTTAGCCATTTCAAATCTGTTCGATCTGAAACTTGGAACAGAGCGGCGGAAGGCAATTTAAAATGTTCACAGAAACTTTCAGGCCGATCCGAACAGTAGTTTTCGAGTTATAACAAAAATACTGTTTTTTCAACAACTTTGCTTCATTTTTTCGGCTATCTTTTTGGACTTTGCATCAATTACCATCAATTTCGGCCCTAAATCCCTCATCCTTCTTAACATCGGGGATGATAACACCTTGTTAAAATTACTTAAACAGCCTATTTCCAAGACGAATTTTACGAAATAAAAAATTTTGTGGGGTAAAAAACGGTCGGCGCTTCATTTTTGCCATACATTGCAAAGCTCAATTCCGGCGAAATCCAGGTTAAAAACGTAAAATAAAGTTTACTTTTGCTATAACTCGAAAACTACTGTACTGATCGGGCTGAAAGTTTCTGTGAACGTTTTGAATTCCCTTCCGCAGCTCTGTTCCAAATTTCAGGTCGATCGGATTTGAAATGACAAAATACCAGCGTGACCTTTTTTATTGGGACACCCTGTATAGTAAGATATGGGATCGGTTCGTTTATATAGAAAGATCGAGGCTTTTAAATTTTTGTCATCGGAATTTTGAAAAGAATTACGCAAAATGTAGTATGTCACGGGTCCCAGAGGGGGTCAGGATTCAACAGCCGGACTGGTTTTCAAGGCCGCTGAATTTTATGATATATACCAACTAGCTCATAGTTGACCCCACACTATAAGTCATTACCACCGGATCGCTTTGTCCTCCAGACCATCCGCCCTTCCACTCCCTGCCCCCCAAAATGGCTAACGGTAAATCGATGACGTGTAGGTGAGGGTTGGCGGGCTGTGGTTGGCTATGGGTGTACGAGTATCGGGGCGAGGCATTATTTTGAGTGGATCCGGTTGGAGCGCAGACCGATTTCGGTCTCGTGGTACTCTCGGCCCATTCCGGCTCATCCGTCGGCTCACCCAAAAATCGGGCGACTTGTCCAAAGCCCTCAACCCCCAACCCTAAATCTCCATATTTATTGGGCGATCATTTTATGGTTTGGGGGTTGCGGGTAGCTTTTCAACGAGCCAGTGGTTTGTTGTTGGTGGCATCGATTCACTGAATTTGTCGAGCTCTTTCCTAACGGATCTGTAGTTGTCTTCTTTGATAGTTTTATGAATATCGTAGATTCATTTAAATTTGGTTAACGTTAAATATGTTCTTTACAGGGTTCGAATTCAGTAGAAGCCGAATCAATCTCCATGTAATCCGAATATACTGCTCCATGATCTGATCCATGTTTCAAAAATAGTTTCTCATTCTCCATTCCCTTTCATATTTTGAAAAACACGACTTAAGGGTCAAGTGAATACATTGAATAGAATAGATAGTCGGATTTCACTCCCTCTCTCTCACAAACGCATCACTGACCCTAGTGGCCATTGTTCGATCAGCACAATCCCTTTTCGAGGCCTGCTGACGACTGCGAGCCATCATACCTCACACTATTTGCCGAACTGACTGCTGCTGTTCCTGTTTAGAATTCACTCTTCATTCTTACAAAAGTATACCTTTTTTTTGGTACGCTTCATAAATTTACTTGTATGATTTATCCGCAGCTGATGAAAAGGACTTAAAGTCCATGTGGTGCGGATTGCTACATATAAACCTATTTACGGAGTCGATAGAACGACGTCCATTCCTGAAAGTGCGCTTTCAAACGAATTATAATTTGTTCGATTAATTCGCAACCGCACAGACGCTATTTTTCGCCTACGATCGCAGATTATTACTGAGAACTTTTTGAGAACTTGATTTCACGTTGCCTAACGTTTAGATTTTTCTAAGTTTCACTACTACTAGATTTTAGTAAAAAATGGAACAATTGCGTCTACTACTCTGGTTGAGTCCATTCGTCGTAAAACAAGCCACAGCTACACCATCAGTCTATCAATGCCCATTTGTCGCGGATCCTCGTATGATGGCGGGTTTTATGCCCGGTGAATAGTAAGTTGCAGTCAATATCGATACCTTAAAACCAAAAATTCCAGTTGTGGACACGGCTCTTTCTTACACTACTGGAGTTGCTGCGAGGACAACCTTTTCCAATGTTGTTTCCATTTTGAAACATGGACCATGTAAGTCAAGTTTTGCATAATCTTTAATAATTGAATTACCTGAAGAAATACATTTTTCAGCGTCATCTTTGCATTGCTAGCCATCCTTGCCCTGGCCGCAATGATTTTCTGGGTATTCCGAGCCCTCCTGCAAGGATCTTCAGATTGAGCTAAAAACCCTGACTCCTCCCCTCTCTCCCGCCTCCAGCTTGTGTACATATATATAATGTGATCAACGTGTATCCGGTGGTTATATTTGCGTAGCGATAAATGATTACGAGGGATGTGAGGGTAGCTTTCAGTAACAGCTTTCGGTTGGGGGGGGTATATTTGATCCCATCACAGCGCACATACACGCATCATTCCTGTGGGCACTGTGCCAGAGAGGCAAATACTGAAAAATGTGGGTTGTGGATTTGAAGATCATGACGGCGGTGTTAGATGAGCTTAAAAAGTTTGTGTCAAGCAAGTCGACTAACAAGGCGGCGTTCTTTAGGGACAATCGGCTTCCCTACGCGACCAAGCCCAGATTGTCCATAAATTTGCGCCGAACCTTTAGATTGAAAAAATTATGCAGGTTTTAGGTGCGAGAAAGGCTCAAAACTGCCACAAATTTTTGCGGTTTTGCACTTAAAATCTTCAAAACTTTTTGAATCTGATCGTTTCGGAGATTTCGAACACAGGCTCGTAATCAGCCAATAATTCTGCATCTAATCTTCTAATCGTCTTTTTGTAAGAGATTTGCGTATTTATTTTATGAACCCTGAAAAACTACGAAGTTCTAGAAGCCTGCACAGACAGCAGGCAGTTCTGTATCTGAATCGAAGAAGATTTCAAAAGCTATGAAGCTGTTTTTCAAGCCTGGTATCTAACCAATTCCGCCCCCACTAACCCGTTGATACTAACCTTAAACCCTAACGTTTCCTCTACTACCATGCGACCTCTCTAAACCATGCAACGTCGGCATGCCATCAAGCCTTCCCCCCTCTATCCCATCATAACAGAAGACCCGCTTGCCGAATGGGCACACAGCCAACCCAACGTTGCCCTCCCTTCTTCCACCCCCATGGATTTCTCAGAGCTAAGGACCCGTAGAAGAGAGTAGGCAAGGAGGGAGGCTTCTGTACACAGTCCTCCTTCACCTTCTCTCCATCTTCCACCGTCTCATCCTCCAACTTGGCCATTTTCTCTTGGCCCTGGGCCCTCATCCCCCCATCCCAGCGGGCCCCTCGAGATCCCTCATTTGACAACCCTTTTTTTCTCAAAAGACCCACCGCCGCCCCAGAGTTTTTTATCTGGCCGCTGGTAGTTGATAACAACATTGAACTATGCTAATCGGGCTCGAAAATTTGTTTTGTAAAATTTTGCATTTTGTTTGAAAAGTTGTTTGCCGTCAAAAAATTTATTTATGCAAATTTCTTTAAGGCCTATATTGATGTGGGTATTTTCCTGGCGAACTAATTTTTCTAGACAATTTCATATCTTGTATTTTTTTAATGTTGGTAAAATCCTCCCATCCATTGTTTAGATGCATAAAATTATGATTTCAATTAATTTTGTAAAACCTAAAATTTTAGTGCAATCCAGGGGTAATGGCGTTGCAGGAATGGGTTCAGGACCCGGGCTGGAAATTCCTCCGCCAATCCGATGAGGAAAAGCTCCAGGTTTGTGCCGTTCTTTGATTCTTACGATGGCCTTGGATTCTGTACTACGGTACTTTTATATGGTATGACACAATTCCATTTCTACCCTACTTTGAGGCACATGTTTTTCACGGTTCATTGCTGGTTGTTAGCTCCTACCGATGCCCCACCCTCCCCGACCGTTTACCGTTTCACTTCACCAACGTTCCACAAAATACCCGAACGTTTTTAGGGATCAGAGCTCTCTTTCCCCTGACGTTTCCCCCTCCTTTTTATTTTGACTCGTAGAAAAGGCGGGAGCTACATGCGAGATCTTGTCGTGGCGTAGGCGTGAGCCGAGGCCGGTAGTGAAGGGATAGTGAAGGGAGTGTGTGTCGAGTGGCACACTCCTCTGCAAATATCCTGACTCGGACCTGGGGCTGAAGCCACAAGACGGCATCTTTTCCTTCATCCCTCATCAACGGTCACACTAGAGGTCATTATGGAAATGGGGAATGGAATTGTGAATCATAAAAAAACACAAGAAAGGACCTTTGATAGTCTAAAGAATTTTTGACGCAGAAATCGTTATACCGAAACCTACTATATCGAAATTTCAATATGCAGAAAATCATCAAGCGGTAACTTGGATACGCAGAAAGCCATTAGACCGAAATCCATTACACAAAAACTCCATTAGACCGAAATGACACGACCTCAAAATTTGACTGGGATAAATCAATTCTGCTGCGACGAAAAGATCAAAGATCCGACCAAATTTTTTGGCGTACTGAAAATTAGGTTTTTAGCTCGGTTTCATGAAATTACTGAAAAGATTCGATGTATTTCGATAAAATTCATATGTGCAGTTTCGGCGTATGTACGCAATAGATTCCCGCATAATCAGTTGTTGCCATAACGTTAGTAAATTCCAACGGCGAAAAGCCACCGCCATGCAGGCAAGAACTTTCTCGGCTATATAACGTTTATTTTAACTTTAGGAGCAAGCTTCCCGGAAATTTGACAACAAAACTCACACTTGGGTCCCGGATCCGGAAGAAGGATTCCTCATCGCAACCATCACCGTCGACGAGTCCGACCAGCTGACCGTCACCCTACCAAATGGCACCCAAGTACACGCTAATCATCCCCCCAAGACACTCATATTTTAGAAAAAACTCCCCCGCGAACAATGCCAAGAAATCAACCCGGCCAAGTTCGAGAAGACCGAAGACATGAGCAACCTGACGATGCTCAATGAGGCCTCCGTGCTTCATAACCTGCGTCAACGTTATAGGAATATGATGATTTATGTAAAGTTATCAATGATTGATTGTAAGTGATGTTTTTAGACCTATTCCGGTCTGTTCTGCGTCTTTGTCAACCCCTACAAAATGCTGCCCATCTATACCGACTCGGTTGCCAAGATGTGAGTTTTATGATTTGCATACTAATGAGAATAAATTATAATTTTAGGTACGTTAACCGCCGTCGTGCCGAGATGCCGCCCCATCTTTTTGCTGTGGCTGATGAGGCGTTCAGAAATATGATTTCTGGTTCGTCAAAAATCTTTTATGCTATATATGATTTTCTTAAGAGCATGAGAATCAATCGATGTTGATCACTGGAGAATCTGGAGCTGGAAAGACGGAAAACACCAAAAAGGTAGGCGAGCTCGAGACAAGAATTTACAAGGTTTTTAGGTCATTTCTTACTTTGCGATGATCGGAGCTGCTACCCTTCCATCAGTTGGCGGACAGGGCGAGGCTGTCGAAGAGAAGAAGAAATCTGTAAGTTTTTCAAAGTTAGCCACCCTTTAATTGCAGGAGAATTCTCTTGAAAACCAAATCGTCCAAGCCAACCCAGCAATTGAGGCTTTCGGTAATGGCGCTACCGTCCGGTAAGCAAGATGTCAAAACTCAAAATTATTTGTGAATTTTAGTAACTACAACTCGTCCCGTTTCGGAAAGTTTATTCGAATCCATTTCGACAAACGTGGACGTCTTGTTGGTGGCGATATCGAGCATTGTAGGCTTTTGCAAAATTTGTTTTATTCCTCGCATGTTCAGACTTGCTCGAGAAGTCTCGTGTGATCAAGCAGGCCCCCGGCGAGCGTTCCTATCACATCTTCTATCAAATGATGACCCAGAAGAAATTGCGAGGTAAGGGTAAGGTACCTTACGAGGGTTGGAAAAACTTTATCAGGCTATGCAAAAATCATTAAGCCAAAATATAGATTTTTGACTGATCGTTCTTGCTTTTCCAGACCGCTACTCCCTGACCGATAACGTCCGTGACTACAATTTTGTCGCCCAAGCCGAAGTCACCGTACCATGCATGGATGACAAGGCCGAATTCCAGGCCACCGATGTAAATCTACATATCAATAATAGAACCACCAATTTCTAGACGGCCTTTGATGTCATGGGCTTCAGCGAGGCCGAAAAGGATGAGCTCTACAAGACCTGCGCTGCCATCATGCATATGGGCAACATGAAGTTTGCAGAAATTTTTGATTTTTACCAAGGCTTTAGGTTCAAGCAAAAGCCACGTGACGAACAGGCAGAGATTGATGGAATGGATGGTAAGTTAGAAAAATTTATTCTTGTATGAATGCATATATATTTTTAAATTAAGAGGTTACCACAATTTTTTTGAGAACTGATTTTAAAAAATTTGTATTTAGCACCGGAAAAGGCAGCCCGTCTATTCTGCGTGAACGTCGACATTTTCCTCATGGCTCTGCTTTCCCCGAAAATTAAAGTTGGAACCGAATGGGTTACCAAATCGCAGAACGTGCAACAGGTATGCTTTAAATTGATCAAGATCATCTAGTTTCGTTTTATGTCTTTATTGGTATATTTCTAGGTCGACTGGGCTGTTGGAGCGCTTTCTAAAGCCATCTATGCTCGAGTCTTCACTTGGCTCATCAATCGGTAAGCTACACCTCAAAATTACATTTTCTTTTTGTTAGCTGCAACCAAACCCTAACTGGCCATCTTGAAGACGCTGCCAACTACATCGGTGTCCTTGACATTGCTGGTTTCGAAATCTTCAACGTAACTGAACACAGTTTTAATGAAAGGGTAATTTTAGCGCAACTCCTTCGAGCAGCTCTGGATCAACTTTGTCAACGAGAAGCTCCAGCAATTCTTTAATCACCATATGTTTGTGCTTGAGCAGGAGGAATACAAACGGTATGGGGCGATTAGAGATTGTCAGACCGATTTTTAGCGAGGGAATTGAGTGGACGTTCATCGATTTCGGACTTGATCTTCAGGCCTGCATCGAGTTGATTGAAAAGGTGAGCAGGCAATTTAGTTCGTGTTAGGGATATGATAGGTCATGTTTTGTGCTTTTCTGTGAGTGATAACGGAAATTAGTGGGGCCCAGAAAAGGCCTAGCCCACCTCCAAGCCAGGACCACCCAAGACGAAAAGACCACCCCGAGCGGAAAGAGCTCTTTGGTGGTCCAAACATGTAGGCCAATCCCTCGAGCTTCATCGTAAAAAGTTAGAAAGAAATAGGAAAATAATCTGAAATCTAAAGCGCTAGCCTTACGCGAATTCGTTTAGTAGGTGAGCATGGAGCTTTACGATGTGGAATTTCACTTTAGAGCTTTAAATTCTGAAGCATTGGTTGACCAGATTTTCGATAAAAAAACCATTTAGCCTCTCGGCATCATCTCTATGCTCGATGAGGAATGTATCGTGCCCAAGGCCTCCGATATGACCTACGTGGACAAACTCGTCAACCAGCACCTCGGAAAACACCCCAACTTCTCCAAGGCAAAACCGCCAAAGGGCAAGGAGGCTGTTGCTCACTTTGCCATCGTCCACTACGCGGGCACCGTACGGTACAACGCTGAGCAGTGGCTCGATAAGAACAAGGTAACCTAGCTAAGAATTTTGGCAAAAAAACTTATAGGATCCGCTCAACGATTCCGCTGTTGCATGCCTGAAGGCTGGAAACCAAGAGGCTTTGGTTTGCAAGATCTGGCACGACTATATGACTGATGTGGATAGGGAGGCTAATGCTGCACGAGGTAAGACGTTAAAAAATTGGGACCGCTATTTCCTACTCAAAAATTGATTCATAAAATCCAACCCTATTCCAGGCAAAACCGAACAAGGCGGCAAAAAGAAGGGCAAATCCGCCTCGTTCATGACCGTGTCCACAATGTACAGGGAAAGCTTGACCTCCTTGATGACGATGCTCCACTCAACACACCCTCACTTCATCCGTTGCATCATCCCCAACGAGAAGAAGACCTCTGGGCTGATTGAGGCGCCGCTGGTGCTCAACCAGGTTGGATTTTCTTAGCAATTATAAATTACGTTTTAGTTAACCTGTAACGGAGTGCTGGAAGGAATTCGTATTTGCCGCAAGGGATTCCCTAACCGGATGTGCTACGATGAATTCAAATATCGGTATGCTATCCTGGCCGCTGATGAGGCTGCCGACAAGGCCAGTGGAATTTTATAAATCTTGTATGAAAATTTTTGAAGGACACAAAAAGCGCGTCGGTAAAGATGTTGGACAAGATTTTGAAAAAGGGACACATTGAGCAAGACCACTTCCGTTCCGGAGCGACCAAGGTGAAAAGCCCTTCCTTATTTTTCAATTTTATTCTCTTCAGGTGTTCTTCCGCGCCGGAGTCTTGGCTCGTCTTGAAGATGCCCGTGATGAAGCCATCTCGAAATTCATTCTCTACTTCCAAGCCGCCATCCGAGCCCGTCTTGCTTTGGTATTTCTTAATATTAATATTTTTTATATAGTTCTTAGGATGACTACGCCGCGAAGCAACAACAAATCGCCTCATCGCAGGTGATCCAGGAAAATATTCGCGCCTGGCTGGTTATTAGGTAATTGAAATTTTTCGTGTGTAGTTGCTTGCACTCGAGACGGAAGCGAATCATCTGCAACATGTCCGCTTCCCCTGCATCCTTTTTTTTGTATATCTCGCGTTCGTTTTCGTTGGGGGCCCCCGCAGAGGGAAGGGGCCCACAGCCAACTGCAAATAGTGGATAGGGGAAACTCGATGGGCCCTTGGAGGTCGTCCGATTGTCTGCCACCAAACCATCAGTCATTGATTCCGAGTCAAGGCTAAAGTCTAACTAGCCAAGATTATATCTTTATACTATCTGTTTATTGTGGTGTTTTTTATGGTCCTCTTACTTTGCATCGTTACAGCTTATTCAACCCATTTATACCAAAGATTCAGATATTTAAAGTTGCTATAAAAAGTAGAATTTCTGGATTAATGCTTGTAACCAGAGACTTTGGCTGTATTGCATAACGAATTAGAAATAAGAACTTAATTTATCGTTATGTTCTGGAAACCAGCTTTTGAAAAATTTAGAATTCCATTACTGATAACTTAGAAACCTTTACCTCTAAATCCTCTATTTATAACAATTATTTCCCTCTCCAGGAAGTGGCCGTGGTTCCGCCTCTACGCCAAACTCAAGCCACTACTCAAGGGAATGAAGTCAAACGCTGAGATCGAGGCCCTAGAGAAGCGGTGCAAGGTTTGGAACCAATATCTCATGAATCCAACGTTTTTAAGGAGATCGAGGCCGCCCACAAACTGGAGGAGGACACCAGAAAACGGTTGGAGGATGAGCTACGCGCCAAGAAGGTGCTTCACCCCTGTGCACAATTAATTGGTTATTTTTAGGACGAATGCGCTGACACCCAAGCATCCCTCGATCGCGAACGAGCAGCGATCGAACGGAGGAATAAAGAAATCGAGGTATCATCTTTTGTAATGCATAATTTACATATTATTTGTATTAAAAGCCATTCTAAATTATAAGCCTATGACCTTACTATCTATCACTGCTGGAACTTATGTGGCTTCCTACTGATCTACCACCTTTCTTATAACCATTTTTACTTGGGATTTCAGTTGTCTTCCATAGACCAAATCGATAACACTAGCTTCTTGCGTTGTTTGTTTTACTCTCGCCGTTTTTCTCCCCCCCCCCCCCCCCCACCCCACCCAGCATTCCGAGATCTGAGCTTGCGCCCCCGCAAGATCTAATGTGAAAGTCAGGAAGAAATGGAGAATCCTATTCATTGAAAATAATACTTAGAAAGATTGATGCTTAGGAGTTGAATGCCAGCCTTCGCAAAGAGCAGGAGAAACTCGAGGAGGCTGACAAGAAGCAGAAAGATTTGGAGAGACAGCGCGAGAGGGAGAGAAAGGAGGCTGAAGGTATGTCTATCGCTTCAGTAATATAATATTATTATATTTAGATAGGGAACGGCTGGTGGCCGCCGAATTGGAGAAGGAGAAGGCCAAGGCCAGGGAAGAATCTGAGGCCCTGAAGGAAAAGCTTCGCGTTGCAGATGAGGCTGCGCAGAAGGTGG
The DNA here is from genome assembly GCA_038088335.1 of Mesorhabditis sp. LJ9110. NCBI lineage: Eukaryota > Metazoa > Nematoda > Chromadorea > Rhabditida > Rhabditidae > Mesorhabditis > Mesorhabditis sp. LJ9110. The sequence goes on along the minus strand of JBBGBA010000011.1, from coordinate 52,345 downwards.
AGCGGATGAGGAAATCTCAGGTATCGACTACCATCGGAAACACAAAATACCTTAATTAGGAAAAAGAATTGTCTGACGTCGTCAACCAGCTCGAAGCCGCCCGGCAGAAGAGCGAACGCCAAGAGAATGAGCGCAATAAGATTGCCGAACAGCTTGAAAAGGCCGAAAACGAGGCGATTGCCGAACGAAGGCAGAAGGAAGAGATCCAGAAAGGTAAACTCAGCTTAATATTAAGCGAAAGATGTTTTGTAGCCAACAAGAAGCTCGAGGCTCAACTGAGAAATATGAAAGAACAAATGGAGCTGATGGGCAAGGATCGTCAGTCCTCGGATAATGACATGAAGCGGTTGGATGAATGCTAAAAGGTTTACAATGTTTTTAGCCGCGATGAGGAGATTTCGATTATGAAGGGCAAGGCGTTATCCGATGCCAACATTATCTCGAAGCTTCAGGTATTGTTTAGTATCATGACTTGGATGTTTCTATGATTTAGTTCAACCTTCGGGCTTGCCTTGCTAGAATTGAGGAACTTGAGCAAGATCTGGATGCGCAGTTTAGAGCGCGCAACAGGGTAGGTCGCATCATATTTAGCTGAATATATCGAACCGGAATCTAACTATTTTATTAAGATTGAACGTAACCGGAATGAGCTTCAATCACAATTGGACAGCATCAACGAACAGGTAATTGCAAAAATCGCAGAAGTGTAAAACATTTACTTTTAGTGCGCCGAAGCTCGCGGTCAATTGACTGCCCAGATCCACGTTAACAATACCCGAGCGGGAGAAGTAACAAAATTTCATTTTAAAAATTAGAATTAATTTAGATGGCTGAGCTACATCGTGAGCTTGAGCGGAAATCGCTTACCCATGAGGCATACGTTGCTGATCTATGCTCTATGCAATATTTGACAATTTCGCAGCTACGCAATTTGTCGCAACAGGTTTGTTTTCGAAATTAGAGCCGTTGTTTTGGATCTATTTACGAATACTACAAAATTATTACGTTATCTGTTAGGCTGCAACCATCGAGAATGAGGCCTCGCAACTCCTTGACATCCGCCGAGCACAAACCCTGGCTGGTGCTCTCGTCCGTGACAATACCGTATCCGTCTATGATGAAAATTAAAAAATCCACCCCGTTCTCCCAACCCCCCACTTTCATACCCTTTCACCCAGCCTGATTCTCGTTTGTTACACCCTGATTTTTTTTAGAAACAACTAGCTAATTTCGGACAGCCATCATCGTAAATAGGTAGTGTCGCGTATCCCAGGTGTGTGGGGGTCCATTCGCCATCCCAAAGGATTAGGCGAAAACAATGCTCGGTCTAATGAGCGCCACTCGGGGAGGAGTTCTTCCTTCCGCCCCACAACCCTCTCCTATCCACCATACTTATTTCATCAAAATATAGCAAAAAAACGGCCCATCTTCTCTCTTTGTATCGATATCCAACCTAACGCTTCAACCTTTTGTATTTATTCCCTTTTTTTCTACCAAAATGGCTCTCAGGCAATGGAAATGTGCTTTTTGCAATAATGGATTGTGCTAACATTGGTTTTTGAATAAAGTTTTTGGAGTATGAACCGGTTATGGTATATAAAAATGAAATTTCCTGCATTAGCGTGTTTGACAAGGAGGTATGGGATGATTTTTGATAGGTTTCTACATGAAGGTTCCAGAAAGGCCTAACTAAGGTTATTTTTATCTTCTTTTTTCTACAAACGCGGATCTTTAATTTTCTTGCCAACATTTAAAAGTATTACTAATTAATGAGTAAGAGTCTAACTTACGACATGAAAAAGAGATACCTGCATTCGAATGCTAGCGGAGGTATTGGTTTTTTGATAAGCTTACTACAGGAAGCTGAAACAATCGGCTTTCATTTTTGCTTTGGCCTCTATAAAGCTGGTTCGATTATAGCTGCCACTAACCTGCCAGCTGGATATTTATAAGCCTCTCTAATTAATGACCAATCCCACCCCCTTGGTCGTAGCCAATCAGCCACCGCCAGGTGAAAACTTGACAGTCAGCTGGCATATGGCGCAGGTGCTCTTTAGGAATGCCCTTTCAGCTGCTGTCCCCCCACAATTATTCCAAAGGGGCCACCGAGGTCTCATGTGTGCTGCTGCTTCTATACTGCTTTTCCCGTGTCGCCAATTAAAATGGTGTGGCCCACCAGCGGGTAGCCGGGGAAACGAACCGACGTCTCCTTAGCGGCCCCCAGTATCGCACCCAAAACTGCTTGGCGTCTAAGATTTTTGAGAATTATTGCGCGCCGGGTATTTAGCTGGCCGTTTCCCCAGTTGTATCAGCACTCCGCGGCTTCCATCGGAAATTGGGGGATTGGGGGAGTTACCGTAAGCTATTAGCTAAAAATAGATCGTCTATTTTAGGTTACAAATAAGCAAATTTTTCATCACTAACGGATTGTTGCAAAAAAAGCTATTCTTTTCAATTTTCAATAAAACGTCATCTGAGTATTTCCAGGAACAAATATCCCCTCTATTTCGTTACCCATAGAATATCAATTCCAAAACATTTGACCAGCTACTTCCCCACTCTACCTTTTCAGGCCATCATTTCAAAGTTCAACAAAATATGACATTTATAATTACAAAATATTTATTATCGTTACTATCACTACGATTTTTCGATATTTTGATATACCGACTTCAAATTCGGCGTCCCCCAGCCGAGCGGGCCTAGCGCGCAGAAAATATTCCCTCAAAAAGTGCTTATTTTATGGGAGCTATTCCAGGATGTGCGATATTGATGACAGCATTCCGGGCGTCCCAATGGATGCCATTGTGGTGAGGATTGTGAAGGAATTGGTCCAAAACATCGACCTTTCTCAGAGCAGCCCCGAGCAATCGAATGCCGATCGTACGGAGTCAAGCGAGCTCTCATCTCCCACACCAAGTGATAGACCCGAGTCGCCGGTATTTTATTAATTTTAAATAGGCTAAAAGTATGGCGCACATTTCTAAGCCGAAAAGTATCTGTATCGTTTGTTTTAAACCAGTGATTGTTGATTGAAAATTGATTACAGCTTGTCGTCGGGCGTCCCAATGATGATGCTTCAACCCGTAAAGTTTCTGTTGATGAAGGATTGATGACCAAGGAGCGAGTAAGTCTAACATCAACTTCCGAATGAGAACCACCCCTTTTCAGCCGAAAAAATACATCTCGGATGGGGAACTCTCTGATGCCAGCGGGAGAGACACACCCGTGCGGAAAAAGAGGCCAACGAAACGTCGTCCTCGTGACGAATACAGACCGTGATCATTCAACAATTTCAGCCATAGCAATTCAATTTAGAAAAGAACGAAAGAAGCCCAGAAGGGATAGATCGGGGTCAAGCTCGAGCCGTGGTACTTTTGACGGATTCCTGTTCCCAAAGTAGGATTGCTGAAACCGTTTTCAAGCAAAATACCATTTTTTGAAGAGATGCCATAGAAGAGGAACCAAAAGAAGAGCGAAACGCCTATAAATGTGATGAATGCGGAAGGGGGAAATTATTTTCGATCAAGGTAACAGCTGCCGTATGGCCCGAATTCCGCCTTAGGAAGTGGCTGAACATCAAATCCGGGCCCACCATGCAAAAATCCCATGTCATCATTGCAGCAAAAACCTCGAATCCGTTTCGCAGTAAGGGTTTCCATGACAGCGACATATAACAATTTTAAGGCTTGCCTATCACATGGAGAAACGCCACCCTAGCGAGCCCTTATCATGTTACTACTGTAAGGACGATTTTTCGTCGAAGGTGTCCATTGCCGGAAAAGTTGATTGGCAAACATATCGGAAGCATATCTATCAGGTTTTATTTTTTTGAATCGGCACTACGTTTTACAGGAGGTTTTGAAAAAGAAAATGTATGTGTTGGCCTCAAAAGATTCGAAAGAAAGTGATCTTGTTGCGCTTCGGGGAGTTGGGCGATGTCCACATGGTCCACCCGTTAAATGCAAGTACGTAGTTAATTTTAACTTAAAACATAAAATTATTCATTACTTTATCCGTAACTATACTCTTTAGAAATTTTCCCAATTGCCCTGGCGAACGTTGCATCTATTCACACGGCCTTTGTCGTTTTGACAAGACATGCCAGGTTTGTGGAGCATTTAAAAAAATAGAAATATGTATTTAGAAACAAACATGCCCATTCGATCATGCTAGCCGCCCGCGCACCTGTATGACCTGCTTGAACGATATCAAGGTTCTAAAAATAATTTGCATAATAATATTTTAGGGCGGCAGAAGTGGTGGCCGTAATCGTCATTGAATGGATCTCATCAAAAAGTCATAGAAATTTCTAAAATAGCATATCTTCATCATGATCATTAGCCCTGTGATATTCAAAATCCCGAATGGCCAAAAAGATGTTGTCCGTGGTATATATAGTTTGTAATATTAAAGTCTTGTGGATAAATAATATTTTTATTCAAACCTTGTCGCTCATCAGCAAATATTTATGACATTAGAAACAAGGAGAAACCGGCAGGGCTAAAGGCAAAAGAGAAAGAGAGATAAATGGCAAAGGGGAAGAGTGTCAGGGTCAAAATGGGTCATCTGGGTCCGAGGCCAAAGGGGAAAAGACGGTTGTTGTAATCCCAACGGGAAGCACCACGCTTGGCCCACAACTGCTGCTCCCTCATACCAACCACCGCTATCTATCAGAATCTATCTTATGAGGTTGAAAATGTTTTAAAGCGTATTTTTATCATTATAATATAAAATGGCTGCCCCGACCTATATTCGATCGAATTCTGAATCAACATTTCGTGATGGGGCGTCTTCGTTGCGGTATGTTGTTGAAGCCTCAAGATTCTACGACAAAAAAACAATGAATGCTACTTAACTTAAAATAGGACTAGTGATTTTCTATAAGTGTCAGACTTTGTAATTTTCTCATTGGAAATCTAGCCCTATTGATCGTTTTTTTGTTTGTAAATATTAAATAGATCAATCACCCACTAGATATTTGACTATAAAAACCTATTTTTTATAAAACCCAAAATAAAGCATAAAAGAAAACCTTTTAGAGATGAATCGGAGCTTCACTATGCTGGGCTTCGCCGGAAACGTCTTTGCGCTTTGCTGGGTTGCCTCGCGCTACTTTCATTAATAACGATTTTCGTTACAGTGGTGAGTATATGGGACCATTTGGCTAAAATTCATTAAATTTTAAATATTTCTAAATCTAGATGAATTTCATGATTATTACAACCCTACAAATGGACAAACACGGAATGAGATTTTTGAAGTTCCATGATGTTTGGAATCCAAGCACAAAGAGCTCAGATAAGGTAAGTCTATAAAAACATATTCTTTTAAATCGGCGACCATTTCAGGTGGTTCAATTTGGTGGTTCTGAGATTGATCTCGGTGAAGTGGTTGCTATGACCGGAAAGGTGGCTGGCCACACAGATTCGGATATGCATTTGCAAGGCAGTCGGGTATAACTTACAACGGTGATAACTTTAGAATACTTCAGGTGTTGTTACAAGCCGGAAAGCCTGTTTCTCGATTGGTACTCAATGAAAATGGCTGCCGAATTGATGGTGCCTCCCAATTTTTGGTATGGACTTTTTCTGAAGTAAGAATTTTTAGGTTGAATCCAAATCCGGGAGGCCGCTGTTTTCGGCCCAGCAGCCGCTTGTGACAATTGATTGGCGCATCAAAAAGTTGAGCGCGAATAAAATTGTGACGAATAAGGTAAGCCTCAAAACAAGGATACATATAAGGGCCGTTTAGGTGCGGTCCCCAGTAGATGAGAGATTGAACATTACCGTCGAGAATATTTCTCTACGCGGTAATGAAGCGGTTCGATTGGAATCTCATCGGATTAGGCTACAGGCTGATAAAGGATCGCTTGGTTTCAATACATCGGTCAGTTTTCATAAAAAATTGCGATCTTAATTTAGGTCGATGGATCGATCCATATGCATGGGAAGGTGGCGATCGGGAATTTACAACGGGAATTTCCGCTTTCACAATCGCCCGCCCTAGCAGCTTCGGTTGACGCATACAGGTACGGATTTTCGAAATATTAATAGGTTAAGAATGTTTCAATCAAATTTAAACTTTAATTTTGAAAAATTTTTAGGGTCTGCATTTGCGGTGGCGGTAAACCTCGGCTATTTCTGGTACCTGGCAACAAGCCTTGCTTTGCAACTTTTGACATCTGCTAAAGATTCTCCAGGATTACTTTCATATGTTTTTTGAATCCTCGTCACATCATGGTCTCAACTCTAAAGTATTTGCATCTCTGATAGTCTTTGTCTTGGTTCTCAACCCAAGCTTTCTAAGCTGTGTAATAAATTGTCAGCTCGAAAAAGCACTCATAATGAAAATCGGAAACCAACTGAAAATTGGGCGGCATCGATAAGGAGATGGGCGTGTGAATCAAGTGTTTGCTGGCATGAAATGAGTCATAGGAAGGGGGCCTTCCTCCTGCTTCGCCCCATTCCAGGTAATATTTGTCCCGGCCCCGTTTTGGGGGGCTGGTGTCATGTCTTTTTCTCGGGTCGACAATCCCGGATTCTAGATTTCGGATTGTCACCATAGCTTTTCAATTTTTTAGTTTCTCCGTGTTCTTTTGCACCAGATCGTCCTCGAGTCTGTATTTTTGCATACTGGTTTGCATTCGGAACCTTAACCTGCTTAAAACTATCTTGAAAATCTATTTTGGAAGACGACTACGAGTTTACTGATATTTTAAATAATGCTTCTTATTTTTGTAGAAAATTTCAAAGTGGTAACGTGTATAGTTTTTATGATACTTTGCAATCGACCTTTAAAATTCCTGGGGACTCGTTTAGCAACAATGTCAAAACTAACAGTACTATTTTTTTATTGCCGGATTAATTCACATGGTAGCTATTCTAAATTCCATATTTCTAATTTACACAGCGACAATTCCCAAACTTGCCTTCAAACCTCTACAGAATATAAATGAGCCACCTATGGCCAGTCACCTTTCGAATAGTTTCTGAATCGGGGGATACAGCTCCAAATCGATGAGCCATCGTCGACATATTCGGGGATAGTCATGACTCATAGTTCGGACGCCTACTGAGGCATGCCGGGCATCGAGGCTTCTTCCAGCGATAAGGAAACTCCCCCAAAAAATGGCCCACTCTTCCCTGGCCGCTGACTCAGTATTTGCATCGATTCTCACAGTAATAAATCTTCTGGCTTCGGATAGCATTCAAAATCGACGAGTTATGTTTTTTTATTATAATATTTGTGCAGTTTTAACGACAATTAAAACACATCGTCAGGATCAGGAAGGCCCATTTCAATTAGCATATAGGGGATCTTAGTTTTAAAATTAGCATAAATCTGCTCTTCACCTTCTTACCCACCCTCTCCTCCATTTTTGCACAACGTTTGGCTTTTGGCAAAATATAGTGTCGGCCAGCTATACCTTCCTCGGCACTATACCTACATTTCAATTTTACGTAACTACGCCCTGGCTAAATTAGAATATTTCTTGTTTTGTCTTCCGGTGCCTTCATCGGGTTTCCTCCTCGATCCCTCCTCCGGGCTGACTCATCCATAATGGGCGCCATCTTGCGCCCAGGCTATACGAAATTTTTGTGCCTCACGCCCTTGTATTTCCTTTACCATTGTATAAAATTAAAATATTTATTTGGAGGTTTTCAGCCCTCAATGAAGGTACGATGGATTTTGGCAGTGCTTTTGCTGCCGTTAATCCTTGCCCAAAATCAATTCAATCAATTCAACAATGGTGCTCAAGACTATCCGCAACCGCCACAGCCTGGAGTAAACCAGCAGCCGAGTGGATATGTTGGAGGAGATTATCGGCAGATTACGCTTTATGATGGTAACTTATCAAAAAAAATAATGTTTTATTAAATCGACTTTCAGGGCCTCTTGTTGCCTACGGTCCACAATGGGGAGATTCGGTCATCGAAGACGATACCCAAATGGGGCGTCTGGTCCCGTTGCACACATTTTTTCCTTACTACGGAGGCAAATACAACTACACCATTGTAAGTCACTCATCAAATTATTAATCGAAGTACTCTTAGATCTCCACAAACGGCTATATCGGTTTCGGCTACTTCAGCGAGCAGCACAGCGCCTATAAAGTGGGGCTAGACGTCGACTGGCCAAATAATGCTGACCCAGCCATTATGGCACCATATCTCTGCAGGCTAGTAATTTTCGGCAAAAATAGCTAAAAACAAAATCCAGGCAACGAATTGGAGGAGCCAACCTGCAGCGCTCGCGCGTTTTCTATCGAATTGAAAAACGCGCCTCGTCCCATCAGAACATCAATTATGGTATTTCACCGCGCAAAATCCAGGATTTAGTGGATTTTAGGCAGCGAACGGCTACACTGCAACGGCCAATCTCATATGTTTTGCGACAACAATTCCGAGAATTTTTTGACAGCAATTGAGCGTTCGTTGCAAGGTGGGGAAAGCTATTTCGAATCGTTCTAATCCTAAACTTTCAGAAGGTGTTGCTGGCGGTGGTGTATTCCGAGCACAAGCGGCCCTTGTTGTCACTTGGAAGGATATGATCCCAAATATGGGCGAGGAGGACTCGCGAGCCTCGTACCAGCTCGTTTGGGCCACGGATGCACAGGTAAAAGCTGAAGTTTCAGCACTTATCAGTGTTTCAGGGTCATTTGGCTTATGCCATCACTAATTACCATACGCTGAACTTTGATGCTGCTGATTTGAACGGTAACTCAAGGACTGGACGATGCCAGGTATAAAATTGAGCCTGTGTGGTTTTCATAATATTTAGGCGCTTTTTAACGGCGGTAATCACACAGGAACAGTTCAGTTAGATCTTTCTGACCTGACAAAGAATCGGCCATCATCTTTGTCGGACCGATCAGGTAAGTAATAGGTCCTCTTTTACGATTTTTCAAGTCGTTTAATAACAATAAAATGTTTTCCGATCTTCATTAGAGGCTCAAAATGCCTTTTTAGCAATTCCACACGTAACCCGTGGACGCTATGTGCACCGGGTTGATGATGTCGTCCGACATGCTGGCTGCAGCAACAAGACGGGCGGAACACGTACGTTTAGAAGCCTGAAAATGTACAAAGTACAAAACTTTTAGACCCACTCCTCATCTACCCCAATATTGTCTCAATGCTTGGCCAAGTCAATGTCGAAGTCAATGCGCTCTGTCTGGACCAAACCGTTGCCTACACACTAATGATCGAAAGCAGACAGGTTGAAAAATGATAACACCTTTGTTAAATTTTTATTAGTCTGCCCCTTGCGAAGTTCTTTCTCCCTCTATCGCGCGGTGCCGACTTCCAAAAATTCTGGATTGGGGCACGAAGACGGTGTACTTCCAGCCCCAGGGTGGATTGGCTCAAGATGAAAAAGCTTTCGTTGGATTTATCTATTTCGGTAAGCAACCCTTAGCCCTAGGCTTAAACCTACGATTTCAGTCCCACCAACCCTTGACCCCACTCGACTTGACATTGGAAATGTAGCCCAATGGTATAAAGACCCCGTCCAAACAAGTCAAACTCTCAAATGGTATCCAAGGAACTTCACCAACGAGATGGTTAGGCGTCTTATTTTCCTAAATGATCAATGTTTTAGTTGGGCGCTATTGACACGCCACGGTCTTCCTACATCGATAATTCCATCTATTCGGTGACGCTTGGACTCTTCGTCGTCGGTTATCGTGAAGCCCAAGATGACACGAAGAAGAAATTTATCCCACAGCATCGGGTATTGGCTAGGTAATGCAGATTAAACGGGACTCAACGATTATGTATTTAGATTGGGAACATTTACAAACCGGGCTGATGACGAATACCGCTGGAAGGCGCAGGTTGAACGGATCGATTTGAACCACGTTGAAGCCTGGTACCTTTCGGAGTGGGACCGACGCGAAGAGCTTTTCACATATCGGTACGTTCAATTCGCTTGTCATGGCATTTTTTTAAGATTCGGATACCTTAAACTCGCACCAATTCCCTCATCCTCACAGACAGCGGCGGGAAATGAACATAGTGTGGATTTGGAATTGCCTGAAGGGTAGGCTTGTTAACGAATTTTTGATTCCATCAATTTTTAGCCTCGTCTCAGCCCCGATCTCTCTTCATTGGCTCTGGACTACCTATGAAAGCAAAGAATTGACACACCTGAAAAAAGAACATGACGAACGAACGGCAAAAACCGAATTCGTCAAGTTGAGGGCAAGAGAGATGTGCAAGGAGTGGTATGAGGAAGATGGAGCCCTGAACAATTTCATTCGAGAAACCGGTAACTGAAAATTGAGCTTTTCTGTATGGCACTTTCAGAAACAAATTCGTCTTGCCCGTGCAAAGAAGAGCAAGCTGCCATGGACTACGGTAGATTTATGCCACATCCAAGATGTAGCCGGGTAAGAATCGAACGGCCAAGCTTAATTTAAGCTTCTATTTCAGTTATTCCGTGATGTTACCTGTACCGAAACGCTTGGGTCGTCGAATTGTTACATGTCCGCTCAGAATGTGCAGGGATCACACGTTAGAGTGACTAGCGAGGGCGTGCAGGAAAAGTTGGTTTTTTCTAGTGCTTGAACACTGAATTTCTTTAGTTCGTATACCACCCACTACGGACAGACGTGTTGTTATGACGCACAAGGCTTCCTGATGCAATCTTCTTACCAGCCGGTCATCAAAATCGACGACTCAACCCCATATTCTCCCGGATTCCCCACGCGAGCTTACGAACACGGGACTTACCCTGATATTGGAATGTTTGAGGTGGGTAGTTATCTTTAAAACCCAGCATCTATATTTTTAGGTTCCTGGTCTTTCCACTTTCCATCACGATATCCTACCTTATTACCTGTGCTGCAAGTTTACTGATTTCCGCTGTCAGCTTTTCTATTGGCGCAGACCATCAAGCGCCTGTCAAGCTTACGAAGCGCCGGCCACTGGTAGAGATATTGTTAAAAGTCACAAACAATTAAATTTTAGGCTCTGTAATGGGTGCCGGGGCGTACACTAGCCTCGACGGACGACAATTCGTCTTCAACGAGCCTGGCGTTTTCACCTTGCTACATGCTCATGCGTAAGTTACTCGGAAAATTTAGCAGCAACGTTTTATTGCAGTACACAGTCCACACCGGAAGTACAGATCCAAGTCCGCCAGGAACGATTCCCCGACAGAAGTGTCAATTTTGGTATTTCTACCTTCGACAACGATAGATGGTTATTTTTAGGACGTGTCGAGTACAACCAGGATCGAGTCGTCCCTTCCAATTCTACCGTAATCACCGGCGTTGCTCTCAGAACTGAAGGCGCGGATACGGTAAATAAGACACACAATTTTTCACACTGTTTATAGGTGCACGTTGTACTCCGCAAGGATACCTATCGCGGTAGGTACAGGACTACAGTAATGGTCGGGAATGTGGTCCGATATTTTGACAATATGGTGCTGCAAAAATTCCGAGGTAAGTGAAACAGCATGAATTAGCAAATGGATTTAGGTGTGACTATTTATGTAAACAACGTACACAAGGGGCAATCGGAAGTGTTCGTGGTTTTGGATAAGGCACAGGTATGGTGATATTTTCCATTGAAAATATCGTGACTTTGATGGTTGTATGTAAATTAAATTCTTAGATTGGTGTTCGCATCCGTGAATCTTACGCTATGGATATGGATATAACGCCACAGTTCTGGGAAAGCCCCGGGCTCTTGGATGTTACGGTCTCCGTCCCTCCACAATATCGAGTGGTATGACGAAAAAATACTGATTTACCGTCCCCTATTTAGCACACGTCATCCCATATGTACGATCAAGGAGAAAAAGCCAAGGTTGAAGGTGTTTTGATGCCATATGCGGACCAAAGCTCGAGGTATCGAAATTGAATATAGCATTGTAACGCCTGAGTACTCTAGCGGCTACCCACAAGTTCTCCAATGGGCCGACGTCAACAACGAGGGAATGCGCTCGACCCTACTGCGCTGTAAGTTTTATTGTCATTATTCATGACCAAGAATTTAGACAAAGTCGGAAATGTCGATCAATACCTACAGGATAATCATATAGAAGACCTCTTCATTGCCACCACCCAAACAGAACAACTCTTTAATGTAAGAATTTCGAAACAAATCAAATTCCGATTTTTAGGCATTCCCTGACCACTTCTTTGAAGGCGCCAACTTACACGCCGGCCAGCAAATATCGTAATGCGTATGTAAAACCTTAGTAACAGTGATATTCGCTCGATTTTTCAGCCAGTACAACCCATTCGTTCCGATGACCGAGCAAAGTTACCGGAATTTCATTGAATTCTGCCGAAAGGTACCCAATAGCTTCAAAATTATATATCTTTGGCTTCAGACGGTCCCCATGCAGATGCAGCCAGATTGGGAAAAGGCGGCTCTGAAGCGTTGCCCACAAGTGCAGAATATGGAAACGAGTTGTGCTGGAGATGTTGCTTGTCTCTTCGATACTACAAATTTACAAGTAAGTTTTTTTAATCGTCAAATCACGCCCAAAAAATTCAGTCCCGTCTTCTCGGAGATGAGGCCAAATCAAACCATGCCTACTATCAACTACAACGTGGAGAATCTTTGCAACATTGTGAGTGATAAAGTCACCCAGAATTTTCAAATAAAATTAATTTCTAGTTAATTCGTGCGGTGCGATGAACATCGAGTACCCGGAATACCTAATCAAGGGTCCGTCATCAGCTGGAAGGGCTTACATCGAAGGTGACACTCTCCAATTCAGCTGCTATCAAACACATATCGTCTATGGCGACAACGAGTTTACATGTAGGCTGAGATTCAAGACCAAAGAACAGTATATTCAGGCCAGAAGCTACCAATCGCCCATGATTCTCGGCATGGGGATGGTCAGCATTCATATATGATGAAGTGGACTTCTGGTTCGCAGCCTTGGTGTCGACACAGGTATCCAATTCAGAACAACTAGAAAAGTTTAGTAAAGAACTCTGGATTCCGGTCCCAAAACAATTCAACGGAAGGGCCTCCTTGGATTTTATGCCAGATGTTACGGGCTTTGCGCGCCAATTAGCCCTTACTAGCTTTCGATGCATAAATGAGAAGCGGGGGAGATATGATAGTGTGTTACTAGGCTAGCTTTTGGCGGGAAAGGTTTATCGTCGAGGAAGTTTTGGTCGTTCTGAAGTACCGAAAGTTGAGAAATCCAGTCCCTCACTTTGAGCCCTGAGGAACTCACTGTTCATCACATTTCCAGAGCCAAAGACAACGTTCTAACCTGGATCCAATGGTGCGCTGTCGTCTTCGGAATCCTGATCGTCCTCGTCATCATCTTCGCCTCCTGTTGGGCTTGTAAGCAAAAGATGAAACTTCTCAGTGCTAGATCCTTCGAAATGGTAAGCAGCTGCGCAACCTCAAAGTCTGGCGTTGTTTAGGAACCGCTCCAAGTTGTGCCTGGGCCAAATACCGTACGCTACGTCCGAAATGAGAAGTTGAAGCCCGGGCTTCCGGTGCTTGATCGAGAACCATCAAGAAAAAGCTCTTTGAGTAGTTTGCAACCACTAGCGTAAGTTTTTAAGACGACAAACTAATGCTTTAGTTTCTTCCTTTTTGTATATAATAACCCATGTTTTTAGTGACCAAAGCAGACCAAGCCCAAAAAGCCGTGCTAGTGCTCAACCACCATACAACGACTACAACCCAAGACCTGGAAGTGGCGGGGCGCAACGGCGAACAAATGGAAATCAGCGCGGTGAAATCGCAGTCTAAATCATCTCACCGACCTCCTTTAATTCTATATGCACCCTATGCAATGTACCCTGTGAAATCTAATTGTGATGATTACTCTCCATTTCAATGCTAGTCCCAAATTACAAACTCCTGACGCAAATTTCCCAATAGCCATTACACAATTCTCCTCCTTGATACTCAGTATCCGCTGTGATTTCGGACTGTAAATATTCGGATCGTTTTTGTTATTGTTTATTTTTTGCTGCTCTAAATAAATCTATTTCTGTTTTAGTTTTGTATGATGCGTTTTCAAGGGCCTGACTTATTTGCCTTGGTAGAGCTGCAAACCCCTTTTTTTAGTGAGGACCGTTCGAGGAGGCGAGAAATTCTGGGATTTTGAAAACTCCCTTGAGCACTCGTATAGTTGATTCTCCATGTATCGATCATTGATCCACCGATTCGCCCGGTTAAAATTCAAGATTCCCTTCAAATTCCATCCCTCCGAATGGCGACAAAATGTTTTTAATATATGGTGGCGGCCGTCTGACCGTGGGCAGGAAATAAAGGGAATGGGCGATGCTTTCCAGTCGGCACTCCCTGTCTCTCTAATCTCTTTATCGCTTGGGAACATCTCACCGTTTTTTTTGAGCCGGATTGCCGTCGCCTTTCTGTATTAGTTTTTCCGATTGACTTCTGGGTAGTCTTTTTGCACGATTTACGGTCTAAGTATTGGCGATGTGGGGCGTGGTATCGTTTTGGTTTTGCGAGGTTTTATTTTGTGAGCGCCAAGAAGTTTAGCGAGTTTTTCCTTCGATTGGAATGTCTTAATCGGACAAATGTACCTTCTAAAAATAATTCTTAACTTGTCGACGAAAAAGTAATTAAGCTACGCTTACATTAATACCGTATCCTTATTGATTTTCGTATTCTCCGCCGCTGAACGGCTGTAAAGCTTAATGAATCTAAAAGGTTGCACCAACTCGCCAAATCTAAGACGCCTTGACCGATCAAGGCTCGAGGGTTGGAATCAAGGGGCAGCACCGCTGTGACGCATTCCGGCTTTATTACCAGCTTCTTCGGACAGGAGAGGTCTCCCCCCGTATCGCGTCTGCCAGTGAAGCAAAGCTGCCGATTCCCCACGGCTTCCCAGCCTTCACAAAGCAATCGATTGGCGCTTGAAGAACCTCACTAGACGGTGGCTTGATGTGAGTAGACGGTATTGTAGCATGACATTTTGTGATTCCGGGTGGTGTTATTGGGACGGTACAGTTATCAAGGCAAAATATCATGGTACCTTAGCGTCTTGGGATAAGAGGGTTCACGTGAAAAGCATGTTTTTCCACTATATATTGATTTCCTAGAAAGCTCCCAACGTATGCAAATTGTCTTGGGGTAATTGTATCGCTTTATTAAGCTGTTCTGTGTGTCGGGGTGAGAAGCATACCAGCACCTCTTTTCGATTGAGCTAATTCAAAAAATATCATAGTTCACTTGTCGATCAATAAGCAATATGTTTATTTTCTTTAGATGGCTTTTAAAAACACCTTTCATAAACGTTGGCGCGAAGCCGGATCAATCTAATTTTTAGCCTGAACTTGTCTACTCGGACGTAACAATAGCCGACTTTAGCAGCCTGGCTACTTCAAAAGCCTCCGGGTCCAAATTTTAGAAATTTCTCTATTCGTGTTGCAACCTGAAGAACCAAAAAGCTTTAGCCGGAAAGGACTTAGTATTTGAACGCACCGATTCATTCCCCTGCGAAACAACGGAATTTAACCTTATCAATTTCTAGCCGGTTGCGGCAGTGACCTCACGGGGGTTCGCACTTCGCGACCAAGCTGGGCACAAGTTTTTACGTTTTTTTTTAAATTCAGAAACTAGACATCGTTGATTAACGATAACGTTTCCCATCAACACCAGATATCGATTTGCGACCGGGATTATCGATTTATAGCTTTGTTCCCAGATTCTTTTTGCTTCATTCCTCAAATTGCAAATGGTTGGTGGGCATCGCATATCGCAGTCCCTCCTCCAGTCTCCACCGTTATCAGGCTCACGTAAAATTTTATGTTTTTGCATCTCATTATTCGGGCCTCTTTTCGGCGATCGCTTCGGGCCTTCTTGACACCATCACTATGCATCGACTTCGCTCTTGAAATATTTAATAGTTGCCCTTTGATCTGGACTATTTGGACTTATTTTATCTAGCGGTGATTTGGTTTTGCAGGGACCGTCGTGTTTTGGGATATTCTTTTAGAACGTGGAGGAATGCCTAGATACCTCCGGCCCCTGGCACCTGTTTTCCAATTTGCATCCCATTCCATTTACCACGATCTGCAAAACGACAGTAGCGCTGCTGTTGGACCCGTTTATCTTCAACTCCCTGTTTAGTCTTTTCAAATACTCCTTACCATTTTGACAGACGTTGCTTTCGTTTTGCGGTTTCCAAAAAATGATCCGTATTATCATTCAATTCCCTAATCTACAGAACACTTGGGATGACAGCCAGCCGGAACGGGACCCTGGAAGGAAAGGACGGGGAGTTGATCCCGCTTCGTCGTAGGGCCACAACTCGTGGCCCTCCGGATGTCGGTGGCTTCATTACCTTCCTCTACAACAAAGAGGTACTTTCGACTCGAAAAAGACAAAACGAGGCTCACCATGATGGCTCGTGAATTGCCCGAACCAACAAATAATTTTTAGAAAGGAGAATTCTGCTCGCGGACACCGACGAGCTGGGTGAAAATTGTTGTCTTCTATATTATTTTCTACATTTTCTTGGCCGTATTTTGGGTAAGAATTCATTTTTTTTGTCGCTACGATCTTACTTGAACCACCGTAAAATTGAGGCATTTTAGCTCGCTTGTCTAGCGACATTCCTTGGTTCACTCAACGACAAACACCCATCGTTTTACGGCAAAGGATCGATCATCGGTGTTCATCCGGGCGTCGGCTATCAACCGTGGCTGAAGGTAGCTACAGGTTTTCTCGCCTTCTGCCCCTACACTTCCCTTATCTTTATTCATTCTGAGTGCACACTTTGGCTTTGATTTTTCTACGCCACCGTTTTATGAGTAACCATTCCGGAGTCGCCGTGGAATTTAATTGCTTCTGCAGGGCGAACGGTTTAGGAAAAAATTCTGGGAAAATCGATGACTCATAAACATTTAAAAAACCCGGTGTATTTTGGCGGCTGCTTAACTTTATTCGGATTTCTAGATCAATAGAAACTGATAAAATTCAGGAGAATCCGGACTCAACCCTCATCAAGTATAATGTTCGCGATGCTCGCACCAGCAAGCTCTACATTGACCAGTTGACTAATTATTTGGCGCGGTACAAGGTTTGAAACATCCGAGAACTGGGAACGGTATTCCAGGACCTTAACGAAACACGCGAATGCGGTCCAGATGAGAGCAATTGGCATGCCAGTGGGGATGAATACGTCCCGGCTTGCAGATTCGATTTGAAGGTTGGTGAGCACCGCCTAGAATTTTTTGAAACGACACCTAATGACTGCTCAAGGAATCATAAATATATGGATATATTAGGTATTTAATTAAATAATCCGCTTAAGGTTTTCGAAGATGCTGGTTGCTCCGCGGAAAATGACTATGGCTACAAATCTGGTACTCCGTGCGTTATTATCACGCTCAACCGACTGATCGGATGGGAACCATTTGCGTATAGTTTGGAAAGCGTGCCGGAGGTATGCTTCTATCTTATACGCTATTTATATATTTGGCATCCTTTGACTACTCAAGGAAAAGACTACGTTATTTTAGCCAATCCGCGGACGCTACCGTAATGACTCTATTGCCATCAACTGTGAAGGAACCAATTTGGTAGATAAGGTATGTTTTGGGATTAACTGTAAATAGGCTATTAAAATTAAATTGCGATAATCCAACGTATTACAGGAACATCTCGGCGAAGTGAAATACATCCCGAGTTACGGTATCGATGGAAAATTTTTCCCGTACTCGGTGCTGCCCAACTACCATCAGCCAATCGCTATGGTCAAGTTCGATCATTTGCCAAGGAATAAGGTATATAGAGTAATCTTTAGCTTCTTTTTCAACATATAATATTTCTAACAAAAATTTTAGATGTAATTACCATCAATATTTTCTAGCTTGTCTTCGTCGAATGCCGTGCCTATGCCGCTAACATCAAGCACGACATCACCCAAAAACTTGGCTTAATCCATTTCGAACTGTTCGTCCAAGATAAGGCCGTCAAGGGACTCAAGGCCAACCAACAATCTGGATAAAAAGCTACTCATCACATCATCGTTACGCATGTTGTAATTATCTTTCCTGGTTTTAACAGCTCTTTCTCAATGCCTCCATCTCCAATCCGCTGAGTATTCTTCCCTTTTTGTGATTCCCATTCTTTCCTGTCGCTTCAGAGTATTTCTAGTGTAGAATTATCACATAAAAAGATTTTTATCCATTGCACATTACGGGGGGCACGCTCGTATGACATTTCTGGGCCACTCAAAGTATTCGCAATTCCTTAATGGGGGTGAATATTGCACAACACCAGTGGGCCACGCGCGAAGAATATTAGCGTGGCCCGAGAGCAAATCAATTTATGGGTAGTGGGCTATTTGAAAAAATCTATATAGTGGACAAATACCGCTGATTTTGGTTTGAAGTAGAAGGTATCGGTGGGTAACTGTAATCTGGGGGAAAAATTTTCTGGGATGGATCGGGGGAAATGAAGAAATAACACAGTCAAAAGACGATGAAGCTCTTCAGGGCTGGCGTGGAATGACCATTTGGGACAGCCTTGAGAATGTTTTTGGGGGGTTTTTTGAAATAGGACAGTTTGGAAGGGGCGGTGTGAATGGCAAAATGGGATCTTGGTTACGTTCACCATTCACCACCCATTCCGTTCAAATTGCATTCTATCTAATAACAATCCGTGACGAGAAACGGGACTGAGGCACATTGAGTCAACTCATAGAAGGGCCGGGGCGCAAAATAACGAAAAGCAGAATCATAAATTAGCCAGGGTGCAAAAGAGGAAGAGGGTCGTAGGGAGCAGGGGGAAAAGAATATATGGCACAGCTCGGTAGAAGCCAAAGAAAGGGGGAAGGAAGGAGCGAGAGAGACGAGAGACAGCAACAAAGACTTTAAAGGAGCACACAGCTGTGGGGGGAGAACTTTAAAGGGCTTGAAAAGGGAAGAAGGGCCTGAGGGAGGGAGCAGAACCGGCTACGGTGGTCACAACCCCGGGTTGGTGAAGACACTAATGACGGGTGCGAATAAGGGAAGAGTTGGGATGGATAGACGAGAGGAACAGGATATATAGCAATGAAGGCTATAAGCAAACGGGGGGATTTATGATTGTTATCGGCTCGATTTGGTTGACATTAATGCGGGAATTGGTTGGACTGAGGCGGATTGCCGATAACATTCAAAACCCCCTTCGACGTAATTCGAGCCATCCCTGGACTCTGGAATTGTTTCTGTGCAGCAACGGGTGGAGGGGAAATCAAATATGGAATGGGAGTGTTGATCCCAATCATACAGCCATGGGGGAAGAGTTATATATTTAAGGGGAAAGGCAGAGGATGGGGGAGAAGGGGGGAGTTTTGGATAAATGGTGCGGCAGGCTACGGGAGACTCCAAAGGGCTCCTCAGTACGGGGCGAAGCGGGTTGACGATTGGCCGGCTTGTGTAGCTGCCTTGGATGATGGCGGTGAGGCGCCCTTGACGAGATGCGTTCCGAGCAGCATACTGCAACGATCCAGCTTACATTCGTGCTTTCTATTTGTCACACTCTCGCGCACTTGAATATATTCATTGACCGTGCCCCTTGCATGCCTGAGGGGTTGGCTAGAACTCGGTTTTTTTACTCGAAAAGGGCTACAATAGGGACCCACTGCAGGTTAGGGTGAGGCAGAAGCATTTTCGTCCAAACATACACAGGCTAGACACGTGGAATTCAGGGGACTTAAGCGTCGATAAGGGGCAGATTTCTTGGAGGGATTTGTAATTGACGGGCTACGGGTTGGCTAATATAGTTTTTACCTTTTCGTAGTCTATGATTTTTTTATGCTAATATATGGATTCAATAAAAGTAATTTACCAACGCTAAGCATCAAATATAGTCGTTATTTCTATCAAACTTAATTTTATTAAACCATTGTATCATTAAGTGACCCGTAAGCCCATGCAATTCCGTAGCCCCTGAAAAACACTACCATCGCACCTTATGATATGCGCGACTACCGTATGCAGAGACCGGTTAGAACATAAAAGGTCAGTCCGGCTGGGGGAAGGTCAATTTCAAGTTTTGGTGCCACGTGGTGGATTGCATAAGGGGGATAGCTTTGAAATAGAGGAGGGAAAATTTCAGCCCGAAAATAGGTAGCATCAAATCAAAAACGTTTGTATCCGATCGTGGGGTTTTTTGAGCAAATCTTATCAGAAATCCGAAAAAAGGCCATCTAGACCAAAGTATGGGGGTGGAATTTTGAGGGGTAAATGGAAAACCAGGGTAGGAATTTGGGGGGAAGGAAAACTAAATTGGCGGCATAAATGTACAAATATATTTGTTTGGTATGTGATTTGTCATCGCGGGCGATATGTTCACCTGGTGTTGAGGGCAGCATATTGGCCGAGGCCGGCGAGGCCGAGCTGTTCGTATTTTTTCGCTTCATCTTTGGCCCATTGCGCTTGGAGGTTTTGGGCGTTCATCAGGTTGGCAGTTTGGGCGGACGCGTCACCGGCACTCATTAGCATTCCACCGTACACTGAAAAGTTGTTAGATTACGGTGAAGTATCTTATGCTGTGCCGAAACTAAACAAAGTATTACACGATTAAATTTGAAATTTGGATTTCGCTGTTCTTTTTGATTACGGGTTAAATCAATTTTTCTATGAATATATATGAATATTTTATGGGTATGAATATTCTATAAAGTATAACGTATTTAAACACCATTTTGCATACATTTAAGTCATAGAAATTCTAAAAAATTTTTGAAATATCATTACTTTTTGGGTAAAACGTCGAAAAATGCTTATAAATACAATTCTTATTTACATTTTTCGGAATTGGAAATACCAGAAATACTATCGAAATAATTAATTACAATCGAGATTAGGCTGAATAAAAGAAGCGTCTACCCTTTATTATAACCTACTCGGAATATATCCAGCATATGACGTTGCAGCTGTCGGATCACCCATCGAAAGTTGAGCACCAGGCATCATCGCGCTCAGCTGGGCTGCTCGAGTCAACTACACCCAGATGCTTAATCCAACTACAGCTATGCTCACCTGCTCAGCTGCTCCATTTCCCTGGGCCATGATGGGTTGACCATGGAATGGTTGAGACAGAAGGGCAGCTACAGCCTGTTGTTGAGCCGCCGCTTGGGCCGCCGATGAGGCGATCAGCAACGGGTTGAACGTCGGCTTCGGACGGTATTGAAGGGTGGCGCCTTTGGGTGGTGCCTAAAAATGATTTATCTGATTATTTTTTCACTTAATTTGCCTGAATATTAATTTCAACCAAATCTGCACCTCATCGCATTTTTAACGATTATTTATCAAAGGAGGCAATAAGGCTTTCGTAAATTGAAAATCCGACGATATGCTGATTCGGTGCAATGAAAATTGGACTAATGCAAATCAATCTATTTTCAGGAGACCCACCTCTAGCAAAATATTGCAGATCTCCTTCATGCAAAGCACAATAGCGTCCGCAGTCCCCGACAGCGTCACAGCGCGTTCTGTAGATGATGGCAACATTTCGGAAGCAACTTGAAGCGATGCTCCAGTTGTCTAAAGATAAGGATGACAATAACTGTTAGCAGCTGCTACAAACCTCTCGAATTTCCTTAATTTTACTGCCACCCTTTCCGATTAATGATCCGCATTGGGTGGCCGGGATGATCATCCTCATGGTAATCGGCGGCTTAGGCACCGAATTGGGTAGGGCTTTCATGTCCTAAATAACGGTAAGGTGGTTAAAAAGCTTTTTCTCACATCAGAAAACTTGTTGCAGATCATGGCAAAGGATTTGTCGATCGTCTTCAGGGATCCCGTGATGGTGACGATGCGCTCTGGGCATGAGCCGTCAGAGATATTTATCTGAATTTTTGGATGGTAATTTCTAGTGCAAATTTTTCAATTACCTTTGCTCCGGATTCCTCCCGAATTAGCTTAATTTGGTCTCCACGTTTGCCAATGATACTGCCAACTTCCTAAAATGGGCGTTAAACCAATTTTTGGATAAAAAGCTGTGAATGAGCAACAATAATTTACCTTTCCCTGCATCAACAGTCGAATCGTTAGGATCAAGCTCATAGGTGGTGCTCCTGGGGCACCAGGTGCCGGAGGAGATTCTGACCCGGATGGTTCCGCATTGAAATCTAAATTATGCTTAAAAATTGTTGGCCGCGGCTTACCATGCAATTCAGAGTACTGGGCAGCATATGATGAGGGTTGGGTGAAGGAAGCTGTTGGGAAGACGGAGGGAGGGAACTGCCCAGTCAGGTCCATCTCACTGCAATTGATTGGATTATCGAAAAATCTCGGAAAACAGAATGTGGAGAAGTTGCATTGAGAAGAAAATATATAGCACAGTAAAC
Source organism: Mesorhabditis sp. LJ9110 (assembly GCA_038088335.1). Taxonomy (NCBI): domain Eukaryota; kingdom Metazoa; phylum Nematoda; class Chromadorea; order Rhabditida; family Rhabditidae; genus Mesorhabditis; species Mesorhabditis sp. LJ9110. The sequence goes on along the minus strand of JBBGBA010000011.1, from coordinate 30,034 downwards.
AAAATGATGGGGCGTATAGCATTTGACGGATAAAAGATTTTTTTAATCGGCACACCGTATAAGTCAGTAATTTTCTGAAAGAAGGGAGTGCTTTTAAAAACACGCCAAACTGACGAAAATTCGTTTTTGTGGCTAAAATAAACCGCTTTGACGTTTTTTGAGAACACAATACATTGTTTTTAAAAAATACTTGATATAATGCCAATCCGTATTTTTTGAGTATACAGAAATTTAACTACGGTGGCTAAGTCTAATCCTTCAAAAAAAAGTCCAATCAAAATTCTATGAGTATAGCAACACATTCCATCGCCGGCCAACCGCCCCTGTGAAGAAACCGGAATCGATGCAAATGCCTTCCTACGGACTTTACCCTACTGGCCCTCCTTTCCGTCCTTCCTTCCGAAGCTTCCAAGGTGGACGAGCCGCCGAAGGGGCCGATTGAATTTGGATTTGGACGGCGGGGCTCCCGGGGCCACTGCATTCAGAGCCCCCGGATCCCCGTAGAAGGGCCCAGCCGCCAAACTTATCAATTTGGGAAGGCGGGAAGGGGAAGGGGAGGTGCAAACAGCAACAATCCATACATTCTCTTCTTCTTTTCCGGTAACGGAACACAAACAAGCGACGACGATTTGGGGGTTATGATTCAGCAGGAGGATATGGGCATATAACAGGGCTGAAGCTTTATGGCATGGAAGGAATGGAATTTTGAGGCGGAGAGGTGGAGGAGGAGGAAGAGGTTGAATAAATATAGGACAAAAGAGAGTCGTAAATCTGGAGCGTCTTGGTATGGGCATGGATTTATTAGAGTAAGGTAGAAGTAGTATCTTATACAGGCGAGTCCGATTTTGTACTAACAGGCTATTTAGGATGCAAAGTGCAAACCTCAAAAAATATAGGTGATTTGCATACAAATTATATACAACGACTTCATAATACTGTTTCACTACTTCGCACTGCTTCGTACAGGAAAACTACTCATACAGCCATTGCCAAAAAATTTTCGAACCTTCAAACTTTCAGTCCAAAAATGACATTACATTCACCCCAAAGTAACCAAGAAAAATTAAGCCGTCTAGCTGTAGACTGGCAAAAGCTAGGGGCCCTAAGGGACAACCCGAGGGCCCTCCTCCTCTAGGTGGCCTATTTGGGCTAGGGGCCTGGAGTGAGGATTTGGAAGGCGGTCGCCTAATTGTGTGATGTGGTTGCTAATGGGGGGATGGGCCCCCCAGCTATGGCTGGGCCCTCTCCATCGGAACCCGGACCGTGTGGTGGCGGTGGCTGGGCCTTACTGGCTATGGGCCTTTTCTTAGAGGATGGTCGTTAGGGTTGGGAGGTTCCGAGCTTTATTTTTAGTTTTGTGAAAGAGGTTTGGGGGGAATGAATATTGTCTTTTTAAAAAGCCTAACACATGTTGTTATTTTCTAAAAATGATCGTCATTGTCGATTACAAGAGATCTGATATTTTTTGATCGCCAAAAAACCTAAAAAGTTAAATTGATCCATCTGGACCAAAGCCGGCAGTTTTGATCATCTAGGACAGCTTAAAGCTCTTCATAAAAAATAGAAGGTCTAAGACACACCAAAAAAATTCCTAGTTGTCAAATTCTAACCAGAATTTCATCTGTTTTAAGGTGGGAGCGGGGTTATATCGAACGCGCTGATAATAGTGGAAGGAGCTTATGTTAGAAGAAATCGACTTCTGGAACCTTAACTAAAACGTTATTCCACTATCAATTAATCAAATTCACGAATTAAATCAATGAGCAAAAAATTTCCACAATAAACCTCCCATAAATTACATGTAAGTGAAAATAAGGGAGGGCCAAGATGGAAATGGTAGCTACTCCATTCGAAGAGCTCTGGTGCAGCCCGAGCCCTGGGCAGTGGTCTCCCTCCCCCCGAAAATCCCCTCCTTCCACTTCACACCTCCTCCGACGGCGACGCAAAACGAAACGGACATTCTTCCCCCCCCCCTTGCCGACGAAGCGGTAAGTGGCTGTGAAATTGGTGGACTCTCCCGGGACATCCTCCGCTCAGCTGAAGGGCTAAGGAGTATGGCCCCCAGAGGGCCCAAAACCTCTAAAACCTCTAAATAACCAAATGGAATTCGTTCCCCAACTTGGAGTGTTCGGTGTCCATGCGTGTCTTGTGTGTGATATGATAAGTTGAGGCCGAAGTAAAGAAGGGGGTTGAGATCGATTGGAAGTGTTGAGTGGACACAGTGCTGCCCCCCAGTACCCCTTCTATTCCGGAGGGCCAAGATAAGATAACGGCCGACTTCTTACCCTCACCATAAGCCTCGTCACCGTAGCATAATTCTGCTGGCGGTGAAAATTTGTTGGTATAATGAGGGAGGGGAGGGTAGACGGCACAAAATCGTATACTGTAGTTTTGAGTAGCGCTATACCAAAGATTCGATTAATCTCTATTACACCGAAATGGATTATGTCGCAATTTCAAGAGGTTAAAAATCAAGATGATAAAGTCGCTTATACCAGCTTTGGTATTAGAAAAATATCGATTTAGTATATAAAAATATTTATACCAAACTTTCTCCTATTCGCTATTAAACCGCAATCGATTATATCAAAATTTCAAGAGGTCGAAATTCAAAATGCAAATTTTTATCATAACTAAAGATATGATCGTTTATCGCGACACCGGAATTGAACATTCACCGGCCAAACTTTGACATTGTAAGATTGCGACTTAACAAAGTAGCGATTTAATTATTTTTGCTAGGATCCTAAAAGGTATGCTATATTCGAAAAAATTAGATCCACGAGACCAGGTAGGTGATAGGCAACCATCCATATTACCCAACCCCGTTATGTAACCTTATTTGCTATAGTACCCAGCCGCCAAAAGGGTGTCAATCCAACGGGGATCCAAGGCTACGGTCGCCCAAACAAACCCAAAAACGGATCGGTATTGGGCTAATGGAAGCCGTTGGAGAACCATGCGGTGGGGGGGCAACGATGCTGGGAGGAAGCTGTGGAGAAAGGTGAAATCAGATCCCTTCTCCTTCTTCGCCTCGTCCTCCTGGGCCATGGGCTTACTTTGGCACTCGTTGCCCAGATTTGGGCCATCCGGAGCCCAGTTTCATTGATCGACTATTTCCCTAGAGTGGGGGGGCTTAGGAAATGTGATAGCTGAAGAGGTCTGGCAGAACTTGAGAGGTTTGTTGCATGGTTTGGCCGGTTTGGATTTGGAAGGGGGAGGGGGCGGAGAATGGCTAATTGCACTGAGAATTTGTTTGCAATAATTCTTTCCAGGAAATACTTGTCGAAACTTACAGTTTCATAGCGTAAACAGTTTTTTTAAAACCGCTGCGCGGCCCTTTTACCCTAGACCCGCCTGCGGCCGTTCCGTTTGATATGCAGTTTGCATACGAAACTGCCCGGCAAAAAAGAAACGCAGCTCCTGGGTACCTTTCCAGTTCAGCAAGTTGCTAATATTTCCTAAAAAGTCGGGTGATGTGATTTTTTCGAACAAAAACATGATCTGAACTTCAAAATTTTAATTTAGAAACAACTTGATAAGCATGCAGGGGATTACGCATCTAATGACATCCATACCTTAAGAGCATCTCCCTAACCCGAAATCATCAAAATTTACGCAATTATGCATACAGACACCATTTAATTCCAATTTTAGTATCAAAAGTATTCAAAAAAATATCCGGATTTGTCTTAGGATAGATCAAGCGATACCTCGAGTCGATGGTGAAAATACTTCAAACAACATTTTCCAAAAAAATCGGTATACCACCGGTAGAACATTATTGAGATAACAAATCAATAGAAAAGATGAAGAGGGCCCGACCGGGTGCCCGATTGTGAGGGCGTTGTTGGCCCCAGAGGACGATGGTTGCGGTGGGGGAAGGGAAGGGCTTTGAGGCAGCCGGATCCGATCCCGCGGCTCACGTTTCTCCGCTCGGCGCCCACACACGTTGTGCAAACACTGCCACATCCATTCCTCATCGATTCACCCACCTACCTAACCTAACTCTACACCGCGAACACCTCTCCCAGAATAATGGCCGTTGTCGATACTATGTGTCATGGATTTGGTCGATTTCTTTTGACGTATTCTAGAGTAGTTTAAGGTGCGCCTAGGCCCAGGCTTACTAGGGAGGTATCTGAACTCGGCATCGAACCTTGAAAAGTCAGATACACCATTCGACGCGCCTTGTCGAGGGGATTCCAAATATGTAATAAAATCAACCAGAGCGTATAACCGTAAAAAGTTATGAGCATTCGAAGTCGTCAAAATGGCGAAAAACAGTATCTTTGTGACCCTGTATCATCCCGTGGAATGGAATTTAGCCCAAACTGATTAGTGCTCCTTATTCAACAAAGAAAGCTCTTTCAAATGAGCTATGTTACATACGGCTGCCAAAAATTTCCGTAAAAATATTTTTGGAATGCGGCGTAAGGGTAGGGTATGGCCAGCTTGCCGAAGACGTTACGAGAATTTCGCGTAAAGCCTATGTAAGATATTCCATTCGAAAGAGAATTTCTGCTGATCAAGATGTACTGTTCTGTTTTCGACAAATTACATTCTTCGAATTCGTACAGAGTCTTAAAAGGGCGGTTTTTGATGATTTTGCCAACTTTGATATAGAGAGCGTCCAATCCTGGTCTTGTTGCCCGAGGTTATTTTATCATCGCTGGTGCTTTTAGGGGTCACACAGTCAGAAAAACTTATTCCGAGTTTGGAAATGCAAAAAGTAGGAACTGGTCAAAAAGCAAAAAATAAAAATCGTGAGTGGATCCGAACCCTGGTCGTACAGACCGGAGACCCATGCGCACACCACTAGGCCACGGGGCCGATGGACAGGGTGCGCTGGGAGGGGCTCATATCGCCGCGGGCGTTTTCGCTGCAAAACTTAAAATGCTCATAACTTTTTATCGTTATAGGCTCTGGTTGATTTTATTACATATTTGGAATCCCCTCGACAAGGCGCGTCGAATGGTGTATCTGCCTTCTCAAAGTTCGATGCCGAGTTCAGATACCTCCCTAGTTAGCTTAGGAACTGGTTGGCAGATCGGAAGATTGTACAGGGTTTTGTTGTGAATTAATTTGTTTAAATCATGGACAAATCATAATTTCGAATTTTACACTGGTAATAGGCACCTTATGCCAATCTTGAAGCTCTTAGATGAAAAAATAGATATTGGCATTTACAAATTTAGGGTATGAATATGAATATACAATCTGCCTCTGATAATATATTAAACCAGAGTAAATTCGACCAGTAAAAATTGAAAAACTTTTTCGACAGTAGTACTATCCGCTAATCGATCGCCTCACGAAACCAGGCACCTAAGCTCGAATTTTCCACGCCCTACTACCTAAATAAAAAGCTCCAAAAATCAATTCTATTCCGGGTCGCCGGTTGAATGTCAAAAATCTCGAAATCGAGAGCGACAAAAAGTGCGGGGATGCGCGCGGGCTTAGAATTGGCCGAGATCCAGGCCTGATCAACCAACACCCGTCAAATAGAAGAAGGAGCCGGGCCCTCAGGGGGGAGGAATCGACGGAAAGATCAGAAGGACGGAAGATTTCGAGAGTGTTGTTGAAAGATGAAGCCACAGAAAAAGGGGGGAAAGCAGACGTCAAGGAGAAGAAGAAGAAGAAGAAGAAGAAGAAGAACGGGGCGTTAGGGTAGAGGGGGATGGTTGTGTGTGTGTGTGTGTGTTTGTCTGTCTGTATGTGTGTGTACGGTCTGTCTGTCTATCTGTATGTCCTCCTCTGGCCCAAAGCGAAGCAGAGCCTCCGTCCGCCCCGTCCTTCCCCCCGGCCCTTCTTCTACCTTCTGCCCTGCTCGTCTCGTCGGCTCCCTCTACCGATGCTGACCTGCGCAAATATTTGCCATCGCAGCGCCTCGCCAACGCGCGACGCGCGACCAAATTCGCCTCTGGCTTCTGAAGCGCCACATACACACAAACAGGCCAATCAACCAGGTGGCTTTTGGGTGGAAAAAGGCACATTGTATGCAAATGAAGTAACATTTCAGGCATATTCTAACTGGTTCCTCCGTCCAAGATTTATGCCTTATGCAATTGAGGTGGGAGTTTGAATTCATTCTAGTCAGGGCTTTTTTTACTGTAAAAAAGGTCTATTTTCTGCAAACCAGGTTACAATTCAATTTCCGTACGCAAATTCCTTAAATTTATGCAAATGAAGCAACGTTTAGAGTTCATCCTAGCTAGTTTTAGTCTAAAAAACTGGCATTTTATGCAAATGACATTGAAGTCCAAATATAATTCAGGCGAGCACGCAATATAAGAATAACCATAAAGAAACGTTAAAATATAATCCGTGGAATCTTGGAAATCATCAAAAAAATATGATTAAGGTACCGTACGATAGAAAATCATTTTCATATCGAGCCTTAAAAATGTATAGTTCGGTACCTTTCGATTTGATAGAAGAAGATAATTAAGCTACCGTAAGCCCCTCCGATAAAATCTGAACCTGGCCCAGACAATGGAATTTCTGGAGAACCAACGAGCGCACCGAGGTTTGGTGGACCGTTTCCAGGAGAACCAAGTATGAGTCTTCTGAAGAAGAAGAAGGAGAAGGGGGTAGATGAGGTGTGTCCGGTGGTCGGAGCACAAAGGAGACGAATCATGAATTATGCCATGACGGGGTGGCTGTTGGAGGGTGGGGAGAAGGTCTCTTCTTCTCACAATCCGCCGCCCCCAGCAACGTGGAAACACGGCTGTGTCGAGCACCGGGCCCATCCTATTTACTATTAGCCGTTGAGGTGGATTTCAATGATTTCGTTTGGATATATAAAGGAAACTTGCGGTGGTTTTGAGTAGGTAGCAAAGTGGAGATATAACGAGTTTTGTATGTGGAAGCATCCATTTTCCTGCTATTTTTATCCGAATTTTGCTGGATCTTGGATTCTGGATCCTGGCTCTATATGCGTAACAGATCTATTTCTAAGGTATAGAAAAGGACAGCTAATTTTCTAACATTAATGCATGTACTGAAAAGCAGGAATCGGACAACAGCATTGAGAGGTTCAGATAGACGTGCGAAAACAGTCATTAACCAACTTTTCGGGCTTTTTTTACCACGCGAAACCACGCAAAAAAAACGGTATCTATGTATTCGACGGATAAAATATATTTTACAGCGTTCTCTAACAAAAAAGATGAAAAAATCTGTCGCCACCAAGAATACAAAAAAAAACTGTTGACCAAACCGCAACCACACCCCCTAGTGTCACCCCCACATTGAAGCACCAGAAAAAGAAGATGAAGCTGAACAGCATCGCCCGTGTTCAGTAGAAAGGAGGGATCGTTGTGCCGGCGCCGTTTGCTCTAAGGATTTGTTCCAGGCGGGACCGACCGGTGGGAGATCTAGAAGGGCCCCTGGCCCCCGGGCCGAAGCTTCTTCCTTTGGTGCCCAGCCAAACGGGAAGGAAGCGGCTCGTTGCTAACGTCCCATTGCCCTTTCAAAGGAATTTCAAGCAGGACGAGCAATTATAAATCAGAGCTAGCTGCAGTTTTGGGGGGAGGTGAGGTGGGTGGAATTTTGGGGGTAGCCAAAAAGTTTGCTATGCTAATCACCTACGAGGTGTTTAAAAAGCCTTCTAATTAAAAATCGGTTTTCCGGTTGTATGAGCAAAAAACCCCGAAAAAGTTAGAACCAGCAAATTTATGCGGTATCTGTTTGATAATTGCCGTTTTCATCATACGAGATAACCTGGAAAAAGTCATCCTCCTTTCTGGCTTTTTTGAGATCTTGCCAATGGTATAAAAATCATCCCGAACCGAGCTTTCACGCAACCGTAAGGGTGGTTGTGTAGTATTTTTGACGACCTAACCAAGGTCCCTAAAAACCCCACGTAACACTCCAAATAACAACCCCCCAAAAAAAGTATCGCGATCGTATCAACTGACTCCCATGATCTAGAAGAAGCCTCGAGGGAAGTCAGTGAGCTCTTCCCCTCCCCCATTGATGCGACGACTGTTTGAGGAATCTCAATTTCGGTCGAAAGCGGCGGCCCGCTTTGCCTCCCGACCCCACCGGATTGAGAGGACCCATCATCACAACCCTGTCCCCCCCTACCAACCTTCTATTTGTGCTCACTGATACGAGATCTCGCAGAAACATGCCTTACCCCCCGCACTCAACCCAGAATTCCATCATTGAATAATCAGAGATAGGGATTGTATGAAATGTAAGATGATAGAGACCTGCAAGGGTCTATCCGGTTGCATAAAAAAAATACTTTTAAAATACGGATACATACCCGATTTGTAAGTCCAAAATACGATTTGATAGTTCCGGGGCGATTTACATTGATAGGACCCTTTTAGGATATAAAAACTGATGCACTTCGAGATAACGCTACAAGATACGCTTAATTTATCTGGACCTTCCTGATCCCTTTAACCACGGCTTTAACATCCAATCCCAAAAACCTGAGACAAGACTTATAGCTTCAAAAAAGGTGCACAAAATGGATGTGGTGTGCAACCCAAGCCATTGAAAAGCGACTGGTGATGGTGAAGACAATACAGCTAGCCGCTCGCAGGTGTTGTACAGATAGGGTGCTTCTTCTTCTTCTTCTCGTTCTGAGCGAGCAATGGAAGGGCGTGTATGGAAAAGGACGGGGTGGTCTCGAATGGCCGGGTCTCGGGTCTAGAGACCCAAGAGGGGAGGGCCAGAGAAAGCATCTCCTTGTAACCGAAAACCGCAAGAGCCCCCCCCCCCTCCCGCCCCAAAAGCACCGTTGCCCTCGTTGCCCTAGAGTGTAATTGGTGCTGCTCAGATTCCATTGTTCACGGTCCCGCTCCGATTGCTAGCAGTACAGAAGCGCTTTGAAAGCGGGTTGGAAAAAATGTAGGGGGATTGATAGATCATTGTTTTAAAGGGAAAGAAATATTTTTACTAAATTTACATATTTTCTAAACTTATTGGTGAGCTGCTTTATCCATAATCGTGCCTTGGCCACGCCTTGAATGCATAATTTCATAATTACTAGATGACCAAAAAATTTCTGACCAACCTGCCTAGAATCAAAACGCGGAGCCCGTCTGAATAGATACAAATCTCCCATGTACAGTCTCGATTCCATGAAACGAAAATACGAGCTGATGGTCCCGAAAATGGGGAATCGATGGGAGGAACCGCCGAAAACGTACGATGGGAAAATCGACCATCCACCGCGGCGGCTTCATCGCCCACGTTTTATGGACATGGACGCCCCCTAGGCATGGTAATGCGCTTTTTGCTATACGATATTTGGTATTGCTTAGGCATTAAGGAGAAAAAATTCGGTAGCTTGCCGTGTAAGGTCATTTCAGTCATGAACCTCCATATATGCAATTTCGGTTATTAAATTAGCAAGCAGTCTATTATAAACAGGGAAAATTATTAAAGCATCGACAACAAAAGTGTTGACCATCTGAATTAAAAAAATCAGAATCTCAAACTTTCATGAATTGGAATTTTTGGAATCCCGAATTTTTATGAGCCCAAAAGGTTAACTCGCGCATTTGCCAGGATCTCCTACAGTCGCTTCAGCCCTTCACACCCTTCTAAAGGGGCGGATCTGAAATTGCGCCGAGTACCAGAATTAGCTTAGATCAAAAAAATTTACTTGAATAATCTATAGCTCCAAAAACTAGGTTTCCAATGCCCAAATATCCGGAATCAACGGCAGAATAAGCTGTGGCTGATCGTGGCTCCCACCCTGAAGCGTGGGAAGTCGGGCCACTAGAGAGGGGGATGTCGATCGGGCACCTGTCCCACTCAACGCAAACTCACAAAAGGTTCTAATGGGCCGGTTCGGGTAGTGTTGTCTGAAGAAAATGGTTAAAGGGGCCATTAATGTATATTATGTACATACTAGTCAAGTTGTGTCACAAATGTTTTTTGAGCTTCAAAATCAGCAAACCCCGCAAATTCTTCAAAATTATTTTATTGCTATGTTATGAAGCTATTTATAATTTAGTTTAATACCAGGGTTGAAAAGCCGCTTCTCGACTTTTTAACCCTGGCCCCATCTGGCCCCATTTTATCCTCCACTTTGCATAATTGTCTTAAATTTGGATGACAAAAAAGTGAAAAACAACCTCTCCTGTCCGTTATATAGTCGAATCCCAACTTCAGGTCGATGCTAATTATTCCTAACAAAGAAGTTTTCACAAAAACTTAAATTTAATGTGGAAAATACGTGATTTTGTTGAAACTAAGATGCGTGCAGTCATCTCCAGGCCATTGCGCACCTAATGACGTATCATACATACCTTAAAATTGATCCCCTATCGAGATATCTTCCGGACAGACAGACGGAAGTGGATGCAAAGTGGCACACACAAACACACAGACACTATTTTTTTATATATTATTTAGCATAATATTTAAACTTGGTGGGATCCTATTTAGGAACCTATAAAAAAATAATAATAAAAACAAATGGTGACTTGGTAACTGAGCATCTAACGTATCCAATAAAATTCTACGGCTTTGAAAAACAGCTGCTTGATCTAATCATAGATTAGCATATGGCAACATGCAAAGAAAAGCAGGGGTGAAAATGAGTAATGGACCTCTAAGAGGGGGATCCTGGTCGTAAATCAATGGCGGCTCTCGGTGAGCTATCATCGGCTGGCCGTCGGCTTGTCAACTCATGGCTCAAATCCTTGGGGCCCAAAAGGTGAAAAGTCGGTTCGGGGTCTGGTCATAATCGCGATTGGACTTTTGCATTAAATGCATGCTTACGTCTTTGTACATGTAATGGATGCCTTAGTATTTGTGAAAATCCATTTGTATTAGGGTAAGAGTCTAAATTTCATCAATTTCCGCACAACTAGATACATTTTTTTCGCAATTTAACTGCTCAAAACAGATCAACATCTACGTTAAAAATTCAAGCAAAAAGCATTTTTTTGTAACTTTTCATAAATACAATTTTAGTAAAAAATTTCTAGGTTGTATTTAGGGCCTTACGGTATATGGCCCTCCACGAGCACCTTAGAAAATGTATACCTGTCGTGCTTTTGTCGTACCCACGCCAGAGTACAAGTGACTACATGACAATCCTTGTCATTTCACCTCCCCGTTGCGGTTTGTGGACCCGAGAAAGAAGTCTCCCGCAAATGTTGCTCTTCTCAAATCCCCCTCCACCCCTAACACCTGACTCTCATAACCAAGAGCACCAAACCGACCAAATAGCTCTTCGTTCTTTTGGCCATTAATGGATACCCTAATGGTTAACATGCTCACCTATGCAAAATTGGTGGTGAAACGGAATGAGGGGGGAAGGGTTTGTGTCACGAGAGCTGGAATGGCCCTAAAATCCGTCTGAAGATGGATATGCGATGGGGGGTAGCGGTTGGGCCGTTTATTGGGCCGGAAAATGAACGGATGAGGAATAGGGGGAGGGGAGGTTTTGGTTAAGGCTGGTTACGATTTTTGGGTTACGAAATTTATTGAATTTACTAAGGTAAGGTAAGGCTATGAGGAAAGCATCACGCAATCACAAACGCCCACATTATTTTAGCTCGTTAACGATCTACACAGCGTCAAAATCCGACAAATCAAAGGTGGCTGTAAGAAAGGCCGACTCCGACCGACCCCATGTAAATGTAAAACATTTTTATAACACATTAATGGCATACACAAAAGCAGCCTAGACAATAGGTACCCTGCACCTAACCCCCCACCCGACATTGATGTAGCTATGTGGCCGTGATGGTGGTAGTTTCGGGTGCACCACCCCATCGAAGAAGAAGTGGAAGAGAGAATTGTGGTCTAGTGCTTGTTGAGGGAGAAAATTACTGAGAACGCGCAGATTGGGGCCCGAAGTGGATACGGAGAAGCGGAGGCCCGGGTAGTGGGGGAAGAAGGAAGGCCGACGACGACGACCCACCCGGCGGCATTCCCCATAAATCGCCCGGCTCAACCCCATGCTCAACGAGTCAACCTTCAACCTCTTCTACACTTCTACCTTCGACAAGATATGTCTTCACCTAGACAAAGGATGATGACAGCTGAATTTTCGCGGGGTTTTTCGGAAAATGATTCATAAGAAAGCATTCAGCATGACGGTAGGACCTGGTCGAAACCATTTGGGAAAGCTCTTGCTCAAAAAGCATTTTGTGCGATTTTTAGGCGATTTGAGGCGGTTCTCTATCTTTCTCTCTGTCTCATTCACTCTCTCGCTTTCTCTCTCTCTCGCTCTCTGTTCGCGCGCCCCCTCTCTCGCTCGCTCACTAGCTCTCTCGCTCGCTCTCTCTCTCTCGTCTCTCTCTCTCTCTCTCTCTCTCGCTCTCCTTCTATCTCTCTCGCTCTCTTCACAACTTTTTTCAGTTTATAAGCATTTTTCTTTTTTATGGCTTCCGACGGTTTTTTCATTTGTAGTCTTTATGTCTAGATATGGATCGAGACTTTCACACCCCGCTCTTCCATCCCCAGATCTTACGACAGCTAATTTTTCGGGGTCACCGGGTCATATAGGCACCGGGGACGCCATTCGATCTCACCACGCCCGGCACTTTCTCTAACTAGACCAGTTTTCATTGGAAAATAGCCTTTTTTTTTGTTGAAGCATATTGCATTCGGGAGCTAAAAATGGGAGCAAGATTTGTTTACAAATATTAACTTTTACAGCGAGGTCAAGTACCTTGTTTACACATTTCATTAGGTTTTATGTGCAGCCCCGCGTCATCAGGGTAATTAGTGTAGTGTGTACTGTGTTCAGTCTCGGAATGGTGATGGTTGAGAGAGAAAAAGGAGTGTGAGCTGAGGGATGAGACTACTCGGTTCGGTCCCTTTGCCTTTCCTTATCTATCAAACCCGACTCCGCGCCCTTGTCCTCATATTGATTAGTTATAACCCACCTCAAAACTTCTCGTTTTCTGGCTGGTTGTGAACAAAATTTCTTTCTTTGCAAGTTTTCGAGGCCTGTCGCATTTTATCATCGAATGATTTTCCCCCATCTAATCTTTCGTAAATGATTTATAATGCTGACAAAACTGGTGATCTCCTGACTGTTTAGACATTTTATTGAAATATATTTTCACAGTATGGTTTTCGAAGAATTTTAATTCGTAGCTTGCTTTTTATTTTTTATCAAAAACGATTTGTGAATCGATGCATGTAGACGATCTATTCTATGAATAATATATATGATTAATCACTGCTATCTTCAAAAACGCCCTATTTTCCCCGTATGATCGAAAATTAGTATCTTTATATTTGAAAGATTTTGACCAGTACTAAGATGAAAATTTATGTAAAATCAAGCGAATTGTTTCTTGATACACATATCCTTCGAAAGCCCAACCATGATTTTAATTAACAATCGGGGACATGACTATAATAACTCCTAATTGTTCTATCTAATTCTAAATAATTTAAATTTTAAATTCCATAAAATTCTTCCATCATTTTCTGGGTTTTGCGAGGGGGACTGATGATATCACCTCAAATATCTCGCCAATTGCCAAAGTCCCTAAACAAAAAGTGCCACCCAGAAGGTTATAATCAATTATCAATGCAGCGTATTTTTCGTCTTTCAACGAAAAATGAGTCTCACAAACCGGATCCGTTGCAATTTCGACCATCTCCTTTTGATTGCTGCTCCTCTCTGATTCCCCATTCCACAACACACCTATTCCGGTGATAGAACGCGACGGAGAAATGTTTTCCCCCAAGCAACCGCGTGTGCTGATAACCATTTTCCTTGTTGGGAGCTCTTGCTGTTGAGTACAGTAGTGTGCTGTGGATGATTGTGCTCTTCTCAGAGGCATTAATCGATCTGATGGATGTACGGGATGAGTCGTGGCCAGATATGGGTGGAACGTCATCAATGTATGAGGTTGGTTTTGTAAAATTAGGCGTAACACGGTCAATTTTACGAGAAATATTTGCTTAGAAAATAATTCTCACTCCTAAATTTTTGGAAAGAACTGATTTTTTAAATTCGTATGTTGTTTGTTTGTCGTGCAAATTTTCTTATCAGGTTTGCAAACGCTGACTTTGCAAAATTTCGCGTTCAAAGCCTAGCTTTTTTTTCTATAGCATAACACGCCCAAATGGCTCATAAGGGATTTTGCATCATAATGCCGAAAATTCGAGGTAGAAATTAAATTTATCGAACGGGACCTGATCGAAATTTTCTATGGCAATTTTCATACGCCGAAAAACTCCGAAAAATGTCGAAAATCAGAAACGATAATAGATGATTATTGAAATGAAGAGAATTTTGAAAAATTTAATTTCAACAAGTTAGACCTTGATAAACAAATTTCGACAAATAACGTGACGATATTCTAATTGTTCCACAAGGGAAGCATTCCTCCAGAGCTATAGCTCTAAACAATCTTTCCCAGGATGCTCTTGACGAAAACGACAGCGAAGTGGAACTCAAAGAAATTTGCGCAGCCACCCGAAAAGCCCTGTCCACCCGAGGCGTCAACAGGTACCCATACAATATTGTTATACTTTAAAAGTTCAGGCCCCGAACAAAGCCATTGAACTTGAGTCCACCGGTACCGGCCACTTACAGTAAACAGGCCTCATCGAGCAGCGACCACTCGAGTATTGAAAAGATCCAACCAGGTACGCGTTAAAACAAAACACCTAAATAAACAATTAGCCAGTTTAATTTAGTTTTAAACTCTAATTTGCCCACATTTTCAGTACCTATGAGGAGAAGCCACCAACAAAGAAGTCGAAAATCGAAAAGCGCAGCCAGCAGCCGGGGTGACAGTGATGAGGCTAGACATTATCAACCGCATTTTGTAGTAGGGACCCTAATTCGCTTTCATTAATTTATACTTTAGTATCCGTCTGGAGATTGGCATCTGTATCCAGTCTTGTTGCAGTTATCTCAAACCTTGCAGGCCATGTCAAGTCAAGTAAGCTTTTCCTAGCCTTGGCTTTGCCCTTGTATATGATGGCCAAAGATAGAGATTCAATTTATTGAAAAGGAAATCAAACGATCGATATTTAGCTTCACGATATGGAAACCGCAAATCGATTACAACTACGTATCGTCTATAGGGTCCTACGAATTATGTTAAAACTAAAAGAGGTAGTTCGCTGCAAAATTCCTACACAACTCTCAATTTCAGGATTCCTCGAATCGCTGGTTTCCCAAATGGCTTGTCAATTCCTTCAAGTGGACGTTGTTTATTCTGGTGTGGCCGTTGTTGGCTCGTTTTATCTGGGTCTGGTACTCACGGTAATATTGAACTTAATTGTTTTTGGTGAATACTAAATTTTAGACGGCGCCACTTCATTGCCAAAGCCATAATGACGTACTTGTAATTGGTAATAAATTGTATTACTAGCTAAATTGGCTTCAATAACACTAAAACGTTGAGTGTATTGGATTAAAAATACTCAGCAGTGTATTTCGATCAATATAAGGTTAACAAGTTTATTTTCCACGTTCCGTGGCGCGAATCACAAGGGGGGATCGGCTTGGCCGGATGTTGTTTGGTTCACAAAGCCGTAAGGCGGATAGCGTATCGACGCTTACTTACTTACGCAAGTAGCGGACAACAAAAATACACATATCCATTCGAAAGCTTTAGGGGGAGAAGAAGGCCTTTAATAGATACCAGGGGCTGCGATCAACGCATTTAACAGAGGTATCGGCAGGCAGTACTTGCGGATTCGGGATTTAAGGTCTGGGTTTTAAGTTCCTGTTCCCTTCAAAAGCTATAGCTCGGTTTAATTTTCGGTTCAATTAGAGAAAACCGAGATATTGCTTTCCCACACAATCATACACAAAATATACAATTTGTACATCTAATTCGGGCCAAAATATTGAGAGACGGAAGTTGAAGGCAACAATTATTGGGGGTAAGGGGTGGATTGCTATGTGTAGTTTTAGTTGGAGAAACCGTTTCAGACCCGCTGCGTGAGCACGCCGTCCTTTAGGTCGGCGCTGATTTCACCGGTAATTATGTGGCGCTTGAGGAAACCCTAGGAAAAAGTGTGTATTAATTTTCAAGTGGTCTGGGCTTACCAAAAAGTCGGTTTCAATGATGGCCGTCATACGAACGGCTTGGGTGTAGTAGACGTACTCGAAAACTTTATCTGTCGAGATTCCGGTCTAAAAAGTTATTTAAGTGAGAAACTGGATAGGTATATCTCCAATTCATAAAACGATTATATCGATACCTTTGGGGCCATGTTAATGGCTTTTTGGACGAGGTCACAGAGTGTGGATACAGCCGTGTAATGAGTTTTGCAAATCACCGGCGTCACCCATTGTGGGCCAGAAGCAGCATCATCAACTTCGCCCTACAATTTTAGGCTAGCTTCAATTTTTGTTCCCGATCATATTGCGAGTAACCGATCTGATGCCTACCTCATATTCATCTGACCCATTGAAAAACACGTCATCCTCATCCGGGTAGCGAATAACCGAGGCAGTGGTCGAGCTAGAATAATTGTTTAAAATCATGAATACTGTAGAATACCCCCGAGGAGTTCGGTCGTTTCCCGTGATTCCGTCCCGGCGCTCGTCCCGCTGAAAAAACACACAATAGCGCTTATTCGTCACACTGACACAGCGCAAGGAGGAAACGTTCTCTTCACTGTTTTTACAGAAAAACTTTAGAAATATCGAGAATCTTCTTTTTTGTTTTAGCTCCTTACGATGCAGTAAAATCTAAAACTACCAACCGAATCGGAGCTCGAGATTGAAGAGCGTGGGCGCCGGGTCGGATCTCGCATCGACCTGGAAAACAAGCAACTTTATAGGTTTTGTGATGTTCATCGCTGGAATGGAAATATCTTAAATATAGGAAACGTGTACGGAAATGCGATCAAGGCAAAAATACAGATTCCGGAAGCCCGTCTGGGGGAAAACAAGGGCATATTTTTGGGAATCCTGACACTGGTCAAAGGAGACGCGATTTATGGTTGGAGACGGAGAGTTTTGGTTTCAATAATATGGGTAAGAAAGTAAAACTTGAAAGAGAGAATGGTATGGAAAAGATAGTCAGCGGATTTCAACGCTGAAAAATCAACGAACACCGGCTTATCAGAACGGCGGGGATGGCCTCATGCCGCCTTGGGATTTCGTAGTAATACGAAACTTAAGAGGTTTTTTTACCAAAATGGCATGGGCAAGGGGTCGAAAAGGCGGGGGATTAAGAACGGATAGGATGAGTGACAGCGTGAGACAAATCTATAGGCGTAATGTAGCCACAGATCACTAGTCAACAACGACCCGATTGCATTGTTATGTCGTTATTCGGAACACTGCAGAATCGATGGACTGTGGGTGGTTGTATGTGAGTGGCAGGAGACCAGCCGGTTCCCCTATAGCCTTCTCCTCCCAACCCCTGGTTCCTATTCTTCCTGGAGCCGACCGATGGCAACCCCCATCCCTTTTTGCCCTCCCTTTCCCTGCCCACACTTGAACACACGACCATCGCCTTTCCGGTTTTACTGTTGTTTTTGTGAAAGAGCTGTGAGAGAAAGGATAGCATGGTTAAGTATATGTCGAGAAAGGTAGAGGATAATGGATGTCCAAGAAGCTACCCCGCTAGCGGTCCGGATAAGTTCGGATTGGGGTCATTTTTGGTTATTCGGAAGCTCTCAAAAGGCAAGAAAACCGAGCTTTTTGTTTTTTAAATTATTTGCCATTTGCTCGATATTCAGCCCTTGCTCAAAAAGCTGATTTGACCGAAAACAGATGCTTACCACACGGGTGTCCGTCGTTCAAGCCGTTCAGTAAAAATAATAACTTTAAAAAATTTGGCTTGTTTCCTCGCCTTGACGACAAAATTTCGCTAAATCTCTAATTTTTCAAAACCGCACACTCCCTAGCAAGCGCGTTTCCTTTTTGGGTCACTCTCTATTGGTTTCGAACGTTCTTAGATTGGACAGTATAAAATAGCAGGCTAGAAGGAGCAGCAAAACTAAAAAAGAGATATAGCGAAAAAAATTTTGAGGAATATGTTAACTTAAAATTCCTGCCCAAGCATACATGGGAATCACCCCGAATAAAATCGATCATCCCCAGGAACATTTTGAAAGTGCTAGGTGCCGCCCCCCAAAAACCGGCTTACTATAGAAAATCGGTTAGCCGTGAACGAATGGTAAACGTAGATGGGTGGGAGCAAAGAAGAGGAAAAGCCCGGGCTGTGCACAGCCTAGCTTTTCTTATGCATGGACCCGGGGCAAAAGAGAAAAGGATTGTCATGCCCTATTCTCTCTCACTCTCTATCTCTCGCCCTCTCATTTCTTGTCCCTCTTCTTCTTCTCCTTTCTCTTTCTGTGTAATAGCCGTCCCACGCATCACACAGCCAGAAGAGCTCTAGCATCTGGTTGCAGTTTTTTGTGTGCAGCATGATGGGAAAAATGCTTTAAAGGGGGAGTATCTTTTCGTATATATTAAAGAGAAAGTTGCGAGGGTGGAGATTGAAAACTGAACTAACTGACTGTTCACGAATACTAAACACAAAATTCGGTGGCGAAATCGACCATTAATTGCCATTAATTAAACATGCATGAAGCGGTATTGTATCTTTTCCGGAAGCCCAGAAATGCTATGACCAAAGTATAATGAGCTTCACCTCATGCTCCATAGCCCTTATATATCCCCCGATGAGTGGCTGACCGTGCTGGTCGTACTAATCCGGACACCATTTCGTACCCACAGGACCCATAAAAGCGGAAAGAAATGAAGGACACAATGGATGGCCGCAGTGAGCCCCACCCCCGAGGGCCCTCCCTTTTTGGCCAACCTCCTTCGCCGGCGAATTTTCCCTCCTTTTTCGCGCCAAATTTCATAAGGTTTCCAGCGGGCTCAGGGCGGCCGCAAGGCTCATTAGGGAAATGCGTCGCTCACGCTTATAGCCCGAAATCCCTCACCGGCAAAACCCTGGGGACTATATAATCCGGTTGGATCGTTTCTGGGAAATTTGCTGGAGATCCGGCTCAGGTTCAGAATTAAGCCAATCTCACTAAAATAGCGATTCCCGTCAACGTAAAATGTCTTCCGGTTTTGTAGCGTAACGTAGTGCCATAGCTAGGTCAAAAATTGCACGGCAGGCTACGGGGTGGATCATCAACAACAATGAAAAATTCATGGAGCGCTTGGAATTGAGGTGGGGACAAGGAAGTTGAGTAGCCACCATCTGTGAGGTAGTTGATTTTTGGTAAGAAAGTGCAAACATTTGATCTTATTTTTATGGCTTGGAGTCTATGACTTGGTCATTACCGCGTGGGTATTCGGGGTGTATTTTTAGAGATAATTATCGTCTTTTTTTTGGTAATTATGGTGTGGATCAGGTCTTGAATCGTCGGTGGAAGATTGTCAGGTTTGGAAGCATATTCAGAAACAACAAAAAACTATTTTGACGCATGCGAGCTTCGGTATCATTCTGAATTTTTACTAGTGGACAAGAGGTATAGGATAAATTATCTAACTTATCGGATATCATAAAACCTATAAATTCAATCATGTAAATACCGTTTAATTCCGGTTTTTCTAGTGAAATTATGCAAAATTTGCCGTTAAAGGAGGGTTTCAGTCAAGCCATTAAAATATTTTTGCAGAAATTGCTAAAAAACGAAACAAAATTCGTGGCTTCCAATTCCAATAATTCATATGTGGTCATCCAAAAATTTGGATTATCGCATATGGCGCCTCAGATTTTTGGGGAAATAATTTTCTCTTTAGCGAATTGCCACATTTCTCTAGTTTATTTAATTGCATATTCAAGATAAAATTTAGTTTATTAGCTATAAGTTGCTCCCTCAATTTTTAAGTGAATTTCAACCAATTCCATACTACTATGCAAAACAATACTAATTACAGCGCTGTCACGGAACTATAGCGATGGGAACGCGCTGGAATTGGGGGTGGTGGTGGGACAGCGAGCTGTTTATTCTGGACGCGCCGCCCCGGAGGGGTGCTGGTGGTGGTGGGCCGTTGCCTGGGGTAAATAAGCAGCCGTGCCGATTATGGGGGGTACGGAACTCGCGGACCGGACAAATATATCTGCTGCTATAACACCATCCATTCTCATCCATCCCATCGCGCAACAACAATGACCCAGCGTCCGGTAAACAACGAGAGCCGGCCCATTTTTTGGGAGGTGAGTATCGCAGCTGGTTGAACGGGTGCAACTGCAAGAGCGCCGGTGCAGGAGCAGGAAAAATAATTTGAGTCCTGAATTTTGGGTGGGGGTAAGAGGTGGAAAATGGCAACCTTGGAAAGACACTACCCGGAAAAAAATGTTCCTGAACCTCTGAGCATGCGGGAAAAGATCCATTTTCTTACGCAAATTATTTCGGGATCGTGCCAATAACCCGTGCAGAGGTTGAGTTTTTTAGCTTAATCGTAGAAGTCAAAACTTTTAACATCCTGAAAAATTAGGCAACTTTGCCAGATCTCGAAAGCTGTAGTGTATCCAAATACCAGTAGCGCGCTTTTCAACTTACCAATTCTTAAAAAAATAAAATTTTCTATTCATCTTTTCTTACCACCTAAGCGTGAAATTAAAAAAAAATTAGGAAATTGTTGGTTTCTCGTTTTATTCCGGCAAAGATACGAATACGAAGCGTCGCAATTTACGACAAAACACGCTAAAATATTTAATATAGTATTTTTTAGGTGTAATTCATGTTTATAAACTCCCACCAACAAAAAAACGCCCCATTAAATAACATCCGGTCTCGCAAAGATGGTGAGTTGCGATGAGGGGGGCAAGAGGGTGAGACGGATGCTAGAATAGGGTGGGATTGGTGTCTGCATGTGCCAGGGAAGGATGAGGAATAGAGGCAGAATGGAGAGGCCATGAGGCTCCGTCGAACAGTGGTTGAAGAGGAAGAGGAGGGGGAGGGAAGGGGGGAAGAGGCATAGAATAGAGCACAGCTGGAGCCCTCACCCTCCATCCATGGATCCCCACTCGTCCCACATCCCTTATATCCATGCCCCAGATTGAGTGGCTTGACATGCTGGGACGTTCGAAATCTGGAAGAGTAAGAAGTTGAGCTTGAGAATATTTGAGCTTGACAAGGACCGATCCAAAAATTGCATTTTGGTCATTGATTCTGGGAAAATTTAATTCCACTGCCGTTTTTCCTTTTTTAAGCCCCCTTCGGTAAAATCTGCAAAAAACTCTAGAGAGAACTGGAGAAACCTATATATGGGTGTTATTCATGCATTGTTAATAGGAGCTTTAGGCCGTTTCAGCCGGCAAAACCCACGCTCGAATTCGATCAATTTTATCCCCGATTTCGGTATTTTCGTCGACCGAAAAAATAACGTGGCAGCTTAATGCAATTCTCCTCTACGGAACGCTTTTAAAAATCGCAGCCTCGGTTTTATATTAGAAAATACGGCTCCAATTAATATTCGTGCCAATTTTCCCTTAAAAATCTGAATTATCGATACTGTACGCCATTTTCTAGGGGTATAAGAAGACCTAAAGTTTGCGTCCTTTCCAGAATTCTTTTAATTTTTCTACCGCCTTCACTCCAAAACTACGCTCCCAAAAACTGGGCGTATATCTCGGTGAGTGTGTCCGGGTCGCACCGTCCTCAAGCCAAAAGCTGAAATTCTGCCTTTGAACGGATCGGATAAGCCGATAAGGGCCTGCACGCAGAAGCGGATTTGCCAGTCCAGCACCCTCCGTCGAGACTCCATTCTGGGCACTTGGAACAAAATGCTGTACCGTGCTGTACTGTCTGTCGTTGTGTTGGCTACCCTTGGATCGGCTTGTGATGTTGCGGTATGGTTTGGTCTCTCTAATGCAGTACGGTAACGTTCTAGTGGCCAAACAAAACCGATACGACCCTGAACTGGTTCCCGTCGTGCTCGAGCCCGAGTACGCTTTACGGTATCAAGGCCCAGGACCAATCAGGTAAACTTTATTGGAATGCTGATGTATTATATGTTCCTTTAGGGAAAGCCGAATACCCAATTAGCTTGACTGCTCCATTGGTGATCGTTGCGGATATCGAAACGAAGAGGCAATACCAATCCCCGGGTCTGAAGCAGACGATCAACCTCTGGTCCTGGGGATCGTTCGCTGGATGCACATGGAGCGCCGTCCCTACCCTTGGGCTCTTGAAGGTATGTCGTACCATTTGACGATAGTTTTTATCCCTTGAAAAACCCACACTATTTCGAAAATGGCTCTGTCTCAAATTCAGGACCTCGACGCATGCACCAACGGTGTCCCGTGCCCAGTCAAACCCGGCCGACAGACCCTCCCCATCACGATGGACTTCACCGGATATGACGCCATCATCAAGCTGCTCAAGGACGACTCCCCCTACCAACTGGAAATGATCCTCCACGACCAAGCATCCGGAGACCAGACCTGCGTCACGGCCCAAGCCCGCACTTACACAAAGCAACATTAGACCATGTAAAATAAATAATTTCTGATGAGGAGGACGTCGAAATAACCTAAAAAAATTTGCAAAACAGCAAAAAGCCTACGACACTCGGTATTCCCAGGCCGTCTCCGATCCAAGTACTAACCGAGCCCAACGTTGCTTAACTTGGCAGATCAGACGGGATGCCGTGCTTTCAACGTGGTTTGGTCGTAGGCGAGAGGGTGTGCTCTCGATTAGCCTTTCAAAAATCACGCGACCAATCCTATAATCCGCCTACCGGACTTCCTTGTTGTGCATGAACTCCTGCAAAAACTTTCACGCACAAGGGCTCTATCAGAATTCCGGTCTCAATCTCTGGTCCTTCGTGCTCACGCAGAGCCAAAGCCCGTTAACCGGGATGGCATAGATAGGCGGCGATAACCGGCAGTAACCGAAAACTGGCTGCTTCCCCTCAAAAATATTCACGAATTCATTGATTTACCCGTTTAATTGCAGGTATGAGACAGTTTGTCGTGCTGTTCGCCGTCATTTCCGGCTGTCTGGCCTGTGACGCGTTTCCGAATGGCACCGACAAGGCCTTTGTGTGAGTCTCTTAAGAAAATAGTTTTAAGCAAAAAAAAACCTTAAACAATATTGAAGTAATATTTCAGTTGGTGGCCGTCTTGCGGTGGCCCGGTAGTTTACTATTCTGCTCAAATCAGCGATGCTAACGGTTCGTATTTCTTCATCGTTTTGACCCTCTTAACGATCTCGAATCTTTAACGGAATTTTTACTAGGATTTGTAAAAGCTGGATCCCGGAAATAAACACAGTTTCCGCCTGCGTACGTGAATTTTCTAAAATCCGGTCAATTTTTCAGGAAAGGCCGAATACCCCATTTCTCTTATCGCCCCACTGGTTATCACAGCTGATGCCGACAACCAAGGACAGTAGGTTTTTTACTCCGATCGAAAATTTATGTAAATAGTCAATACGAAGCCCCGAATCTTCGCGCCGCTGTCAACATTTGGTCGTGGTCAAACAGCGGATTTAACGCATGCAAATGGGTATCTGTGCCTACGCTTGGTTTGCTATCGGTTGGTTTTACTGTTTCGTATCAAAACTTGTCTCCGATAAATCAATAATATGTTCAGGATCTAGATGCATGCGATGAAGGCGTCCCCTGCCCTGTCAAAACTGGCCGTCAAACCCTACCCATGACGATGGACTTCACCAAATTTGACGTAGCACTATTCTTTGCGCTAAAATATAATCTCTTTTGTCTAGAACATCATCAAACTCCTGAAGGACGACTCGCCGTACCAACTGGAGCTGCAATTGCAGTAAGCAAACCATGTCAATCCAAATAATTTTACTAGCGACAAAATCACCGGCGACAAGACCTGCGTGACTGCCCAGGCTCGATGCAAGACTAAATAAATTGAATAAATCTCTGTATTTTATGTACTAAGGCATTTTATGCACGCAAAATCAGCTTTTAAATCCGAAAAAAAATGGTAAATGGTTTAATGGTTTTAATGGTTAAAATGGTAAATGGCAATAATTTTGCAAAATAACCAACAAAAAGAAATCTGAAAATGCAGGCGTCACATCCAATTGATGACACGATATTTTGAAAGCATTACGCATCGATGAAGGCAATTCCAGAAGCAAAATTTCCTCATTCGCGCATATGGCTCTGCTTCCCTGTGTATTTTTAGGGTTTTTGATCGTCGGTCTACCAGCTATTCGAAATGGCAAAATTGTCCATGATGGTTAGACATCAAACCGCCACTTTGATAGGTTTAGAAAATGTCTTCCCCTGGTCTATCCAAATGACGACGTGGGAGCCTGTTAATTGGAATTATTTGATGTTGACCTTGACGAGAGGAGGGAGTAGGTTAGTAAACAGTCCAAATGTACAATAGTGATAAATAACCGTGTTTTTTCAAGGTACCCACAACCATCAGGAGTTTGCGGTGGTATTTTAATAGCACCAAGACTCATTATGACCGCAGCACATTGTCTCACAATGGCAAAGCGGTAATGAAGCGCATACAGTTCTATTAATTCTTTAGGCGGTCACTGCCGATAGCCGTCGGTTATCGCGGAGGTACATAATCTACTTTTGTTAATGCAATATCCTAAACTACATTATACTAAGTAGAGCTCTACCGTGTGACTGGCCATATCACCTCCACTAGCTATAATCCTCAATCTCATTGGTATCGAATAGCGGTAAAAAAATCTTTCAATACCTGATAATGTTATCTAGAAAGAAGATTGGGCGTTCTTGTTACTTGAGGAGGCTTTCGGAAAGAAGTTCACCGGGTAGGCCCCTTAAAAAGATCAAGTAATAAATCTTTCCAGCGAGATCCCGGAACTATGGATGGATGGATTCGAAACAGAAAAATGTTTCCTTATGGGTTATGGGACGACAGAGGGTGCGCATCTTTAGACCAAAAACACATAGCTTTAGACCCGGCCTACCAGCCATTCCCACCCATCCAAAAAATGGCTGCGATAATGGAACAAAGAAACGATGCGAACTATTCGACGATTGTAATCGAAAGGACCGAAAATGAAGCAGCCGCTTGTCAGGTGGGCCTAACCGAATGATAAAAATTTATGGTATAAACGTAGGGCGACTCTGGAAGCCCGATTCTTTGCATAATCAATGGAACGTTCAAAGCGGTGGGGCTGATGATTGGTGGGACTAAACGGAGCACGGGGACCGGCAATGCTTGCCCGCACATCCTGAGAAATGCTTATGTTCCGTTCCGGTATTCTCTTTCACGTTGCGTAATTTTACCCACACAAAAGCGCGCTGCTCAACCTCACCGATGCGATGAACCCGACAACCATGGCCTTAGAAAGGACAGGCTGGCTATCCCAAGTCATACAAGAGCAGAATAAACATCGACTACCAATTCAATAAACGTCTAGTCTCTACGCGTTTCTACGCTGTAAAGTTTGATAAAACGCGTCGGTTTCACCGAGTCATTTTGCCAGTCTTTACGCCCAATTTTGACAGACGGCTCACAGGTGTCGTACTCAGGAAAGCACTTCTGGCGCAAACTTACAACAATTTATTTTAAAGACCTGAAAAAAATTGGCATGTCGGTCCGCGCGAGTGCAAAGAGCAATCAACTAGGGGAGCCCCTGAGGTCTTGGAATTTTAGATGAGCTAAAGAAATGCTTTGGAAAAAATCAGTTTTTAAGAGGCGAACGGTTTTCAGTTTTCAAAGTTTTCAAAACCCAGACGTCGAAAGTTTCAAGAATTTAAGCACCTTTGCGGACCGACACACCATTTCTTCCAGGCTTCGCATAATAATACCAGTCAACGTGAAAACAACAAATGACACATCCTTGGACGGTAAAGCACAACATGTTTGTGAGGCAAGATCAAAGTAGGCTGAAAGAAGTGCTGAAAGAGGCTAGAAATCGGACGGGTACCCATCCCCGAACCGATGCACAAAATACATAGTACTTAGGAGAGCAACAAACCCTAACATCTATGAGGTCATGTTAAAGAATCCGCACAATCCAGTCACAATCATGGCGAAAACCGGAATGGTCAATACAAAAAATCAACAAACATAAGAATAGTGGAGAAGGTCCATCTTCTTAATTTCCCAATCGGGGAAGCAGTTCTGGACACACTGGCTGACCTCGGCATAATGCTGAAAAAACCAGTTATTGCAAGCCAGCAATCGACCAACCTTGTTGAGAGCAGCATCCATGCCTCCAGCGCCAGCGTGCACGTCAGCGATGTGCTTCTTGACCTCAGCATCATCGTAAGTATGGTCGAAATCGCAGGATTTGCACCTATGCGATAATTAAAGCGAGAAAGAAATAGACCTACTTCAGGAAGGCAATCTGCAGATGACGCTCGAGAAGATGGGACAGCCGCTTCTTCTTGCTGACTGTCGATCCACAGCCCTTGCACTTAGCGCGACGACCTATACAATCAACAATAAATCTCACATTAAAAGCATCTATAGAAGTGAAAGCGAAAAATAGCACAAAATATTAACCTTCTTCCGAAATCGTAATGTTGGAGAGCCGCTTCGGTCTTCCAGGGAAGCATCGATCGTGGACACCAGAGAAGTCAGCACGACGAAGAGCCACGTTCGAGATCGGCTCGAGACCTTTGGCCTCTTTCTTCGTGTGGTTGTTGCGAAGATGGCGGGCAACGAGACGCGATTCAGCAGCGCCGTAGTCACACAAAGGGCACTGGTGGAGGGGAATCTAAAAAAGGTTTTAACCACGTGTATTTGTCTCACCTTCAAGTGAACCTCAGCGATATGGCGAGACGTCTGACGAACTTCTTCACCGCAGAGTCGGCAGCTGAAGTTTAATTTTAGCATGTGAAGCCGGGCAGGAGACCAAGGTGCGCCTCCTAACTAAATGAAAAACATACGTGGAAAAATCTTCCATTCCACTCGAGGGCAAACGACGGTTGATCCATCCCGGGAAGCACAGATCATTCCATTCGGCGATCTTATCCGAAAACTCCAATAGATTGGCCCTGGGCATCAGCTCCGAATTATCGCGATGGACATATCTAAAACAAAGGGCTCGTAATCCATATCATTGCTTACTTGATATGTGAACGGACATCACTGCTGCAAGCATGATGCGAGAAATCACACAGCGGACATTCGTAAAGCCGTGGTTCTTTGAGATGATGGCGGTAGACGTGAATCTACAAAAAGCCTATATACAAACGTCTCTTGAATACCTGACGATCCTCAGTCTTCATATCCATCGAGCATTGAGTGCAAGTGACCTTTCCATCCTCTCCGTCCCAACGATTCCGACCACGCGACTTTTTCGGAGGCTCCTGAATTTGATTTTCTAGAAATTTTGAGTACAAGCTCACATTAACAACAGGAGTTGGTGGTCCATTGCTGCTGCGGCGCTTTGGCTTGACATCCTCCGGCGGTGGAGTCGTGGCTCGCTTTTCCTGATGAGCTGGCTCCTTCATCTTCTTTTTCGGGAAGCATTGCGTGTAGATGGTACGGACTTCGTCAATCGGGCGCTTGTCACGTCCTTTCTTCATCACGGGCACAACGTCGAGCTTGTTGTGAGTCTTCAGACTATGATGCTTCATGCGATACGGATCGCAAGTCTCGAAATCGTTGCAAACAGGGCAGCTGTAGATTGTAGCGCTCAAGTGATCCTTGGACACGTGACGTAGGAAGTTAGAATTAGACTTCAGTTCTTTTTGACAAAGCTGAAAAGGCCAAAATAGAATTCGTTTTAAGGCGAACGGATCGAAGCTTCAAAAAACGGACCTGGCATTGGTGAGGGTTAAGCGACTCCTTGGGTGGCGGGGAAGAGTATGCATTCTCCAGGTCTTCTTCCGTCATCTCGAATTCAGGATCCGCGTCGTTTTTGAAGTCATGCACCAGGTCCGAGCCACTCATTTCAGCGCCTTCTTTGATCTTGATCTGAGAAAGCAGATTAACCAATGGTAGTTTGAAATGGTACCTTAGCAGCCCGGGCCTGCGGATCATCCTGATCCAACCACCAGAACGACTTGCGACGATGGGTCCAACCAGGGAAGCATTCCTCATTCAGCTGATCGATGAGATCCCTTAAAAGACAAATTAGGTAATTCCAAGTCTTCCTAAGAACCTGAATTCAGCCTCGTGCGATACAGGCTCCAAGTGAAAAGGCTCTTCCTTATGCTCCCATTTGATGTGCCATTTGACTCTAAAGAAAGTTCAGTAGCAGCCACGACAGCCAGAGAATCGCGGAAAGCAAGTAGCTGTCAAATACCTGTGAACATCATAATTTGAAGCAAAGTCGCACATCGGGCATTCGAACACACGCGTCTTCTGCAGGTGACGGTGGTAAACGTGACGTTGGCGGTCGGATTGAGCCACCTAAACCAAGCATGATGCATAAACAATCCAATATTACGTAAGTGTTGCACAGATTGCACAAGTGACGTTCCCTAGGCTTAGACCCGATTGCCGGTTTGACGAGCTTCATCGGACGCTTCGGGAAGCAGCGATTCTGGAGGTCCCGAATCTCGTCAGCGTACTTCTCGAGGTTCGAAGTTGGCTGGGGATCCTGAACATCAGGGTGGACCTAAAAAATGCATAGGGCAAAAAATGTGTAATCCGGACCTTTAGCATGTGTTTCACAACGGTACAACTCTCGTAGCTGCCAAAGCCTTCGCAAACAGGACATTCGTAGAGCGGCTTGCGCAAGTGTTTTTGGGCCAGATGACGACCGGGATATCTTTACAACTTTCGATAAGAATGTAAGGCCAAGGGAACCTGCTCTCCTCCCAACAAAGCTGGCACGTGCGCTCATCAACGTTAGTCGGATCGATGTTGTTCGGCGGCGAGCGGTTGCCATTGTTAATCGCATCGTCGTAGTCGTATCCGGTGCCATTCCGGGCGTCTTCAGCGCTTGTATCCACGGTTTTCCAATCGTCAAAGCAACGACGCATCCATTGCTATAAATCAATAATAATTCAAAAGAAAGGCAATGTCCATACATGGATCAAGGTGCGATACTTCATTTCGTTGCTCTGCGGATAAGCGTTGGTGTACGAGTGTTCGAGGGCATGTCTAAACACGCAAATTGCAATATTCAACACAAAACTTACTTCCGAACCTCAGTGATTGAGCTTGGATGAGCGAAATCGCAAACCGAGCAGGCAAACATATCTGCTTTGTTGACGTGCATTTCGAGAACATGGCGATAGCGACCGGATAGCGAGACCGATTGACCGCATGACTAAAAAAGAAAAATTCAGAACTAGCCATGTATACTTACGCGGCAGCCATTGTTGTCCTTGTGTTTCCATCCGTCGAACGAAGTGCTCGTAGAAGCAACAGTGCTTTCCCATATGGCTACCAATTCGTCAAGGTAGTTAGAGTCATTCAGTTCCGACGTGCCGGCGATATTCTCAGACTAAACCAAACATCGGTACCGATCCCAAAATTGCCAATTTACCTCCAAGTAAAGTTTTTTAGCGGGCGGCTCAGTAAGACGCTCGCCGTTCCGCTTGCGACCATTGGCAGGCTAAAAGAATATATATAGCATGGACAAAAAGTACTAGGTTACATTTTCTGGCGGCACTGTAGACCCGATGATCTCTGCCAAGACTTGGTTTAGATCGATAGGCAGATCGTCGTCATTTTCCTCTTCATCCGTGGAAGAATGCGGTAGCTCACCAATCGGAGAAACCGTTTCGGTCGGCGTCAACTCGGCAGAGCTACAGGCAGATTGTTCATCACCCTAAAGAAAACTTTTTTCGAGGAAGATGAAAATACCGTAGCACCGCCATCAAACTCGACGCACGCCATCAAGAAGAGATGCTTCGGATCACCGATGTCGGGAAAAAGGAAGGCTCGAGCAACATACGTCGCATGGGCATCGACCAGGTGGACCCGAATACCGCCTCCCTGAAAAACAGATTAATATAAACAGAATACAGTTTTAACACGCTCAAGGTTAAATGATTTAGTGCGTAACCCACTAAGGCCGCAAGGAGCTGTTTGAAATGTCTAGACAATATCGATAAAGCCACTAACCACTTCATATTCGTGAGCCACTTCCGGCGTCTCGTCATCGCAGATCAAACAACTGATCGTCTCCATGAGGCACTATTACATCTAATGAGGCTAGCCCTAAAAATTATTGAAAACTCGGAAGAAAACGAAAAAAGTGGGAATTG